>OX451739.1:1048224753-1049424753 GCA_948472305.1 Vicia faba
GTACCCCAATTTTTCCCTCTAAGATCCCTTCATCATACCATGTTCATTCCATCATAACAAGATCACATTAGGATTCTTGGTTCCCATCCCAATATTTAGCTTTGCTCTTTGAGGAATCACCAAGCACCTTGACTTGTGTTCCTTTATGATCATGAATATTTTTGTCTTGATTTCTTCTCTTAATTAATAAAATGCAATGTTGGTTTTTCTTGCTTGTTACTCATGTAGGTAAAGGCTATAAGATTCAGCAAGTTGCTCCATGGGTTCATGAGTTTATTTCCATGCCTTAGTCAATAAAGCTTGAGAAGTTCAAACCTCACCATTGGATTTGTTTTGGAGGAAATGGCATGACAAGGTTATTTTGGTTCACCATATTTCAAGATTATCAAATTTGGTTCAAAAGCACAAGGGATTGATTGGAGAAGTTGTCATGCTTGGATAAGGCTTTGTTCCCATTGGTCACAAATGCATATTTCTCTCAATTCTCAAGATATGGAAGTGGTTGTGGTTTCTTTAAGTTCTCATTATCATCTTCAACAACTTATATTTACAAATCATTTGTGTTGGTACAAGAAGTTTATTCAAAATTGTCAAAGTTCCTCAAGGCATTTTTCTTGATCTAGGAGCTAGGGTTTTTGAACTTCAAAGAAGTATATCTTGCTCATCCTTTGGTATTTTGGAGTGATTCCAAAGACATCCTTCTCTTCAAAGAGTTATCAACAAATCACTTCAAAAGTTTCAAGGATTTTTCATGTGGAAGAAGCTTGATGATGAAGAAAGATTACAAGTCCTCCAGGTGAACCCTCATTTTCCTATGTGTGACTTTAAATGATCATAACTTGGTCAATTTTTATCACCTTGATCCCATTCTTTTTCCATAATGATCTTGAGGATGTGAACTTTATGCCTTCTTATATGTGCAAAGTGAGAAAATGGATTGAAGATGCCTTAAGGATACAAAAGATTATAGGTCATTTCATAATTTTTTCCAACTTCAACAATTCATAACTCTCTCAATTTCTGGAGATTTTGAATGGTTCAACTTTCAAAATTTCATTCAAGAGGTCTATTTCATGCCATCTTTTTTGGTCAAGATCAAATTTCAAGAGGAAGGCCTTGTTTGGATACAAAACTTATAGGTCACTTTTAAAAAAATTGAAATATTTCTAAGTATGCAAAGTCAACCCTTTTTCTCCAACTTTGACTCAATTCAACTTTTAGGTCAAGAATCCATTTGATTCCATTCTTTTTCCATTTCAAAGCTTGTAACCTCATCTCTCTAAAACATCAAGAATCATGCCCTAAGACCCCTTGAGCTGAGAATGCCATGATTTTGAAGTTGGTAACTTGGAACTGAAGTTTCATCACAAGTTATATTTTAAAATCTTTGTTTTGGCTTCTAATCACAAGTTTTCCATGCGTTTTTGCCTCTATACATGTTTAATGAAGTTCCAGAATTGATTAGCACAACAAAACACGCGTTTTGGATGAGTTTTGATCAAATTAGAAGTCACACTTTTCTTGTTTGCAACTTCACACGATTTCCCTCCAAACTTCATCATTTCACACGTTTGTACATTCCTTTTGATTCCCTATAAATAGAGGGCCATTCCTCATTCATTTCCTCAAGCTTGGATAGCCAGAATCACCCTGCCAAACTTGTTTCATAACTCAAATTTCACCAACTTCGAAATCTATTCTCAAGCCTTTTTCAATTCAATTTTTCCATCAATTCACCTTCCTTGATCTTCCCTGAAGCTAACCATATAATTACGTTCAAGAATTGTGCCCTATATTGCTCCATAGAAGTCCAGTTTCAGATCTCTGCAATTCAACTCCAATAGGTAGATTCCTTCATCAATTCTTCAAAACTTTAATATCATTGTGATGCTCTCGTTGCCCTGGTTCTAGTCACAACACTTGCTTTTTACTGGAAACACGTTTCGACCATGAAATTTCAAATCCATTTTCAAAACTTTCCTTCCAAATTGCTTGAGTTACAGTTTATATAAATTTGTGCGAAGGTGTAGTTGTCTTCGTCTTGAAGAGACGAAGAAAATGACATAGGTCTCGTGCTCTAATTTTACAGATTGAGCAACCTGGTTTTGGGACTGGTTGGAGGTTGAAGATGATAAACGTGTCATCTTTCAACCAATGAAGGCGCGCCATCTGTGTTTTTCAAAGTTCTGATTTAATTAATGATCCTATACATTATTCACTAAAGTCCATAACATGCACAGCGCGCCAGGTCCACTTGATCTGTTTACTAACGCGTTTTGACATTGATCAGATGACCCATATTTCTTTTGTTCTTATTTTCTTTTCTAATATTTATATTAATTATTTTAAACTTCAAAAAATCATAAAAAAATCATTTTAAGTCCAAAAAATCTGAAAAAATTATGAAAAATATTTTTGATTATTCTCTTTCTGATTTTTAATTTTTCACAATTTAATTTTGTGTTTTGTTATTTTTTATAAATTCTCACTTTATTTGAATTGTTTTAAATGTTTAAAAATACTTTTATGCATTTTTAAATTTTGAAAAAATCATGGAATGATCCAATGATATTGTTACAAATATTGGTGACCTTATTCTATTTTTGTTTCCAACTTTGTTATTTTTTTTATCATTTTTGGTTTATTTCACTCATTTCTTTTAATTTTAAAAAATAGTTTCTAACTTTAAAAATTACCAAAAACATTATAAAATCATTTGAGTTCTTTTCTGATTTTTCTATGGTCTTAGTTTTATTTCTTGATTAATTTGAACATAGTTGATATTTTTATCCCTTATTTCTATTTTAAATATTTCTAAAACCTTTTTTAATGTATATATTAAATGCAATATTATTTTGTGACTATATTCTGACTGATTTTGGGTTAAATTTTTGATCATAAACTTTATTAACATCATTGGATCCATGGTGTTGAGTCTAACTCCACAAAAATGGATAAATAATATTAATAATAGTTTGATTAAATTTAATTCAAAAGTGGTTTGTATATTCTCTCCCACCCCTCTTCATCTCATCCCTTTCTTATTGCACTAAGTGTTATTGATGCATGATCTGTATATCATGTATCAAATCAAAGGGTGCATAGATTGCTATTGACCGGTCTCAAAATAGGTCGACTTCTATATAAGTCCACTTACGATTGCTTAACATAGCGCTAAATTTTGTCCTGATTCGAATAAATGATCATTTGTGGCACAAACTTATGTTTGTAAGCCTAAGTATGCTAATTTGATCTCTTTGATCCAATAACCTTGAGATTCATTGTGTGGAGGCTTTGGTTCTACCAATTCTCTAATGGATCTACAACACATTTGGTCAACGCACATCACTTAAACATCGTTGATCATTAAGTGGTACTTATGAGGATTCCAAATGGATGATATACTTGATAAAAAGCAAATGCAACTTGTTGTGTGGAGGCTTTGGTTCTACCAATCCTCTAATGAGTTCCAAATTCAAGTTTCAAGATGATCATCCAACTGACCACTAATCACTAATAATTGACTTTATCCTGTATTTTTATTATATTCCCCTTTTATTTTTATGCACTATTTACTTTTAGCATTTACATTTCATGCCACTTTCATCTTTGCTCATTTGAGCATTTACTTTCTTGTCATATTTATTTTTCTCACTTGAGCTTTTCTTTTCTTTTTTTAAGATACTTAATAATCAATATAAACCATAAAATCCTTAATGATACTTGGACTATTTGGTTACTATCCTTGGCATTATAGAGCATTGGACTTCTTGGACTTAGGATTAGAAACCTTGGCCTATGATTGGAGACCTTGCGACCTTATCTGATTATTTTGTTTGGAGCTCTTGAGGTTTACCTCAAGACATTGGATTATTTGTTTGTTTTGTATGCAGGTTATTGTGATTACACTCTTTGTTTGTAATCTGGAATTCACCCATATACAACTGTTACTCTGCCCAATTTTTGTGAAGACTTAATACACTTGAAGTTTGATTCTCTCAAGAGGTCTAGTATCTTTGCTTGCTTGGTTTCAATTTAAAGAATGAGAATTCTATCTTGGCTTCTTGTTGGTTATATGGTTCCTATCCCTAGCTTTTACCTTATACTTTAGGATAGTCTTTTCTTCTCCTCCCATCTTCTTTAATTTCAAAAAATATTCTTCCTCCTTTTGAAAACTCCTCTTGTTTTGAAACATGAACCACTTTCATAATAAACTTGGACTTAGGTCCATGCATTTAAAAAAAAACAATTTCATGAATAAACTTCAATCAACTTAATAATATTTTGACATCATTTTTTTTGTGAGAAGACTAAAATTCAATCAACCCCATTTCAAATCAGTTTGGCCACTTTGGATTTCTTATTTTAAAAACCTTTCTTAAAAGATTAGACTCTTGTCAATCCTTGTAGTGATGCAAACAACTATACTTCTACAATATATAGTGAAGAGAGATATTTTCCACTTGGGTGTTGAGTGAGGCATTGTTGATTTTAAAATCCAAGTCATATCCTCCACTTTGAGATGATGCAAATTCTCCTTTCTCATTATTGTGGGTAGTAAGTATTTTTTCCACACGGACAATGACGATGAAGTTTTATCTCATAAAAATTAACCAACACACTTACATTTTAAATTTTTTAAAGAGGAACTATGTGTACCTTGATCCCCTATTGCACGAAAAGGTGGTACGTAGGCACTAAAGATTCGCAACCGCGGCGAGTGCAAAAATCATAAAAAATATTTCTTTTCTCACCTCCACCATCTATTTTTATACAACATTTTTATAGCCAAAATACACAGATTTTATAAAGAGGTTCCTGCAGAGTATCGTAGATGTTTAGGGTGCTAATACCTTCCCTTTACATAACCAACCCCCTTACCTTGAATCTTTCCCCCTCTTTTTGGGTTATTCGTTCTTTTCCTATTCCTTTGGAAACAATAAAGTGCAGTGGCAATTTTATTTTGATCTGTACAAGTCTAGTCAATCCCATGGCTTAGTCTTAAACATTTCTATCACTACAGGAAAATGGCGACTTCACTGGGGAAAGATTGACCTCTTGCTGGTCCATCCCTAAGTGGGTTGAGCCTATCTTTGTTTATATCTGTGTATATGCTATTGTTATTTATGTGTTATATGTTGTATATATGTTTGCCTTGATTTTCCTGGTTTTCAGGGTGCTTGGTGATTACTTATAAGTCCTATACCCGGACTTGGGAAAACTTTAAGATAGGACAGGCGGTATAGTCATGTTAACTTTGAGGGAGTAATCCTAAAAAAGGAGGAATGAGATCCCCCACTCAGTGGAGGCCCTTTTGACTGTAGTGTCTTTTACTGAGTAATCGGGAAGACGTACTGCTTTCGACCTGGAAGCCTGCTGAGGCTGAGGACCGTAGAATACCAAACCCATCTTGGCCTTTTAGGTGTAGTTCAGAAGCTATGACAGAGTAATCCGAAAATAGTTGTCACGCGGTGATACGCTCGGACAAGTTTTTCTTGAGAATATTACTAATTACCGAGTTAATCGGGAAGTTGGTAATATCTGAAGGAAGGATGTAGACTCTGGGAACCTCTAGAACCTTGTTCGGCAGGTGATGACTTTTAGACCAAACCTTATGGGTAGTACCATCGATCTCATGCTCATGACGTTAAACCTATGAACCCTATATGTGTGACCTTGTGTGTGATTGTTGCATCATGCATCCATGCACTCATAAGCATCTTTTGAAGAGATCTTATTTCAAGGGATTTAAAAGTTGACCATTTGTGAATATCCCAGGTACTTTTTAACCATGGATTTTGGAAAGAGAAAGATCGGGAAGTACAGTTTCAAGGATCCCAAGATAGATGAGTTGATCAGTCTAATTCCCGAGATTGAGTGTTCTACAGATTTTCTGAAGAAGTATGGATCCATCATTCCTCTCCTGAAGCTGAAGATGAAGGAGGGTATTCTCTTGACCTTGGTCCATTTCTATGATCCGATGTATCATTGCTTTACTTTTCCTGACTATCAGTTGATGCCTACGCTAGAGGAGTATTCTTATCTGTTGGATTTACCTGTTACTGATCGTGTTCCTTTCACTGGTTTGAAGGGTGAGCCAAAACCACATGAGATTGCTGCTTTAATTCATCTGGGGAAGTCTGAGGTAGAAGCCCATATGACTACCAAAGAATGGATTAGAGGATTACCAGCTCAATTCTTATTGGAGAAAGCTTGCTACTTTGCCAGGATGAAGAGTACAGTCGCTTTTGAGGCCATCTTTGCTCTACTTGCTTACGAGTTGTTCTTATTTCCTAATGTGGACAAGTTTGTTGACATTAATGCTATAAGGATCTTCATGATTGGAAACCCAGTTCCTACCTTGTTGGGTGATGATTATTACTCTACTCATCTTCAGAGTTCTTACCAGGGGGGGATGATTATCTGTTGCACACCTCTGTTGTACCAGTGGTTTATCTCTCATATGCCTCAGTCTGATGCTTTTTGGGATGTCAAGAAGGAACTCCGTTGGGCTCCTAAGATCATGGCACTTACTCACTTGGATATTGATTGGTATCATTGAGCTTACCAGGATATATAGATTATTGACAACTGTGGTAGTTTCCCCAATGTACCTCTTCTTGGTACAAAGGGAGGAATTAACTATAACCTTGTTCTTGCACGACGACAACTTGGTTATCCGATGAGGGATAAACCAAATAGTATTCATATGAGTAGTTTCTTTCTGAAGGAGGGAGAAGACCATAGGGAAGCTAGGGAGCATATTGTGAAGGCCTGGCGTCACATTCATAAGAAGAGTAGGAAGGATTTGGGACCTAGGGGTGCTGTTTCTTTCGAGCCATATCTTCAGTGGGTCCAAACGAGAGCTATTCAGTTGAAGATGATGTATTCTCGGGAAAAACCTATGCCTGATTTGTTTGAGAAGACCACTCCTCCCTTATTGAATGATCAAGAAGAGCTACAACTTTCTTTGGTCAGGATGCAACAGGAAAATGACGCTTGGAAGAATAAGTTCCAAACCCTAGAGATTTACTATAGAGCAGATTTGAAGGAGAAAGACGACTTGATTGAGATTCTTGAGAGACGGGCTGTAGAGACCATGGAGAGGCAAGGGGATTTATTTTCTCCTAAGCCTCGGTCAGAATCCATTTGCTCACTCCCCGATTCAGGTGATTAGAAGAAGGTTGCCACCAGATATGCGGAAGAAAACCAGAGGTTGAAGGCTCAGATTTCCAGGCTCACAGGGAAGCGCCATCATATAGAGTGATCTCTACCAGCTTTGCTTGTCAGGGTTTTTGATTTTATTTTCATCTTGTACTTGGGATCATTAAAACTTGTAATCCATTTTGAAGTTGTTATAATAAAATTTTCAGTATTTTTAAATGCGTTATTACTTTGATATTTGCAAAATGTCTATAAATTTTAAATCCCTTGAAATATTAAATAATAAAATAAAATCATGTGCATTGCACATCATGCATCATATTGCACATATTTCTTGCATTTGTTATGCATATCCAGGTGTCTTATGAAGCTTCTTTACTTTGTTCAACAAGCTGACTCACCACTACAACACTCAGGCTAATTTCAGAAAGAAGATGGATAACTTAGAAAAAGAGAATCGCGAACTGTGCGAGGAGGTTTCTGCTTTGAAGGCCGGCATGGACAATCTTACTGCTCTGATGGAATCTCTGGTGGCTGCTCAGAATTAGCCATCGAGTGTTCAACCTCAGCCAACAAGGGTTACTACTGAAGCTCCAGCTGTTCCTGTATCTGCCACTCCAGCTGTTGTTCAGAATTGCATGCCTCAAGGTTATCCATGGGGAATGCCAGAGAATTTTGCGCCTGAAAGTTTCAATCTTGGTCCTCAAGATACTCCAATTGTTCATACTATTGTTACTCTGGTACCTCCTGTGGTGCATGCTGCTCCTGTTTCACCTCCTTCGGTGAATATGGTTTTGTTTGTTAATGATGATGTGTGTCGTCCTTTCCCTCCACCGAGTAAATACTTGGGTCTTTATGACAGAATGGATGATTTCCAAGAGCAGTTTGACAAGATGCAGAGGGAGATGAAGGCCCTCAGGGGAAAAGAGCTATTTGGGCAGAATGTGAATGAATTATGCTTGGTCCTGAATGTTAAGATACCTGCAAAGTTTAAGGTCCTGGAGTTCGAGAAGTACAAGGGAAACACTTGCCCTCGTGCTCATTTGGTGATGTATGTAAGGAGAATGTATACCCACACTGATGATCAACGTCTACTGATTCAATTTTTTCAGGATAGTTTGACCGGTGCTGCGCTGAAGTGGTATATGAGTCTGGACAGTGTTAACATCCACAATTTCAATGATTTGGGAGAAGCATTCATCAAACAATACCAGTACAACATGGACATGATGCCTGGCCGTGATCAACTCAGGGCCATGGTTCAGAAAGACAGGGAATCATTCAAAGAATATGCACAGAGATGGCGTGAGGTAGCCGCCCAAGTGATTCCTCCCATGGAAGAGAAGGAGATGACTAAGATTTTCTTGAAAACTCTGGGTGCTTTCTACTACGAGAGGATGGTAGCAAGTGCGCCAAGTGACTTTACTGAAATGGTAGGCACGGGTATCCTCTTAGAAGAGGCTGTAAGAGAGGTCCGTTTAACGAGAAGTGAAGGATCTGGAGGGGTGAAGAAGCCATCTTATGGGTTTACCAAGAAGAAGGAAGGGGATGCAAATGATGTTATGCAAGAGAGGAGGGTTAATACTCCTAGAAGGAATTATCAGCGTCATCAACAAGTCTCCTCAGTTACTCCAGTTGTGGGTGCAACTCCAACTACCGGTTCTTATGAGAGACCGTCCCAGTAAGGGAATCAAGGGTATAAACAGAGAAGGGAGAGTTATGACCCTATTCCTATGAGTTATAGAGTTACTACTGGCATTGATTCAGAATAAGTTGGTTCAGACCCGACCACCTCCCACTGTACCATCACCATTTCCTTGGTATTACAAGGCAGCCCAAACATGTGCTTTTCATCAGGGAGCACCAGGGCATAATGTTGAGAATTGTTATCCTTTAAAGACTGAGGTGAAAAAATTGGTGAAGTCTGGTATTCTATCTTTCAAGGATGTGGGCCCTAATGTGAAAGACAATCCTATACCCAAGCATGGAGGAGTAAATATTGTGAATATGGTGGCTGGTTGTCCAGGCGACTTCCAGATTTTTGATATTAATCATGTTAGAGGAGATTTGGTGAAAATGCATGCAGACCTCTGTGAATTTAGCTACTATATACATGACCATTCCGGTTGTTCTATTTACAGTACAAACATACAGGGTTGCGATAAGATAAAGGCTGATTTACAGGAGATGAAGGACGAGGGCCTCATCCACATAATCAGGCCTAGGGCAGAGTATGAAGAGGAGGTGAATATGGTTTCTGGATGTCCTGGAGAATTCATAATTTTTGATGTAGAGTATATGAACGAGGATCTTGTGCAATTGCATGCTACTTTCTGCCATATGGCTGGTCAGGTAGAACACTAATATGGATCTTGCCGAATTTGCTGTCGAGATTCTCGAGGATGTTCAATCGTGAAGAAAGGTGTTCAGTTGTTATTGGATAATGGAACCATCAAGATTACAAGTCAAAGGGATGATTACCATTAAGTTGATATGTTTGAGGATTGTTTGGATGAAGAAGAGTCGGATGAAGAGTATGCCTCTGCAAATGATTATTTCTCCTCAGATGAGGATTTGTTTTCCAGAAATGACTCAATAATGACTGATTATGTTGAAGAAGGGGTAAACGTTATTGTACCTTGTTTTGGGGCACCCGCCCATCTTGAAGTTGAATATTATAGCAAGCCAACTGTTACCCCATTGGTGATTAGTTTGCCGGGTCCTATCCCCTACAATTCAGATGAGGATGTGCCCTATAAATACAAAGCTACAATCTTAGAGGATGGAGTGGAAGTTCCCATCCAGCCAATTCTCGATGTTGGAAATATTGCTGAAAATAGCAGGGTGACCCGTAATGATCATGTATTTGAACCATTTGTTCGAGGAGATGTTAGTGCTGGAAAGAAAGTTGCTGAGAATGTTGAACCCAAGAAGGCTACGGGTGAGACGAGTGGGGCTACGTTAGAGAAAGAAGTGGATGATATTTTGAAAATAATCAAGATGTGCGACTACAGAATTGTAGATTGGGCTACTGCAGACTCCTTCAAAAATATCTATCTTGGCTTTATTGATGAACTCCTCTACTCACAGAGAATCCTTGATGAGGGTATTGGACCAAGCTTTTGTGGAGAGTGATATGCCTGTAGACCAGTTCAACAGTGTAGTAGGGAACATTATGTCATGTAATAACTTGAGTTTCTGCGATGATGAATTACCAGATGAAGGAAGGAATCACAACCTGGCCCTTCATATCTCTATGAATTGCAAGAATGATTCACTATCCAATGTGCTGATTGATAATGGATCCACTTTGAACGTTATACCGAGGAGCACTCTTATGAAGTTGAAATATCAAGGAACGCCTATGTGCCAGAGTGGCATCATTGTGAAAGAGTTTGATGGATCAAGGAAATTTGTTATTAGTGAAGTGGACTTGCCCATTCATATAGGACCACATTTGTTTCAGATAACTTTCCAGGTCATCGCTTATAGCTGTTTGTTGCGACGATCGTGGATTCATGAGGCAGGGGATGTCACTTCAACTTTACACCAGAAACTAAAATTTGTACGTGAAGGGAAAGTAGTAATCATAAATGGGGAACATGCATTATTGATATCTCATTTGTCCTCTTTCAGCATTGTGGAGGTGGATGAAGATGCTGTTGGAACCCAGTTCCAAGCCTTATCCATTGACAAAATAAGAGGAAATGAGAATTCCACGGTTTCGCTTAAGGATGCGCAATAAGTTATACGAAAGGGTCATAGCAAGGTATGGGGACAGATTGTGGATCCACCTATAAACAAAAACAGAGCCGGCTTGTGGTTCTCTTTGAAGAATGAAAAAGGTAAGAGCATGAAGCCGAAGTCTGCTGCAAGCAAGTATCAAGACGTCTTCCATAGCGGGGGTTATCTTCATCCAACTGTTTCTGAGATTAATGACATTGTGGAAGATGAAGCAGAGCAGGAAATGCCGAATTACGTGACGCACGAAGTTAGGGTTCAGAACTGGATCACCATTGATGTTCCCTCTTGCATACATGTTTCAAAGTAATTTGTTTTGTTAATCTTTTTGAAAAGCTTTCACTCTGCCCAAGGTGGAAGTATTAACATTGTAGGGCTTATCTGTTTGCTATGACTTTTAAAATCAATAATAAAAGTTGTCTTTGTTTCCCAAACTGTGTCTTTATTTTCTGCTTTTTCTTGGAAAATGGTAATCAGAAAAAACCCTTCAAAATAAATAAAAACTGAAATTCAATCTGCACGGTCACTTGTTATATGTGTCAGTTTCTAAAAGCAATCACAAATCATATGTGCAGATTAATTAAAAAACCCATTGAATACAATGACCCTGCACCCTCTCCTAACTTTGAATGTCCTGTGTATGGGGCCGAAGAAGAAGGTTATGATGAAATTCCATAAGAGGTCTCACGGTTGCTTGAGCACGAGGAAAATACCATTCAGCCATATAAAGAGCCATTGGAAATGATCAATTTGGGTTCAGAAGAAGATCCGAAAGAAGTCAAGATTAGAGCATCGCTACATCCTGATGTGAAGAGCAGGTTGATTGAGCTGTTGAAAGAGTATGTGGATATTTTTTCTTGGTCTTACCAAGATATGCCTGGTCTAGATACATATATTGTGGAGCACCACTTACCGTTAAAACCAGAGTGTCCGCGAATCAAACAAAAGTTGAGAAGAACTCACCCAGATATGGCAGTAAAGATCAAAGAGGAGGTTCTAAAGAAGATTAATGCTGGTTTTCTTGTGACGTCAGTGTATCCTCAATGGATTGCCAATATTGTCCCAGTACCTAAAAAAGACGGAAAAGTCCGCATGTGCGTAGATTACAGAGATCTAAATAAAGCTAGTCCAAAAGATGATTTTCCATTGCCACACATTGATATGTTAGTGGATAGCACAACAAAATTCAATGTTTTCTCGTTCATGGACGAATTTTCCGATTATAATCAAATAATAATGGCTCCGGAGGACATGGAAAAAACAACGTTTATCACACCCTGGGGAACATTCTATTATAGAGTGATGCCATTTGGGTTTAAGAACGCTGGTGTAACGTACCAAAGGGCTATGACAACCCTATTCCATGATCTGATGCACAAGGAAATCGAGGTATATGTTGATGATATGATTGCTAAATCCCAGACTAAATAAGGGCATGTAGAAGATTTGTTGAAGTTGTTTCAGCGTTTGAGGAAGTATCGTCTCTGCTTGAATCCAAATAAATGCACCTTCGGTGTTTGATTAGGAAAATTGTTGGGTTTCATTGTTATCCAGAAAGGAATTGAAGTTGATATTGATAAAGTCAAAGAAATTCAAGAGATGCCTGCGCCAAGAA
This sequence comes from Vicia faba, assembly GCA_948472305.1. NCBI lineage: Eukaryota > Viridiplantae > Streptophyta > Magnoliopsida > Fabales > Fabaceae > Vicia > Vicia faba. The sequence continues at coordinate 1,048,237,274 of OX451739.1, forward strand.
CTGAAAAGCAAGTCAGAGGGTTCCTCGGGCGTTTGAATTATATTTCCAGATTCATTTCCCACATGATTGCAACATGTGAACCGATCTTTAAGTTATTAAAGAAAGATCAAGGTTTTCTGTGGACGGATGAATGCCAAAGGGCATTTGAAAGTATTAAAGAATATTTGCTTGAACCTCCTATCTTACTCCCTCCTGTCGAAGGAAGACCATTGATTATGTATTTGACAGTGTTAGATAATTCCAAGGGTTGTATTCTGGGAAAACAAGATGAAACAGGGAAGAAAGAGTTTGCCATTTACCATCTCAGTAAAAAGTTCACTGATTGTGAGTCACGGTATTCCATGCTGGAAAAGACATGTTGTGCTTTGGCCTTGGCGGCAAAGTGCTTACAGCAATATATGTTGAATCACACTACTTGGTTGATCTCCAAAATGGATCCAATCAAGTACATTTTTGAAAAACCTGCTCTTACTAGGAGAATTGCCCGCTGGCAAATGTTGTTATCTGAATATGATATCGAATAACACACTCAAAAAGCTATTAAAAGCATTGTGTTGGCAGATTATCTTGCTCACAAACCAGTGGAAGATCATCAGTCTGTGGAGTATGATTTCCCTGATTAGGATGTGATGTTCCTGAAAGTAAAAGATTGTGATGAACCATTGCCTGAGGAAGGTCCTGACCCTGAATCTCGTTGGAGTATGATATTTGATGGAGTTGTGAATGCTTGTGGTAAAGGAATTGGTTTTGTGATTGTCACTCCACATGGATCTCACATTCCTTTTACTGCAAGGTTGACATTTGATTGTACTAATAATATGGCAGAATATGAGGCTTGCATCATGGGTCTCTAAGAAGCTATTGATCTCAGGATTAAAATTCTAGACGTGTATGGTGATTCAACTTTGGTAATAAACCAGATTAAAGGAGAATGGGATACTTGTCACCCCGGCTTGATCCCTTACAAGGATTATGCTAGAAGGTTTTTACCCTTCTTTAATAAAGTTGAATTCCATCATATTCCAAGAGATGAAAATCAAATGGCGGATGCTCTGGCAACTTTGGCTTCTATGTATCAAGTAAATACTTGGAATGATATACCTTGAAATATGGTTCAGTGACTGTATAGGCCCGCTCACGTGTTTACCACAGAAGAGGTAGCAGATGAAAAACCTTGGTATTATGACATCAAGCATTTTCTTCAGACTTAGGAATACCCGATCGATGCATCGAAGAAGGATAGAAAGACATTGAGAAGATTGGCTGGCAGTTTCTTCCTCAGTGAAAATGTGTTGTATAAAAGAAATTATGACATGGTCTTGCTCAGATGCGTGGATAGACACGAAGCAAGCATGTTGATGCATGAGGTTCATGAAGGTTCATTTGGCACTTATGCCAATGGACATTCGATGGCTAAAAAAATGCTAAGGGCAGGTTACTATTGGCTGACAATGGAATATGATTGTTACAAATTTGCAAAGAAGTGTCATAAATTCCATATTTATGCAGATAAGGTCCATGTGCCCCCGACACTTCTGAATGTGATTTCCTCCCTCGTGGCCTTTCTCCATGTGAGGTATTGATATGATTGGGATGATAGAACCCAAAGCTTTGAATGGACACTGTTTCATCTTGGTAGAAATTGATTACTTCACCAAGTGGGTGAAGGCTGCTTCATATGCCAATGTTACTAAGAAGGTGGTTGTGCGCTTCATTAAGAATAATCTTATACGTCGGTATGGTGTGCCGAGCAGAATTATCACCGACAATGGCTCGAATTTGAACAATAAAATGATGACAAAACTGTGTGAAAAATTCAAGATTGTCCATCATAATTGCTCTCCGTACAGGCCAAAGATGAATGGGGCTGTTGAAGTTGCTAATAAGAATATCAAGAAGATTATCCAGAAAATGACCGTTACTTATAAGGATTGGCATTAAATGCTCCCTTTTGTTTGCATGGATATCGAACATCTGTCCGCACTTCAACAGAAGCAACCCCGTTCTCCCTGGTGTATGGAATGGAAGCTGTACTCCCAGTCGAGCTTGAGATTCCCTCTTTGCGTGTGATAATGGAAACCAAGTTGACAGAGGCTGAATGGGTCCAAAACTGGTTTGACTAATTGAATCTGATCGAAGAGAAGAGGATGACAGCTTTGTGTCATAGACGGTTATATCAGAAAAGAATGAATAAAGCTTTCGATAAAAAGGTCAAACCTCGTGAATTCAGAAAAGGCGACCTCGTGCCCACGTCCCATGAATGCTGATGCAGTCAAGAAATACTTTTCCTAAAGAAATAAAATAACATCTTACTAAGTTGAAAACCCGAAAGGGCGGCTTAGGCAAAAAAGAGCGTCTCGTTAGACCGAAAACCCAAAAGGGCGGTCTAGGAAAAAGTTAGAGAGATAAACAGAATAAATTTCCTGCTAAGTTGAAAACCCGCAAGGGCAACTTAGGCAAAAGTTAGGGACATTCTTGGTAAGTAACTGCATCATGCAAGATCTGATCATTGAAGCAACAATCTTCTCGAATCCTCATCATAATCCAACAGAAGCTGCTGCTCAGGGTTTCAAAAAAATTGTTAGAGGGGATAGTGGTCATTGTATCTCAATGTATCTTTTCCATTATATATTACCATTTTTCGAACTTTGTAATCATCTATGGAGTCTCGCCATTCGCAGACTACCATTCTATTAATAAAGTTTGAGCTGTTTCCCAATTCTTTGTGTTTCTTATTTTATTTAGCTTGCAAAGACTCCATTTATTATTGATAATAACTTTCAAAGCAAAAATATTAAATAACAAAATCGAATTTTCAAAAAGAATTTACAATTTGCTTTTACTTTAGAATTTGTGATGCAAAAAAGAAAAGAAGCAACAACAACAAAAATGGTGATCCCAGAAATGGACAAACTCGAGTTGTTTTAAGAAGTTTTTGTTCCCCTCAGGAAGGCTTACTCAGGATGATTCGCCGTATTAGGTTCGTGACTCCGGTATCCTCGGTCAAGTTTGGATTCATTTCTCATCTTTTTTGAGTTTTCATGATGTGAAGTTTCAATCCGAGATTTCTCCAGTGAAGTTTTCGTTTGGTCTAATGGAAGTTCTTTTTCCAGAAAAGTTGGTACCGTAATCACTCTTGAAGAATGCAGGTCCCCGGTTTCTCTAGTGAAGAACGTATCGTAGTTTTCCCTTTTGAGGATGTGGTGGTAACCTCTCCAATGAAGTGGGCCTGAATTCCCCAGTGAATGTTTTGATGATTTGGTGTCCATCTGCTTTACTTAAGATTGGTTTTTCAATCCCCAGTAGAAGTGTTACTTTTGAAAGCATTTGTTTCCCTGGTGAAGCCTGGAGAAGGATGTTCTATCCCTGTATCTGTACTATTCTGTCACTTTGTTTTGTTTACTTCCAAATTATGTTTCTCCCCAGTAAAGCTAAAGCAGGCAGTAGGTTTTGTTTCCTCAGTTGGCATTTACTTTTGGAATGTTTATCTTGGATGTGATTTAGCGGAGTGTTGTTTGTGCCCGAGGTGGTTTTTCCTGTTTACTCTCAGTGTGGTATATCTGTTTTGTCAGCATACGCACGATAACACTCATACATTCATACATACATCATGCATAGCTAAAATTGGCAAATCATTGTTCATTAACATTTGTTAATATTTTTGTTGACATATCACCTTGTTTTGCAGATTACGTTGTCCTCTCTTAAATAGAGTGTTGGCGTTAAGCAGAAAGCATATATTCTTTCAATTTCTTCACTGAGTTATCCCTAGTGGAAGATTTTTGCTTTAGCCTTCCTGTACAGCTCCTTGTTTGGATGGATTTGGTTTTCCCTCTTGAGTTTATTTCTCAAAGGATATATTTTGGTTGACTGTTTCATTCCAGTTTATTTCTGGTTTGAATCTTTGGTTCCAAAACAATATTATTTACTTTAGATTTCTGAAAGCTTCGAGTTTTGGATTGTGCATTTATTTTGCACGAGAAGACTTTATCTCCTCAGCAGGAATATATTGGCATTTCCCAGGAAGTCATATTTCATTCCCCTGGAAGTCATATTTCTTTCCCAAGAAAGTCATTTCTTTTTACAATCCTCCATGACAACAAGTAGCAGGTCTCTTTATTTGAACGTCTTGTGCTTCCCTGTAAAAGTCGACATAAGTTTTTTTTGCTATCTCCTCTATGAGTGGATAGTTTGCAGTCCGTCGTCAGTTTACGCCAATGGATGGCAAGACTTTCAAATTCGCAGAGACAGTTTGTTGTGAAGTCTTTGCAGGTGATGGTCTCTTTATTTGAGACAATTTATATATTATCCTTTCCAGGCAGAGGGCCTTGGTTAAAGAAGAATTTGAGACCCTTTCTAGGTGAAATTCCAGAATTTTGGGGAAACTTGTTATCCTTTTGCTACCCTCAATGAACGTTGGTAGTTCATCGTCAGTGAACGGAGATGCTATGATATATTTTCTCTCTACCTTCAGTGAAAGTTGGTGTTTGTTATCTTTTTTCTACCCTCAGTGAACGTTGGTAGTTCATCGTCAGTGAACGACGATGCTATGATATATTTTCTCTCTACCTTCAGAGAAATTGGTAGGTTATCGGCAGTGAAAGTCAATGATTGTTATCTTTTTGCTACCCTCAGTGAATGTTGGTAGTTCATCGTCAGTGAACGGTGATGCTATGATATATTCTTTTTCTACCTTCAGTGAAAGTTGGTAGATCACCATCAGTGAAAGTTGGTGTTTGTTATCTTTTTTCTACCCTCAGTGAACATTGGTAGTTCATCATCAGTGAACGACGATGTTATGATATTTTCTCTTTCTACCTTCAGTGAAAGTTGGTAGGTCATCGACAGTGAACATCGATGATTGTTATCTTTTTGCTACCCTCAGTGAATGTTGGTAGTTCATCATCAGTGAACAACGATGCTATGATATATTTTATCTCTACCTTCAGTGAAAGTTGGTAGGTCATCGACAGTGAACACCGATGATTATTTCTCTCTGCCTTCAGTAAACGTTGGTAGCTTCGCCTTCAGTGGAAGTTGGTATATCCTTTGACCATTTTACCATCCTCTCTGAGTCGGGTCTTTTGATCCACCAATGATTTATTTTCCTGGTTGGGTTGCTTTCCTGTTTCTTAATTGTGTTACATCCCCAATGGTGTTTTGCGTCTCTTTGGTCTTGTTCATATGCATTCATGCTCATAAGCATTGCATGGCATCTTAGGGCCAAAAATAGGGTTTATTTTATATTTAAGTATCTTTGATCGCGTCGACACGAAGATTTTTAACCTTCGTATCTCTGGATAGAAGAAACTTAAATAAGAGAAGCTGTTGTACCCCAATTTTTCCCCCTAAGATCCCTTCATCATACCATGTTGATTACATCACAACAAGATCAAATTAGGATTCTTGGTTCCCCTCCCTATATTTAGCTTTGCTCTTTGAGGAATCACCAAGCACTTTGACTTGTGTTCCTTTTGGATCACAAATATTTTTGTATTTATTTCTTCTCTTAATAAAATTCAATGTTGGTTTGTCTTGCTTGTTACTCATGTAGGTAAAGGCAATAAGATTCAGCAAGTTGCTCCATGGGTTCATGAGTTTATTTCCATGCCTTAGTCAATAAAGCTTGAGAAGTTCAAACCTCACCATTAAATTTGTTTTGGATGAAATGGCATGGCAAGGTTATTTTGGTTCACCATATTTCAAGATTATCAAATTTGGTTCAAAAGCACAAGGGATTGATTGAAGAAGTTGTCATGCTTGGACAAGGCTTTATTCCCATTGGTCACAAATGCATATTTCTCTCAATTCTCAATATATAGAAGTGGTTGTGGTTGCTATGAGTTCTCAATATAATCCTCAACAACTTATATTTACAAAGCATTTGTTTTGGTACAAGAAGTTTGTTCAAAATTGTCAAAGTTCCTCAAGGCATTGTTCTTGATCTAGGAGCTAGGGTTTTTAAACTTCAAATAAGTATATCTTGCTCATCCTTTTGTATTTTGGAGTGATTCCAGAGTCATCCTTCTCTTCAAAGGGTTATCAACAAATCACTTCAAAAGTTTCAAGGAGTTTTCATGTGGAAGAAGCTTGATGATGAAGAAAGATTACAAGTCCTCCAGATGAACCCCCATTTTCCTATGTGTGACCTCAAATGATCACAACTTGGTTTATCACCTTGAGACCATTCTTTTTCCATAATGATCTTGATGATGTTAAATTTATGTCTTATTTTATGTGCAAAGTGAGAAAATGGATGGAAGATGCCCTAAGGATACAAAAGATTATAGGTCATTTCGTGATTTTTTGCCAATTTCAACAATTCATAACTCTCTAAATATTTGGATATTTTGAATGGTTCAAGTTTCAAAATGTCATTCAATAGGTCTATTTCATGCCATATTTTTTGGTCAAGAGCAAATTCCAAGAGGAAGGCCGTGTTTGGATGCAAAACATTATAGGTCACTTTTGAAGAAAATTCGAATTATTTTTAAGTATGGAAAGTCAACCCTTTTTCTCCAACTTTGAATCAATGCAACTTTCATCTCAAGCATCCATTTGATTCCATTATTTTTCCATTGCAAAGCTTGTAACCTCGTCTTTCTAAAGCATCAAGAATCATGCCTTAAGACCCCTTGAGCTGAGAATGCCATGATTTTGAAGTTGGTAACTTGGAACTGAAGTTTCATCACAAGTCAGATTTTGAAATCTTTGTTTTGACTTCTAATCACAAGTTTTCCACGCGTTTTTACCTCTAAACATGTTTAATGAAGTTCCAGAATTGATTAGCACAACAAAACGCGTGCTTTGGATGAGTTTTGATCAAATTAGAAGTCACACTTTTCTTGTTTGCAACTTCACACGATTTCCCTCCAAACTTCATCATTTCACATGCTTTGACATTCCATTTGATTCCCTATAAATAGAGGGTCATTCCCCATTCATTTCCTCAAGCTTGGATAGCCAGAGTCATCCTGCCAAACTTGTTCCATAACTCAAATTTCAGCAACTTCGAAATCTATTCTCAAGCCTTTTTCAATACAATTTTTCCATCAATTCACCTACTTGATCTTCCCTGAAGCTAACCATATAATTACATTCAAGAATCGTGCCCTATATTGCTCCATAGAAATCCAGTTTCAGAGCTCTGCAACTCAACTCCAATAGGTAGATTCCTTCATCAATTCTTCAAAACTTTGATATCATTGTGATGCTCTCATTGCCCTGGTTCTAGTCACAACACTTGCTTTTTACTGGAAACACGTTTTAACCATAAAATTTCAAATCCCTTTTCAAAACTTTCCTTCCAAATTGCTTGAGCTACAATTTATATAAATTTGTCGCGAAGGTGTGGCTGTCTTCATCTTGAAGAGACGAAGCGAATGGCATAGGCCTCGTGATCTAATTTTACAGATTGAGCAACCTGGTTTTGGGACTGGCTAGAGGTTAAAGATGACCAACGTGTCATCTTCCAACCAATGAAGGCGCACCATCTGTGTTTTTCAAAAATCTGATTTAATTAATGATCCTATGCATTATTCACTAAAGTCCATAACATGCACAGCGCGCCAGGTCCACTTGATCTGTTTACTAATGCGTTTTGACATTGATCAGATGACCCGTATTTTTTTTGTTCTTAATTTCTTTTATGATTTTTATATTTAATTGTTTTAAACTTCAAAAAATCATAGAAAATTCATTTTAAGTCCAAAAAAACTGAAAAAATTATGAAAGATTATTCTCTTTCTGATTTTTATTTTTTCACAATTTAATTGTGTTTTGGTATTTTTTATAAATTTTCACTTTATTTAACTTGTTTTAAATGTTTAAAAATACTTTTATGCATTTTTAAATTCTGAAAAAATTATGGAATGATCCAATGATATTGTGACAAATATTGGTGACCTTATTTTATTTTTGTTTCTGAATTTGTTATTTTTTATCATTTTTGGTTTATTTCACTCATTTCTTTTAATTTTAAAAAATAGTTTCTGACTTTAAAAAGTTACCAAAAAAATTATAAAATCATTTGAGTCCTTTTCTGATTTTTCTATGGTCTTAATTTTATTTCTTGATTAATTTGAACATAGTTGATATTTTTATCCCTTATTTCTATTTTAAATATTTCTAAAACCTTTTTTAATGTATATATTAAATGCAATATTATTTTGTGACTATTTTCTGGCTGATTTGGGTTAAATTTTTTATCATAAACTTTATTAACATCATTGGATCCATGGTGTTGAGTCTAACTCAATAAAAATGGATGAATAATTTTAATAATAGTTTGACTAAATTTAATTCAAAAGTGGTTTGTATATTCTCTCACACCCCTCTTCATCTCATCCCTTTCTTATTGCACTAAGTGTTATTAGAGCATGATCTCTATATCATATCTCAAAACAAATGGTGCATAGATTGCTATTGACCGGTTTCAAAATAGGTCGACTTCTATATAAGTCCACTTACGATTACTTAACATAGCGCTAAATTTTATCCCGATTGGAATAAATGATTATTCATGGTCCAAACTTATGTTTGCAAGCCCAAGTATGTTAATTTGATCTCTTTGATCCAATAACTTTGAGATTCATTGTGTGGAGGCTTTGGTTCTACCCATCCTCTAATGGATCTACAACACCTTTGGTCAACACGGATCACTTAAACATCGTTGATCATTAAATGGTACTTATGAGGATTCCAAATGGATGATATACTTGACAAAAAGCAAATGCAACTTGTTGTGTGGAGGCTTTGGTTCTACCAATCCTCTAATGAGTTCCAAATGCAAGTTTCAAGATGATCATCCAACTAACCACTAATCACTAATAATTGACTTTATCCTGTATTTTTATTATATGCCCCTTTTATTTTTATGCACAATTTACTTTTAGCATTTACATTTCATGCCATTTTCATCTTTGCTCATTTGAGCATTTACTTTCTTGTCATTTTTATTTTGCTCACTTGAGCTTTTCTTTTCTTTTCTTAAGATACTTAATAATCAATATAAACCATAAAATCCTTAATGATACTTGGACTATTTGGTTACTATCATTGGCATTATGGAGCATTGGACTTCTTGGACTTAGGATTAGAACCTTGGTATATGATTGGAGACGTTGTGACCTTATCTGATTATTTTGTTTGGAGATCTTGAGGTTTACCTCAAGATATTGGGTTGTTTATTTTTTTGTGTGCAGGTTACTGTGATTACACTCTTTGTTTGTAATATGAAATTCACCCGTATACAGCCGCTACTCTGCCCAATTTTTGTGAAGACTTAATACACTTGAAGTTTGTTTCTCTCAAGAGGTCTAGTATCTTTTGTTGTTTGGTTTCAATCCAAAGAATGAGAATTCTATCTTGGCTCATAATGTCAAGTATTGGCTTCTTGTTGGTTAGATGGTTCCTATCCCTAGCTTTTACCTTATGCTTTATGATAGTCTTTTCTTCTCCTCCCATCTTCTTTAATTTAAAAAAATATTCTTTCTCCTTTTGAAAACTCCTCTTGTTTTGAAACATGAACCACTTTCATAATAAACTTGGACTTAGGTCCATGCATTTAAAAAAAAAACAATTTCATGAATAAACTTCAATCAACTTAATAATATTTTGACATCATTTTTTTTGTGAGAAAACTAAAAGTTAATCAACCTCATTTCAAATCATTTTTGCCACTTTGGCTTTCTTATTTTAAAAACCTTTCTTAAAATATTAGACTCTTGTCAATCCTTGTAGTGATGCAAATAACTATACTTCTACAATATGTAGTGAAGAGAGATATTTTCCACTTGAGTGTTGAGTGATGCATTGTTGATTTTAAAATCCAAGCCATATCCTCCACTTTGAGATGATGCAAATTCTCCTTTCTCATGATTGTGGGTAGTAAGTATATTTTCCACACGGACAATGACGATGAATTTTTATTTCATAAAAATTAACCAACACACTTACATTTTAAAATTTTTAAAGAGGAACTACGTGTACCCTGATCCCCTATTACACGAAAAGTTGGTACGTAGGCACTAAAGGTTCGCAACCGCGGCGGGTGCAAAAATCATAAAAAATATTTCTTTTCTCACCTCCACCATCTATTTTTATACAACATTTTTATAGCCAAAATACACAGATTTTACAAAGAGGTTCCTACGGAGTACCGTAGATGTTTAGGGTGCTAATACCTTCCCTTTACATAATAAACCCCCTTACCTTGAATCTTACCCCATCTTTTTGGGTTATTCTCTCTTTTACCATTACTTTGGAAACAATAAAGCGCGGGTGGCGATTTTATTTTGATCTGTACAAGTCTAGTCAATCCCATGGCTTAGTCTTAAACATTTCTACCGCTACACTTCCGACCCGAACATATGAAATGAAGAGGATGTCAAGGAGATTATTATCCCTAAAGACCCACTAAAAATGTTGTTCCGGACAAAAGTTACGAATTTTTGAACCCGAACTGTGAAATGCTGATTTTTGGCCGAAACTGTTTCAAATCGACAAAAATGCATGATTTTATTTGCAATTCAAGGCATGCTGGAACACATGGGAACTTCGAATGATAAATACTTGATTAGTCACTTATTAAATATCTTGGGGACACATGCTTCATTGCATTTTAAATTCTGAAACCCTGAGTTCATGCCTCACTACACTAATTGCTGAAACAACCGTCTTTTGTAGCTTGACGAAGCTTAAAAGAAATGATTTGATCCTATGACCATAGAACCGATGATATGCACGTATGCATATGATAATAAAGTATAATCCAAATATGGTTGAAATGAAGAGGGTAAATTTTGGAGTACAACAGTTGTCCCTGTTCAATCGTTTTAAACCTTAAAGCGAGTATGGCGCCAGCCTTTCGAGCAATAAGATAGAAGGGGATTGAATACAAATATGAACTCAAACATTTGTACGCTGAATTAAGACAAGGTGTATAAACATTGGTGAATGTATTTTAGTATCTTTTTGGTATCGAACCAAATGGACCGGGTCTGCGAACATGGAGGAATAGTGAACACTAAACCCTTATCAAAGAATGCTAGTGAACACTGGACTTGAAAAACCAAGGTCAATAAACGTTAGACTCAACTCAAGAGGACTAGTTACCACTAGAATCGAAAGGTACGAATAACTATTAGATCTAAAAGAATATGCCAGTAAACACTTGCCTCGATCAAAGAGGAATAGTGACCGTTGAATCAGACCCATTAGAACGTTAGCAGAACACTGGAAATCAGTTAAAGGTACAGAGTAACCACTCGACCTTAAGAGTATTATAAATAATGTTCCAGAAAATAAGTGGGTCACAAAGGAAGCAACGAGTGACCACTCGACTTAAAAGTACTTAACAGGAAACCAATGACCATTGAATCTAAAGCGAGGTAACCACCTGCTAGTCTCAACCGGGAAGAATCAGTGACCACTGAATCTAGCCAAGGAATAAGAGAGACAAAGAGACAAGTAACCAATTGAATCAAGAGAAGTAGTGACCACTAGATTCTAAAGAATACCAGAACATTATATTCAAAATCAGGTAACAAGTAGCAGACTTAACCTTAAAAGAAATTGGTGACCACCAGACCTAAAAATATTGCGCTAGGGAGGAACTTTATCACCAACAAGGTAACGAGTGCCCACTTGACCAAAGAAGACTAGTAACCACTAGACTCTAAAGAATACCAGAACATTGTATTCAAAATAGGGTAATAAGTAGCAGACTTGACTATAAAAGGAACTGGCGATCCCAAGACCTAAAAATCTTGTGCTATGGAGGAACTAGATCACCATCAAGGTAACGAGTGACCACTCGACCAAAAAAGACTAGTGACCACTAGCTTCTAAAGTATACCAAAACGTTGTATTCAAAATCAGGTAATAAGTAGCGGGCTTGACCTTAAAAGGAAATGGTGACCAGCAGACCTGAAAATTTTGCGCCAGGGAGGAACTGGATCACAAACAAGGTAACGAGTGACCACCCGACCAAAGAAGACTAGTGACCACTAGCTTTTAAAGAATACCAAAACACTGTATTCAAAATCAAGTAACAAGTAGCAGACTTGACCTTAAAAGGAACTGGTGACCACCATACCTAAAATTTTTGCGTTAAGGAGGATCTGGATCACCAACAAGGCAAATGAGTGAACGCTCGACCTAAGAATAATATTGACCACTAGCTTCTAATCATAGGGATGCCAGTGAATACTAGTCATGAGAGAATTGTAAATAGGTGATATCATAGGATAAGTAATCCGAGAGAAACATGCTGGGAGTATTATAGGATATCTGCGGGGATTAGCGAATCACCAGTTATATCAAGAAACTAAGTGACCTCACTAGGGAAGAGGGAAATAAAATTGGCTTATGCTTCGATGCTTGTTTGAATTTTTCTATGGATTAATGTTTCTAAATGAATGGAGACACTACACATTTGAGTGGATGTAATGTAATGATGCATGATTAGATGTTTCACTGGGGAAATAAAGAGATATAAGGAACTGTTGACGAGAAGCCCTTGAATTATTGAAATTTTGTAAGGAATAACAAATTAAATAGTGTGATACGGTGGGATAACTGACTTATTTTTGCGTTTTATCGCAAATGCTGCGGATAGCAAGAGACGCCACTGACTTTTCTTTTATCCAACAAGGAAAAGGTTAAAAGAACAGGAAAGACCTTTGAGAATTTTTCTGAGTTCGGGGAGTAGGTTATGAAAAGGTAAGGTGTTAGCACCCTTTTCATCCGTAGTTATCTACGGGCTCTTAATCGCTAGCTCACTTTGAAAATGCTTTGTGTTTGTGTTTGAAAATATTTTGAAAATGCCTAAGTACGACAACTTTGTAATGATTCTTATATCAGTTAAGAATGCGTACAAAGTGTTTGTTTTTGAAAATATTTCAGAAGAAGTGTTTGTAAAAAAGATGTTTGTTTTTATGAGAAAGCGATTACGAGCGATCTACCTACTCAAAAGTCTTTCGTGTTATTTTCGTACTCCTTTAGATAATGTTGTCCTACCATTAGTAAGTAGGAAGCCCTATCGTTGAATGTGAAGGGACAAGCGTAGGGTCGTCGTTATGGTCATAGAAGTCAACATATAGGGATAACTTAAAAATTCGAAGGGATTGTCATCATATATTCGTAGGCAACATCAAGGGACAAGATCATTTCTCATAGGAAACTCGAGGGACATCGCGAAACTATGATCTTTATGATGATTTTAACCAAGGGTCTTTGCTAAGGGTATCCCTATGTTCGAGGGACATGACCATTTTTATCCGAAGGCAAAAAGTGGGGTTACCCTATAGGTGAGTGTGTAAAGAGTGATTCAATTCAATTATTTTATCTTGATTAGGGTTATCTAGCGTTTCGTTTTAGATCTTACCATACACACCCTATTAAACTAAACAATAAGAGTAATAATAAAGCAGTAAAGTGCAAGAAATAGAAATCTACGCTATTACAAGGCTTCGGGAGTGGGGGTACAAACCATAAAATCCCGGAAAAAGTAAACCCTAATTAAACTATTACATACTGTAGCAGATACATAATTGGGGAAAAACTAATGCGAAAGTAACAAAGCATGTGAAGCGGTAAAAATAGAAAATGGAAAAAAAATCATTTTGTGATTGTATGATGAATTTTTTTTGATAATCAACCTAAAGTCTAATTGATTTTTATTGATTAAGAAAAGTTAGGTAATTATATTAAGCAAACCCTAAAATCTAGGATGATTAAATTGATTAAATAAAACCTAAAATTAAATTAAATTGATTAAATTTAAAAAAAAACCTAAAATCAAATTAAAAGCCTAAAATTAAATTAGGGTTTGTTAAAAATGTTTTTTTTGAAAAAAGGTTTTAAAGAAAAAAGGGTGAAAAGAGTGAGAAACATAGAAAATAACCAAAAGAGTAGAGGTGGATATTGAACCCACGCCCTCAATAGTTTCACGTAGCAATCTTACCACCAAGCCAAGTGCGCCTTGGTGTTATGATACACATCCAACGCATTTTGTACTCTATCCCGCAAAATATGAAAAATATGAGAATTTTGGCAAAATGGGGGATCGAACCCGTGACGTGGGAGACCAATGCCTTAACGCGCGCGTTTCTGCCACTAGGGTGGCTATACATGCATTTATTTAATTGAATCAATATATATATATATATATATATATATATATATATATATATATATATATATATATATATATATATATATATATATATATACTATAAGTCTGAATACATTGACCGGAGAGGCACCGGAGCCCTAACTCCGGTCGTCTTCTCCGACGACCTGTTTCCTTTAAAACCTGCAAAATCAAAGCATTAATGATCCAAAAATGTCCTACCCCCTAAATCAAGGGATCCAAATCTAATGGAAGTATTTTTGTAGGCTAAAACGCAAGGGATCAAGAGCTATGGCGAAAATGCCAGGAATCAATGCTAGCATAGTGGTTCACAATTTAGCATGCATGAGATCATTGTGATGACCTGAACCTGTTCAAATACATCTCAGAAATACGTTAGTGACAATAGTATTGCTTAAAATGAAACAAAAATTACAATATGAAATTTTAAAAGTTTATGAAATTAGAGATGCATGGTATGGTGTTTTCATGCATTTTGGAACCTCAAAATCAATTCCAACCTTACTTTGTATGCTTGTTAAGAGTGAATAGAGTGGTTGTTTCTAGTGAGAGGGTTTGTAACAAGGATTTTGAAATTTTAGGGTTCTTGAAAACAATTTGATATTTTGAAGTTTGCGGCAAGGTTTTTTTTCGTGTGGCCTTGTATAAGAATTGATGAGATTATATAGTGAAAGTTAGGGTAAAAGGAATGGGCGTGGTCCTTGTAAGAAAGGCCTTGTATTTTATTTTATTTATTTTTGCATTATTAATGAATAAATAAAAAATGATTAAAATAATTAAAATAATTAAAATAAAAATAGGTCAAGGGGTGTATGAATGAATTTTGAGGTGTATAAGGAGTATAGAACACATTTGACTCTTAAACCATGGCCCAATAGCCCAAAATAACAAGTTTGCTCACTTTGAATTTCATGCATTTGCCCAAAATTTCCCAACTTGTAATGGTCATAACTCTCTCAACTTTCATCTTTTGAAGGTGATATTGGACTTTTTGGAAAGCTAAAGATATCCTCTACAATCTCTATGTTGATCATTTTTTATTTTGAAGAATTTATCTTGATGTAAGTTGCCTTGACAAAAAGTGTCTTTTTGTTGACTTTTGAAATGACCTATAATGTATTGGTTTATATCTCTCAAATGATGCACTTTTTAGACTTGAGCTTAGAGAGACAAAGTTGTAGAGAATTGTACTCCATTCAAAATGATATTTGGTTGGGGAAAAGCTGATGAAGCACGTGAAAGTTTTGCTTGGTCAAAGTTCAGTTGACTTCTCCAAGGAAACCGTAATTTGACAACTTTTGATGATTTGAGGGCTTTTCTTGAGGAACCATGACCAACTTTTGATAAAATGATGGATATGACTTCAAAATGTTGACCAAAAATCTTGAATTTTGACTGTATGTTGACCACAATTGACTTTTTACCCAATATAGTTAATTTTCATCCATTTGAGCCATTGACTAAGCAAACTTGTGATACAAGGCTTGAAACATGGTATGAGCATTCTTAGGGACATATGAAGAATCGTGAAAACCATTTAAGACCTTGGAAACACAATCTTACTTGAGAAATACAAAACCCTAGCTGTGAGTCCATTGCTTAAGAGGAGAATTTGTCTGACCAATTCTAGGCAACCTTGAGCAAATGAGGACCTTAGGAGAATGTCTTGAAGAAAAATGGTAGGGAAATTTTGGGGTACTACAACTTCCCCTTTTCAATCTTCTTAAACCTGAAGAGTTAGATTGGCATGTCCTCCATTCGTGAATTGAAGGTAGAAGAGGATTGAACACTTAAGTGCCCAAAAAATTTGCACTCGTATGTGCAGGAGATAATGCTGTTGGTTGATAATATTGCTTGAATGGGCTTAAATATGCCATTCGGAGAGGTGACGGAGAGTCTTCGGAGACGGGCTTATAGATTCCATCCAAACTAACTGTTGATAGAAATATCATAAGGAGTCCACGCTTGACTTCATCTGAAGAATGCTTTCTAGAATGAACCTCTGGGGAAGGTGTTTGAGTAGCTTCTTGTCAGATTTAGTCTTTGAGAGAAATGCTTGTCATAATGAATTTTTGAAGGAAATGCTTTTCAGAATAAACCTCTAGAGGAATATGCTTTTTAGAATGATGCTCTGAAGGAAAATGCTTTTCAGATTTCAGTCTCTGAAGGGAAGTGTTTTTCATGTAGATAGTCGCCCCGTCTTGTTTCGGGAATTGATCTAGAATCTATTTTTGTTGGTAAACCCGTCCTGTTTCGGGAATTCATACCACCTAGTGATAAAGATAGTCGCCCTGTTCTGTTTCAGGAATTGATCTTCACCTGGTCATAAAGATAGAAAGATAGTTTGCTCGTCCTATTTCGCGAGTTAATCTTTGCTCGATTGTATAAATAGTTTCACCGTCCTATTTTGGGAGTTAATATTCAACGTGTTCATTTAGATAGCCGCCCGTCCTGTTTCAGGAATCGATCTACAATTTGCTTTCACAGATAGTTTCCATGTCTTGTTTCAGGAATTAATTTCTGTCTGGTCATCCAGATAGTTGCCCCGTCTTGTTTCAAGAATTAACTTGGGACCTACTTTTTGTTGGCCGTAGAGATAGTTGTCGCATCTTGTTTAAGGAATTAATCTCTGACCTGGTTACATAGATAGTTGCCCCTTCTTGTTTCGGAATTAATCTTGGACCTATTTGAGAATTGTTGATGATATTTGTATGTTTGTAGATTTTACCTGAAAAGATAAAGAGTTAGCTGTATGCAATGTCACGATGTATGAAATGCATTGCTTAATGATGTTCTCAAAGTAAATGTGAGTTTGTTATATGTGTTTCGTATGCGTATGTGAAGCGTATTAGTAGCTCCGTATAACATCTATGACTGGGAAAAATAAATCCCTGACTGTTACTGGGGATGAAGAATATATGTAATCCTCAACCTTTATTTAGAATGTTTCCGTTGGGAATTCTTGCTTTCTGTTTGAGAAAACTCTACTGGGGAATGTTGATTTCTGCTTGGGGAGAAAAGTTCAAGAACATTGGTCATGCATTGCTCCACTGGGGAATTTAATTCTTATATACCCTGATTGGGGATAAAAGAGATGGATAACTTTTTGATGTGCTTCATGATCGAGTTTTTGATATGGATGTCGACTCGTCTGGGGAGGATAAGATTAACTGATATTTAATCTGATTTCAGATTCCGTAGCAACTCTCTGGGGATGGCAATCTGGACTACCCTTTGCTGGAGAGATAAATTTTGCCGGTGATTTGTAGTATTCAAAGTAATAGACTCAAGCTAGGGAGACTATATCCTATTGAGGAAATAAACCCTGTTGGGGAAATAAACCCTGCTGGAGGAATGTACTCTGCCGAGGAAATGAGCCCTGCTGGAGAAGAGAATTTTGCAGGGGTTTTTACAGTGTTGGTGAAATAAACTCAACTGGGGAAGAGAATTCCTGTGAACTATGCTGATGTCATAATTTCTGACGAAGTTTGGGATTCCGTAAGTTGGCAACATTGTCGGGGAAAAGATCAAACTCCTTTATCTGCTAGGGGGATCTGTTGGTGAGTATGATTAGGATATTTCAGACTTGCGGGGAACGTGTCGAGTTTGTGAAGATGACTTCGCAAGGGATAATCTTCTGGGAACTGCTCTGTGGGGATTCGTGGAAGACTTGAACGTTATCCCATCTCTTGGAGTCTTGAGTAAATACTTATTCATGTTTTTATGCATATTTTTGTTAACAGTAATCATATTCATATGCATATGTTCATTCAATTTAGTCATTGGACATTTTTGCAAACAAAACAGGAAAAGTAAAACGAAATTTGAAATTTGAAATTGTGTTTATATTGATAATTTTCCTATAAACAGGCGATTGTTGTACAAAGAGACAGAAATCCTAGCAAGAGGAAATCACCGTGAAATAAAGAGATTAAAAAGTGAAAACAATATAAATAGCTATGTGTAAATGATCTCGTCAGGTTTCAACTCTGCTATTGCCCTTACATCTTCAAGCATCTCATCCTTGCTTTCGGAAGAAGTTGATTGAATTGATTGGCACCATTCGAACTTGACATTGGTAATAAAGTTGATTGTAAGTGATCCATAGTCGTACGCTTTAATCCCTAATTTTTGCCTGGACCGCCCTTTTGGGTTTTCAGTCCACTGGGATACCCTTTTTGTCCAAGCCACCTTTTCAGGTTTTCGACTTGCCGAGTGTACAGTCTTTTATATATATCCCTGATTTTTGCCCAAACCCTTTTGGTTTGCTGGGATGCCCTTATTTTTGCCTAGGCCAGTCAACCTAGTGGGCCGTTTTCATGTGTAGTATCTTTTGACTATGTTCGCGTTCACATGGTGCAGAAAATCTTCACCGTCTATGGTGGTAAGTATCATTGCACGACCCAAAAATATCTTCTTAACTACAAATAGCCCTTCGTAGGTGGGAGTCCATTTGCCCTTGGGATCACCATGCGGTAGGATGATGTGCTTTATTACCAAGTAACCAGCCTGATATACTCGATGCTTGATCTTCTTGTTGAAGGCCTTGATCATACGCTTCTGATACATCTGACCGTGACAAACAACTACAAGCCTCTTCTCGTTAATCAAACTCAACTGATCCAGCCTAGTCTGAATCCATTCGTCTTCGTCTAAATCTGCCTCTTTCATGATCCTCAGGGAAGGAATCTAAACTTCGACATGTAGGACAACTTCCATACCATAAACTAAAGAGAACGGGGTTGCCCCAGTTGATGTTTGCGCTGAAGTGAGATAGCCATGAAGATCAAATGGTAACATATCATACCAGTCCTTATACGTCATCGTCATCTTTTATATAATCTTGTTGATGTTCTTATTGGCGGCTTGCACAGAACCATTCATCTTTGGTAGATACAAAGAAGAGTTATGGTGCTTGACCTTGAATTGCATGCAGAGTTTTGTGATCATAGTGTTATTGAGATTGGTACCATTGTCTGTTATAATCCTCTCGGGGATGCCATACCGACAGATAAGATTATGCTTAATGAACCAGGCGACCACATTCTTAGTAATAGAGGCAAACGAGGCTGCTTTAACCCATTTTGTGAAGTAATCGATGGCGACGAGGATGAAGCGATGTCCTTTAGAATAAGTATGTCAATGCCCCACATTGAAAACGACCACGGAGTGGTCAAGATGTTCAGAGGTACTGGAGGCACATGTATTTTGTCAGCATAGACATGGCACTTGTGACAAGTTCTTGAGTGGTGATGGAAGTCGGTTTCCATAGTCGACCAATAGTAACCTACCCTCAGAATCTTCTTAGCCATAGTATGTCCACTGAAATGAGTACTAAATATACCTTTGTGCATATCTTCCATAATCTTCTCCCCTCTTTCTTGTCCATACAATAAAGCAGAGTCGAATCATGGTTACACCTGTACAAAATTATATTACTCAGGAAAAACTTAGCAGAGAACTTCCATAGGAATTTCTTGTCATTGATAGATGCCCTCTCAGGGTACTCTTGAGCCTCAAGGTATCTTTTCACTATGTAAAACCAAGGCTTCCTTTTTACTCCGTCAGTTTCAAATTCGTAGCAGTGTGTCGGTTCGTCTAGCCTTTCAATGGTAATACGGGGAGCCTCGTTGTTCCATCTGACCTTGAACATAGACGACATGGTATCTAACGTGTCTGCCAACTGATTCTCTTCTCGTGGGAAGTGCTCAAAAGTGATCTCCTCGAAGTACATAATTAAGGTTAACACATGCTCTCTATAAGGAATGAGATTCAGGTGCTTACTATCCCATTCTCCCTTGATTTGACTGATTACCAGGGCTGAGTCCTCATATACACTCAAGAACTTGATTCTTAGGTCAATAGCAGCTCTGATGCCCATGATGCACACTTCGTATTCGGCCATGTTGTTGGTACAGTCGAAGCAAAGCCTGGTAGTAAAGGGTGTATGGCAACCCTAGGGAGAGATAATTACAACACCAATTCCATTTCCAAGTGCATTAGAAGCTCCATCGAAAACCATAGTCCATCAGGATCCTAGCTCAGGTCCTTCATAGGGTCCAAGTTCTTCATAATCAGTAACTATCATGATTTTCTCGTCCGAGATTTGAAGTTCATAGATTGGTAGTCGTCTATGGCTTGATGAGCCAAATTGTCTGTTGTTGTACCCAAAAATTTTCCCTCTCATCCTTCAAGAATTCATCCTGAATTCTCAGAGTTTCTCTTAAACAAATCCAAGCCCTGAATTATCATTCCTTTCCAAATAAACCATTTACAAGAGCAAAATGGTCATTTGCAAGCTCAAAAGTCAAAATTTTTACCTTGAAAAAGTTAAATTCTAAATACTTCGAATTTTTTCTAAAAAAAGGTGTTTAAGAAAAAAAATGGCACTTCAGAGCTTCTGAACTAACCTCCAGGCAGAAACGGTCAGAAGTTGCAAACTGGGCTCAACACATAACATTCAGTCAGAAGGTGGCTCTTCAGCAGCTACACCAACTCAGTCAGGGGTTGTAAACGTGGTTCAGCACATGATCTTTAAACAGAACATGGCTCTTTCAGAAGTTACGCAAGTTCAGCCAGAGTTTGCTATAGAAATGAAAAGAAGGCAACAAAGCCTGAAACTCCTTCAGAACGTACTGGGATCAGAAGGTAATGGGATCAGCAGATTGGGTAAAATACTGAAGCAGAATCACTAAGTCCAGAGTTTTCAGAAGCAACTAAAAAAGAACATGCTGAAAAATCTGGAAAACTCTCAGAATTTGCTGAGGCAGCAGAGGCCAAGGTCAGAGCTTAGCTTACGTTGTTTTTTTGGTGAAGCAGAACTGCTGGCTCAAGTTTTAGGTAATGATGCAAAATCTCCTATTACAAGATTTTTGATTTTGACACATCTCATCACCATTTAATGCTCATTAATGCTCACAACCACTTTTGAGCATTCATCCAAGGGGTCTCTCCACGTGTGGCATGGTAACACCCTCGTGCAGGCTTAGGCATGGATCTATGCGCCACATTTTCGCCTATGGGTGTCACTTCCCCTTAATCCTCTCTTACTGTTCCAACCTAGGCTGAAAAGCTGTCCATCATCACAACTTTTCATGAACTTCCTTCAAGAACAAGTTAACCCCTACTGCATAGTATTGGCGCCATTTAACGTTTAAAAATTCACAAAGCCTTGCCTATAAATAGGACGCCATTGTCCATTAAAAAGAGGGTAAAAAAAAATCCAGAAAAATTGCTAGAAGAGGAATAGAAAACTCTAGCAAGAAAACATTGTGAAACCCTGTCAAAATTCCAAGTGTTTCATATCTTTGAACTTCCTGCCTCCAAACTTCATTGATACCCAGTTTTCTCCCTAACTAGAGAACACCCATATAGTTTCTGACCATACATACATATATCTTCTCCATCCACCCATTCTAAAAAGAACCTGTCCAGAACACCATCAGAGTTAAGGCTAGCTCCAATCCACAGATCTTCTTCCAACAGCAAGGTAAGAACCTGTTGACTCTCATCACGCTGCTAAGCATCATCAGCTTTGCATGAACACAATGTAGATATCATGTTGCTGTTGTACGTGTTCTGAGGATTTTCATGCCTCTGAACGCTTAAGTAGGAAGTGGATCAGTGTAGAACCTGCCTGTGACATTTTTTGGTTCTGTCTTCTGAAACGCCATGACACCTGATGAGACTGTCCTAGGCATGCCTTCTGTTTTATGGAAAAATAATAAAATTGCAGGTATTCTGACTAGCACAGGGGGAAATCAAGCTCTGACTTTGACGCCAACACTTCTGAGGCCTGTTTTGCTGTCAATAATATCAGAACTTCTGAAAATTATTGTGTTTCCAGCAGGGTCAAAACTTCTGACTTTCCCACTAACAAACTTCTGTCTTGCAGCGCATGGGAGTCAGAACTTCTGACCTTCCCACTAACAGGTTTCTGGTTTGTAGGGCACCAGAGTCAGAGGTTGACTCATATAGTTTCACTAACAGGTTGATATCCTGCAGCAGGCCTGGTTCAGAACTTCTGACTTCCTCTCAGCAGCGTGCTATCCCTATCTCTCTTTCTATTTTTCTTCCCCTTGTTATTTTCTTTTTTTATCTATTTTTCTCGTTGAACCATCCCCATGTACAAGTGTGTATCCCCCACCCCCTAAATATTGTAATAGCGTACGATTTTACATTTCCTCATTTTTGTTGCTTTCAAATGTAAATGCTAGTAATTAGGATATGTATGGAAAGATAAAATCAATGAAATAGAAAATCCTAATTCAAGATAAAATCATGCATGCAATAAAACACACTTGCACTCAAACACCCCTTAAGGTATCTCCACTTGGTTGCCTAAACAAATGGCCATGGTATGCATGCTAGGTATCTTGGCAAAACAAAACAAAAGAAAAGATCATAGTCCCTCGATGACGCTATCTTGGTTGCCTATACAAAATGATCTAGTCCCTCAAAAATTTGCTAAGATACTTAGCACAATTGCTATCATGGTCAATACGAAGACCCACACCCGTCCTGTTTAAACATCCTAATACAAGGTTGTTTACCAAATGCAATGGTAAAACAACACTATCAAAAGGGTTAAAAATGTGTAGGAAAGATCTTTGAGTAAAATATGGTAGACAACTCTTAGTTACTTGATCAAACTTACAAACATCCTTGCTATTTTAAAAAACAAACAACACAATTTCAAAACATTTCCCAAATCAAACTTTTAAACATTGAAATATTTTCAAAAGACAATATACCTTTGTATATATTCAAACAAGAATCATTACAAAGGTTGCCACAACGATGGCCTCTTTTCAAAACATTTTCAAAACCACACACAAAGCACCATTTCAAACAATTTGAAAAGCAAAAGCAAGTGATCTAAACAAGTAACTAAGAGCCCATGGAAAACCATGGATGAAAAGGGTGCTAGCACCTTCCCTTTTCATAATCTACCCCCCGAACCCAAGAAAACATCTCAAAGGTATTTCCTGTGCTTTTTGACCTTTCTTTTAGATAAAATAAAAAGTCAGTGGCGACTCTTGCTAAACCGAAACATTTGTGAACACAAACGCAAAACCTCAAGTCAGTTCTCCCACCGTATCACAGAACTGGCGACTCTGCTGGGGAGATTCTAAAAGTGGAGTAACCTTAGGGTTTAGATCACCTTTACATGCTTATCTTGTTTGCTTTGATTGCTTTACATTTGGTTCTATTGTTTGAGTTTGAAATCCTCTACACGGATTTGGGAAACATTCGTAGGTAAATAGAAATACATTATGGAAACCGTGCGGGGTATACCGACATGGTTGAAGCAGTATCTATATTAGTGCGACATATTTGTGGGTACCAGAAGCCTTTGAGTCAATCAAAGAGAATACGGGGCCTCTGAGTGATGTCATGAAGCACTAATGAACTCTTAGAACCTTTACTTGACCATCTTGGCCTTCTTAGGGGAAGTGAGATAACCGGATTTGGTGCAGTCCGAAGTTGGTAGATACTCGATACTACACTCATGGAGGTTTGTTTTCTTGGAATATTTCGGTCGCCAATTAAGTAGCTAAAATGAAACAATGAACACAGAAAATAATCCAGTGATATTGAGCTCCTTAGAACCCGGTTACTATTTATAGGACAGGTTGAGCCAACTAACTTCAAGAGGGTACTTACCTATGAAACCCCATGCAAGCCTGAAAATAGGAACTTGTGTGACTTGCTTGTACATATACTTGTGCATACATCATGAACATCATAAAGCATCATATGCATCCACTAACCATTTTAAGGGTTTGGATCTTCATCTTTGTTCTTGTTTTGTAGGTCATGGAATCACTTCGCAGGAAAACTATTCAGGTCAACCTTGTGAGAATCCCTCCTCAACTCAAGGAGCTTGCTTCCAAGATTCCAGAGAATTCTCTATTCAGTGAAAGACATGGTAGACTTCTCAACTTGGTCAACTCAAACATTGAAGAAGACATGGTGAAAGTTCTCTTCCAGTTCTTTGACCCCCTACACCATTGCTTCACATTCCCTGACTACCAACTAGTGCCTACTTTGGAGGAATTTTCTCAACTCTTGGGGATTCCTATTCTCCATCAACTACCCTACAATGGTACAGAAAGAGAACCAAAGCCTGAAGATGTTTCTCAAGCCTTACACTTGCAACCATCTGATATCAAAGGTCATTGGGAAACCAGAAGTGGTGTCAAGGGTTTCTTGGCAAAGTTTCTGTTTGAGAAGGCACAAGAATGCTGGAATTCTCTAGATCTACAAGCTTTTGAGGAGATTGTAGCACTTCTCATCTATGGGTTGGTGTTGTTCCCAAACCCTGATCAACTTATAGATGTGAATGCTGTCAAGATTTTCATATCTCGGAATCCTGTGCCTACATTGCTCGGGGACATCCTCCACTCATTTCACACACGAACAATGAGGAAAAGAGGTGTTCTTATATGTTGTACTCCTCTTCTAGCAAGGTGGTTTATTTCTCACCTTCCCCAGTCAGTCTTGAAGAATGAGCAAGGCTTGAGGTGGTCACAACGATTGATGACTCTTACACATTCTGATGTTCATTGGTGTTCTCGGTCTAGAGAAAATGTCATCATCATTGATTGTTGTGGAGAATTCCCTAATGTCCCACTAATTGGAATTAGAGGAGGCATTACCTACAACCCCTGCTTGGCCCTAAGACAATTTGGGTATGCCCGAAGGGATGGCCCCTATGACATGCTGATTCTAGACTTGGTTTTTGACTTCGACAACGACGCTCAAGGACTTCGACAAAGGTTTATCCGAGCTTGGAGGATGCCCAACAAAGTGGACAGTAAGACACTGGGGCACAAGAATTCCATCCCCCTTGAGCCTTACCTCAAGTGGGTACGAACCCGCGCCCATAGTCTTATGATGCCTTACTCCTACATTCTGCCTATGATCAAAGAGCCTGTTATGGAAGGAGAGGTTCCATACACCCTCCTACATCCTGACATTCCAACATCATTGGAAGAATTGAAAAAGAGTTGGATACGGCTCAAGGAAGAACGAAATACTTTTGAAGCTAGCTTCTACGCCAATGAGAAGAAGGTTTTAGAACTTACCCGTCAACTCCACGAAGAGCAGACTCTCAACACTTACATTGCACCAAAGAGGATGCGCAACGTCTTTTTACATTAAGATTTTTGTAATATTTTGCCCATGGGGCATTTATGTACTAACAAATTTATTCTTAATATGACGGGCGTTCTTTTTTTGTTTACAACAAATTTGAATTTCTGAATCCTTGAATGCATTACATGAATAACATATCATTCATCATATGCATAAACAGGTCTTCACACCAGGTTTCCTTATCTTTCTGCTGTTTATTTCAGCAAGATGGATATAGAGCAGACGGTCAAAGATCTGCAAGCACAAAATTCGCAATTCCAACAACTCCTCATGACCTTGGCAAAGGGTCAAGAGGACCTTATAGCACTGTTAGAGAAGGAAAAGGAAAAAGAAAAGAAGAAAAAGAAAAGAGTTGGTGTGGCCACTATGGTAAGAAGATTTGAGAACCAAGCTAGGAGAGTCCTGGATTTCCCTTCGACGTCTGATGAAGGGGTTGGCAAAGGAAAAGGAGCTGTGGTACCTTCCGAGTCTGAGGCTGAAGAGGAAGAAGAAGAGGAGGAGGAAGATTACTCTAAGAAGAAGTACCCTCCTGCGGACGATAAGTATAAGAATTTGGAAGATCGGCTGGCAGCCATGGAGGTACAAAGAGTACCTGGGTTGGATTTCGAAGAACTAGGTTTGGTTGTCGGGATCGTTATTCCCCCCAAATTCAAAGTGCCTACATTTTCTAAATACGATGGTTTATCTTGTCCGAAAATGCATCTGCGGTCTTACGTCAGAAAGATCCAACCTCACTCTTCTGATAAGGATCTGTGGGTCCACTTTTTTCAAGATAGTTTGTCGGGTACGCAATTGGACTGGTTCTACCAGCTTGAGAGGGCTGACGTACATAACTGGGAGGATCTGGCTGTTGCCTTCTACCGACAATATCAATATAACGCAGACTTAGCACCTACTCGTACTCAACTATAGAGTATGGGTATGGTCTCTAATGAAGGCTTTAAGGAGTATGCCCAGAAGTGGAGGGACTTGGCTGGAAGGGTGCAGCCACTATTGTCTGAAAGAGAGATGGTTGATATGTTGTTAGGGACGCTGTCTGGTCCATTCTTTAATCACCTGATAGGGAGTTCATCGGCAGGGTTCACCGAATTAATTCTGACTGGTGAACGAGTTAAAGCTGGCATCAAGAGTGGTAAGATTCAAAAAGATACATCTGCTTCTGCCGCTGTCAAAAAACCTTTTCCAGCTAAGAAGTAAGTGTCAGCTGTTTATTCTCAAAAAGGTCAGGGAAGAATGGAGCGCCGACCAGCGGTGGGGGCTGTGATGATCCAAAACTCCTCAGCCGATCAACCTCGAAGCAGTCAACCCAGAGCTAACCAGCAAAGGGTAGAAAGGCCACAACAACAGTTCACCCGGATTAATATGACACCTGCTCAGGTTGTCCCTCATCTGTTAAAGTTAAACCTTACAAACTTGAAAGAGGCGCCGAAGAACCCAAATACCTCTTCTCCCTACTATCATTCCAATGCACAGTGTGTATCTCATTCGGACAGTGTGGGGCACGACACCAATAACTGTTGGGCCCTTAAAAACAAGATCCAAGATTTAATAGATGCCAAGGAGGTGGAGTTTGATGCCCCCGAAAAACCTAATGTGATATCCGCTCCTATGCCAAAACATGGTCATAATGTCCATGCTATTGTATAAGATCTTCATGTTACTACTGTTAATGACTTAATGACTCCGTTGCCAATGATCAAGATGAATCTGTTGAAAGCCAGGATTTTCCCGGGCTGTGAAAAAGGTTGTTACCTTTGTTCAACCTTGTAATCCGAATGTCCGCTATTGAAGTCAGGCATCCAACGCCTGATAGATACTCAATAAATCCTCTTCAAGAAAACTCCTGTTACTCCAATCAATGATGTTGCTATAATCACCATTTCCGACAATCTTTCCAAGGTCCCCAAAAGACCTGTTAAGATTACACCCGATCCAAAGTTTGCACCGCTGAAGATTACTATGCCGGGGCCTATCCCATATGAGTCCAACAAGACAATACCGTGGAATTATGGAGGAGAGATCTTCTATCACGGTGTGAAGCAGATCGAATCAGTTGAAGAAAGTTCCGATGAAGAAACTCCTGACATAGGAAATATTGCGGGGACAAGTAAGATCACTCGTAGTGGAAGAATCTTCTCTCCGGAGATTGCTCCTCCAAGGGAAATCTT
Source organism: Vicia faba (assembly GCA_948472305.1). Taxonomy (NCBI): domain Eukaryota; kingdom Viridiplantae; phylum Streptophyta; class Magnoliopsida; order Fabales; family Fabaceae; genus Vicia; species Vicia faba. The sequence goes on from OX451739.1 coordinate 1,048,264,757, forward strand.
CGGACCCTCAAGTGCTCCTGTGCCAGTCAAGATATCTGTGCGAAGTCCAGTTATTGAAGAAATTGTTACTCCCGAAGCTATACCCTCTGTTGTTACTGCTGATAAAGGTAAGGGGATCCAAGAAACGCCCGTCTGGACGAGAGCTCAGACTTTGGTTATCCCCGAGACCACCCAAAAGGAAATGGAGGAGATTTTAAAGATAATTAAGAAAAGCGACTACGATGTCGTAGAGCAGCTGGGGCAAACCCCTTCAAAAATCTCTATGCTGGCTCTACTACTCTGCTCCGAGGCTCATGCCAAAGCCTTGATCAAATTCCTAAAGACAGTGCACGTGCCTCAAGAAACTTCTGCAAATCAGTTTCAAGAGTGTGTAGCCAGCCTTACAGCCGACAATGGTCTTAGCTTCTCTGATGCTGATCTAACGTCTAAAGGGAGAAAGCATAATGATGCGCTTCATGTCTCAGTAGAGTGCAGAGGGACCACACTTTCTCACGTTCTGGTTGATACCAGATCATCTTTAAATGTCCTACCAAAGAAAGCATTGGACATATTGGACTATGAGGGTTTGACCCTGAAGCCCAGTAATATCATTGTTAAAGCCTTCGACGGTTCTAAGAGGATGGTCCACGGAGAGGTGGACATCCCAATTAAGGTGGGAATGAAAATTTTCAACTCTACATTTTATGTGATGGACATCCGTCCTTCATATTCATGCTTGTTGGGAAGGCCATGGATCCACAACGCCGGGGCAATCACTTCTTCTTTACACCAAATTCTAAAATATTCAGTCCAGGGGAAGATCATAACGGTTCATGGTGAAGAAGAGTATATGATAAGCCACCTTAACTCTTTCTGCTACGTGGAGTTAGATGGTGAATTCATAGAAACACCTTTCCAACACTTTGAAGAGGTTTCTCCTGAAGTTGCGACAGCTAAGACAATGACCTATGTACCTATCATTACCAAGCCTGTGTCCCGGATGTCATCCCTTAAAGATGCAGAGGCCGTGATCAAGGAAGGAGGAAGCACAGTATGGGGTCAACTGCCAGATTTTCCTTACAAGACAAATAAGTTCGGTTTGGGTTTCACTGCTGCTAGTCAGAAGGTTGTAAGTCACTCCCGGGCTGGAGGACCACCATTAAAGATCACTCATCATAGAGTTCATGCTTTAGAAGATGATGAAGATGATAGCAACTTCGAAGACTGGATCTTTCCAACCGTTGAAGGAGGACTATGCAATTGGGAGGCGAAAGACTTTGTTTCCATTACTTTCATCAATCAGCAATTTATATTTTGAACATTCTCTGTTGGTCTGTAATATTTTAAAACAATTCGTACACTCTTTTCACCTTATGCCTTACCCGGGGCATCTAGGTCCATTTGTAAGGGTTTTGATTCTTCATTTTCATATGCCATTTTTAATGAATCATGGATGTTTTCATGTATAAACATTTGTGTTCATTTTCTTTCTTTTTACATTTTATTTGTTTAAAGGTGGCTATCCCTTACACACACCCACACTCACAAAATGCAGGTACCCATCCACTCATGATTCCATGGGTAACAATTCTGCTATGGCCTTCAGTGACTCTGAAGATCTGGTCAATCATACCGAATACGAAGGTGATGAAGACTGTGAAGTGCCTGGAGAGTTGGCTAGACTTTTGCAACATGAAGAAAGGGCTATTCTGCCCCATGAAGAGTTGTTAGAGACTATCAATTTGGGAACAGAGGAGGACAAAAAAGAGGTTAAAGTGGGTGCCAACCTAGAGCCAAGTGTCAAAGAGCGCTTAGTTCAACTGTTGAATGAGTATGTTGAGATCTTCACCTGGTCCTATGAAGACATGCCGGGACTGGATACAGATATTGTGGTTCACCGTCTCCCTACAAGAGAAAACTGTCCACCAATTAAACAGAAAGTCCGCCGAATGAGGCCCGACATGTCCGAAAAGATCAAAGCTGAAGTGATGAAGTAGTTCAATGCTGGCTTTCTTGCCGTTACTTCCTATCCACAATGGGTTGCTAACATTGTGCCCGTGCCTAAGAAGGATGGCAAAGTCAGAATGTGCGTGGACTACAGAGACTTAAATAGGGCTAGCCCTAAAGTTGACTTTCCACTGCCGCACATTGACATCTTGGTTGACAACACAACTCAACACAAGGTATTTTCTTTCATGGACGGATTTTCAGGGTACAACCAGATCAAAATGGCCCCCGAAGACATGGAGAAGACTACTTTTGTTACGCAGTGGGGTACCTTATGTTATAAAGTAATGCCATTCAGACTGAAGAATGTCGGGGAAACCTATCAGCGAGCCATGGTAGCTTTGTTTCATGACATGATACATCATGAGATTGAAGTCTACGTAGACGACATGATAGCTCGTTCACAGACAGAAGAAGAACACCTCGGCCATCTGTAGAAGCTGTTTGTCAGGTTAAAGGACTATAAGCTCAGACTGAACCCTAGCAAGTGCACTTTCAGAGTCAGGACCGGTAAACTTTTGGGATTCATCTTCAGTAACAAAGGCATCGAGGTTGTTCCTGCCAAATTCAAAGCTATAAAAGAAATGCCTGCCCCTCGCACTGAGAAGGAGGTCAGAGGTTTCTTGGGACGCCTAAACTACATTGCAAGGTTCATCTCTCACCTAACATCTACCTATGAACCGATCTTCAAGCTGCTAAAGAAAGATCAGGTGTTTGAATGGAATGATGACTGTCAAGTTGCTTTTGATAAAATCAAGGAGTATTTGCTAGAACCTCCTATCTTGATGCCACCCGTCGAAGGAAGGCCTTTAATCATGTATCTGACTGTCTTAGATAATTCAATGGGGTGCGTACTGGGCCAACATGACGAGTCTGGCCGAAAAGAGCATGCCATTTATTACCTTAGAAAAAAGTTTACCGACTGTGAGACTCGCTACTCACTGCTCGAGAAAACTTGTTGCACTTTGGTATGGGCTGCTCGTCGGCTAAGGCAGTATATGTTGACACATACCACTCTGTTAATTTCTAAGATGGATCCGATCAAGTATATCTTCGAGAAGCCTGCTCTATCCGGATGAATCGCTAGATGGCAGATGATCCTCACTGAATATGATATACAGTACACGACCCAAAAAGCTATAAAGGGGAGTGTGCTAGCTGATCATCTGGCCCATCAAGCTGTCGAAGATTACCAATCCATGAGATTCGACTTTCCCGACGAGGATATCATGACTGTGAGAAACATTGAAGAAAACAGACCGTATGACAGACCTGAACAAGGATCCCCATGGACTCTGTACTTTGATGGTGCCTCCAATGCACTTGGGAACGGTATCGGCGCGGTACTTATCTCTCCTGAAGGTTTCCATACACCTTTCACTGCTAGACTCTGCTTCAGCTACACCAACAACATGGCCGAGTATGAAGCTTGTATCTTTGGTCTCAAGGCTGCTATTGACTTGGGAATCAAATCTTTGATTGTATTTGGGGACTCAGCTTTGGTTATCAGTCAAATCAAAGGAGAGTGGGATGCTAAACATTCAAACCTCATCCCTTACAAAGAACATGTCTTGACATTGTTACCACATTTCGAGCAGATCACCTTCGAGCACTTCCCGCGAGAAGAGAATCAGCTAGCGGATGCTCTAGCTACAATGTCTTCCATGTTTAAACTTAACTGGGATAATGAGGCTCCCCAGATCACCATTGAATTAATGGACGAACCTTCACATTTTCACAAGATTAATACCGAAGAAGTAGTGGACCGACCTTGGTTTCATGACGTCAAAAGGTATCTCGAAGCACAAGAATACCCTGAAGGAACTTCAGTCAATGACAAAAAGTTTTTAAAAAGGTTCGCGGCCAAGTTCTTTCTGAGCAATGGTATCCTATACAAGCGCAACCATGATTGTGTTCTACTTCGTTGTGTGGACAAGGCTGAAGCTAAGAAGATCATGAGTGAACTGTATAGTGGTACATTTGGCACCCATTTGAGCGGACATACGATGGCTAAGAAGATTCTACGGGCAGGCTATTACTGGTCTACCATGGAAGCTGATTTTCATCAACATTCTCGTACATGTCACAAATGCCAAATCTATGCTGACAAGGTACATATTCCTCCAGTTCCTCTCGATGTCCTAACAGCTCCTTGGCCATTCGCAATGTGGGGTATCGACATGATTGGAGAGATCAAGCTTACAACATCCAATGGACACCGTTTCATCCTGGTGGCCATTGATTACTTTACCAAGTGGGTCGAAGTAGCTTCCTTCGCCTCCGTTACAAAGAATGTGGTTGCCTGCTTCATCAAGAAGAACCTCATATGCCGGTATGGTATCCCCGACAGGATCATCACTGACAACGATACAAATTTAAACAATATTATGATCCCCGCTTTGTGTGAGCAGTTCAAGATTCAACATCACATTTCATCTCCCTATCGGCCTAAGATGAACGGTGCTGTCGAAGCTGCGAACAAAAATATCAAGAAGATCATTCAAAAGATGATGGTCACCTATAAGGACTAGCATGAGATGTTACCGTTTGCTCTGCACGGGTACCGTACCACGGAGCGTACATCAACTGGGGCAACATCCTATTCTTTGGTGTACGACATGGAAGCTGTCTTACCCATCGAGGTTCAGATTCCCTCCTTAAGAATCATGAAGGATGCTGGTTTGAATGAAGACGATTGGATTCAGACCCGGCTTGATCAACTTAACTTGATTGACGAAAAACGACTTACTGCTGTTTGTCATGGTCAGGCGTATCAAAAACGTATGATCAAGGCCTTCAACAAGAAAGTCAAGAGACAAGTATACCAAGTCGGGGACCTTGTACTCAAGCGGATCATCTTGCCACAAAGTGATCCTAGGGGAAAATGGACTCCTACTTATGAAGGACCATTTATGATCAAAAACATCTTTTCTGGTGGGGCTATGATTCTGACCACCATGGACGGTGATGACCTGCCGCACCCTGCGAACGCAGACATAGTCAAAAGATACTACGCATAAACGACCCGACAAGTTGAAAACCCGAAAGGGCGACTTGGGAAAAAATGGGCATCCCGGTGAACCGAAAACCCGAAAGGGTGGTTCAGGCAAAAATTAGGGATAAATAAAAAATCTGTACACCTGGCAAGTTAAAAACACGAAAGGGCGACTTGGGCAAAAAAGGGTTTCTCGGTGGGCTGAAAACCCGAAAGGGCGGTCTAGGAAAAAGTTAGGGAAATAAAGCGTATGACTATGTCTCGTCGGATCACTTTAAGGACAATCTCTTCACGGACAAGCTCCAAGATTCTGATCAATCCAATCATCTGCGGACGAAGCAATGAATGGACAAGATACTCAGAGTTACGAAGGCTATAGCAGAATGGGAACCCCATGGAATTGTTACACATAGCCATCTTTCTTTGTATAAATTTTTTCTCAATTTTATGACAACATTCTCTTACTAGGATGCCTGTCTCCTTTGTACAAAATACTTACACAAAGTTAATACAAAGATACTTCAAAGTGCCGAAAATTGTTTGCCTTTTCTTTCTTTACACTCGTGTTTTATTTGAAAACATCCAATGATTTATTAAATGAGCATATGCATTTGAATATAATCACTACTTACAAATAAAACGAAATGAGAAAGAATAATTACTGATAGGATGGAAGTATAGGAAAGTTGTCTTTAGGCTATTCCAAGAGAAATCCACGACAGCACATCATCCAGATCCCCGACGGAACTAAAGCCTTGAAATACATATCCTCAGCGGAGTTAAGTTTCTTAATCCCCATCAGAGTTGAATTTTCAAACTCCCAATCCCCAGCGGAGCAAAACTTTAAACTTTAAACCCTCCGAGATGATGAAACTTTCTTCCCAAATGAAGCCAAACCTTAAGCCTTTAAACACCAGTGGAGACCATCTAGTTTCCTCCATTGTCCCTGAAGAGTCGCTTTAAAACCAGACAATTCCCTAGAGAGTTATTCTTCCCCAGTGAAGTCACCACGATCAAATCGACACGTCATTAAGATCCCCAGCGGAAAGGAAACTCTGATCTACCAATCCCCAGCGGGAACTATTCAGTTTTCCTGATACCCCCAAAGGAACGAAGATTCTCATTCTTGAAGTCCCCATTAGATTGGCTTACAACCCAAACTCCTGATCTTCCCCAGCAATTTGTCTTCTCCCCACAGAGGTTATCAAAAATCTTGAATCTCCAGCAGTGGTCATGGATTTATCTTCTCCCCATAGAGGTTATCAAAAATCTTGAATCTCCAGCAGTGGTCATGGATTTATTTTCCCCCGCAGACTTATTTCCCAGCAGAACGAAGATTCTTGTTCTCATTTCTCCAGTGGAAGCCTCCAAGGTTTCAATTCCGCAGTAGAGATCGTCATAAGTTTTCCTTATTCCCCAAGGAAAGTCATGAAGGATTCTCACATCCCCACCGAAATTTTCAAAATTCTTATTAATTCCCACAAGCCACCAAGGATTTTCTATCTCCAACTGCGGTCAAGGATTTATTTTCCCTGGCAGCAGTCGAAGATTTCATTATCTCCAGTTATCAAGGATATAGTTTCCTCAGCAAGGCAACTAATCAACTTGCATGCGGATACATTACATTCATATATCATAAACATTGATAAAGAACATTTTATGGCATCATACATGCCATGCAACATAACTTTGTGTTTTAGCTAACATTTTACTCTTTTCAGGATGAGATTAAAAGCTACCTTTAACAAATATTCAAAGATTTCAGATACAGTACGAATACGCTCTGAGACATGGAAGTTATTCTGTTACTCATTAAGATCTCTTATTCAGATACAATATGGATACACCCCAGACATGGAGGTCATTCTATTACTCATTCAGAATTCCGCGATCAGATACAGACTAGATACGCTCCAGACACGGAAGCCATTCTATTTCTCATTCAGATTCAACTATCAACTTCAGGTTCAGATATACTCCAGACACGGAAGTCATTCTTTCACTTGTCCAGATCCCAGTTACAGTACAGATACACTCCAGACACGGAAGTCATTCTGCTACTCATACAGATCTCAAATTCAGATACAGTCCAGATACGCACCAGACACGGTTTCCATTCTGTCACTCATTCGGAATTTTTCCCCAGCCCAGAGATGCTCCTTACACGGATGTTTTTTCTGTCTCCCATTCAGAATTTAGATAAAATACAGATACACTCCAGACACGGCAGTCATTGTGATATTCATGCAAGAATCTCCAGATACAACTCATATACGCTCCAAATACGGACACCAATCTGATGTTCATTCTCTTGATTTTCAACAAACAAATCTTGGATGGTATCTTTAAGCCCATCTCCAGCAAGATTTTACCATCTCCAAATGGCATCTTTAAGCTCATTCCCTCCGCTACATTTTGACGAGTGCAAATTTACGGGCACTCTAGTGTTCAATCCTCTTTTACCTTTGAGTCACGAAAGGAAAACTCGCCAATCTAACTCTTCAGGTTCAAGAAGATTGAACAGGGGCAGCTGTTGTACCCCAAAATTTTCCCTCTCATCCTTAAAGAATTCATCCTGAATTCTCAGAGTTTCTCTTAAACAAATCCAAGCCCTGAATTATCATTCCTTTCCAAATAAACCATTTACAAGAGCAAAATGGTCATTTGCAAGCTCAAAAGTCAAAATTTTTACCTTGAAAAAGTTAAATTCTAAATACTTAGAATTTTTTCTAAAAAAAGGTGTTTAAGAAAAAAAATGGAACTTCAGAGCTTCTGAACCAACCTCCAGGCAGAAACGGTCAGAAGTTGCAAACTGGGCTCAGCACATAACATTCAGTCAGATGGTGGCTCTTCAGCAGCTACACCAACTCAGTCAGGGGTTGTAAACGTGGTTCAGCACGTGATCTTTAAACAGAACATGGCTCTTTCAGCAGTTACGCAAGTTCAGCCAGATTTTGCTATAGAAATGCAAAGAAGGCAACAAAGCCTGAAACTCCTTCAGAACATACTGGGATCAGAAGGTAATGGGATCAGCAGATTGGGTAAAATACTGAAGCAGAAACACTAAGTCCAGAGTTTTCAGAAGCAAATCAAAAAGAACATGCTGAAAAATCTGGAAAACTCTCAGAATTTGCTGAGGCAGCAGAGGCCAAGGTCAGAGCTTGGTTTACATTGTTTTTTGGTGAAGCAGAACTGCTGGCTCAGGTTTTAGGTAATGATGCAAAATCTCCTATTACAAGATTTTTGATTTTGACAAATCTCATCACCATTTAATGCTCATTAACGCTCACAACCACTTTTGAGCATTCATCCAAGGGGTCTCTCCACGTGTGGCATGGTAATACCCTCGTGCAGGCTTAGGCATGGATCTATGCGCCACTTTTTCGCCTATGGCTGTCACTTCCCCTTAATCCTCGCTTACTGTTCTAACCTAGGCTGAAAAGCTGTCCATCATCACAACTTTTCATTAACTTCCTTTAAGAACAAGTTAACCCCTACTGCATAGTATTGGCGCCATTTAACGTTTAAAAATTCACAAAGCCTTGCCTATAAATAGGACGCCATTGTCCATTAAAATAAGGGTAAAAAAAAATCCAGAAAAATTGCTAGAAGAGGAACAGAAAACTCTAGCAAGAAAACATTGTGAAACCTTGCCAAAATTCCTAGTGTTTCATAACTTTGAACTTCCTGCCTCCAAACTTCATTGATACCCAGTTTTCTCCCTAACTAGAGAACGCCCATACAGTTTCTGACCATACATACATATATCTTCTCCATCCACCCATTCTAAAAAGAACCTGTCCAGAACACCATCAGAGCTAAGGCTAGCTCCAATCCACATATCTTCTTCCAACAACAAGGTAAGCACCTGTTGACTCTCATCACGCTGCTAAGCATCATCAGCTTTGCATGAACACAATGTAGATATCATGTTGCTGTTGTACGTGTTCTGAGGATTTTCATGCCTCTGAACGCTTAAGTAGGAAGTGGATCAGTGTAGAACCTGCCTGTGACCTTTTTTGGTTCTGTCTTCTGAAACGCTATGAAACCTGCTAAGACTGTCCTAGGCATGTGTTGTACCCCAAAATTTTCCCTCCCATATTCTTCAAGAAATTGCCAAGTCATGCTTCAAAATTCCCCAAGGGTTGCACAGTGCAAGAGCCTCTTAAGCAGTCAAAATTAGGGTTTTGATTCTGATCAAGAAAATGAAGTTTCCAAAGGCCCAATCAAGTCTCACATGCCTACAAATATGGTCAAGTATCCTCATATCAAGTTTCAAGACTTTCAGCACAAAATTGCACAGTCAAAAAACCCTAATTACACTACAGTCAACTGTAGGGGCAAAATGGTCATTTGGCAGTCAAAAGTTCAAAATTTTGGTCAACATATCATTTTGAAGCCACAAACATCATTTGATCAATGATTGATCATGATTCTCAAAGCTTGGCTCAAAAATCATCAAGATGCAAAAGTTTCCTTATTTGGACAGCTGAAAAAGTCAACTGTAAATTGACCAGGGCATAACTTTCACATGGATTATCAGAAAAATTCCATCCAAAGCTCATTTTGAAGAGAAAGACATTTCCTACAACTCATATTCATACTTCAAGTCCAAGAATTGCTCTCACAAAAAGTTATCAATTTCAACATTATAGGTCATTTTCAAAAGTCAACAAAAAGGGACTTTAAGTCAAAGGCCATAACTTGAGATTGGTAAATCAAAATGACATGGGACAAAAGACATTGGTTGGAGGACTCAAAGACCTTTCCAAAATGGCCAAGAACATGAGAAAATCTTAAAAATTGAGCAAGTTATGCCTTGTGGAAGTTGGGAAATTTTTGGATATTTTGAAAAGTCAACATTGATTCAAATGACTTAAAATTGCTAATGGGCCCATTTTTCTTCCACAATTCATCATCCCAAGCATGTGCACGACCACTTGGCCCAAAGGGAAGTATTTCTTCATTTTTTATTTATTTATTTGAATTTTTATTAATAATAATTCATTTAAATCAAATTAAATACATGAAAAATATTTAACCTAAGCTTTACAATCTTTTTGTGCATGAAATCTACTCAATAATTCGTGCATGATCCAATATGGAAAGATTTGGAGAGAATTGATCATGATTTGTACAAAAACACATGGAAAAAGATTGAAAAATATCTTTGAAAATCAAATTTCAAAAATCATGAATGCAAAGGATTTGTTTTGTTTTTCTTAACCTAATTCATTCCTACATAAGCATAGAACAAAAACCTAATGCCATTGACCAAGAAGCTGCGCAGAAAACCCTTGCACAAACTTGCAAATTTTGCCAAAAAACTCAATTCTGAAAACTCACTTGCAGGTTGATTCAAGCCTCCAAACTTGTTCCATTAGCTTCTTGGAGGATTATAGGACATATTCCAATCATTCCCCAAGCCCCATACTCAAGAAAACGCAAGATCACCATTGAAGTTGGTAAAGAAAATTTCTGAATCGGTTTCTATCATACATGCATTGTTAACATATTTTGTTGTTATTTTTGTGTTTATAATGATGTTTGCAAGCTAATCATGTGCTTTGATTGAAGTTTTACGCACTGTATGCCAAGAAGCCATTATTGTTTTCTAGGGTTTACAGGACTTGGAATTAGGGGTTTTTAAATGAGGAAAAATTAGAACCCCTGAGTACCACCATTGACACAAGCGCGTTTGGACGAAGAAGACGGCACCCTCGCGCTCAATTTATGAGCGTCACAGGGCTATTCGCTATTTTCCATAGATGACCTATAGCAACGTTTGAAAACCGTTGCTCATTGTTTGTGTATTTCAGGAAAAAGAAAACCAACGAAGGAGACGATGAAGTGGCGAGATGTGATAGGGTCATTTAAATTTCGCGCGCAGAGTCCACTAACGCTTTTTGTTTTCTTTTATAATATTTATTCATTATTATATATTAACAATGCGTGAATTGGTTCAGCGGCAAGGCATATGAGCTGGCAACATCCATGACCTGGGTTCGAGCCCCAGGTCTTCACTATCTCAATGTTATTTTTCAATTTACGTTCACGTGTAGTTTCAGCCTAAGGGACATACCATACACCTTCCTGATCAAGCGTCCACGCGTCCAGTGGAATTCAATCAAAGGCCGAGAATTGAGGAACATGGTAGGCCCTGGTCAACGCTGCTACACGCTAGTGGAAAAGTCCAACAAGGCCAAGGTCAAATGGGCCAGATTTCTAAAGAATCACCTCCTATTTGGGGACTGATACCCCCCTAGGTTTGCCATGTTTTTTTTTATTAATTCCATTTTCTTTTAATTATTATTTGTTTAATTAATTTGTTATTTTCATAAAATATAAAAAACACACTAAAAAATCAGAAAAGAGAAAAACAATAAATATTTTTATTTTTAGTATTTTGTAAATAAATTCCTAAATTATTTAGTTTTAAATTAGGTTGTAATTTTAATTCTTTTAATAAAAACCAAAAAAACATAGAATTAGGGTTTAGTTAATTTCTTATCCTTTTTTTTCTTTTTTTTCCCATAATAATTAAATAATCAAATATTTATTTTTATAATTAAATTTGTATATAAAAATTAGGGTTAATTTAGGTTAAAATTCAATGTTTTCTTAATAAATTAAAAGCCATTAGAATTAGGGTTAGTATTTATTTCAATTAATTCCTTTTTTCATATTAAATCCTAAAATCATAAAAACACCAAAAACGATTCCTTTTTTTCTTTAATTAATTAATTCCGTGTAATTTTAATTTTGCAAAAAGGGTCCAACGCCCTCGTTTCGATTTAATTATTATTCGCATATTTATTTTATTTCTTTATAATATTTATGTATCTCTCCCAAGGCCATGTAACCTTTTAATTTCTTGCACTTTTAATTCTTTATTTACTTTCTTTATTTTTCTGTCAAATCGGGTCCTGGTTTAATTTTGGCGATGTGGACCCGCGCCTTTTGTAATAGCTTAGAATTTTTACTTTCCCGCAATATTTTTAACTGTTAACAAATGGCATGAAAGAATGTATGACAAAAATAAAAACAAACGCATAGATCACTTTGACCTGACAAGACAAAAATAAATGAATCTGACACACAAATCACACACCACCCCTAGGGTATGCCTCACTGTTGCCTTGCCTCGAAAGGTGATCGTCGAGTAGAGGATGTCTTAGTAAGTCCTCATGATCCGGGAACCTGGCATGAGGGTAGCTTCTAAGGTATCTTCCTATTACTCCGGTGATCACCATATCCCGAACCTCGAATTGACCCGAACACCTCCAATGGTGGTGCTACCTACCTCTCAATGGTGGGATGGCTTTACTTTAAAGAACATTTACACAGACGAATTCCTTAGGGTAGGTAGACGACTCAAGATACTTGCTCTAATTTCAAAACAAATCAAAAATACTTTTCACACCGACACCTTTTCAAAAAGCTTTCGAAAGCAATTTTTCAAACACTCTTGAGGACCGATACAAGAGTCGAACTGGAATTTTCAAAGAAACTTTTTAAAACCCACAGTTGAAAAGCAAACAAACCTTTTGAAAACACAATGAGCAAGTACCTAAGAGCCCATGGATAACCATGGATAGAAAGGGTGCTAACACCTTCCCTTTCTATAATCTACCTCCCGAACCGAGAGCAATCTCTTTAAGGAATTTTTCTGTGCTTTTGTCCTTTCCATTTGGAGAAAATAAAAGACGGTGGCGACTCTTTCTTCCGCGACATTTCACGAACCAGCGTTAAACAGTCAGTTCCAGATCCACCGATCACAGAACTGGCGACTCTGCTGGGGAGAAATAAACTTAAAGTGAGGTGTACCTTAGGGCTAGTTCATAACTGTGTTTTCAATTGTTTTCTTTGTGTGCTTTAAATTGTGGGTTGCTTGGGAGTTCTATAGATCCTAACCCGGATCTGGGGGATACCTTCTTAGAAAGTAGCAACAAGGCTGTGAGGGAACTGTGCGGGGTATACCGACATGGTTGAAACAGTCTGCTACGTTGATGTGGCACTTTGGTGTGTACCGGTAACCCTTGAGTTCAGTCAAGGAGAGTACGGGGCCTCCGCGTGGTGTCGTGAAGCATCAACAGACCTTAGGAACCTTAATTGAATTATCTTGGCCTCTTTAGGGTAGTGAGATAACTGACTTTGGTGCAGTCCGAGGTTGGTTGATACTCGATACTACACTCAATTGAGGGTTGCTTTCCTGGAATATTTCGGTCGCCAGTTCAGTGGCTAAATCGAAACGATGAACAATGAAAGCAATCCCGTGATATTGGGACCCTTAGAACCCGGTTACTTTGATAGGACAGGTTGAACCCACCAACTTCAAGAGGGTACTACCCAGCCCCCATGCTGGCCTTAAACCCTAAGGGCTTGTCTTGTGTGCCTTGTGTGCCTTACATGTTTGTCTTTGTAAATATCTGTGGTGTGTTTAATCATAGCATCATGACATCATCCAGCATCATATGCATTGACTAACCATTTCAGGGGTTCGAATTTTCATCTTTGTTCTTGTTTTGTAGGACATGGAAACTGTTCGTAGAAAGACAATTCAAATCAGTCTTGTAAGGATCCCTCCTCAGCTTAAGGAGCTTATATCCAGGATTCCCAAGAACTCTTCATTCAGTGAAAGACATGGAAGTCTCATCAGCTTGGTCAACACCAACATTGAGGAAGATATGATCAAGGTCCTGTTCCAATTCTTTGACCCTCTGCATCACTGTTTCACTTTCTTGGACTATCAGTTGGTACCTACATTGGAGGAGTTCTCCCGGCTCCTGAAGATCCCTATCCTTGATCAGCTACCCTTCAACGGTACAAAGAAGGAACCTAAGCTTGAAGAGATTGCTAAAGCCTTGCACCTACAGTCATCTGACCTCAAGGGACATTGGGAAGTTAGAAGTGGTATCAAAGGGTTCTTAGCCAGGTTTCTGTTTGAAAAGGCCCATGAATGTTGGAACTCCCTTGACTTGCAAGCTTTTGAAGAAGTGGTGGCCCTCCTTGTCTACGGTTTGGTTTTGTTCCCTAACCCAGATCAGCTTATAGATATCAGTGCTGTCCAGATCTTTATGTCCAGGAATCCTATACCTACGTTGCTGGGGGACATCCTTCACTCATGTTACACTCGAACCATGAGAAAAAGAGGTGTCCTTATGTGTTGCACTCCTCTCCTGGGAAGGTGGTTTATTTCGCACCTTCCCCAATCAGTCTTGAAGAATGAGCGGGGTTTGAGATGGTCACAACGGTTGATGACTCTTACACATGCAGATATACATTGGTGCCCTCGGTCCAGAGAAGATGTCACTATCATTGATCGTTGCGGGGAGTACCCTAATGTTCCTTTACTTGGAATCAGAGGAGGTATTACTTACAGCCCATGCCTGGCTTGGAGACAGTTTGGTTATGCTCGGAGGGATGGTCCTCATGACATGTTAATTCCTGACATAGTTTTTGACTTCGACAACGATACTCAAGGACTTCGCCAGAGATTTATCAGAGCCTGGAGGATGCCCAGTAGGATAGACAGCAAGACACTAGGGCACAGGAACTCCATCCCGTTGGAACCTTATCTCAAGTGGGTACGAGCCCGCTCCCAGAAGTTAGTGATGCCTTATCCTCATATGCTCCCAGTAATCAAAGAACCAATCTTGGAAGGAGAAGTGTCCTATACTATCCAGCACCCTGATATGCCCACATCCTGGGAAGAAATGCTGAAGAGCTGGATCCAGCTTAAGGAGGAACGGGATTCTCTTGAGACCAGTCTACATGCCAGTGAAAAGAAGGTCTTGGAGCTCACCCGCCTGTTGCATGAGGAGAGGAATCTCAACACTTACATAGCTCCAAAGAGGATGCGCAGTATATTTTGGGATTGATTTTTGTATTGTTTTGCCCATGAGGCTTTGATGTACTAAACAGTCATTTCCTTAATGATAACGTGTGTTCTTTTTTGTCTACAACAAATTTGAACTTTCGAACCCTTGAATGCATTGCATAAACACATATCATTCATCATGTGCATAGCAGGTTTTTCCTCTTTTCAGGTTGCTTACCGTTCTTCGCTGTTTATTTCAGCATCATGAATCCCGACTCTGCATCAACTGAGACATCCATCAAGGCTCTTCAGGTGCAGAATGCGCAGTTTCAGGAATTAATCAAGGGTTTGGCTCAAGGCCAAGAAGAGCTAAAGGCTATGCTCCTGAAGAAGGAGAAGAAGAAGAAGAGAAGAACTGTTCTGTTCAACTCGGGCCGAAGGTTTGGCAATGCTCTGCAGCAGGAAGAGGCTGGTTCTTCTGTTGGCAAGAGTACTCCTCAGGCAGAAGCAAGGGTTCCTAGTCCGGTAGTCTCCGAAAACGAGACTGATTTTGATGAAGAGCAGTACCCTCCTGCAGAAGACAGATACAAGCAACTGGAGGATAGGTTGAATGCTATGGAGATTCAATAGGTACCTGGGTTGGATTTTGGAGATCTGGGTTTGTCTACTGGTGTGATTATTCCTCGGAAGTTCAAAGCACCATCTTTCTCTAAATATGACAGGGCGTCTTGTCCCAAGTTACATCTCAGATCCTATGTTCGGAAAATGCAACCGTACTCCGCGGATAAGAATTTATGGATCCACTTCTTCCAGGAGAGTCTTTCAGGGACTCATCTCGAATGGTTCTATCAGCTGGATGGGACCAAGGTTCGTAACTGGGAGGAGTTGGCTACTGCTTTCTATAAGCAGTATCAATATAATGCCGACCTTGCCCCTACACGTACCCAACTCCAGCGTATGTCGTTAGGTTCAAGTGAAGGTTTTAAGGAGTACGCTCAGAAGTGGAGAGACCTGGCTGGCAGGGTGCAGCCACCATTGACTGATTGGGAGTTGGTAGACATGTTCTTGGGGACCCTATCTGGGCCATTTTTCAACCATCTCATCGGGAATTCGTCTGCAGGGTTCACTGATCTGATTCTGACTGGAGAGAGAATCGAGGCTGGGTTGAAGTCTGGAAAGATTCCGAAGGGTGCATCATCTAGCTCTGAGAAGAAACCCTTCAAGAAGGAAGCCAGTGCGGTGTGTGGGCCTAGAAGGCAGGATAAACCAGAGCGCCGTCAATCTGTCAGTGCATTAATGATTGCCAAGCCTGCAGCCGCTCCTCGGCGATCTAACCAACCAAGGGCTGAGAGACCCAGAAGGGAATTCACCCGTTTGAGTATGACTTTGTCGCAGATCTTACCACAGTTGCTCTCAACCAACTTGGTAACCGTCAGAGAGGCTCCGAGGGTTGCAAATATTACATCTCCTAAGTACAACCCTGTGATCGGTGGATCTGGAACTGACTGTTTAACGCTGGTTCGCGAAATGTCGCGGAAGCAAGAGTCGCCACCGTCTTTTATTTTCTCCAAATGGAAAGGACAAAAGCACAGAAAAATTCCTTAAAGAGATTGCTCTCGGTTCGGGAGGTAGATTATAGAAAGGGAAGGTGTTAGCACCCTTTCTATCCATGGTTATCCATGGGCTCTTAGGTACTTGCTCACTTGTGTTTTCAAAAATGGTTTGTTTGCTTTTCAACTGTGGGTTTTAAAAAGTTTCTTTGAAAATTCCAGTTCGACTCTTGTATCGGTCCTCAAGAGTGTTTGAAAAAATGCTTTCGAAATCTTTTTGAAAATGTGTTGGTGTGAAAAGTATTTTTGATTTGTTTTGTTTTAAATTAGAGCAAGTATCCACGAGTCGTCTACCTACCCTAAGGAATTCGTCTGTGTAAATGTCCTTTAAAGTAGTGCCATCCCACCATTGAGAGGTAGGTAGCACCACCGTTGGAGGTGTTCAGGTCAATTCGAAGTTCGGGACATGGTGATCACCAGAGCAATGGGAAGACACCTTAGAAGCTACCCTCATGCCAGGTTCCCGGATCATGAGGACTTACTAAGACGTCCTCTACTCGACGATCACCTTTCGAGGCAAGGCAACAGTGAGGCGTACCCTAGGGGTGGTGTGTGCTATTCGTGTGTCGTTTTCAGATATTTTTGTCTTTTGTCATGTTATTGGTGATCTAACGTTTGTTTTTTTATTTTTGTCCATACAGTCTTTCATGCTTTGATTAACAGTTAAAAATTGCGGGAAAGTAAAATTTCTAAGCTATTACAAAAGGCGCGGGTCCACATCGCCAAAATTAAACCAGGACCCGATTTGACAGAAAAAATAAAGAATAATGAAAATAAAGTGCGAGAAATTATTTTACAAGGCCTTGGGAGAGATACACAAATACTATACGAAAAGGAAATAACTATGCGAATTGAAATTTAAATCGAAACGAGGGCGTTGGACCCTTTTTAACTAAATTAAATTTAATGATGAAATTAATTAATTGAAAAAGAAAAGAAATTGTTGTTTTGGTATTTTTTATTATTTTAGGATTTTAATGAAAAAAGAATAAAATGCAATTAAACCTAATTCTAGTTGTTTTTAATTTATTAAGAAAAGAAGATTAAAACCTAATATTAACCCTAATTAATTTACATGCAAATTTAATTATAAAAATATATCTAATATTTAATTATTATGGAATAAAAGAAAAAAGATGAAAATTAATTAAATCCTAATTCTATATTTTTTTAGATTTTTAATTAAAAAAGTTAAAATTAAAACCTAATTTAAAACTAATTAAATTTATGAATTTATTTACAAAATATACATACTAAAATAAAATATTTATTATTTTTCTTGTCTTTTCTGATTTTTTGTGTTTTATGTATTACTGTAAAAAATAATTAAATTAAAAGAATTAATTGAAATAAAAAAATATAAAAAAGAAAAGAGATGCAAACCTAAGGGGGTCTGCCCCTGATTTGGAGGTGTATTGTTTAGCAATTTGGCCCAAGATTCTAAGGCCTCATTTGACTTTTCCTGGGAGCATGCTGGCGTGTTGACTGGGGCTCACCATAGTCTTCAACTCATGGCCTTCTGATCATTCCCTTGGGCACGTGGAGGGTTTGATTTTTGAGGATGTATGATAGTCTTCAGCGTTGACACTGCATAGGAAGATTGATTGAAAAATAATATGGACAAAGGTGAGGACCTGGGGCTCGAACCCAGGTCATGTACGTTACCAGCACACACGTATGCCACTAAGCCATCCCAAACGCGTTTAACCTATAATAACTAACAAACATTATAAAAGAAAAAATAGTCAGTGGTTCAAAACGCGCGAAAAATTTGAATCTTCCAATCAGCGCCTTCCACCTAATCATCTTCCTCGTTGGGGTTTTCTTTTTCTGAAATACAAAAACAATAAGCAACAGTTTTCAAACGTTGCTATAGATAACATTACAGAAAATAACGATTAGCCCCCGGGGCTTCATAAATTGAGCGCAATGATGCCATTGTTTTCGTCCAAACCCCCTGAATCCATTCCTGGCATCGTGGTGGTCTAATTTTACTGTATTCAAAAACCCCCAATTTGAAGGTTGAAGAACCCTAAAAAAGAAACATGGTAGATTCGCGTACGATGCCCAAAACTTCAATCAAGTTATGTAGTTAGCTTCAGAACAAAGTAATTAGTACAAATCCATGAATAAAATGCAATGATATGGTCTCAATAATAGAATACGATTATGCAAAAAGAGTGATACAGTTCACCCTCGAATTACCAATTCTTTGAGTATGGAGTTAAGTTTTTGACTGGAATCGTTTACTGGCAACCCTGGCAAGCTAATGGAATAAGTTTTGAGGCTTGAATCGACCTGCAAGTAGGTTTTCAGAATTTTAGTTTTCAAAGAAAATTTCAAGTTTGGTTTTCTATGTTCTTGCGCAGCTTAGTGGTCTCTTGCATTAGGTTTGTGTTCAGGCTTAAGTATAGAGTGAATTAGGTCAAATAAAACAATCCAAATCCTTGGCATTCATGGTTTGAGAGATTTGATTTTCAAAGATCTTTTTTTCAATATTTTCCATGCTATTTTGTACCAATCATGATCAATTCTCTTCAAATCTTTCCATATTTGATTATGCACGAATTATTGAGTATATTTCATGCACAAAAAGATTGAAAAACTTAGGTTAAATATTTTTCATGTATTTAATTGATTTAAATGAATTATTATTAATAAAAATTCAAATAAATAAATAAAAAATGAATAAAAACTTTCCTTTGGGCCAAGTGGTCGTGCACATGTATTGGATGATGAATTATGGAAGAAAAATAGGCCCATTAGCAATTTTAGGTCATTTGAATCAATGTTGACTTTTCAAAATATCCAAAAATTTCCCAACTTCCACAAGGCATAACTTGCTCAATTTTTAAGCTTTGCTCATGTTCTTCGACATTTTGGAAAGGTCTTTGAGTCCTCTAACCAATTTCTTTGGTCCCATGTTATTTTGATTTACCAATCTCAAGTTATGGCCTTTGAATTAAAGTCCCTTTTTGTTGACTTTTGAAAATGACCTATAATGTTGAAATTGATAACTTTTTGTGAGAGAATTTCTTGGACTTGGACTATGAAGATGAGTTGTAGGAAATGTCTTTCTCTTCAAAATGAGCTTTGGATGGAATTTTTCTGATAATCCATGTGAAAGTTATGCCCTAGTCAATTCACAATTGACTTTTTCAGCTGTCCAAATAAGGAAACTTTTGCATCTTGATGATTTTTGAGCCAAGCTTTGAGAATCATGATCAAGCATTGATCAAATGATGTTTGTGGCTTCAAAATGAGATGTTGACCAAAAATTTGAGCTTTTGACTGTCAAATGACCATTTTACCCCTACAGTTGACTGTAGTGCAATTAGGGTTTTGACTGTGCAATTTTGTGCTGAAAGCCTTGAAACTTGATATGAGGATGCTTGACCATATTTGTAGGCATATGGGACTTGATTAGACCTTTGGAAACTTCATTTTCTTGATCAGAACAAAAACCCTAATTTTGACTGTTCAGGAGGCTCTTGCACTGTGCAACCCTTGGGGAACTTTTGAAGCTTTGACTTGGCAATTTCTTGAAGAATATGGGAGGGCAAATTTTGGGGTATAACAGTTGCCCCTGTTAAATCTTCTTAGACCTGAGGATGCAGATTGGCTGACGTGCCTTTCGTAACCCGAGGGTAGAAGATGATTGAACACTAGAGTGCCCAGAAATTTGCGCTCACATAGTAGCAGTGGGATGGAAATGGGCTTACAGACGCCATTTGGAGATTGATGAATAGGATGATGGGCTTATAGATGCCATCTGGATGTTGATCGCGTAAGAGATTCCTTAGCGAGAACTTGCGTACCTGCAAAACAGAAAAATGAGTACCTGACATGTTGCAGGAGTTGGTTTTCAGATGCTTGGTATAGATATGTCCTGACTGGTTACAGGAGCTGAGTCTGGAGCCTCACAAGATGATGAATGAACCAGGGATGGTTACTACCTTAGCATGAATGGTAAGAGAACCTTGGGTGACTTTAACTTCAACAATGCTCGTTGAGAAAATCTTGGTGGGAATTACCATCTTCGCAGTATCGGGAAGAGAACCAAAGGAAATTATAATCTGAAAGGGAATTACATCTCACTCACCGTCAGGGAGAGAACCAAAGGAAATTATAACCTAAAAGGGAATTACATCTCACGCACCGTCGGGGAGAGGACCATAGGAAATTATAACCTGAAAGGGAATTACATCTCACGCACCGTCGGGGAGAGGACCATAGGAAATTATAACCTGAAAGGGAATTACATCTCACGCACTGTCGGGGAGAGGACCATAGGAAATTATAACCTAAAAGGGAATTACATCTCACGCACCGCCGGGGAGAGGACCATAGGAAATTATAACCTAAAAGGGAATTACATCTCACGCACCGTCGGGGATAGGACCATAGGAAATTATAACCTAAAAGGGAATTACATCTCACGCACCGTCGGGGAGAGGACCATAGGAAATTATAACCTAAAAGGGAATTACATCTCACGCACCGTCGGGGAGGGAACCATAGGAAATTATAATCTCGCCTGAGAAAAACCTGGGATAACTTCTACTGAGTCTTCATCAGAAAAATCTGTTGGGAGTCGATTTAGCTGGACTAGAGAAGGCCTTGGACTGGATAAGAAATCTTTGGAGTCGATTAACTGAACCGGTCTAGGTCTTGAAATATGATTGAGAATTTAGCTGAATCTTTCCTGAAAGGTAAAGGTCAGTCATATGCAATGCATGATATGGACCAAGCAATGATGTTCTCAACATAAATGAGATTTGTATGATATGATGCGTCTATGCATGTTATAATGATGTATGTGATGTTTTATGAATGTGTTTTTCGTCTAGGAAAGTAAATCCTTGACGGGTGCCGGGAAGTCACTCCTGGGCTGATGTTGAAGAATAAGCTTTCGCTTCCGCTGGGGATGATAACTGCAAGAATATCGATAGGAGAAGATGACTCCGTTGAGGAATAAACTTGGCAAATGGAATATTCTGCGGGGAGAAAAATACTCTAGCGACCATGCTGGGGAGTGATACTTTGTGGGGAGAGAGGTACTTTGCTGAATAGTAACTTGCTGATGATATCTTTGCTGTGTTGGAAGTGTTGATGGACTTCGCTGGGGGTAAGAGAACTTCGTCGAGGACGCTCTTTCCGTGGCTTTTGGCCGAGGATAACCCAGTTATATCCTGTTAAGGAAATAACTCTTTGAATAAAGCTGGATGACGCATTCGTGCTCTGCGGGGATAAGCTTCCAGAATTTACTAGGGATAAGCTTACTGCTCGGGGAGATGAATTCCTAACTTTCTGGGGGAATTGGGTTGGACTCTCCTGGGGAGGTTTTGAACTGCGGGGGAAGTGATTCCTTTGAATGTTGATATGCCGCCGGGGAATAATCTTTAGACCAAGACTGCCGGGGATGCTTGTTAAAAATACATATGCTGCTGGGGAAGTACTGAGATCTACTGGAGGATACTCAACTTCCTTGAGATTTGATAACTCTGCTTGGAGAAGACTGTACTGACTGCTGACTTACTCTCTGGGGAATTAAGATGTACCGGTCATGTTCTTTAGCTGAACCTACCTTGGTACCTCGGAGGACAGAATAATTAGATTGCTCAGACAACTCTTTATTGCCCATGTTTCTAATGTTACCTGTAATTAGTTCTTTGTTTCGTATGCAAATATTTATGAGTTAGCAAATTATTGTCAATGCATATATCACAAATTGAACCTTGGACGTTCTTCGCAAAACAAAACAGAAAAAGAAAACAATTGGCACTTTTAACTGAAAAGTATATTTGTATTGATTTTTGAATGGCCTGAAAATAGGCGTTTTGTGTACAAGAGGCTGACGTCCTAGTAAGAGAACGCCGCCGAACAAGAGAGTTTTATACAAATTTGTACAAGAGAAAATAAAACAGCTGTGTGAAATGAATGATCCCACTGGGTTTCAACTCTGCTATTGCCTTTATAACTCTGAGCGTCTCATCACTTGATGACCTTGGTTGAAGGTGAAGCTGACTGATAGATGCCGTCTGAACTTGATGCAGATACCGGATTCTGGATGCAAAGTGATCCAATGAGACATAGTATTACGCTTTTATCCCTAATTTTTGCCTGGACCGCCCTTTCGGGTTTTCAGTCCACCGGGATACCCATTTTTGCCCAAGCCGCCTTTTCAGGTTTTCGACTTGCTGGGTGTACAGATTTTTTTCATTTTCATCCCTTCATTTTGCCCGAACCCTTTTGGTTCGACGGGAAGCCCTAACTTTTGCCTAGGCATGTCAGCCTAGCGGGTCTTTTTCATGCGTAGTATCTTTTTACTATGTCTGCATTGGCGGGGTGAGGAAGGTCGTCACCATCCATATTGGTTAGAATCATGGCTCCTCCTGAGAATACATGCTTAACCACAAATGGCCTTTCATATGTAGGGGTCCATTTGCCCCTTGGATCACTCTGAGGAAGGATGATTCGCTTGATTACCAAATCCCTAACTTGATATTCCTGTGGTCTGACCTTCTTGTTAAATGCCCTGATCATCTGTGTCTGATACGTCTGACCATGACAGATAGCAGCAAGTCTCTTTTCATCAATGAGGTTGAGCTGATCAAGTCGTGTCTTGATCCAATCATCTTCGTTCAGATTTGTATCCTTCATTATCCGGAGAGAGGGTATTTGCACTTCGATCGGTAAGACTGCCTCCATACCATAAACCAGAGAGAAAGGAGTTGCCCCGGTTGACGTCCTGGCTGAGGTACGGTACCCATGTAGAGCGAACGGTAACATCTCGTGCCAATCCTTATAAGTCATTGTCATCTTCTGCACGATTTTCTTGATGTTCTTATTTGCTGCTTCTACAGCCCCATTCATCTTCGGTCTGTAAGGAGAAGAATTATGGTGCTGTATCTTGAACTGTTCGCAGAGCTCAGCGATCATCTTGTTATTCAGATTGGTACCGTTGTCTGTAATAATTCTCTCTGGGACGCCGTACCGACAGATCAGATTATGCCGAATGAACCGTGCCACAACAGTCTTGGTTACCGTAGCATAGGATGCTGCCTTGACCCACTTTGTAAAATAATCAATCGCCACTAGGATGAAGCGATGCCCATTGGATGCCGTAGGTTTAATCTCGCCGATCATGTCTATACCCCACATTGCAAACGGCCAAGGCGCAGTCAGAACATTCAGGGGAACTGGAGGAACATGCACCTTGTCTGCATAAATCTGGCACTTATGGCATGTCCTGGAATGTTGGTAACAGTCAGCTTCCATTGTGGACCAGTAATACCCTGCCCGGAGGATCTTCTTAGCCATAGTGTGCCCACTGGAATGTGTACCAAAGGTTCCTTCATGTAGCTCTTCCATGATCCTTTCTGCTTCAGTCTTATCCACACAACGCAGTAAGGTTGAATCATGGTTTCGCTTGTACAAGATGCCGTTGCTAAGGAAGAACTTGGCTGCGAATCTTCTCAAGAACTTCTTATCATTGATAGAGGCACCTTCAGGGTACTCCTGAGCTTCCAAATATCTCTTCACTTCATGGTACCAAGGCTTCTCAGTTACCAATTCAGTCTCGAGATCACAACAATATGCCGGTTCGTCCAGTTTCCAAATGATGATCCGGGGAGCCTCATTATCCCATTTGACCTTGAACATAGAAGACATTGTAGCTAACGCGTCCGCCAACTGATTCTCTTCTCTTGGAAAGTGTTCAAAGGTTATCTCTGTGAAGTGGGGGATCAGGGTCCACACACATTCTCTATAAGGAATCAGGTTTGGATGTTTCGTATCCCACTCTCCTTTGATTTGATTGATCACAAGAGCGGAATCTCCGAAGACACTCAGAAATTTGATCCTTAGGTCTATCGTAGCTTGAAGACCCATGATACACGCCTCATACTCCGCCATGTTGTTGGTACAGTTGAAACATAGCCGGGCAGTGAGTGGCGTATGAGTACCTTGAGGCGATATGATGATGGCGCCGATACCGTTTCCCAAAGTGTTGGAGGCTCCGTCAAAGTGCATAGACCATCGGGATCCTGGTTCAGGTCCTTCATCCGGTCCAGGTACTTCACAATCAGTTACTATCATGATGCTTTCATCCGGAAACTCAAAGTTCATTGACTGATAGTCGTCTACGGCCTGATGTGCCAAGTGGTCTGCCAATACACTTCCCTTGATGGCTTTCTGGGTTGTGTACTGAATGTCATATTCCGTCAAGATCATTTTCCATCTTGCGATTCTCCCAGACAGAGCAGGCTTTTCGAATATATACTTTATAGGATCCATCTTTGAGATCAACAAAGTAGTGTGAGTCAGCATATACTGTCTCAGCCGGCGAGCAACCCATACCAAAGCGCAGCAAGTTTTCTCAAGCAGTGAGTATCGGGTCTCACAGTCGGTAAACGTTTTGCTAAGGTAATAAATGGCATGCTCTTTTCGGCCAGACTCGTTATGCTGCCCCAGCACACACCCCATCGAGTTGTCGAGTACTGTCAGGTATAGTATCAGAGGTCTTCCTTCAACCGGTGGCATAAGGATGGGTGGTTCTTGGAGAT
This sequence comes from Vicia faba, assembly GCA_948472305.1. Taxonomy (NCBI): domain Eukaryota; kingdom Viridiplantae; phylum Streptophyta; class Magnoliopsida; order Fabales; family Fabaceae; genus Vicia; species Vicia faba. Next base: position 1,048,289,735 of record OX451739.1, read on the forward strand.
ACTCTTTGATTTTGTCAAACGCGGCCTGACATTCATCATTCCAACGTACTACCTGATCTTTCTTCAGCAGCTTAAAGATTGGCTCACAGGTAGCAGTCAGATGTGAGATGAAGCGGGCAATGTAATTCAGGCGTCCTGAAAAGCCTCTGACCTCCTTCTCTGTCTTAGGAACTGGCATCTCTTGAATAGCTTTGACCTTAGCAGGGTCCACTTGAATGCCTTTATCACTGACCACGAAGCCTAGCAACTTTCCAGATCTTACCCCGAAGGTGCACTCGTTCGGATTCAATCTCAGCTTATACAGTTTCAACCGGTCAAACAACTTTTGCAGATGATCTAGGTGCTCTTCCTCAGTCTGGGACCTTGCGATCATGTCGTCAACATACACTTCTATCTCATGATGGATCATGTCATGAAATAAAGCAACCATGGCACGTTGGTAGGTTGCCCCAACATTCTTCAACCCAAATGGCATGACCTTGTAACAGAAGGTGCCCCACTGAGTAACAAATGTAGTCTTTTCCATGTCTTCAGGTGCCATCTTGATCTGATTGTAACCTGAGAAACCATCCATGAAAGAGAACACCTTATGCTGAGCTGTATTGTCAACAAGGACATCAATGTGAGGTAAGGGGAAGTCATCCTTGGGGCTGGCTCTGTTCAGATCCCTGTAGTCGACACACATTCTGACCTTACCGTCTTTCTTAGGTACCGGCACCACATTAGCAACCCACTGAGGGTAAGAAGTCACTGCAAGGAACCCAGCATCAAACTGTTTCATAACCTCGGCTTTGATCTTCTCAGACATCTCTGGACGCATACGGCGGACCTTTTGCTTAATCGGAGGGCAGTCTTCCTTAGTTGGCAAGTGATGGACCACAATATCGGTATCCAACCCGGGCATGTCTTCGTAGGACCAAGCAAAGATCTCCATATAATCATGCAGCATTTGAGTCAACCGTTGCTTCACGCTGAGCTCTAGGTTGGCACCAATCTTTACCTCTTTCCTGTCTGCTTCTGTACCCAAGTTTATTGTTTCCACTGACTCTTCATGGGGTTGAATTGCCCTCTCTTCCTGAAGCAACAGTCTTGCAAGCTCACCAGGCACTTCACAATCATCTTCACCTTCGTCTTCGGCTAAGTTGATCGGATTTTCGAAGTCATAACTGGCAGTAGCAGAGTCGTTACCAGTAAGATCCAGAGTGGATTGAAACCTGTATGAGTGAGTGTGTGTGTAAATACAGCTGTTTTGAAATATATGTAAAAGAAAGAAAGACAGAAAAGGAGCACAAGACTTGCAATGCGAGAAAACGTCCAAGATTTTCATTCATGATATATGAAATGACAATTTATATGCCCTCACAAATGAAACCACGGTGCCTCGGGTAAGACACCGGGCCATAGAGTTTATTTATTGTTTATTACAAAATAACGAAACAAAGAAATTTATTACTGCGTCACAAAGGTAACAGGGGTATGGTCCTTAGCAATCCAATTGTTCAATTCGCCTTCGGTTGTCGGGTAGATCCAGCTATTGAACTCCGCTTCGTCCACTTCGTCGTCTTCCCCAACAACATTCACTCCTGGACTTGTGATGACCACAGGAGGTCTTCTGATCTTCGCCTTCCGTATAGCTTTCTGACCTTCTGTAGTAAAGCCCAGCCCGAATTTGTCAGTCTTCTGTGTGAAGTCTGGAAGCCTGCCCTAGTTAGCACACTCACCCTTCTGAACCACAGCCCGGGCATCCTTCAGGGAAGTCATCTTCAAAGGAACACTTTCTTCCGTTGCTGTTTCTGATGCTGCTATAATTGGAAGCACCTCCTCGAAATGCTGAAAGGGGGTTTCAATAAATTCCCCGTCCATCTCAATGTATCTGAAGGAATTCAGGTGGCTTACCATATACTCCTCCTCTCCTTGCACGGTGACAATCTTCCCTCTGACAGGGTATTTCAGCTTCTGGTGCAAGGTAGAGGTCACTGCCCCAGCCTTATGTATCCAAGGTCGACCCAATAGACAAGAGTAAGATAGACGGATATCCATCACATAAAATGTAGAGTCAAACACCTGAGAGCCCACACGAATCGGAATGTCAACCTCTCCATGAACCATCCTTTTTGAACCGTCAAAGGCCCTGACGATGATATTGCTGGGTTTCAATTCCAGGCCTTCACAATCTAAACGGTCCAAAGCCTTCTTGGGCAGCACATTCAAAGAAGAACCAGTATCCACTAATACATGTGCCAGAGTAGTGCCCCTGCATTCGATAGAGACATGCAGGGCATCATTGTGGTCTCTTCCCTTCGCGGTCAAGTCAGCATCTGAAAAACCCAAGCCGTTATCTGCTGTCAGATTTGCTACGCAGTCAGTGAATTGGACAGCAGATGTCTCATGTGGCACATGGGCCGTCTTGAGGAATGAGATTAAGGCCTTAGCATGGGCCTCGGAGCACAGTAATAAAGAGAGCATGGAGATCTTGGAGGGCGTGTGCCCCAGCTGTTCCACAACATTGAAGTCACTCTTCTTTATAATTTTCAAAATCTCCTCCATTTCTTGTTGGGAGGCCTCAGCAGTTATAGGTACAGGTGCCTCCATCTGGGCAGGCTCAACTTCAATTCCTTTGCCCCGAGCATTGGATGACTCGGCAGCAGGAGAAACCACTTGATCGGCAGTAGGAACAGGTACACTTGTAGGAGTTATAAGGAGTGGTCTTCGAGCAACAGGCGGTGCATTGTCAGGCGAGAAGAGCCTGCCACTGCGGGTGACTTTGGCTGGGCCAGTGATGTCACAGATGCTGGCGCCAGCGTTGAACTCTTGTTTAATCCCATTTACATATACGTCTGCCCCATAGTTCCAGGGGACAGCTTTATCAGATACATAGGGCAGGGGCCCCGGAACAGTGATAACCACGGGTGCAACAGTCATGATTTGAATGGGCTTCTTCGGGAGAGCCGGGATTGGATTATTGAAGATAGTCACCACAGAAACTTCTTCCACCGGAACCAACTGAACAGCAGACTTCTTAAACAGAATCTCCTTGCTATCCATTAGGCTTTGGATGCCTAACTTCAGCAAGGGACAACCAGATAGGGACACAGCACAGAACAGGCAACCCTCACTGCAACCCGGAAATAAACCGGCCAGCAGCAGGTTCTTCTTGACAGTCTTCAGAGGAGTGGCTAGATCATCCATAGAAACAGCATAAACATCTTCGTCAATAGCATTTATCCCATGCTGAGGCATAGGAGCAGTAACTACATTTGGCCTCTCAGGCGCTTCGAACTGTATCTCCTTTGCGTCGATAAGGTCTTGCACCTTACTCCTTAATACCCAACAGTCATCAGTAGAATGCCCCGGGCTATCTGAATGGTAAGCACAACGAGCATTCGGGTTGTACTTAGGAGATGCAGTATTGGGGAACTTCAGAGCCTCCCTGACAGTCACTAAATTGGTGGATAGCAACTGTGGCATGATCTGGGATAGGGTCATGCTTAACCGGGTGAACTCTCTCCGGGGTCTTTCAGCCCTTTGAGGATTAGTCGGCCGAGGAGCGGCAGAAGGCTTAGCAATCATTACCGCACTGACAGATTGGCGGCGCTCAGGTCTCTCTGATCTCTTGGAACCATACACGGCACTAGCCTCCTTTTTGAAGGGTTTCTTCTCAGAACTAGACGATGCACCCTTCGGGATCTTACCAGACTTTAACCCAGCTTCAATTCTTTCTCCAGTCAAAATCAAATCAGTGAACCCTGCAGATGAATTCCCGATAAGATGGTTGAAAAACGGCCCAGATAGGGTCCCCAAGAACATGTCTACCAACTCCCGATCAGTCAACGGAGGCTGCACCCTTCCAGCCAGGTCTCTCCACTTCTGAGCGTACTCCTTAAAACCTTCACTTGAACCTAACGACATACCCTGGAGTTGGGTACGTGTAGGGGCAAGGTCGGCATTATATTGATACTGCTTATAGAAAGCAGTAGCCAGCTCCTCCCAGTTACGAACCTTGGTCCCATCCAGCTGATAGAACCATTCGAGATGAGTCCCTGAAAGACTCTCCTGGAAGAAGTGGATCCACAAATTCTTATCCGCAGAGTACGGTTGAATCTTTCTAACATAGGACCTGAGATGTAGCTTGGGACAAGACGCCCCGTCATACTTAGAAAAGGATGGTGCTTTGAACTTCCGAGGAATAATCACACCAGTAGACAAACCCAGATCTCCAAAATCCAGCCCAGGTACCTGTTGAATCTCCATAGCATTCAACCTATCCTCCAGTTGTTTGTATCGGTCTTCTGCCGGAGGGTACTGCTCTTCATCAAAATCAGTCTCGTTGTCGGAGACTACCGGACTAGGAACCCTTGTTTCTGCCTGAGGAGTACTCTTGCCAACAGAAGAACCAGCCTCTTCCTGCTGCAGAGCATTGCCAAACCTTCGGCCCGAGTTGAACAGAACAGTTCTTCTCTTCTTCTTCTTCTCCTTCTTCAGGAGCATAACCTTCAGCTCTTCTTGGCCTTGAGCCAAACCCTTGATTAATTCCTGAAACTGCGCATTTTGCGCCTGAAGAGCTTTGATGGATGTCTCAGTTGATGAAGAGTCGGGATTCATGATGCTGAAATAAACAGCGAAGAACTGTAAGCAACCTGAAAAGAGGAAAAACCTGCTATGCACATGATGAATGATATGTGTTTATGCAATGCATTCAAGGGTTCGAAAATTCAACTTCGTTGTAGACAAAAAGGAACACACGTTATCATTAAGGAAATAACTGTTTAGTACATCAAAGCCTCGTGGGCAAAATAATACAAAAGTAAATCAATCCCAGAATACACTGCGCATCCTCTTCGAAGCTATGTAAGTGTTGAGATTCCTCTCCTCATGCAACAGGCGGGTGAGCTCCAAGACCTTCTTTTCACTGGCATGTAGACCGGTCTCAAGAGAATTCCGTTCTTCCTTAAGCTGGATCCAGCTCTTCTGCATCTCTTCCCAGGATGTGGGCATATCGGGGTGCTGAATAGTGCGGGACACTTCTCCTTCCAAGACTGGCTCTTTGATCACAGGGAGCATATAAGGATAAGGCATCACTAACTTCTGGGAGCGGGCGCGTACCCACTTAAGATAAGGTTCCAATGGGATGGAGTTCCTGTGTCCCAGTGTCTTGCTGTCTATCCTACTGGGCATCCTCCAGGCTCTGATAAACCTCTGGCGAAGTCCTTGAGTATCGTTGTCGAAGTCAAAAACTATGTCAGGAATTAACATGTCATGAGGACCATCCCTCCGAGCATAACCAAACTGTCTCCAAGCCAGGCATGGACTGTAAGTAATACCTCCTCTGATTCCAAGTAAAGGAACATTAGGGTACTCCCCGCAACGATCAATGATAGTGACATCTTCTCTGGACCTAGGGCACCAATGTATATCTGCATGTGTAAGAGTCATCAACCGTTGTGACCATCTCAAACCCCGCTCATTCTTCAAAACTGATTGTGGAAGGTGCGAAATAAACCACCTTCCCAGGAGAGGAGTGCAACACATAAGGACACCTCTTTTTCTCATGGTTCGAGTGTAACATGAGTGAAGGATGTCTCCCAACAACGTAGGTATAGGATTCCTGGACATAAAGATCTGGACATCACTGATATCAATAAGCTGATCTGGGTTAGGGAACAACACCAAACCATAGACAAGGAGGGCCACAACTTCTTCAAAAGCTTGCAAGTCTAGGGAGTTCCAACATCCATGGGCCTTTTCAAACAGAAACCTGGCTAAGAACCCTTTGATACCACTTCTAACTTCCCAATGTCCCTTGAGGTCAGATGACTGTAGGTGCAAGGCTTTAGCAATCTCTTCAAGCTTAGGTTCCTTTTCTGTACCGTTGAAGGGTAGCTGATCAAGGATAGGGATCTTCAGGAGCCGGGAGAACTCCTCCAATGTAGGTACAAACTGATAGTCCAAGAAGGTGAAACAGTGATGCAGAGGGTCAAAGAATTGGAACAGGACCTTTATCATATCTTCCTCAATGTTGGTGTTGACCAAGCTGATGAGGCTTCCATGTCTTTCACTGAATGAAGAGTTTTCGGGAATCCTGGATATGAGTTCCTTAAGCTGAGGAGGGATCCTTACAAGACTGACTTGAATTGTCTTTCTACGAACAGTTTCCATGTCCTACAAAACAAAGAACAAAGATGAAGATTCGAACCCCTGAAATGGTTAGTCAATGCATATGATGCTGGATGATGTCATGATGCTATGATTAAACACACCACAGATATTTACAAAGACAAACATGTAAGGCACACAAGGCACACAAGACAAGCCCTTAGGGTTTAAGGCCAGCATGGGGTCTGGGTAGTACCCTCTTGAAGTTGGTGGGTTCAACCTGTCCTATCAAAGTAATCGGGTTCTAAGGGTCCCAATATCACGGGATTGCTTTCATTGTTCATCGTTTCGATTTAGCCACTAAACTGGCGACCGAAATATTCCAGGAAAGCAACCCTCAATTGAGTGTAGTATCGAGTATCAACCAACCTCGGACTGCACCAAAGTCAGTTATCTCACTACCCTAAAGAGGCCAAGATAGTTCAATTAAGGTTCCTAAGGTCTGTTGATGCTTCACGACACCACGCAGAGGCCCCGTACGCTCCTTGACTGAACTCAAGGGTTACCGGTACACACCAAAGTGCCACATCAACGTAGCAGACTGTTTCAACCATGTCGGTATTCCCCGCACAGTTCCCTCACAGCCTTGTTGCTACTTTCTAAGAAGGTATCCCCCAGATCCGGGTTAGGATCTATAGAACTCCCATGCAACCCACAATTTAAAGCACACAAGGAAAATAATTGAAAACATGGTTATGAACTAGCCCTAAGGTACACCTCACTTTAAGTTAATATCCCCAGCAGAGTCGCCAGTTCTGTGATCGGTGGATCTGGAACTGACTGTTTAACGCTGGTTCGCGAAATGTCGCGGAAGCAAGAGTCGCCATCGTCTTTTATTTTCTCCAAATGGAAAGGACAAAAGCACAGAAAAATTCCTTAAAGAGATTGCTCTCGGTTCGGGAGGTAGATTATAGAAAGGGAAGGTGTTAGCACCCTTTCTATCCATGGTTATCCATGGGCTCTTAGGTACTTGCTCACTTGTGTTTTCAAAAATGGTTTGTTTGCTTTTCAACTGTGGGTTTTAAAAAGTTTCTTTGAAAATTCCAGTTCGACTCTTGTATCGGTCCTCAAGAGTGTTTGAAAAAATGCTTTCGAAAGCTTTTTGAAAATGTGTTGGTGTGAAAAGTATTTTTGATTTGTTTTGTTTTGAATTAGAGCAAGTATCCACGAGTCGTCTACCTACCCTAAGGAATTCGTCTGTGTAAATGTCCTTTAAAGTAGTGCCATCCCACCATTGAGAGGTAGGTAGCACCACCGTTGGAGGTGTTCGGGTCAATTCGAAGTTCGGGACATGGTGATCACCAGAGCAATGGGAAGACACCTTAGAAGCTACCCTCATGCCAGGTTCCCGGATCATGAGGACTTACTAAGACGTCCTCTACTCGACGATCACCTTTCGAGGCAAGGCAACAATGAGGCGTACCCTAGGGGTGGTGTGTGCTATTCGTGTGTCGTTTTCAGATATTTTTGTCTTTTGTCATGTTATTGGTGATCTAACGTTTGTTTTTTTTATTTTTGTCCATATAGTCTTTCATGCTTTGATTAACAGTTAAAAATTGCGGGAAAGTAAAATTTCTAAGCTATTACAAAAGGCGCGGGTCCACATCGCCAAAATTAAACCAGGACCCGATTTGACAGAAAAAATAAAGAATAATGAAAATAAAGTGCGAGAAATTATTTTACAAGGCCTTGGGAGAGATACACAAATACTATACGAAAAGGAAATAACTATGCGAATTGAAATTTAAATCGAAACAAGGGCGTTGGACCCTTTTTAACTAAATTAAATTTAATGATGAAATTAATTAATTGAAAAAGAAAAGAAATTGTTGTTTTGGTATTTTTTAGTATTTTAGGATTTTAATGAAAAAAGAATAAAATGCAATTAAACCTAATTCTAGTTGTTTATAATTTATTAAGAAAAGAAGATTAAAACCTAATATTACCCTAATTAATTTACATGCAAATTTAATTATAAAAATATATCTAATATTTAATTATTATGGAATAAAAGAAAAAAGATGAAAATTAATTAAATCCTAATTCTATATTTTTTTAGATTTTTTATTAAAAAAGTTAAAATTAAAACCTAATTTAAAACTAATTAATTTATGAATTTATTTACAAAATATACATACTAAAATAAAATATTTATTATTTTTCTTGTCTTTTCTGATTTTTTGTGTTTTATGTATTACTGTAAAAAATAATTAAATTAAAAGAATTAATTGAAATAAAAAAAATATAAAAAAGAAAAGAGATGCAAACCTAAGGGGGTCTGCCCCTGATTTGGAGGTGTATTGTTTAGCAATTTGGCCCAAGATTCTAAGGCCTCATTTGACTTTTCCTGGGAGCATGCTGGCGTGTTGACTGGGGCTCACCATAGTCTTCAACTCATGGCCTTCTGATCATTCCCTTGGGCACGTGGAGGGTTTGATTTTTGAGGATGTATGATAGTCTTCAGCGTTGACACTGCATAGGAAGATTGATTGAAAAATAATATGGACAAAGGTGAGGACCTGGGGCTCGAACCCAGGTCATGTACGTTACCAGCACACACGTATGCCACTAAGCCATCCCAAACGCGTTTAACCTATAATAACTAACAAACATTATAAAAGAAAAAATAGTCAGTGGTTCAAAACGCACGAAAAATTTGAATCTTCCAATCAGCGCCTTCCACCTAATCATCTTCCTCGTTGGGGTTTTCTTTTTCTAAAATACAAAAACAATAAGCAACGGTTTTCAAACGTTGCTATAGATAACATTACAGAAAATAACGATTAGCCCCTGGGGCTTCATAAATTGAGCGCGATGATGCCATTGTTTTCGTCCAAACCCCCTGAATCCATTCCTGGCATCGTGGTGGTCTAATTTTACTGTATTCAAAAACCCCCAATTTGAAGGTTGAAGAACCCTAAAAAAGAAACATGGTAGATTCGCGTACGATGCCCAAAACTTCAATCAAGTTATGTAGTTAGCTTCAGAACAAAGTAATTAGTACAAATCCATGAATAAAATGCAATGATATGGTCTCAATAATAGAATACGATTATGCAAAAAGAGTGATACAGTTCACCCTCGAATTACCAATTCTTTGAGTATGGAGTTAAGTTTTTGACTGGAATCGTTTACTGGCAACCCTGGCAAGCTAATGGAATAAGTTTTGAGGCTTGAATCGACCTGCAAGTAGGTTTTCAGAATTTTAGTTTTCAAAGAAAATTTCAAGTTTGGTTTTCTATGTTCTTGCGCAGCTTAGTGGTCTCTTGCATTAGGTTTGTGTTCAGGCTTAAGTATAGAGTGAATTAGGTCAAATAAAACAATCCAAATCCTTGGCATTCATGGTTTGAGAGATTTGATTTTCAAAGATCTTTTTTTCAATATTTTCCATGCTATTTTGTACCAATCATGATCAATTCTCTTCAAATCTTTCCATATTTGATTATGCACGAATTATTGAGTATATTTCATTCACAAAAAGATTGAAAAACTTAGGTTAAATATTTTTCATGTATTTAATTGATTTAAATGAATTATTATTAATAAAAATTCAAATAAATAAATAAAAAATGAATAAAAACTTCCCTTTGGGCCAAGTGGTCGTGCACATGTATTGGATGATGAATTATGGAAGAAAAATAGGCACATTAGCAATTTTAGGTCATTTGAATCAATGTTGACTTTTCAAAATATCCAAAAATTTCCCAACTTCCACAAGGCATAACTTGCTCAATTTTTAAGCTTTGCTCATGTTCTTCGACATTTTGGAAAGGTCTTTGAGTCCTCTAACCAATTTCTTTGGTCCCATGTTATTTTGATTTACCAATCTCAAGTTATGGCCTTTGAATTAAAGTCCCTTTTTGTTGACTTTTGAAAATGACCTATAATGTTGAAATTGATAACTTTTTGTGAGAGCATTTCTTGGACTTGGACTATGAAGATGAGTTGTAGGAAATGTCTTTCTCTTCAAAATGAGCTTTGGATGGAATTTTTCTGATAATCCATGTGAAAGTTATGCCCTAGTCAATTCACAATTGACTTTTTCAGCTGTCCAAATAAGGAAACATTTGCATCTTGATGATTTTTGAGCCAAGCTTTGAGAATCATGATCAAGCATTGATCAAATGATGTTTGTGGCTTCAAAATGAGATGTTGACCAAAAATTTGAGCTTTTGACTGTCAAATGACCATTTTACCCCTACAGTTGACTGTAGTGCAATTAGGGTTTTGACTGTGCAATTTTGTGCTGAAAGCCTTGAAACTTGATATGAGGATGCTTGACCATATTTGTAGGCATATGGGACTTGATTGGACCTTTGGAAACTTCATTTTCTTGATCAGAACAAAAACCCTAATTTTGACTGTTCAGGAGGCTCTTGCACTGTGCAACCCTTGGGGAACTTTTGAAGCTTTGACTTGGCAATTTCTTGAAGAATATGGGAGGGCAAATTTTGGGGTACAACAAACCCGAATGCTCGTTGTGCTTATCATTCTGATAGCCCGGGGCATGCCACTGATGACTGTTGGGCATTAAAGAATAAGGTGCAAGACCTTATTGACGCAAAGGAGATACAGTTCGAAGCGCCTGAGAGGCCAAACGTAGTTACTGCTCCTATGCCTCAACATGGGGTAAATGCTGTTGACGAAGATGTTTACGCCGTTTCTGTGGATGATCTAGCTACTCCTTTGAAGACCGTCAAGAGGAACCTACTGCTGGCCGGTTTATTTCCGGGTTGCAGTGAGGGTTGCCTGTTCTGTGCTGTTTCCCTATCTGGTTGTCCCTTGCTGAAGTTAGGCATCCAAAGCCTAATGGATAGCAAGGAGATTCTGTTTAAGAAGTCTGTTGTTCAGTTGGTTCCGGTGGAAGAAGTTTCTGTGGTTACCATCTTCAATAATCCAATCCAGGTTCTCCCGAAGAAGCCTGTCCAAATCATGACTGTTGCACCTGTTGTTATCACTGTTCCAGGGCCCCTGCCCTATGTATCTGATAAAGCTGTCCCCTGGCATTATGGGGCAGATGTGTATATAAATGGGATCAAACAAGAATTCAACGCTGGCGCCAGCATCTGTGATATCACTGGCCCAGCCAAAGTCACCCGCAGTGGCAGGCTCTTCTCGCCTGACATTGCACCGCCTGCCGCTCGAAGACCACTTCTTATAACTCCTACAAGTGTATCTGTTCCTGTTGCTGATCAAGTTGTTTTTCCTGTTGCTGATCAAGTTGTTTCCCCTGCTGCCGAGTCATCCAATGCTCGGGGCAAAGGGATTGAAGTTGAGCCCGCCCAGATGGAGGCACCTATACCTGTAACTGCTGAAGCCTCCCAACAAGAGATGGAGGAAATCTTGAAAATTATAAAGAAGAGTGACTTTAATGTTGTGGAACAGCTGGGGCACACGCCTTCTAAAATCTCCATGCTCTCTTTATTGCTGTGCTCCGAGGCCCATGCTAAGGCCTTAATCTCCTTCCTCAAGACGGCCCACGTGCCACATGAGACATCTGCAGTCCAGTTCACTGATTGCGTAGCAAACCTGACAGCAGACAATGGCTTGGGTTTCTCAGATGCTGACCTGACCGCGAAGGGAAGAGACCACAATGATGCCCTGCATGTCTCTATCGAATGCAGGGGCACTACTCTGGCACATGTATTGGTGGATACTGGTTCTTCTTTGAATGTGCTGCCCAAGAAGGCTTTGGACCGTTTAGATTGTGAAGGCCTGGAATTGAAACCCAGCAACATCATCGTCAGGGCCTTTGACGGTTCAAAAAGGATGGTTCATGGAGAGGTTGACATTCCGATTCGCGTGGGCTCTCAGGTGTTTGACTCTACATTTTATGTGATGGATATCCGTCCATCTTACTCTTGTCTATTGGGTCGACCTTGGATACATAAAGCTGGGGCAGTGACCTCTACCTTGCATCAGAAGCTGAAATACCCTGTCAGAGGGAAGATCGTCACTGTGCAGGGAGAAGAGGAGTACATGGTAAGCCACCTGAATTCCTTCAGATACATTGAGATGGACGGGGAGTTTATTGAAACCCCCTTTCAGCATTTCGAGGAGGTGCTTCCAATTGCAGCAACAGCAGAAACAGCAGCAGAAGAAATTATTCCTTTGAAGATGGCTTCCCTGAAGGATGCCCGGGCTGTGGTTCAGAAAGGCGAATGTGATAACTGGGGCAGGCTTCCAGACTTCACACAGAAGACTGACAAATTCAGGCTGGGTTTTACCGCAGAGGGTCAGAAAGCTATGCGGAAAGCGAAGACCGGAAGACCTCCTGTGTCCATTACAAATCCAGGAGTGAATGCTGTTGGGGAAGACAACGAAGTGGATGAAGCAGAATTCAATAGCTGGATCTACCCGACGACCGAAGGCGGATTGAACAATTGGATTGCCAAAGACCATACTCCTGTTACCTTTGTGACGCAGTAATAAATTTCTTTGTTTCGTTATTTTGTAATAAACAATAAATAAACTCTATGGCCCGGTGTCTTACCCGAGGCACCGTGGTTTCATTTGTGAGGGCATATAAATTGTCATTTCATATATCATGAATAAAAATCTTGGACGTTTTCTCGCATTACAAATCTTGTGCTCCTTTTCTGTCTTTCTTTCCTTTACATATATTTCAAAACAGCTGTATTTACACACACACTCACTCATACAGGTTTCAATCCACTCTGGATCTTACTGGTAACGACTCTGCTACTGCCAGTTATGACTTCGAAAATCCGATCAACTTAGCCGAAGACGAAGGTGAAGATGATTGCGAAGTGCCTGGCGAGCTTGCAAGACTGTTGCTTCAGGAAGAGAGGGCAATTCAACCCCATGAAGAGCAACTGGAAACAATAAACTTGGGTACTGAGGCAGACAGGAAAGAGGTAAAGATTGGTGCCAACCTAGAGCTCAGCGTGAAGCAACGGTTGACTCAAATGCTGCATGATTATATGGAGATCTTTGCCTGGTCCTACGAAGACATGCCCGGGTTGGATACCGATATTGTGGTCCATCACTTGCCAACTAAGGAAGACTGCCCTCCGGTTAAGTAAAAGGTCTGTCGGATGCGTCCAGAGATGTCTGAGAAGATCAAAGCCGAGGTTATGAAACAGTTTGACGCTGGGTTCCTTGCAGTGACTTCTTACCCTCAGTGGGTTGCTAATGTGGTGCCGGTACCAAAGAAGGACGGTAAGGTCAGAATGTGTGTCGACTACAGGGATCTGAACAGGGCCATCCCCAAGGATGACTTCCCTCTACCTCACATTGATGTCCTTGTTGATAATACAGCTCAGCACAAGGTATTCTCTTTCATGTATGGCTTTTCAGGTTACAATCAGATCAAGATGGCACCTGAAGACATGGAGAAGACTACATTTGTTACTCAGTGGGGCACCTTCTGTTACAAGGTCATGCCATTCGGGTTGAAGAACGCTGGGGCAACCTACCAACGTGCCATGGTTGCTTTATTTCATGACATGATCCATCATGAGATAGAAGTGTATGTTGACGACATGATCGCAAGGTCCCAGACTGAGGAAGAGCACCTAGATCATCTGCAAAAGTTGTTTGACCGGTTGAAACTGTACAAGCTGAGATTGAACCCGAACAAGTGCACCTTCGGGGTAAGATCTGGAAAGTTGCTAGGCTTCGTGGTAAGTGACAAGGGAATTCAAGTGGACCCTGCTAAGGTTAAAGCTATTCAAGAGATGCCGGTTCCTAAGACAGAGAAAGAGGTCAGAGGCTTTTTAGGACGCCTGAATTACATTGCTCGGTTCATCTCACACCTAACTGCTACCTGTGAGCCAATCTTCAAGCTGCTGAAGAAAGATCAGGTAGTACGTTGGAACGATGAATGTCAGGCTGCTTTTGACAGAATCAAAGAGTATCTCCAAGAGCCACCTATCCTTATGCCACCGGTTGAAGGGAGACCTCTGATACTATATCTAACAGTGCTTGACAACTCAATGGGGTGTGTGCTGGGGCAGCATGACGAGTCTGGCCGAAAAGAGCACGCCATTTATTACCTTAGCAAAAAGTTTACCGACTGTGAGACCCGATACTCACTGCTTGAGAAAACTTGCTGCGCTTTGGTATGGGCTGCTCGCCGGCTGAGACAGTATATGCTGACTCACACTACCTTGTTGATCTCAAAGATGGATCCTATAAAGTACATATTCGAAAAGCCAGCTCTGTCTGGGAGAATTGCAAGATGGCAAATGATCTTGACGGAATACGACATCCAGTACACAACCCAGAAAGCCATCAAAGGAAGTGTATTGGCAGACCACTTGGCACATCGGGCCGTAGATGACTATCAGTCAATGAACTTTGAGTTTCCAGATGAAAGCATCATGATTGTGACTGACTGTGAAGTACCTCGACCGGATGAAGGACCTGAACCAGGATCCCGATGGTCTATGCACTTTGACGGAGCCTCCAACGCTTTGGGAAATGGCATTGGCGCCATAATCATATCCCCTCAAGGTACTCATACTCCGCTCACTGCCCGGCTGTGTTTCAACTGTACCAACAACATGGCGGAGTATGAGGCGTGCATCATGGGTCTTCAAGCTGCGATCGATCTAAGGATCAAGTTTCTGAGTGTCTTCGGAGATTCCGCTCTTGTGATCAATCAGATCAAAGGAGAGTGGGATACGAAACATCCAAACCTTATTCCTTACAGAGAATGTGTGTTGACCTTGATCCCCCACTTCACAGAGATAACCTTTGAACACTTCCCGAGAGAAGAGAATCAGTTGGCGGACGCGTTAGCTACAATGTCTTCTATGTTCAAAGTCAAATGGGACAATGAGGCTCCCCGGATCATCATCTGGAAACTGGACGAACCGGCATACTGTTGCGATCTCGAGACTGAATTGGTAACTGAGAAGCCTTGGTACCATGAGGTGAAGAGATATTTGGAAGCTCAGGAATACCCTGAAGGTGCATCTGTCAACGATAAGAAGTTCCTGAGAAGGTTCGCAGCAAAGTTCTTCCTTAGCAACGGCATCTTGTACAAGCGAAACCATGATACAACCTTACTGCGTTGTGTGGATAAGACTGAAGCAGAAAGGATCATGGAAGAGCTACATGAAGGGACCTTCGGTACACATTCCAGTGGACACACTATGGCTAAGAAAATCCTACGGGCAGGATATTACTGGTCCACAATGGAAGCTGACTGTTACCAACATTCCAGAACATGCCATAAGTGTCAGATTTACGCAGACAAGGTGCATGTTCCTCCGGTTCCATTAAATGTTCTGACTGCGCCTTGGCCGTTTGCAATGTGGGGTATAGACATGATCGGTGAGATTAAACCTACGGCATCTAATGGGCATCGCTTCATCCTGGTAGCGATTGATTATTTCACGAAGTGGGTCGAAGCAGCATCCTATGCTACAGTAACCAAGACTGTTGTGGCACGGTTCATTCGTCATAATCTGATCTGTTGGTACGGCGTCCCAGAGAGAATCATTACATACAACGGTACCAATCTGAATAACAAGATGATCGCTGAGCTCTGCGAGCAGTTCAAGATACAGCACCACAATTCTTCTCCTTACAGACCGAAGATGAATGGGGCTGTAGAAGCAGCAAATAAGAACATCAAGAAAATCGTGCAGAAAATGACAGTGACTTATAAAGATTGGCACGAGATGTTACCGTTTGCTCTACATGGGTACCGTACCTCAGCTAGGACGTCAACCGGGGCAACTCCTTTCTCTCTGGTTTATGGTATGGAGGCAGTCTTGCCGATCGAAGTGCAAATACCCTCTCTCCGGATAATGAAGGACGCAAATCTGAACGAGGATGATTGGATCCAGACACGACTTGATCAACTCAACCTTATTGATGAAAAGAGACTTGCTGCTATCTGTCATGTTCAGACGTATCAGAAACGGATGATCAGGGCATTTAACAAAAAGGTCAGACCACAAGAATATCAAGTTGGGGATCTGGTAATCAAGAGAATCATCCTTCCTCAGAGTGATCCAAGGGGCAAATGGACCCCTACTTACGAAGTGCCATTTGTGGTTAAGCATGTGTTCTCAGGAGGAGCCATGATATTGACCAATATGGATGGTGACGACCTTCCTCACCCAGCTAATGCAGACATAGTAAAAAGATACTACGCATAAAAAAGACCCGCTAGGCTGACATGCCTAGGCAAAAATTAGGGCTTCCTGGCGAACCAAAAGGGTTCGGGCAAAATGAAGGGATGAAATGAAAAAATATGTACACCCGGCAAGTCGAAAACCTGAAAAGGCGGCTTGGGCAAAAATGGGTATCCCGGTGGACTGAAAACCCGAAAGGGCGGTCCAGGCAAAAATTAGGGATAAAAGCGTAATACTATGTCTCATTGGATCACTTTGCATCCAGAATCCGGTATCGATATCAAGTCTAGACGGCATCGATCAGTCAGCTTCACCTTCAACCAAGGTCATCAAGTGATGAGACGCTCGGAGTTATAAAGGCAGTAGCAGAGTTGAAACCCAGTGGGATCATTCATATTTCACACAGCTGTTTATTTCCTCTTGTATAAAATTTGTATAAACTCTTTTGTTCGGCGGCGTCCTCTTACTAGGACGTCAGCCTCTTGTACACAAACGCCTATTTTCAGGCCTTTCAAAAATAAATACAAATATACTTTTCAGTTAAAAAGTGCCAATTGTTTTTCCTTTTTCTGTTTTGTTTTGCGAAGAACGTCCAAGGTTCAATTTGTGATATATGCATTGACAATAATTTGCTAACTCATGAATATTTGCATACGAAACAAAGAACTAATTACAGGTAACATTAGAAACAGGGGCAATAAAGAGTTGTCTAAGCAATCTAATTGTTCTGTCCTCCAAGGTACCAAGGTAGGCTCAGCTAAAGAACATGACCAGTACACCCTAAATTCCCCAGAGAGTAAGTAGTCAGTACACTCTCTCCAAGTTATATTATCAGGCCTTAAGGAAGTTGAGTATCCTCCAGCAGATCTCAACATTCCCCAGCAGCATATTCTTAACAAGCGTCCCCGGCAGTCTCGACCTAAAGATTGTTCCCCGGCGGTATATCAAGCATTCAAAGGAATCACTTCCCCCGCAGTTTCAAACCTCCCCAGGAGAGTCCAATCCAATTTCCCCAGGAAAGTTGGAAGTTATCTCCCCAAGCAGTAAGCTTATCCCCAGTAGATTCTGGAAGCTTATCCGCGCAGAGCACGAAAGCGTCGCCCGGCTTTATTCAAAGAGTTATTTCATTACTAGGATATAACTGGGTTATCCTCAGCCAAAAGCCACGGAAAGTTCGTCGTCAACACAGTTCTTTCTTATCCCCAACGAAGTCTATCAGCACTTCCAACACAGCAAAGATATCCCCAGCAAGTTATTGTCAACAAATCAGCAAAGTATCTCTCTCCCCACAGAGTATTGCATCCCAGAAAGATCACTCGAGTACTTTCCTCCCCGCAGACTCTTCCATTCGCCAAGTTTATTCCTCAACGGAGTCATTTTCTCCTACCGGTATTCTTGCAACTATCACCCAGCGGAAGCAAAATCTATTCTTCAACATCAGCCCAGGACATGACTTCCCGGCACCCGTCAAGGATTTACTTTCCTAGACGAAAAAATACATTCATAAACATTTTCATACATTATAGCATGCATATACGCATCATGAACATACAATCTCACGTATTTAGAGAGCATCTCGCATGTCATACCACATGACATCGCATACAACTAACGCTTGTCTTTTCAGGACAAAAGTCAGTACAAAAATGATTACTATCAACGGTCGCAACTAAAGATCCGATTCCTGTATCTTGCCAGGGTGTGTCTGAAGAGTTCGAGGATCCGATACCTGAATCTTGCCAGGGTGTATCCGTTGAAGACTAGCATTACCAGATCCGATTCCTGTATCTTGCCAGGGTGTGTCTGAAGAGTTCGAGGATCCGATACCTGAATCTTGCCAGGGTGTATCCGTTGAAGACTAACATTACCAGATCCGATTCCTGTATCTTGCCAGGGTGTGTCTGAAGAGTTCGAGGATCCGATACCTGAATCTTGCCAGGGTGTATCCGTTGAAGACTAACATTACCAGATCCGATTCCTGTATCTTGCCAGGGTGTGTCTGAAGAGTTCGAGGATCCGATACCTGAATCTTGCCAGGGTGTATCCGTTGAAGACTAGCATTACCAGATCTGATTCCTGTATCTTGCCAGGGTGTGTCTGAAGAGTTCGAGGATCTGATACCTGAATCTTGCCAGGGTGTATCCGTTGAAGACTAGCATTACCAGATCCGATTCCTGTATCTTGCCAGGGTGTGTCTGAAGATTTCGAGGATCCGATACCTGAATCTTGCCAGGGTGTATCCGTTGAAGACTAACATTACCAGATCCGATTCCTGTATCTTGCCAGGGTGTGTCTGAAGAGTTCGAGGATCCGATACCTGAATCTTGCCAGGGTGTATCCGTTGAAGACTAACATTACCAGATCCGATTCCTGTATCTTGCCAGGGTGTGTCTGAAGAGTTCGAGGATCCGATACCTGAATCTTGCCAGGGTGTATCCGTTGAAGACTAACATTACCAGATCCGATTCTTGTATCTTGCCAGGGTGTGTCTGAAGAGTTCGAGGATCCGATACCTGAATCTTGCCAGGGTGTATCCGTTGAAGACTAACATTACCAGATCCGATTCTTGTATCTTGCCAGGGTGTGTCTGAAGAGTTCGAGGATCCGATACCTGAATCTTGCCAGGGTGTATCCGTTGAAGACTAGCATTACCAGATCCGATTCCTGTATCTTGCCAGGGTGTGTCTGAAGAGTTCGAGGATCCGTGGCCTGAATCTTGCCAGGGTGTATCCGTTGAAGACTAACATTACCAGACTCGATTCCTGTATCCCGCCAGGGCACGTCTGAAGAATTCAAAGATCCAATGCCTGTAACCAGCCAGGACATATCTACACCAAGCATCTAAAAACCAGATCCTGCAACATGTCAGGTACTCATTTTTCTTTTGCAGATACGCAGGTTCTCGCCAAGGAATCTCTTATGCGATCAACATCCAGATGGCATCTATAAGCCCATCATCCTATCCATCAATCTCCAAATGGCATCTATAAGCCCATTTCCATCAACACTGCTACTATGTAAGCGCAAATTTCTGGGCACTCTAGTGTTCAATCATCTTCTACCCTCGAATTACGAAAGGCACGTCAGCCAATCTGCATCCTTAGGTCTAAGAAGATTGAACAGGGGCAACTGTTGTACCCCAAAATTTGCCCTCCCATATTCTTCAATAAATTGCCAAGTCATGCTTCAAAATTCCCCAAGGGTTGCACAGTGCAAGAGCCTCTTAAGCAGTCAAAGTTAGGGTTTTGATTCTGATCAAGAAAATGAAGTTTCCAAAGGCCCAATCAAGTCTCACATGCCTACAAAATGGTCAAGTATCCTCATATCAAGTTTCAAGACTTTCAGCACAAAATTGCACAGTCAAAAAACCCTAATTGCACTACAGTCAACTGTAGGGGCAAAATGGTCATTTGGCAGTCAAAAGTTCAAAATTTTGGTCAACATATAATTTTGAAGCCACAAACATCATTTGATCAATGCTTGATCATGATTCTCAAAGCTTGGCTCAAAAATCATCAAGATGCAAAAGTTTCCTTATTTGGACAGCTGAAAAAGTCAACTGTAAATTGACCAGGGCATAACTTTCACATGGATTATCAGAAAAATTCCATCCAAAGCTCATTTTGAAGAGAAAGACATTTCCTACAACTCATCTTCATACTTCAAGTCCAATAATTTCTCTCACAAAAAGTTATCAATTTCAACATTATAGGTCATTTTCAAAAGTCAACAAAAAGGGACTTTAAGTCAAAGGCCATAACTTGAGATTGGTAAATCAAAATGACATGGGACCAAAGACATTGGTTAGAGGACTCAAAGAACTTTCCAAAATGGCCAAGAACATGAGAAAAGCTTAAAAATTGAGCAAGTTATGCCTTGTGGAAGTTGGGAAATTTTTGGATATTTTGAAAAGTCAACATTGATTCAAATGACCTAAAATTGCTAATGGGCCCATTTTTCTTCCACAATTCATCATCCCAAGCATGTGCACGACCACTTGGCCCAAAGGGAAGTATTTCTTCATTTTTTATTTATTTATTTGAATTTTTATTAATAATAATTCATTTAAATCAAATTAAATACATGAAAAATATTTAACCTAAGCTTTACAATCTTTTTGTGCATGAAATCTACTCAATAATTCGTGCATGATCCAATATGGAAAGATTTGGAGAGAATTGATCATGATTTGTACAAAAACACATGGAAAAAGATTGAAAAAGATCTTTGAAAATCAAATTTCAAAAATCATGAATGCAAAGGATTTGTTTTGTTTTTCTTAACCTAATTCATTCCTACATAAGCATAGAACAAAAACCTAATGCCATTGACCAAGAAGCTGCGCAGAAAACCCTTGCACAAACTTGCAAATTTTGCCAAAAAACTCAATTCTGAAAACTCACTTGCAGGTTGATTCAAGCCTCCAAACTTGTTCCATTAGCTTCTTGGAGGATTATAGGACATATTCCAATCATTCCCCAAGCCCCATACTCAAGAAAACGCAAGATCACCATTGAAGTTGGTAAAGAAAATTTCTGAATCGGTTTCTATCATACATGCATTGTTAACATATTTTGTTGTTATTTTTGTGTTTATAATGATGTTTGCAAGCTAATCATGTGCTTTGATTGAAGTTTTACGCACTGTATGCCAAGATGCCATTATTGTTTTCTAGGGTTTACAGGACTTGGAATTAGGGGTTTTTGAATGAGGAAAAATTAGAACCCCTGAGTACCACCATTGACACAAGCGCGTTTGGACGAAGAAGACGGCACCCTCGCGCTCAATTTATGAGCGTCACAGGGCTATTCGCTATTTTTCCATAGATGACCTATAGCAACGTTTGAAAACCGTTGCTCATTGTTTGTGTATTTCAGGAAAAAGAAAACCAACGAAGGAGACGATGAAGTGGCGAGATGTGATAGGGTCATTTAAATTTCGCGCGCAGAGTCCACTAACGCTTTTTGTTTTCTTTTATAATATTTATTCATTATTATATATTAACAATGCGTGAATTGGTTCAGTGGCAAGGCATATGAGCTGGCAACATCCATGACCTGGGTTCGAGCCCCAGGTCTTCACTGTCTCAATGTTATTTTTCAATTTACGTTCACGTGTAGTTTCAGCCTAAGGGACATACCATACACCTTCCTGATCAAGCGTCCACGCGTCCAGTGGAATTCAATCAAAGGCCAAGAATTGAGGAACATGGTAGGCCCTGGTCAACGCTGCTACACGCTAGTGGAAAAGTCCAACAAGGCCAAGGTTAAATGGGCCAGATTTCTAAAGAATCACCTCCTATTTGGGGACTGATACCCCCCTAGGTTTGCCATGTTTTTTTTTTATTAATTCCATTTTCTTTTAATTATTATTTGTTTAATTAATTTGTTATTTTCATAAAATATAAAAAACACACTAAAAAATCAGAAAAGAGAAAAACAATAAATATTTTTATTTTTAGTATTTTGTAAATAAATTCCTAAATTATTTAGTTTTAAATTAGGTTGTAATTTTAATTCTTTTAATAAAAACCAAAAAAACATAGAATTAGGGTTTAGTTAATTTCTTATCCTTTTTTTCTTTTTTTTTCCCATAATAATTAAATAATCAAATATTTATTTTTATAATTAAATTTGTATATAAAAATTAGGGTTAATTTAGGTTAAAATTCAATGTTTTCTTAATAAATTAAAAGCCATTAGAATTAGGGTTAGTATTTATTTCAATTAATTCCTTTTTTCATATTAAATCCTAAAATCATAAAAACACCAAAAACGATTCCTTTTCTTCTTTAATTAATTAATTCCGTGTAATTTTAATTTTGCAAAAAGGGTCCAACGCCCTCGTTTCGATTTAATTCTTATTCACATATTTATTTTATTTCTTTATAATATTTATGTATCTCTCCCAAGGCCATGTAACCTTTTAATTTCTTGCACTTTTAATTCTTTATTTACTTTCTTTATTTTTCTGTCAAATCGGGTCCTGGTTTAATTTTGGCGATGTGGACCCGCGCCTTTTGTAATAGCTTAGAATTTTTACTTTCCCGCAATATTTTTAACTGTTAACAAATGGCATGAAAGAATGTATGACAAAAATAAAAACAAACGCATAGATCACTTTGACCTGACAAGACAAAAATAAATGAATCTGACACACAAATCACACACCACCCCTAGGGTATGCCTCACTGTTGCCTTGCCTCGAAAGGTGATCGTCGAGTAGAGGATGTCTTAGTAAGTCCTCATGATCCGGGAACCTGGCATGAGGGTAGCTTCTAAGGTATCTTCCTATTACTCCGGTGATCACCATGTCCCGAACCTCGAATTGACCCGAACACCTCCAACGGTGGTGCTACCTACCTCTCAGTGGTGGGATGGCATTACTTTAAAGAACATTTACACAGACGAATTCCTTAGGGTAGGTAGACGACTCTAGATACTTGCTCTAATTTCAAAACAAATCAAAAATACTTTTCACACCGACACCTTTTCAAAAAGCTTTCGAAAGCAATTTTTCAAACACTCTTGAGGACCGATACAAGAGTCGAACTGGAATTTTCAAAGAAACTTTTTAAAACCCACAGTTGAAAAGCAAACAA
Source organism: Vicia faba (assembly GCA_948472305.1). Lineage (NCBI taxonomy): Eukaryota > Viridiplantae > Streptophyta > Magnoliopsida > Fabales > Fabaceae > Vicia > Vicia faba. The sequence goes on from OX451739.1 coordinate 1,048,312,601, forward strand.
ACCTTTTGAAAACACAATGAGCAAGTACCTAAGAGTACATGGATAACCATGGATAGAAAGGGTGCTAACACCTTCCCTTTCTATAATCTACCTCCCGAACTGAGAGCAATCTCTTTAAGGAATTTTTCTGTGCTTTTGTCCTTTCCATTTGGAGAAAATAAAAGACGGTGGCGACTCTTGCTTCCACGACATTTCGCGAACCAGCGTTAAACAGTCAGTTCCAGATCCACCGATCACAGCATGCCTTCTGTTTTGTGGAAAAATAATAAAATTGCAGGTATTCTGACTAGCACAGGGGGAAACTAAGCTCTGACTTTGACGCCAGCACTTCTGAGGCCTGTTTCGCTGTCAATAATATCAGAACTTCTGAAAATTAATGTGTTTCCAGCAAGGTCAGAACTTCTGACTTCCCCACTAACAAACTTCTGTCTTGCAGCGCATGGGAGTCAGAACTTCTGACCTTCCCACTAACAGGTTTTTGTTTTGCAGGGCACCAGAGTCAGAGGTTATGACTCATACAGTTTCACTAACAGGTTGATATCCTGTAGCAGGCCTGGGTCAGAACTTCTGACTTCCTCTCAACAGCGCGCTAGCCCTCTCTCTCTTTCTCTTTTTCTTCCCCTTGTTATTTTCTTTTCTTATCTATTTTTCTCGTTGAACCATCCCCATGTACAAGTGTGTATCCTCCACCCCCTAAATATTGTAATAGCGTAGGATTTTACATTTCCGCATTTTTGTTGCTTTCAAATGTAAATGCTAGTAATTAGGATATGTATGGCAAGATAAAATAAATGAAATTGAAAATCCTAATTCAAGATAAAATCATGCATGCAGTAAAACACACTTGCACTCAAACACCCCTTAAGGTAACTCCACTTGGTTGCCTAAACAAATGGCCATGGTATGCATGCTAGGTATCTTGGTAAAACAAAAACAAAACAAAAGATCATAGTCCCTCGATGACGCTATCTTGGTTGCCTATACAAAATGATCTAGTCCCTCAAAAATTTGCTAAGATACTTAGAACAATTGCTATCATGGTCAATACGAAGACCCATGCCCGTCCCGTTTAAACATCCTAATACAAGGTTGTTTACCAAATTCAATGGTAAAACAACACTATCAAAAGGGTTAAAATGTGTAGGAAAGATCTTTGAGTAAAATACGGTAGACAACTCTTAGTTACTTGATCAAACTTACAAACATCCTTGCTATTTTCAAAAACACACAACACAATTTCAAAACATTTCCCAAATCAAACTTTCAAACATTGAAATCTTTTCAAAAGACAATACACCTTTGTATATATTCAAACAAGAATCATTACTAAGGTTGCCACAATGATGGCCTCTTTTCAAAACATTTTCAAAACCACACACAAAGCACCATTTCAAACAATTTGAAAAGAAAAAGCAAGTGATCTAAACAAGTAACTAAGAGCCCATGGAAAACCATGGATGAAAAGGGTGCTAGCACCTTCCCTTTTCATAATCTACCCCCCGAACCCAAAAAAACATCTCAAAGGTCTTTCCTGTGCTTTTTGACCTTTCCTTTGGATAAAATAAAAAGTCGGTGGCGACTCTTTCTAAACCGAAACATTTGCGTACACAAACGCAAAACCTCAAGTCAGTTCTCCCACCATATCACATCTTTCAATACAGTTCCTTTAATTTCTTATTGAGTGGTGTACTGAATGTCGTATTCTGTCAAGACCATTTTCCATCTGGCTATTCTTCCAGAGAGTGCGGGCTTCTCGAATATGTATTTGATGGGATCCCTTTTAGAGATTAATAGAGTAGTATGAGTTAACATATACTGTCTTAGTTGGCGAGCAGCCCATGCCAAAGTGCACCAAGTTTTCTCGAGCAATGAGTAACTTGTTTCACAACCGGTAAGATTTTTGCTAAGGTAGTATATTGCATGTTGTTTTCGACCAAACTCGTCATGCTGGCTGTTGTACCCCAAAATTTTCCATCCCATATTCTTCAAAGTTTTGACAAGCATCACCTCAAATGGTTCAAAGTCTACTCAAGGGCTACACAGTCAAGCACCCTCCTGAGCCAGTCAAATTAGGGTTTTGGTTCTTGCAAGGAAGTTGAGGTTTTCAAGGGCTCAATCAAGTCCCATATACTCATACACATTGTCAAGCATCTACATGCCAAGTTTCAAGGCTCACAAGGTCAAGTTGCACAGTCAAAAACCCTAATTGCCTCACAGTCAACTGTAGGGGTAAAATGGTCATTTGGCAGTCAAAAGTCAAAATTTTTGGTCAACATCTTATTTTTATGCCACAATCATCATTTGATCAAGTCTTGATCATGATTCCACAAGAATGGCTCAAAAATCATCAAGATGCAAAAGTTTCTATTTTTGGACAGTTGAAAAGTCAACTGTAACTTGACCAAGGCATAACGTTTTCATGGTTCATCAGAAAAATCCCATCCAATGCTAATTTTGAAGGGGAGGACATTTCCTACAACTCATCTTCACATTCCAAGTCCAAGAAATGCTCTCACAAAAAGTTATCAATTTCAACATTATAGGTCATTTTCAAAAGTCAACAAAAAGGCACTTTAAGTCAAAGACCATAACTTGAGATTGGTAAATCAAAATGACATGGGACCAAAGGCATTGGTTAGAGGACTTCAAGACCTTTCCAAAATGTCCAAGAACATGTTCATATGATCAAAATTGAGCAAGATATGCATTGGAGAAGTTGGGAAATGTTTGTGAAATGGCCAAAGTCAACTATCCTTGAAACTTCAATTTTTGACAAAAGGGCCCACTTTTTCCACTTGATTCAGCCTTGTCATGCCACCCACGTGTCCCATGATTTATTTCAAGATTAAAAGTTAATTTTTCCATTTTTATTTAATTTTATTTGATTTAATTCATTTTAAATCCTTAAAATTCAAATAAAAATCAAAAAATTAATTAAGGGATATCTTGTGGCTTGAATGGATTTTATGCATCATAAGGAACATACCAAATTCGTGTAAGGTCCATTTTAAGCATAAAATTCAAATTTTAACAAAATTGGCAAATTGCTTTAATGGTGGTTATGGAGAAATCCAAAGTTTAATTGCAATGGTTAAGAGCTCATAATAGTGACTGATTCTCACTCATTACTATATATACAAGCCTTGCAAGCCTCATTCAAAAACGAGAAAAAAAGTGCACAAACGGCCAGAGCAAAGTTAAAAATTTGTCAAAGAAAGTGTGAGATCAAAAGGAGTTTTGCAAGCATTTTCAGGCCAAAAGGAGAACGTGACTCTCTTCTTTGCCATACCCTGAAGCTAAAGCAACCCTTTCCACATCCTAAGGTCCATTATCAAGCACTGTAAGTATTCCCAGGTCCCCTCAAAATCCCATATTATTTTTTCTTACATACTTGAGTGCAGGCTTCAAAGAAGGCTTATCATGCGCCTCACAAATCCAAAGCGCCAAGTGTCTCCAAATGCAGATCCAAAGGCCAAGAAAGGGAGCACACCATACTCCTGGTCAACCAGCGCCCCACTCAATTCAGAAAGTCAATGAAGCTTTGTGCAAATGGGCCTCACAATTCCATATACACCTTCCAATCTGGCCCAAAACCCCCCTTGGGTTTGCAATTTTAAATTTTGTCATTTTTATATTTTGTTTGTTTTATTTATTTTTCCCTTTTATTAACTATTAACTTAATTAATATTTTCATAAAAAATCAAAAAAAGAACTAATATTATTATTATTATTAATTTCATTTTATTTTTGTAAATAAATATTAATAAATTGAATTAGCTTTAATTAGGCAACTTTAATTTTTTTTTTAAAAAACTAAAATAAATTTAGAATTAGGTTTTATTAACTTTTAATTTTATTTCCTTTTATTTTATTTCATTAAAAACATAAAAATACCAAAAAAAAACATTTTTTCTTTTAATAAATTAATTAATTAGTTTAATCATTAGTTTTAATTTCATTTAATCACAAAAAAGGACAAAAAAAATTCATTTCTTTCCTTAAAAGGGTCAAAACCCTTAGGACGTTCCCGATTAATTTTTATTCGCGCGCATTTATTTTATTTTGATTATTGTGTAACTGCTTCAAGAATGTAATAGTAATTAGGTTTATTGCTCTCTTTACTTTCCGCACTTTATCAAAAACGGGTCTTTGTTTTTTTGGCGATGTATAGATCCGCGCCTTGTAATAGCGTAGCTTTACATTCCCGCACTTTAACTTTCCGCACCCCCCTAACTGTTAAATGCATGAAAAAATGTATGTAAATAAAATCAATTCGTAGCTCACAAATAACATGTACAAGATAAAACATTAACTGAAACACAACACACAAAACACATGCCACTTCTAGGGTACGCCTCACTGGTTGCCTCGATGTGGTCATCAAGTATAGGACATCTTAGAGGTCGCCCTTCTGTCTAAGATCCAGTTGCCTCGAAACGGTTGCCTCGGATAAAAGGATCTAGGACATTAGGGTTACTTCTAAGGTGTCCTAGCATTGCTTCGGTGACCACACTGTCCCGATAATCGAATTGACCCGAACACCTCCAATGATGGTGCTACCTACCTCTCAATGGTGGGATAGCACTATCTAAAGGACTCTTACACAGTCTAATTCCTTAGAGTAGGTAGATTCTCATGGGTACTTGCTCTTTTTTAAAACAAACAAAACAACTTTTCGCACCCCACACTTTCTAAAAGTTTTCCAACAAATTTTTCATACACTCTTGAGGACTGATACAAGAGTTACTTAGAAATTTTTCAAACGAAACTTTTTCAAAACCCACACACACTTGAAAAGAAAACATCTTTTGAAAACATAAGAGCAAGTACCTAAGAGCCCGTGGATAACCACGGATATAAAGGGTGCTAACACCTTCCCTTTCTATAAATCTACCTCCCGAACCGAGAAACATTCTCGAATAAGGAATTTTGCTGTGCTTTTGTCCTTTCCATGTTGGAGAACATAAAAGACGGTGGCGACTCTTGCTTACCGCAACATTTCGCGAAACCAGCTAAAAAACAGTCAGTTCTATTTCCGCCGATCACAGAACTGGCGACTCTGCTGGGGATATAAAAGTGAGGTGTACCTTAGGAATAGATCATACTTATGTTTTCAATTGCTTTGCTTTGATTGCTTTATGTTTGTGGGCTTTGCATCAGAGTTTCATAGATCCAAACTCGGATCTGGGGGGATACCTTTTAGAAAGTAGCAACAAACTGTGAGGGAACTGTGCGGGGTATACCGACATGGTTGAAGCAGTTTGCTATGTTGATGTGGCACTTTGGTGAGTACCGGTAACCCTTGAGTCAAGTCAAGGAGAGTACGGAGCCGCCGCGTGGTGTCGTGAAGCATCAACTGACCTTAGGAACCTTAATTGAACCATCCTAGCCTCTTTAGGGGTAGTGAGATAACTGACTTTGGTGCAGTCTGAAGTTGGTTGATACTCGATACTACACTCATTGAGGGTTGTTTTCTTGGAATATTTTGATCGCCAGTTCAGTGGATAAATCAAAACAATGAACACAGAAAACAACCCAATATTGAGCTCCTTAGAACCCGATTACTTTTGATAGGACAGGTTTGAGCCCACCAACTTCAAGAGGGTAGTACCCCAAACTTCATGCTGGCCTAAACTCTAAGGGCTATGGTGTGACTTGTGTGCATTATCATGTTTGCTTCTTGTGAATACTTGTGGTGTGCTCTTATCATAGCATCATAACATCATACATCATCATATGCATTGACTAACCACTTCAGGGGTTCGAATCTTCATCTTTGTTCTTGTTTTGTAGGACATGGAAACTATCCGCAGGAAGACAATTCAGGTCAACCTTGTAAGGATCCCTCCTCAGCTTAAGGAACTTACATCCAGGATTCCCGAGAACTCTTCATTCAGTGAAAGGCATGGTAGACTCATCAGCTTGGTCAATACCAACATTGAAGAGGATATGGTGAAAGTGCTGTTCCAGTTCTTTGACCCTCTGCACCACTGTTTTACTTTCCCGGATTATCAACTGGTGCCTACTTTGGAAGAGTTTTCTCAGCTCCTGAAGATTCCTATCCTTAGTCAACTACCCTACAACGGTACAGAAAGGGAGCCAAAACTTGAAGAGGTTGCTAAAGCATTATGCCTACAACCATCTGACATTAAGGGGCATTGGGAAGTTAGAAGTGGTATCAAAGGGTTCTTGGCCAAGTTTCTGTTTGAGAAAGCACAAGAATGTTGGAACTCCCTTGACCTACAAGCTTTTGAAGAAGTTGTGGCACTCCTCGTCTATGGGTTGGTGTTGTTCTCTAATCCAGATAAGCTTATAGATATCCATGCTGTCAAGATCTTCATGTCCAGAAATCCTATATCTACGTTGCTTGGGGACATCCTTCACTCATGTTACACTCGAACCATGAGAAAAAGAGGTGTTCTCATGTGCTGCACTCCTCTCCTGGCAAGGTGGTTTATTTCGCACCTTCCACAATCAGTTTTGAAGAACGAGCGGGGTTTGAGATGGTCACAACGATTGATGATTCTTACACATGCTGATATACATTGGTGTTCTCGGTCCAGAGAGAATGTCACTATCATTGATCGTTGCGGGGAGTTTCCTAATGTTCCTTTACTTGGAATCAGAGGAGGTATTACTTACAACCCCTGTCTGGCTTTGAGGAAGTTTGGATATGCTCGGAGGGATGGCCCTCATGATATGTTGATTCCTGACATAGTTTTTGACTTCGACAATGATGCACAAGGACTTCGACAGAGATTTATCAGAGCTTGGAGGATGCCCAAAAGGGTAGATAGCAAGACACTGGGGCACAAGAACTCCATCCCCCTGGAGCCTTATCTCAAGTGGGTACGAGCCCGCTCCCAGAAGCTGGTGATGCCATATCCTCATGTTCTCCCTGTAATCAAAGAGCCAGTCTTGGAAGGAGAGGTGCCCTACACCATTCAACATCCTGACATGCCTACATCCTGGGAAGAAATGCAGAAAAGCTGGATCCAACTCAAGGAAGAACGGAATTCCTTTGAAGCCAGTCTACATGCCAGTGAGAAGAAGGTCTTGGAGCTCACCCGCCTACTCCATGAGGAAAGGACCCTCAACACTTACATAGCTCCAAAGAGGATGCGCAGCGTCTTTTGGGATTAATTATTTTGTAATGTTTTGCCCATGAGGCCCTGATGTACTGAACAAACTATTTCCTAATAAAAAGTGTGTTCTTTTTTGGCTACAACGAATTTGAACTTTCGAACCCTTGAATGCATTGCATAAATAGCATATCATGCATCATGTGCATAACAGGTACCCCTTTTTCTACAGGTTGCTTAATCTTCTTCGCTGTTTATTTCAGCACTCAGTCATCATGAATCCTGAACCAACTACCGAGCAAGCTATCAAGGCCCTCCAGGCCCAGAACGCCCAATTTCAGGAGATGGTCATGAACTTGGCCCAAGGACAACAAGAGCTGAAGGCTTTGCTCCTGAAGAAGAAGAAGAAGAAGAAGAGGACTGTGCTGTTCAACACTGGGCGCAGACTCGGGAATACACTGCAGAATGAAGCTGAGAGGACTACTCCATCTGTGGGGGAAGGCAGTTACCAAGGGAGAGAGGTTCCTAGTCCTGTGGTCTCTGACACCGAGACAGACTTCAGTGATGAACAGTACCCTCCTGCTGAGGACCGGTACAAATAGCTGGAGGACAGGTTAAATGCTATGGAGATTCAACGTGTGCCTGGGTTGGATTCTGGAGACTTGGGGTTATCTTCTGGGGTGGTGATCCCACACAAGTTCAAGGCGCCTGCCTTTGTGAAGTACGACGGGGCTTCCTGTCCTAAAATGCACATCTGCTCTTATGTAAGGAAGATCCAGCCTTACACTGCAGACAAGAACTTATGGATCCATTTCTTCCAGGAGAGTCTTTCAAGGACTCATCTCGAATGGTTCTATCAGCTGGATGGAACCAACATTCGTAACTGGGAGGATTTGGCTACTGCTTTTTATAAGCAGTATCAATATAATTCCGACTTCGCTCCCACGCGTACCCAACTCCAGGGTATGTCACTGGGAACGGGTGAAGGTTTTAAGGAGTACGCATAGAAATGGAGAGACCTGGCTGGCAGGGTGCAGCCACCGTTGACGGATTGTGAACTAGTGGACATGTTCTTGGGGACCCTTTCTGGTCCATTCTTCAACCATCTCATTGGTAATTCCTCTGCTGGGTTTACGGACCTGATCCTGACTGGTGAAAGGATCAAAGCTGGTATCAAATCGGGGAAGATACAGAAGGGTGCCTCTTCAAATACTGAAAAGAAGCCTTTCAAGAAGGAAGCTAGTTCTGTGTATGGCCCCAGGAGACAGAACAAACCAGAACGCCGCCAAGCTGTCAACGCGGTGGTTATTTCTAAGCCTGCTGCTGCTCCTCAGCAATACAACCAGCCCAGAGCTGAGAGGCCCAAAAGGCAGCATACTCGGCTCAGCATGACTCTCTCTCAGATCTTACCACAACTGCTGTCAACTAGCCTGGTAACTGTCAAGGAAGCTCCGAAGGTGGTGAACACAGCATCTCCGAAGTACAACCCCAACGCCTGTTGCGCTTATCACTCTGATAGCCCGGGACATTCTACTGATGATTGTTGGGCCCTAAGGAATAAGGTTCAGGACCTTATTGATGCTAAGGAAATACAGTTCGAGGCGCCCGAAAGGCCGAATGTTGTGACCGCTCCCATGCCCCAGCATGGAGTGAATGCTGTTGAGGAGGAGTTGTATGTAGCTTTTGTGGATGATGTTGCTGACCGTCAAGAGGAACCTGTTGCTAGCCGGTTTATTTCCGGGATGTAGTAAAGGTTGCCACTTATGTGTTGATTCACCTGCCGGTTATCCTTTGCTGAAGTCAGGCGTCCAAAACCTGATGGATAGTAAAGAGATCTTGTTCAAGAAGACTGCCGTTCCTGCTGCCCCTGTTGAAGAAGTTTCAATTGTTACCATTTTCAACAACCATTCCAAGGCTCCTTCAAAGAAGCCTGTCCAAATCATGTCTGTTCACAAGATTGCTCCTATAACCATTACTGTTCCGGGGCCCATCCCCTACAAGTCTGATAAAGCTGTCCCGTGGAACTATGGGGCAGATGTTTATGTTCTGGGAGTGAAACAAGAGTTCAATACTAGTACCGGTGTCACCAACATCACCGGGCCCGCTAAGGTCACTCGTAGTGGAAGACTGTTCTCACCAGACATTGCACCTCCAGCAATTCAAAGGCCTCTTGTCATCACACCCGCCAGTGTGCCTGTTTCCCCCCCTGATCAAGTTTCTACCCCTGCTGCCGAGTCATCTGACGCTCGGGGCAAGGGGATTGCTACTGATATGCCTGCCCGGACGGAGGCACCGAAGACCACTGTTGAGACTTCCAAGCAAGAGATGGAAGAGATCCTCAAAATTATCAAAAAGAGTGATTTCAACGTCGTTGAACAGCTGGGGCACACCCCCTCTAAAATCTCTATGCTATCATTGTTGCTGTGTTTAGAGGCCCATGCCAAGGCCCTGATTGCTTTCCTGAAGACGGCCCACGTGCCACAAGAAACGTCTGCTGATCAATTCACCGACTGTGTGGCCAACTTAACTGCTGATAATGGTCTGGGTTTCTCTGACGCTGATCTGACGGCCAAGGGGAAGAACCATAATGATGCCCTGCATGTCTCCATCGAATGCAGGGGCACTACTCTTGCTCATGTGCTGGTTGACACTGGTTCTTCATTAAACGTACTACCCAAGAAAGCTCTACACAGGCTGGACTGTGAGGGTTTAGAGCTCAAACCAAGTAACATTGTTGTCCGGGCCTTTGACGGGTCCAAAAGGATGGTACATGGTGAGGTTGACATCCTAATCAGGGTTGGTTCACAAGTCTTTGATTCAAAATTCTATGTGATGGATATCCGTCCATCCTATTCTTGTTTTCTGGGTCGTCCGTGGATCCACAAGGTTGGAGCTGTGACCTCCACATTGCATCAGAAGCTCAAGTACCCGGTCAGGGGGAAGATTGTAACAGTGCAAGGGGAAGAGGAATACATGGTCAGCCACCTCAACTCCTTCAGGTACGTAGAAATGGATGAGGAGTTCATTGAGACCCCCTTTCAACACTTTGAAGAGCTGCCTCAAACATTGGCAGCAGCAGAGACAGTGACTGAAGAAGACTCTCCTTTGAAGATGGCTTCCTTGAAGGATGCCCAGGCTGTGATTGAGAAGGGTGAGTGCGTAAACTGGGGCAGACTTCCTGATTTCACTCCAAAAACTGACAAGTTTGGCTTGGGTTTCACTGCAGAAGCTCAGAAGGCTGTGCGCAAGGCAAGGATTGGAAGACCTCCTGTGTTCATCACCAACCCGGGAGTGAATGCTATTGAGGACGACGTAGAGGAATCCGAATTTGACAGCTGGATCTACCCAACGACCAACGGTGGACCTAGAAACTGGACTGCAAAAGACTTTACACCTATTACTTTTGTCGCCCAGTAATGAACTCATTTGTCTTGAATTTGTAACGAATAATAATTTGAAACTTTATGGCCCAGTGTCTTACCCGGGGCACCGTGGCTTCATTTGTGAGGGCTTTTGTGTGTCACTTCCATATATCATTAATAAAAGCATTGGACGTTTTTTACATTTCAAATCTTGTGCTCCCTTTCTTTATATATTGCAAAACAACTATATTTACACACACTCACTCATACAGGTTCCAATCCACTATGGATCTCACTGGTAACGACTCTGCTACTGCCAGTTATGACTTCGAAAATCCGATCAACTTAGCCGAAGACGAAGGTGAAGATGATTGTGAAGTGCCTGGTGAACTTGCAAGACTGTTACTCCAAGAAGAGAGGGCCATTCAGCCACATGAAGAGCCAGTGGAAACGGTAAATCTGGGTACTGAGACAGGCAGAAAGGAAGTCAAGATTGGTGCCAATCTGGAGCTCAGTGTGAAGCAACGGTTGATTCAGATGCTGCATGACTACGTGGAAATCTTTGCTTGGTCTTACAAAGACATGCCTGAGTTGGATACCGACATTGTGGTTCATCACCTGCCTACCAAGGAAGACTGCCCTCCGGTTAAACAGAAGGTCCGCCGTATGCGTCCAGAGATGTCCAAGAAAATCAAAGCTGAGGTTATGAAGCAATTTGATGCTGGTTTTCTTGCAGTGACCTCTTACCCTCAGTGGGTTGCCAACGTGGTTCCAGTGCCGAAGAAGGATGGTAAAGTCAGAATGTGTGTTGATTACAGGGATTTGAACAGGGCCAGCCCTAAAGATGACTTCCCTCTGCCTCACATCGACGTTCTGGTTGACAATACTGCTCAGCATAAAGTATTCTCCTTCATGGACAGTTTCTCCGGATATAATCAAATCAAGATGGCTCCTGAAGACATGGAGAAGACCACTTTTGTTACTCAGTGGGGCACCTTTTGCTACAAGGTCATGCCTTTTGGGTTGAAAAATGCTGGGGCAACCTACCAACGTGCCATGGTTGCTTTATTTCATGACATGATCCATCATGAGATCGAAGTATATGTCAACGACATGATTGCAAGGTCCCAAACTAAGGAAGAACATCTTGACCATCTACAGAAGCTGTTTGACCGTCTGAAGTTGTACAAGCTGAGGTTGAACCCGAACAAATGCACCTTCGGGGTAAGATCTGGAAAGTTTCCAGGCTTCGTCGTGAGTGACAAAGGTATTCAAGTGGACCCTGCCAAGGTTAAAGCCATACAAGAGATGCCAGTTCCCAAGACAGAGAAAGAAGTCATAGAATTTCTAGGACGGCTGAATTACATTGCCCGATTCATCTCACATCTAACTGCTACCTGTGAACCAATCTTCAAGCTTCTGAAGAAAGATCAAGTAGTATGTTGGAACGATGAATGTCAGGCCGCTTTCGACAGAATCAAAGAGTATCTCCAAGAACCACCCATTCTTATGCCACCGGTTGAAGGGAGACCTCTAATACTATACTTGACAGTACTTGACAACTCAATGGGGTGTGTGCTGGGGCAGCATGATGAGTCTGGCCGAAAAGAGCATGCTATTTATTACCTTAGCAAAAAGTTTACCGACTGTGAGAACCGATACTCGCTGCTCGAGAAAACTTGCTGCGCTTTGGTATGGGCTGCTCGCCGGCTGAGACAGTATATGTTGACTCACACTACTCTATTGATTTCAAAAATGGATCCCATCAAGTACATATTCGAAAAGCCTGCCTTGTCCGGAAGAATAGTAAGATGGCAGATGATCTTGACCGAATACGACATCCAGTACACGACTCAGAAAGCAATCAAGGGAAGTGTAGTGGCAGACCATTTGGCACACCAGGAAGTGGATGACTACCAATCTATGAACTTTGAATTTCCAGACGAGGATATCATGGTAGTAACTAATTGTGAGGTACCTGGACCGGATGAAGGACCTGAGGAAGGATACCGATGGTCTATGCACTTTGATGGAGCCTCAAACGCTTTGGGTAATGGCATCGGCGCTGTGATCATATCCCCCAAAGGCACTCATACTCCACTCACTGCCCGACTATGTTTCAACTGCACCAACAACATGGCGGAGTATGAGGCATGCATTATGGGTCTTCAAGCTGCAATTGACTTAAGGATCAAGTTTCTGAGTGTCTTCAGAGACTCCGCTCTCGTGATCAATCAGATCAAAGGCGAGTGGGATACGAAACACCCAAATCTTATTCCTTATAAAGAGTGTGTGTTGACGTTGATTCCCCATTTCACGGAGATAACTTTTGAACACTTCCCAAGAGAGGAGAATCAGTTGGCGGACGCGTTATCTACAATGTCTTCTATGTTCAAAGTCAAATGGGATAACGAAGCTCCCCGGATCATTATCTGGAAATTGGACGAACCTGCACATTGCTGCGATCTTGAGACTGAAGAGGTAACTGAAAAACCATGGTATCATGAGGTGAAGAGGTATCTGGAAGCTCAAGAATACCCCGAGGGTGCATCTGTCAATGATAAGAAGTTTCTGAGAAGGTTCGCGGCAAAGTTCTTTCTCAGCAACGACATTCTTTACAAGCGAAACCATGATTCAACCTTACTATGTTGTGTGGATAAGACTGAAGCAGAAAAGATCATGGCAGAGCTGCATGAAGGTACCTTCGGAACACATTCCAGTGGACATACTATGGCAAAGAAAATCCTTCGGGAAGGATATTTCTGGTCCATAATGGAAGCTGACTGTTACCAACATTCTCAGACATGTCACAAGTGCCAGATTTATGCAGATAAGGTGCACGTTCCCCTGGTACCTCTGAATGTCCTAACAGCACCTTGGCCTTTTGCAATGTGGGGCATTGATATGATCGGTGAGATCAGACCTACGGCATCCAACGGGAATCGCTTCATCCTTGTAGCGATTGATTACTTCACAAAGTGGGTTGAAGCAGCTTCCTATGCTACTGTAACCAAGAACATCGTGGCACGGTTCATTCGACACAACCTGATCTGTCGATACGGCGTACCTGAGAGAATCATTAAGGACAATGGTACCAATCTTAACAACAAGATGATCACTGAGCTCTGCGAGAAATTCAAGATACAGCACCATAACTCTTCTCCTTACCGGCCGAAGATGAATGGGGCTGTCGAAGCGGAAAATAAGAATATCAAGAAGATTGTGCAGAAGATGACAGTGACGTATAAAGATTGGCACGAGATGTTGCCGTTTGCTCTTCATGGGTACCGTACCTCAGCAAGGACGTCAATCGGGGCAACACCCTTTTCCTTGGTCTATGGCATGGAGGCAGTCTTGCCTATTGAAGTTCAGATACCCTCTCTCCGGATAATGAAGGATGCAGGTTTGAGTGAAGATGACTGGATCCAGACTCGACTTGATCAATTAAACCTAATCGATGAAAAGAGACTCACCTCTATTTGTCATGGTCAAACGTACCAAAAATGGATGATCAGGGCATTTAACAAGAAAGTAAGACGACAAGAGTATCAAGTCGGAGACCTGGTAATTAAGCGCATCATTCTTCCTCAGAGTGATCCCAGGGGCAAATGGACCCCTACGTACGAAGGGCCATTTGTGGTTAAACATATCTTCTCAGGAGGAGCTATGATTCTAACCACCATGGATGGTGACGACCTTCCTCACCCCGCCAATGCAGACATAGTAAAAAGATACTACGCATGAATTAAAGACCCGCTAGGTTGACACACCTAGGAAAAAATAAGGGCTTCCCGACGAACCAAAATGGTTCGGGCAAAAATAAGGGATGAAATGAAAGAAAAAAAATCTGTACACTTGGCAAGTCGAAAACCTGAAAAGGAGGCTTGGGCAAAAATGGGTATCCCGGTGGACTGAAAACCCGAAAGGGAGGTCCAGGCAAAAGTTAGGGATTAAAGCGTAATACTATGTCTCATTGGATCACCTTGCATCCAGAATCCGGTATCAACTATCAGGTTCAGACGACATCGATCAATCAGCTTCATCTCCAACTAAGCAGCAAAGTGATGAGACGCTTGAAGACATAAAGGCGATAGCAGAGTTGGAACCCAGTGGGATTTTTCACATAGCTGTTTTGCTTTCCTTTGTACAAATTGTATAAAACTCTATTTTGTTCGGCGGAGTTATCTTACTAGGACGTCAGCCTCTTGTACATAAACGCCTATTTACAGGCAAATTCAAAAATCAATACAAATTCACTTTTCAGACCAAGTTGCCAATTGTTTTTCCTTTTTCTGTTTTGTCTTGCGAAGAACGTCCAATGTTCAATTTTTGATATATGCATTTGACACTAATTGCTAACTAATAAATATTTGAATACGAAACAAAGGATTAATTACAGGTGACATTAGAAACAGGGACAATAATGAGTTGTCTAAGCAATCTAGTTGCTCTGTCCACCAAGGTACCAGGGTAAGTTCGGCTGAAGAATGTAACCCAGATACCTTCACTCCCCGCAGAGTAAGACAAGACTCAGCGATACTCTCCCAAGCAGAGTTGGTCTCCCATCATCCCCGAAAAGGCACAGTATCTCCAGCAAGTCAGCAATACTCTCCCCAAGCAGAGTTAGTCTACTGTTAGCCTTAAGGAAGTTGGGTACCCCCAGAAAATCTCAATATTCCCCAGCGGAGTATACAGATATTCCTAAGCAAGCATCCCCGACCGTCTTAATATAAGATTATTCCCCGGCGGAATACCAGACACCCCAGTGGAGCTATTCCCCAGTACAGTTCAAAAGTCTCCCCAGGAGAGTTGAATCAATCTCCCTAGTAGATTCTGGGAGCTCATCCCCTATAGATTCTGGAAGCTTATCCCTGCAGAGTACGAACGCATCTCCCAGGCTTTATTCAAAGATTATTCCTCACCAGAACTTATAACTGGGTTATCCTCAGCTAATTACCACGGAAAGATCGTCCTCGGCGAAGCTCTTCCTATCCCCAGCGGAGTTCATCAAATCTTCCAACATAACATATCAACGGTATCCCCAGCGGAGTTATCATCAAAACCTCAGCGAAGTATCTCTTCCCACAGAGTAATTCCCCGCAGAGTAATCTCTTCGCCGAGTTTATTCCCCAACAGAGTCATCTTCTCCTACCGGTTTATTCTTGCAACCATCATCCCCAGCGGAAACGAAGAACTCTACTCTTCAAACATCAAGCCCAGGATTCAATAAGCTCCCGGCATCCGTCAAGGATTTATTTTCCTAGACGAGAATACATTCATAAACATCGCATCGTCATGATACATGCATATACGCATCATACAATCTCATTTTATGTTGAGAACATCATCGCTTGATCCATGTCATGCATTGCATGTGACTGACCTTACCTTTCAGGAAGGATACAGTTAAATGATCAGCTATGTCAAAGAAGACAAATACAGTCAAAAGAGACCAATCCAGTCAAAAAAGACAAATCCAGTCAAAGAAGACAAATCCAGTCAAAGAAGACAAGTCCAGTTAAATCCCAAAGGTTTTTCTGATGCTCATCCAGTCAAGGAAGACAGGTCCAGTTAAATTACTTCCTAAAGTCAAAGAAGACAATCTGTCATTGAAGACAACCCGTCATTATAGACAACTCGTCATTTAAGACAACTCGTCAATGAAGACAACTCGTCATTGAAGACAACCCGTCATTATAGACAACTCGTCATTTAAGACAACTCGTCATTTAAGATAACTCGTCATTTAAGACAACTCGTCATTGAAGACAACTCGTCATTGAAGACAACTCGTCATTTAAGATAACTCGTCATTGAAGACAACTCGTCATTGAAGACAACTCGTCATTAAAGACAACTCGTCATTTAAGACAACTCGTCATTGAAGACAACTCGTCATTGAAGACAACTCGTCATTTAAGACAACTCGTCATTGAAGACAACTCGTCATTTAAGACAACTCGTCATTGAAGACAACTCGTCATTTAAGACAACTCGTCATTGAAGACAACTCGTCATTGAAGACAACTCGTCATTGAAGACAACTCGTCATTTAAGACAACTCGTCATTGAAGACAACTCGTCATTGAAGACAACTCGTCATTGAAGACAACTCGTCATTGAAGACAACTAGTCATTGAAGACAACTCGTCATTGAAGACAACTCGTCATTGAAGACAACTCGTCATTGAAGACAACTCGTCATTGAAGACGACTCGTCATTGAAGATCACTCGTCGTTGAAGACAACCTGTCCATGAAGACAACCCGTCCAAAGAGACAACTCGTCAAGAAAGATAAAACCTCCTCTGGTTCAGTTAAATCCTAAAGATTTTTCTGAGATAACCTGTCAGTAGAGACAACCCATCAACCTTTTGAAGTTCCAGATTCGATACCTGTATCTAGCCAGGGCATGTCTGTGAGCGACTGAGTGAGGATCAACACCTATAACAGGCCAGGAAATTATCTTTCTTAGGTACACAAGTTCTCGCTAAGGAATCTCTTACGCGATCGACACCTAGATGGCATCTATAAGCCCATCCTCCCATCCATCACAGTTCCAAATGGCATCTATAAGCCCATTCCCGACAAGGTCCTGTCACATCCAGATGGCATCTATAAGCCCATCCTCCTATCCATCATCTCTCCAAATGGCATCTATAAGCCCATTCCCACCATCACACTGCTGATACTCTACTATGTGAGTGCAAATTTCTGGGCACTCTAGTGTTCAATCATCTTCCACCTTCGGATCACGAAAGGCACGCAAGCCAATCTACATCCTCAGGTCTAAGAAGATTGAACAGGGGCAACTGTTGTACCCCAAAATTTCCCTCCCATATTCTTCAAAGTTTTGACAAGCATCACCTCAAATGGTTCAAAGTCTACTCAAGGGCTACACAATCAAGCACCCTACTGAGCCAGTCAAATTAGGGTTTTGGTTCTTGCAAGGAAGTTGAGGTTTTCAAGGGCTCAATCAAGTCCCATATACTCATACACATTGTCAAGCATCTACATGCCAAGTTTCAAGGCTCACAAGGTCAAGTTACACAGTCAAAAACCCTAATTGCCTCACAGTCAACTGTAGGGGTAAAATGGTCATTTGGCAGTCAAAAGTCAAAATTTTTGGTCAACATCTTATTTTGAAGCCACAATCATCATTTGATCAAGTCTTGATCATGATTCCACAAGAATGGCTCAAAAATCATCAAGATGCAAAAGTTTCTATTTTTGGACAGCTGAAAAGTCAACTGTAACTTGACCAAGGCATAAATTTTTCATGGTTCATCAGAAAAATCCCATCCAATGCTAATTTTGAAGGGGAGGACATTTCCTACAACTCATCTTCACATTCTAAGTCCAATAAATGCTCTCACAAAAAGTTATCAATTTCAACATTATAGGTCATTTTCAAAAGTCAACAAAAAGGCACTTTAAGTCAAAGACCATAACTTGAGATTGGTATATGAAAATGACATGGGAACAAAGGAATTGGTTAGACGACTTCAAGACCTTTCCAAAATGTCCAAGAACATGTTCATATGATCAAAATTGAGCAAGATATGCATTGGAGAAGTTGGGAAATTTTTGTGAAATGGCCAAAGTCAACTATCCTTGAAACTTCAATTTTTGACAAAAGGGCCCACTTTTTCCACTTGATTCAGCCTTGTCATTCCACCCGCGTGTCCCATGATTTATTTCAAGATTAAAAGTTAATTTTTCCATTTTTATTTAATTTTATTTGATTTAATTCATTTTAAATCCTTAAAATTCAAATAAAAATCAAAAAATTAATTAAGGGATATCTTGTGGCTTGAATGGCTTTGATGCATCATAAGGAACATACCAAATTCGTGTAAGGTCCATTTTAAGCATAAAATTCAAATTTGAACAAAATTGGCAAATTGCTTTAATGGTGGTTATGGAGAAATCCAAAGTTTAATTGCAATGGTTAAGAGCTCATAATAGTGACTGATTCTCACTCATTACTATATATACAAGCCTTGCAAGCCTCATTCAAAAACGAAAAAAAAGTGCACAAACGGCCAGAGCAAAGTTCAAAATTTGTCAAAAAAAGTGAGATCAAAGGAGTTTTGCAAGCATTTTCAGGCCAAAAGGAGAACGTGACTCTCTTCTTTGCCATACCCTAAAGCTAAAGCAACCCTTGCCACGTCCTAAGGTCCATTATCAAGCACTGTAAGTATTCCCAGGTCCCCTAAAAATCCCATATTATTTTTTCTTACATACTTGTGTGCAGGCTTCAAAGAAGGCTTATCATGCGCCTCACAAATCCAAAGCGCCAAGTGTCTCCAAGTGCAGATCCAAAGGCCAAGAAAGGGAGCACACCATACTCCTGGTCAACCAGCGCCCCACTCAATCCAGAAAGTCAATGAAGCTTTGTGCAAATGGGCCTCACAATTCCATATACACCTTCCAATCTGGCCCAAAACCCCCCTTGGGTTTGCAATTTTTAATTTTGTCATTTTTATATTTTGTTTGTCTTATTTATTTTTCCCTTTTATTAACTATTAACTTAATTAATATTTTCATAAAAAAATCAAAAAAAGAACTAATATTATTATTATTATTAATTTCATTTTATTTTTGTAAATAAATATTAATAAATTGAATTAGCTTTAATTAGGCAACTTTAATTTAAAAAAAAAAACTAAAATAAATTTAGAATTAGGTTTTATTAACTTTTAATTTTATTTCCTTTTATTTTATTTCATTAAAAACATAAAAATACCAAAAAAAACATTTTTTCTTTTAATAAATTAATTAATTAGTTTAATCATTAGTTTTAATTTCATTTAATCACAAAAAAGGACAAAAAAAATTCATTTCTTTCCTTAAAAGGGTCAAAACCCTTAGGATGTTCCCGATTAATTTTTATTCGCGCGCATTTATTTTATTTTGATTATTGTGTAACTGCTTCAAGAATGTAATAGTAATTAGGTTTATTGCTATCTTTACTTTCCGCACTTTATCAAAAACGGGTCTTTGTTTTTTTGGCGATGTATAAACCCGCGTCTTGTAATAGCGTAGCTTTACATTCCCGCACTTTAACTTTCCGCACCCCCCTAACTGTTAAATGCATGAAAGAATGTATGTAAATAAAATCAATTCGTAGCTCACAAATAACATGTACAAGATAAAACATTAACTGAAACACAACACACAAAACACATGCCACTTCTAGGGTACGCCTCACTGGTTGCCTCGACGTGGTCATCAAGTATAGGACGTCTTAGAGGTCGCCCTTCTGTCTAAGATCCAGTTGCCTCGAAACGGTTGCCTCGGATAAAAGGATCTAGGACATTAGGGTTACTTCTAAGGTGTCCTACCATTGCTTCGGTGACCACACTGTCCCGATAATCGAATTGACCCGAACACCTCCAACGATGGTGCTACCTACCTCTCAATGGTGGGATAGCACTATCTAAAGGACTCTTACACAACCTAATTCCTTAGAGTAGGTAGATTCTCATGGGTACTTGCTCTTTTTTAAAACAAACAAAACAACTTTTCGCACCCCACACTTTCTAAAAGTTTTCCAACAAATTTTTCATACACTCTTGAGGACTGATACAAGAGTTACTTAGAAATTTTTCAAACGAAACTTTTTCAAAACCCACACACACTTGAAAAGCAAACATCTTTTGAAAACATAAGAGCAAGTACCTAAGAGCCCGTGGATAACCACGGATAGAAAGGGTGCTAACACCTTCCCTTTCTATAAATCTACCTCCCGAACCGAGAAACATTCTCGAATAAGGAATTTTGCTATGCTTTTGTCCTTTCCATGTTGGAGAACATAAAAGACGGTGGCGACTCTTGCTTACCGCGACATTTCGCGAAACCAGCTAAAAAACAGTCAGTTCTACACATCCCATTGAGTTCTCTAACAATGTTAAATACATGATTAGAGGTCTTCCTTCAACTGGTGGCATCAGAATAAGAGGTTCTTGCAAGTACTCCTTGATTTTATCAAAGGCCATCTAGAAATCATCGTCCCACTTCACTACCTGATCTTTCTTCAGTAACTTGAAGACCGGTTCACAAGTAGCGGTCAAATGTGAAATAAATTTGGAAATATAATTCAGTCGTCCTAGGAAACCTCTAAATTCCTTCTCAGTACGGGGAGTGGGAATTTATTGAATAGCTTTAAATTTAGCAAGATCAACTTCAATACCTTTACCACTGACAAAAAAACCCAGGAGTTTACGGAATCTCACCCAAAAGGTGCAATTGTTCGGATTCAATTTCAGCTTGTACTTTTTCAGCCTCTCAAACAACTTGTGTAGATGGTCAAGATGTTCTTCTTCAGTCTGAGATCTGGCTATCATATCGTCAACATAGACCTCTATCTCGCGATGAATCATGTCATGGGATAAAGCTACCATAGCATGCTGGTATGTGGCGCTGGCGTTCTTCAACCCAAAAGGCATAACCTTGTAGCAGAAAGTGTCGCACTGTGTAATAAAGGTAGTTTTCTCCATGTCTTCAGGTGCCATCTTGATCTGATTATATCTGGAGAAGCCATCCATGAAGGAGAATACCTTGTGTTGAGCGGTGTTTTCGACCAAAACATCAATATATGGAAGTGGAAAGTCATCTTTGGGGCTTGCCCTGTTCAGATCCCTGTAGTCTACACACATATGTACCTTGTCATCTTTCTTCGGTATCGGAACCACATTCAAAACCCATTGAGGGTAGGATGTCATTACTAAGAACCCTATGTTGAATTGTTTCATAACTTCGGCCTTAATATTTTCTGACATCTCAGGCCGCATACGATGAACCTTATGATTTACTGGAGCACAACCCTCTTTCATCGGTAGATGGTGAACCACAATATCAGTATCAAGCCTTGGAATGTATTTGTATGACCAAGCAAAGATCTCAATGTATTCATATAACATCTGTATTAAACTATTCTTGACACTGCCCTCTAGGTCGGTGCCTATCTTAGCCTCTTTCCTGTTTATCTCAGTACCCAAATTTACAACTTCAACTGGTTCTTCATGCGGTTGTATGGCCTTTTCCTCTTGCATTAACAGCCTGGAAAGTTATCCAGGTATTTAACAATCTTCCCCACTTCATCCTCGACTTGGTAGATCGTATTTTCAAAGTCATAAGTGGCAATAGCATAGTCGTTATCAACAGGATCTAGAGTAGATGTGGATCTGCAATGTATTGTGTGGTTGTGTGTAAGAACACATAGCTATTTGAACAAAGTAAAAAGAAAGAAAGAGAGCACAAAATTTAAATGTAAAACGTCCAATGCTTTTATTAAATGAACATATGTTTTTGAAATGAGAACCCTTAACAAAAGAACCGTTGTACCCCGGGTAAGGCACCAGGCTTAAAGTTGTTGTTTAAATATTACAAAGCCAAAAATTGAAAGAAATAAAAACATAAATGTAGCTATCACTCTTGACTAAAGGAGATAGAGATAATGTCTTATGTCTTCCAGTTGCTGAGCCCTTTGCCAATGGTAGGAAATATCCAGCTGTCAAGGTCATAATCACTGTCAACATCTTCTATAGCATTGACTCCATTGTTGCTAACACGGAATGGTGGTCTTCCAGCACGAGCGTGACGAACAACCCCTGACCCTCTACAGTGAAACCCAAACCAAATTTATCAGATTTATACGGAATGTCAGAAAGCTGACCCTAAATAGTACAACCACCTTCTTCTACAGTAGATTTAGCATCCTTTAAGGAAGCCATTCTGGGCGGAACCCTGGTGACTTTGGGAATGAAAGAGACATCTTTAGTTGAGGCAGGAGGGATGACTTCAAAAGTCTAATAGGGAGTCTCGATAAATTCTCTGTACATCTCTACATACCAGAATGAGTTCAAGTGGCTAACCATATACTATTCTTCACCGCAGACAGTGACAATCTTTTCGTTCACAGGATATTTTAACTTCTGATGTAGGGTTGAGGTAGCAGTGCCTGCCCCATGGATATAAGGCATTCTAGTAAGCAAGAGTAAGCTTGTCGAATATCCATTACATAGAGAGTAGATTCAAAGATCTACGAATCTACCTTGATCAGAAGATCCATATGATCAATGTCAAAACGCGTTAGTAATCAGATCCAGTGGCTCTCACGCGTTGTGCATGATATAGACCTTATTAAATAATGCACTGAATCATTAAAATAAAATCATAAAAATATAAAACAACAAAAAAAAGAAGCGTTGGATCTGATCCAATTTTAAACACGCTGGCATTCTGGACGAACCATATGTGTGGACACACGGTAAGCCAGAGTCAATGCACGCGTATGGAAGCCAAATGAGTCAAACCAATAGAATTAAAACAATTGGTCGGGTATCATTGGTTGAAGAACGACACGTAGGTCATCTTCAACCTCCATCCACCTACAACTAGGGAACGTATAAGATTCTTCAAACATAAACGTTAGAAGCTCATAGTGGTATCATTAGATTTGTCTCATCCAGGCGATCCTAATCGTACCCTCGTAAAAAATTTATTTAAATCACAGCTCAGTCGATTTGAAGATTACCATAGAAAAATTGCAAAACTAATTTTAAAAATAAATGTTCAATTCTTAATGAAAACGAAAACCAAAAGAAGTATGAGATTCATAGGAAGAAGGACTACAACTTAACAACTTGTTTGAATAGATTTGGTTGAGAAAAATACCTAAACAAAGTTCAAATTGTAAGATCTGAAGCTTGGGGAATGAAATGAGAATGATCCTTTATTTATAGGAGAGTGAATTGAGACGTTAAGCGTGTGAAATGATGAAATTTGGAGGGAATTCGTGTGAAGCTCGAAGGCATGAGAAGTGTGACTCCAACTTTCTCAAAAATCATCCAAACCTTGTGTTTGAACGCTCTAAACATGCTTTGGAACTTTGTTAATCATGATTAAATCAAAAACATGGAGCAAAATGATCATTAGAAGCCTTGTTATTCAAATTCGATTCTGACTTGGTGAGAAAGTTTCAGTTTCATGGTGTCTATTTAAATCCATGGTGCAAACAACTCAGGAAGCTTTTGAAGAAGTAGACACGATATTTTTATCCTGGTTCGTTTGACCTCAAACTACTCCATTCCACCCGCCATGGTGATTTCGCCTCTCTCCAACGAGGACTTAATTCACTAATCAAAACTGATTACAACACAATTTTGACAACTGCCAAAGTCTTCTTGAGTAAAACCACAACCCGGTTTATCTCAAGGAAAACTAGCTTAATCACAATGAAATAATATATTGTGTACTGTTGTTTTTCCTTACAAAAACTGTATCACAACTGTGATATTTTACACAATTTTGAGCGTATATATGAATATGTAAGAATGCAGCGTTTGAGAGGTATATTGCAGTAGTCGTCAAAATCGTAAATGATTTGTCCTCTAAGCTTGTTTATATAGGCATGGAAATCTTGTCCAACATAAAGCGTGTAAATGGAAATTCAATATTGTTTCCATATTGAGAAGGTTCTTGTCTGAATGAAGCCGTTGCATATGATGATGTCTTGATTGAAAAGTAACGCTTCAGAACTTAGAATCTTGCATGCTGCAATTTCTTCAGAACATTGATGACTCAGAGATGTGAGGATCTGATGGTATATTAAACTTCTGTTCAGAATCAGAGTATTCTTCACTTCAGCGCAGATTCTGATTCCCATTCTTCAATGCAGATTCTGATTACCTTAGCTTGAAAGCTTATGTAGCTTAATTTCTGATGTTATTTTAGTAAGAACTTATGCATACAAAATAACACAAGTTTAGAGTGCATATTTGTTCTTTGTGTTTGTTATCATCAAAACTCTAATTAAGGGATGTAGAATCAAACTATATTCTAACAATCTCCCCCTTTTTGATGATGACAAAAACTAGGATTTTCAATGAAAAATATAGAACAAAAAGCTTAAGGGAGTCTCCCCCTGATTTTATTACTCAGATAGAGATGAGTTACTTCCCTGAAGTTCCTTCTCGTCAGAGCTTTTGATGCATCTCCTTCTGTCCTTATCAGAATATGTTCCTGTTCAAGCTTTTTAGAAAAACATAGAGGTTAAGATATTCAGAATGTTTGAGACTTTGTCCCGGCAAAATGTTATTGAAAATATCTTACTTTCTCCCTGTTGTACCCCAAAATTTGCCCTCTCATTTTACTCAATACATGCCCATTGAGGTCCTTAACTTGCTCAAGGATGCCCAAGAGTTGACCAGACAAACTCTCTCCTAAGACAATGTGTCTCAAACTAGGGTTTCCATGTTCATCAATATGGGTGAACTACAAATACCTCATATGCTCTCCATGGTCCTAATATGTTCTCAAGACCCCCCATGTCAAGTTTCAAGCCTTGCACAAGAAGTTTGCCCAGTCAACTGCTCAGATGCTTGAGAATCAACTATATTAGGTCAAAAGTCAACTGTGGCCCACATACAGTCAAACTTCAATACTTTTGTTCAACATCAACATTTTTAAGTTATATCCATCATTTGATCAAGTTTTGATCATGATTCCTCAAGGAATGCCCCAAATTCATCAAAACCCAAAAGTTGCTAAATTAGGGTTTTTCATGAAAAGTCAACCAAACTTTGACCAAGCATAACTTCTTCATACTTTATCATAAGTTTTACATCCAAGGATCATTTTGAAGGGAATCCAATTTCCTACAAATCATCTTCAACCCTCAAGTTCGAGAAGTGCACTCATAAAAAGATATGAATTTCCACATCATGGGTCCTTTTGAAAAGTAAAAAAAAAAACATTTTGGGTCAAGGCTTCTCACATGAACATGGAAGATCCAATTGAGATGAGACCAAAAGGGTTGTTTAGGGTACATCCTAAGCTTTATAAATGGTCAAGGAACACCTCTCTAGGGTTAAAATTGGAGGAGATATGCCTTGTCAAAGTTGACCATTTTTGCAAAATTGCCAAAAGTCAAATGTGCCCAAAATTGCATTTTTTTTCCACATGGGCCTATCTTTTCAAGTTTGGAGCTGGTTCCTAACATGGTCCACGACCCATGAACCACTACATGCCTCATTCACTTATTTATTTGATTTATTGTGATTTAATTAATTTAAAATTAAAATAAAATCAAATAAAATCAAAACAAATCACATAATTTGTTTTTGGGATATTTTTTGCGTTGAATGAAGATCTCCTGTGCTGTCAATAGCCAAGCAAGATCGTGCCGTGCCATGAAAGGAGAGAATCTTCACAATTGGAAATAATGGAAGCAAATTGAAAACACATTGATATCTTGGATTCTTGCCAAAACAAATGACCTAATTTGATTCCATACATATACAAGATCATTGTGAACCCTAAGAAAAAGGATTCATACGCGCAACTGCCTCCAAGAGCAAGAACCAAGTTTTCAATTTTTTGCAAAAAAGTGAGAATCAGATTTTCAATCATAGACCAGTTCAAGACGTGCTGAAGGCCAAATCGTGTTCCTGGGTGATAATTGAAGCACTAGCAAGCATCCTCGAAGCCTGAAACATCCATAAACGCACTCATCAAGCCTCACGGTTTGCTATTTTTTTTAATATAGTTTTCATTAATTTTGGCATCATAAACGTGTTCTAAATACATATTCATGTTTATCATCATGTATGCAACATATCTGTATTGTTTAATTTGAGTATAGGTACATGAATCACGAATTTCCATTCCTAGGGTTTCAAGCTCCATTTTAGGGTTTCCTAATGCACACAAAATTAAGGCTAGACGTGGGTACCATGGTGTTCAGGGTTTCAAGCCCAGTCGATTCATGGTCTCCACGGGAATTTATATCGCTTATATTTGATTTTTGAATGACACAGGGTTGTAGCTACGGACATCGTCCGTAGGTAAAAGGTCGTTATCTAACACGACGGAGAAAGGAAGAAGAAGATATGTGGCTTGATCCCATTGGTTGTTTTGAATAAGCGTGCGCCTTTTTTAAATTTCCAGCTAATCACTAATTTTCATATAAGGCATATTATTGTTGTTATATTAACAAGTTAACATCCTTGCGTAGCTGGCAACGAAGCATGTATGTAAGTGGGAGGACCTGGGTTCTATCCCAGGTCCAGACATTTTCTTGTTTTTCAAAATATTTCTTTCCAGATCTCATGCGCCTCACCTTCACAAGAGTATCATACGACCTAAGATCTAAGCCCCAAGATCTCATCACATCCAGATCCAACGTCCAGTATGCACAGTCATACCATGTGTTGTACCCCAAAATTTGCCCTCTCATTTCATCAACATTTTCTCATCACAAGACCCTTGGAGCTCAAGACCAAGTTAGGGTTTGCTCTGCTCAAGACCTCTCCTTGCACTGTTGACCCAAATCAGGGTTTGAGTTTGCACAAAGATGTTTTGACCTAATATGCCCAAAGTGACTTTCATGCTTCATGTTGGACTTACAAGTTTATCCATACCAAGTTTCAAGCCTTGATTCCAGTCTTTGCCCAGTCAATTGGACAGTTGACCTAGAAATCAGCTATATTGGGGAAAAGTCAACTGTGGCCAATTGACAGTCAAACTTCATGATTTTTTACCCACATCAACATTATGAACTCTTATGAACCATTTGGTCAAGTTTGGATCACAATTCCACAAGAAATTTGATCAGATCACCAAAAGGGTAAAATGGTCATTTTTAGGGTTTTGACTGCACAAAGGTAATTTTTGACTGTTTGACTTAACCAATGGAAAACAAAGTTCACATATGGACTCAAGGACTCAATGGCATTGTCTTGACACATTCAACAAGTTCAAAAAAATCTCAAATGCACAGGATTGATAGATGAATTTTCCAGTCAACTGATTAAATTTGACTGTATACTGAAAAGTCAAACTTTGACTTTTTGGTCAAAATCAAGTGCCAAGATTCATATTTCATCAAGACATGTCAAATTATGAAACTTGTTCATCAAGAAACCCAAAATTGCAAATTAGGGTTTAAAATGAAGAAATTTCATAACTTAGAATTTTTCTAAGTTATAAAATTTCCTTATTTTTTCCTAACTTTGTCCCATTTTTTCACCAAGATTCAAATGGATTCAAACAAAACTCAAAACATGAAAGTTGTATTCCATTGCAAAATATACAACTTTGATTCACAAAGTTTTCTCAAAAGAAGCTTGTAGCTCAAGTTATGATTTTTGGAATAAGGGTGCAAAACTTTTTTAACTTAGAGAAATTTTGACCTATTCTAGGCAGGATTTTTGTCCAACTTCTTGGCCATTTTTCACATGGTTCCACTTGGAGTTTAAATTTACATTACAAAGATGGATTGTAGTACACATTAAAAGCTTTCCAAATTGTCCAAGAACTTCTCAAACACCCTTGTGGTTAGGGAGAATCAAATTTGCAAAGATGGGAAAAAGTCACTTTTGTTCATAGCCAAATACATGTTCATAACATTTGCATTTTCAAGTCAGCAGGGTTTGTGATGGTTTGCAGGCCTCTAAACCTCTTCACACTCAATAATTAAATGCTTAACCTTTGTGTTCAAGTCTTATTTTGTGCATTTAGTCATTACACAAAGAACTAATCCATAATTAGAAAAAGCAACTTTGCCATTTTTGTAAAGTAGTGCTTTATGTCAAATTCAAAATCCAAGAGGCATGGGCCAGATCTTTGAGGCTAGCATTTTTACACAAATCCCTCTGATCAAGAACAAGAGATGCAGCATGCTTAAGGACATTGGACAAGCCTATATCACAAGTGGATATATCCTTGCTTACATTAGAAGAAAACTTGGCAAAACACATACCAACTCTCATTCCTGTAAAAACCAGCCAAAACAAACTTTGCAAACAGCTTTCACACTCCCTAACTGACCTAAAACACGAATCAACCACCCCTCAAACCTCCTCATTCATCAAAACACCATTTTTCTGCAAGAAACAGGGCATCCCTGCAGATTGAGTTGCACAACTCAGTTTGCTCGTGCATTTTGGCCAAAGCTTGTTCAAACACACTCCCTACCATCCATTGAAGCTATCCCAAGCCCTAGATACAAACTGTAACATCCCTAACCCCTGTTGCCATTTTCATTTTTCAGTTTTGCAGGTGAACTTCCATAACACGATTCATAGTGATTCAAAGCAAGCTAGGTGTTGGAGAAGCATCCTTGGACTTCAGGCAAGCTGTACCGAAGCTCAAACTCCATTGAAGATACCTCCATTGTTGTACACGACTCAAGCTGAAACAGGTAAAAACATGAACTTCTATCTCTCAATATAGGAAGAGTTAGGCTTAGGTTTGTGAATGAAACATGTTCTCCTCATAGCCCTGAAGCCATCCATGTATTTACTTTTCATTTATATTGAGTGTGCTGTGAGAATTTTGGCCATGAACATTGAAGAAAATTTAGGTCAGAAATTGGGGATGAAGAAATTCTCCCTCGTTTCTTAGAGTTAGGTCAAGTTTTTTATATGTATGAATTCGTCTGTTCATGCTTTATAATGTTTGTGTTATGAGGTTTTGTTAAAAGTCAAAGAATCAAGAGTTTGTGTTGGACATGGTGAAGCGCGCGTTTTCTGTTTGAAACAAGGCT
Organism: Vicia faba; assembly: GCA_948472305.1. Taxonomy (NCBI): domain Eukaryota; kingdom Viridiplantae; phylum Streptophyta; class Magnoliopsida; order Fabales; family Fabaceae; genus Vicia; species Vicia faba. The sequence goes on from OX451739.1 coordinate 1,048,341,597, forward strand.
GGAGGTTGAAGAAGGTTGACTTGGGCTGGGCCTGAGTTGTTCCTGCTTTTTGCACCCTCTTTTCCAACTTACACCCCCTTGGCCCATTGTGTGATATATTTGTCATTTTTGATTTTTTCTTTTTGATTCTGATTTTATATTTTTATTCAAACATGAAAAAACACTAAAAATATTTTTCCTCATTTTTTGCATTTTATTTGGCATTTATTTACTTTATTTAAATATATACATGTAAAAAAATATATTTCCTTTTTTATTTAAAACACTAAAAAATAATACAAAAATATATATTTTTTAGTTATTATTTTTTGTTTACATTTTGAAAACATTTTCTAAAAATATACATTTTTTGTAAATAATTAATATTTTATTTTTTGTACATATTTAGCTTATTAAATATATATAAATATACTTATACATATTTCATTAAATAGTTAGGATAAAAATATGAAAATAATACCTTTTTGTTTTTATTAATATATGACACTAAAAAATACTCTTTTTTACAATATACTTCTTTTTTTATTTTTTGTATATAATTAACAAATATTGTATATAATTAATAAATAAATATTATTCATTTAGAAAACTACGGTTTTGCCCTAAACCATAAAAATATTCAAAAATTGACTTTTTTATTTTTGTTTATATTTCGTATTGAAAAATACTTTCTCATTCATAAAAAATACTTTTTGTGCATAATACATTTTGCATATTTATTATATTTGTTTAAATATTGTACAATTTAATATTTGTCTATTCAATATGGATGTAATAGCTTTAGATTTAATTTCTTGCCAAATATCCCCCCATTCAAACATTTGTACCCCCATCCCTATAATCATGTTGTAATAATTTAGGACTTTAAATTTCCGCATTTAAAAGCTTTCAAATTATGCCATGATAGACTTAGGGTTTGTATGCAAATCAACCAACAAATAGCTTGACTAATACAAAGACAAAAAAGCATGAAAATGGACAACACAATGCACACTTGCACCCTTAGGGTTACTCCACTTGTTGCCTTCCAAAATGGGCCATGTTGCATGTTGAGTATCTTTGGCAACACAAAAACAAATCAAATGATCATAGTCCCTCGATGACGCTTTCTCAAGTTGCCTAAAAAATGATCAAGTCCCTTAAAGGAAAAATTGCCAAAGACACTTGGCACTATTGCATTCATGGTCTAAACGATGACCCGTGCCCGTCTCGTTAACATCCTAACACAAGATTGTCCACCAAATACAATGGTGGAACAATACTGTTAAAAGGGTTAAAACATAGAAAAAATATTTGAGTAAATTTAGGGGTAGACAACTCTTAGTTACTTGATCAAACTTGCAAAACACACTTGCCTACTTTCAAAACACACTCCACAACACAATTTCAAAACAACTTTCAAAACCTTGAAACATCTTTTCAAAAAGACAAACACCTTTTGTAAAACATTCGAGTAAAGAATTGTTACAAGGGTTGCCTAGACAAAGGCATCTTTTTCAAAACATTTTCAAAACCACACACAAAAGCACCATTTCAAACAATTGAAAAGCAAAGGCAAGTGATCTAAGCAAGTAACTAAGAGCCCATGGATAACCATGGATAGAAAGGGTGCTAATACCTTCCCTTTATATAATCTACTCCCCGAACCCAAGAAAACATCTCAAAGGTTTTTCCTGTGCTTTTTAACCTTTCCTTAGGATAAAATAAAAAGTTGGTGGCGACTCTTACTAAACCGAAACATTTGCGAAAACAAACGCAAAACCTCAAGTTACTTCTCCCACCGTATCACAGAACTGGCGACTCTGCTGGGGAACTAAATTTAAAATTGGAGTAACCTTAGGGCTTAGATCACCCTTTTGCATGACTAATTGTTTGCTTTGATTGCTTTACATTTTGGTTCTCTTGTTTGGGCTTGAAATCCTACACCCGGATTTGGGAAACATTCATAGATAGCAATACGTTGTGGAAACTGTGCGGGGTATACCGACACGGTTGAAGCAATAGCTATATTAGTGCGACAATTTGTGAGTACCGGTAACCCTTGAGTTCAATCAAGGAGAGTATGGGGCCGCTGAGTGATGTCACTAAGCACTAATGACCTAGAACCTTACTTGACCATCTTGGCCTTTTATTAGGGGTAGTGAGATGACTGGCTTTGGTGCAGTCCGAAGTTGGTAGATACTCGATACTACACTCATTGAGGGTTGTTTTCTTGGAATATTTTGGTCGCTAGTTAAGTGGCTAAACCAAAACAATGAACATAGAAAACAATTCAATGATATTGAGCTCCTTAGAACCCGATTACTATTTATAGGACAGGTTTTTAAGCCAACTTCACTCAAGAGGGTACTTACCTATGAAACCTCATGCAAGCCTGAAACTAGTGTTTTGTGTGACTTACTTGTACATATGTTTGTGCATACATCATGAACATCATAAAGCATCATGTGCATCCACTAACCATTTCAAGGGTTTGGATCTTCATCTTTGTTCTTGTTTTGTAGGTCATGGAAATTCTTCGCAGGAAAACTATCCAAGTCAACCTTGTGAGACTCCCTCCTCAACTCAAGGAGCTTACATCCAGAATTCCAGAAAGCTCTCTCTTCAGTGAAAGACATGGTAGACTGCTCAGCCTAGTCAACATCAACATTGAAGAAGACATGGTGAAAGTGTTGTTCCAATTCTTTGACCCCCTTCATCACTGTTTCACATTCCCCGACTACCAATTGGTGCCCACTCTGGAGGAATTTTCTCAACTACTGAGAATTCCTATTCTTAATCAACTACCCTACAACGGTACGGAAAAAGAACCAAAGCCTGAAGATGTTGCTCAAGCACTACACTTGCAACCATCTGACATCAAGGGGCATTGGGAAACTAGAAGTGGTGTCAAAGGCTTCTTGGCAAAGTTATTGTTTGAGAAGGCACAAGAGTGTTGGAATTCCCTGGAGCTGCAAGCCTTTGAAGAGATTGTGGCACTCCTCATTTATGGGTTGGTCTTGTTCCCAAATCCTGACCAACTTATAGATGTCAATGCTGTCAAGATTTTCCTATCCAGGAATCCCAGACCTACATTGCTTGGGGACATCCTCCACTCATTTTACACACGAACAGTGAGAAAGAGAGGTGTTCTCATGTGTTGTACTCCTCTCCTTGCAAGGTTGTTTATTTCGCACCTTCCACAATCTGTTTTGAAGAATGAACAAGGCTTAAGGTGGTCACAACGATTGATGACCCTCACACATTCTAATGTACATTGGTGTTCTCGGTCCAGAGAAAATGTCATCATCGTCGATCATTGTGGTGAGTTCCCTAATGTCCCATTACTTGGCATTAGAGGAGGCATTACCTACAACCCTTGTCTAGCTTTGAGACAATTTGGATATGCATGGAGGGATGGCCCTCATGACATGCTGATTCCTGACCTAGTTTTTGACTTCGACAACGATGCGCAAGGACTTCGCCAAAGATTCATCAGAGCTTGGAGGATGCCTAACAAGGTAGATAGCAAGACACTGGGGCACAAGAACTCCATCCCTCTTGAGCCTTATCTCAAGTGGGTAAGAACCCGAGCCCAGAGTCTTATGATGCCTTACCCTCACATTCTCCCTTTGATTAAAGAGCCTGTTAAGGAAGGAAAGGTTCCCTACACCATCCTACATCCTGACATGCCTATATCATGGGAGGAGATGCAGAAGAGTTGGATCCAACTCAAGGAGGAACGAAATACTTTTGAAGCCAGCTTCTACGCCAGTGAGAAGAAGGTTTTGGAGCTTACCCGCCGACTTCACGAGGAGGAGACCCTCAACACCTACATCGCACCAAAGAGGATGCGCAACTTCTTTTTACCTTGAGAAGTTTTTGTAATATTTGGCCCATGGGGCATTTATGTACTGATAAAATTTATCCTTATTAATATGACGTGTGTTCTTTTTTGTCTGCAACAATTTTGAATTTCTAAATCCTTGAATGCATTGCATGAATAAACATATCATTCATCATATGCATAAGCAGGTCTTCACACCAGGTTTCCTTATCTTTCTGCTGTTTATTTCAGTAAGATGGATCTTGAACGGACGGTCAAAGATCTGCAGTCACAAAACTCACAGTTTCAACAGATCCTTATGACCTTGGCAAAGGGTCAGGAGGATCTAAAAGCACTGTTGGGGAACAAAGAGCAAGAAAAATCAAAAAAGAAGAAGAAAAGAGTTGGGGTAGCTACACTGGGAAGAAGATTTGAGAATGAAGCAAGGAGAGTTCTTGAATTTCCCTCCACATCTGATGAGGGAACCGGTAAGGGAAAAGGAGCTGCACTACCTTCTGAGTCCGAGGCTGAAGAGGAAGAGGTTGAGGAAGATGAAGACTACTCAGAGCAGCAATACCCGCCAGCGGACGAAAAATACAAAAACTTGGAGGATAGACTGGCAGCTATGGAGCTGCAAAGGGTTCCTGGGTTAGATTTTGAAGAATTGGGTTTGATTGTAGGGATTGTGATCCCTCCAAAGTTTAAGGTACCAATTTTTGCAAGATATGACGGGCTGTCTTGCCCGAAGATGCACCTGAGGTCATATGTCAAAAGAATTCAACCTCACACATCCGACAGAAATCTTTGGGTACACTTCTTTCAGGACAGCTTGTCCGGTACACAACTAGACTAGTTTTATCATCTTGAAAGGTCAGAAGTGGATAACTGGGAAGACTTGGCAGCTGCCTTTTATCGCCAGTATCAATATAACGCTGACTTGGCACCAACCCGTACTCAGCTACAAAGTATGGGGATGGCCTCAAATGAGGGATTCAAAGAATACGCCCAGAAATGGCGCGACTTGGCCGGAAGAGTGCAGCCACCTCTTTCTGATAGGGAACTAGTTGATATGTTCTTAGGGACCCTATCTGGCCCATTCTTCAACCATTTGATCGGGAGCTCTTCCACAGGGTTTACTGAATTGATTCTGACTGGCGAACGGGTGGAAGCTGGTATTAAGAGTGGGAAGATTCAAAGGGATGCCTTTGCATCCACAACTGTTAAGAAATAATTTCCGGCCAAGAAGGAAGCAGCTGTTATATACTCAGAAAAGATTGGGAGGAACGGAGCGCCGGCCGACTGTAGGGGCCGTGATGATTCAAAATTCATCAAATGATCAGCCTCGTAACAATCAGTCCAGACCAAATCAGCAACGGGTAGAACGGCCACAACAACAGTTCACCCGCATAAACATGACGCCTTCAAAAGTTCTTCCCCATTTGTTGAAGCTAAATCTCACCACTATTAGAGAGGCGCCAAAGATTGTGAACACCGCTTCCCCACACTATCATCCCAATGCTAAATGTGCCTATCATTCTGACAGCGTCGGGCATGACACCAACGATTGTTGGGCGCTTAAGAATAAAATTCAAGACTTGATAGATGCTAAAGAGGTTGAGTTCGACGCTCCAGAGAAGCCGAACGTAATATCCGCTCCAATGCCGAAGCATGGTCGCAATGTCCATGCTATTGAAGAAGATCTGTATGTTGCTGCTGTTGATGATCTGGTAACTCCACTACTAACAATCAAGTTGAATCTGTTGAAGGCTGGGATTTTCCCAGGTTGTAAAGAAGACTGCTACTATTGTTCCTCCCTACCAATCGACTGTCCATTGCTGAAGATAGGCATCCAAGGCCTAATGGAAAACCAACAAATTCTTTTCGAAAAGATTCCTGCTACTCCAACTCCTATCGAAGATGTTTCAATAATCACCATTTCCACCAATCTTTCCAAGGTCCCTAAAAAGCCTGTTAAGATTACATCCGCTACGAATATTGTTCCTCTGAAAATAACCATGCCTGGGCCTGTCCCCTACAAATCTGACAAATCAATACCATGGAATTATGGTTGAGAAATCTACTACCATGGTGTTAAACAAGTTGAGATAACTGAAGAGAGCTCTGACGAAGAAAATGCCGACATTGGAAACATTGCCGGTACGAGCAAGATTACCCGAAGTGGGAGAATTTTCTCTCCAGAGATTGCCCTTCCAAAGGCAATCTTTGGACCCTCAGCTCCTGTCAAGGTTACTCCTGCACCGATAAAACTTTCTGCAAGAACTCCGCTGATTGAAGAAGTTGTTACTCCTGTGGTTGTCCCTCCTACTTCTGCTGATAAGGGGAAAGGGATCCAAGATGAGCTCGTCGGGACGAGGGCTCAGCCATTGGTCATCCCCGAAACCTCTAAGAAAGAAATGGAGGAGATTCTGAAAATAATTAAGAAGAGTGATTATGACGTGGTGGAGAAACTGGGGAAAACCCCTCGAAGATCTCCATGTTAGCTTTGCTGCTTTATTCGGAGGCTCATGCCAAGGCCTTGATAAGGTTTTTGAAGACAGCCCATGTTCCCCAGGAAACTTCAGCCGATCAATTCCAGGATTGTGTAGCCAGCCTTACCGCCGACAACGGCCTGGGTTTCTTTGATGCTGACCTGACTCCGAAGGGAAGAAAGCACAATGACGCATTGCATGTGTCAGTTGAATGCCGAGGAACTACACTCGCCCATGTCTTGGTCGACACTGGTTCTTCTCTAAATGTGTTGCCTAAGAAAGCTCTCAACCGGTTGGATTGTGAAGGCTTGGAGCTGAAACCAAGTAATATCATTGTCAGGGCCTTTGACGGGTCTAAAAGAATGGTGCATGGGGAGGTCAACATTCCCATCAAGGTGGGCACTGAAGTATTCCACTCAACTTTCTATGTGATGGACATCCGTCCGTCATACTCTTGCTTGCTAGGGAGACCATGGATACATAATGCTGGCGCAGTCAATTCCTCCCTACATCAGATGCTGAAATACCCTGTCAAAGGAAAAATCATAACTGTACACGGTGAAGAGGAATATATGATCAGTCACCTGAACTCCTTTCGGTATGTGGAAGTGGAGGGCGAATTCATTGAAACACCGTTCCAACACTTCGGGGAAATTGCTCCCGAGGTTGCAGTAGCAAAGGCAGTAGCTGAGGTACCCAAGCAGGTGGCCAGGATGGCATCTCTGAAAGACGCAAAGGCTGCAATGAAGGAGGGAAAGAGCTCAACATGGGGTCAGTTGCCTGACTTTCCCCACAAAACAGACAAGTTTGGGTTGGGATTCACCGCTGCGAGGCAAAAAGCTATGCGTCGCTCAAAAATTGAAAGAACACCCATCAAGATTTCTCCTCATGGAATCAATGCTTTGGAAGACAAAGACGAAGAGGGTAACATCGAAGACTGGATCTTCCTAACCATCGAAGGGGGACTGCACAACTGGGAGGCGAAATACTTCGTCCCCATTACTTTCATTAATCAGTAACTTATCTTTCGAACATTTTCTGTTGGTCTGTAATAATTACTTTTAAACAATTTGCACACTACTTTTTCACCTCATGCCTTGCCCGGGGCATGTAGGTCCATTTGTAAGGGTTTTGATTCTCTTCATATTCATATGCCATGTTTAATGATTCATTGGACGTTTTTCATTTATAAATTGCTGTGTTCATTTTCTTTCCTTTTGCATTTTTGTTTGTTTAAGGATGGATATCCCTTACACACACCCACACTCAAAAATGCAGGTACCCATCCACTCTGGATTCTATGAGTGACTATTCTGCTATGTCTTTCAATAACTCTGAAGATTTGGTCAATCAGGCTGAGTATGAAGATGACGAAGATTGTGAAGTACTAGGAGAGCTAGCCAGACTTCTACAACAAGAAGAGAGGGCCATCTTACCTCATGAAGAGTTGCTAGAAACTGTCAACTTAGGAACAGAGGAAGACAGGAAAGAAGTACAAGTGGGTGCCAATCTGGAACCAAGTGTCAAGGAGCGCTTGATACAGTTGCTGAATGAATACGTTGAAATCTTCGCCTGGTCTTATGAAGACATGCCGGGTTTAGACACAGATATCGTGGTTCACCGTCTCCCAACAAGAGAGGATTGTCCACCGATCAAGCAAAAAGTCCGCCGAATGAGGCCCGACATGTCTGAGAAGATTAAAGCTGAAGTAATGAAGCAGTTCAACACTGGCTTTCTGGCTGTTACATCCTATCCACAATGGGTTGCTAACATTGTGCCAGTACCTAAAAAAGATGGCAAGGTCAGAATGTGTGTGGACTACCGGGATTTGAATAGGGCCAGCCCTAAAGATGATTTTCCGCTACCGCATATCGACATTTTGATTGACAACACAGCTCAGCACAAGGTGTTTTCCTTCATGGACGGATTCTCGGGATACAACCAGATCAAAATGGCCCCCGAGGACATGGAGAAAACAACCTTTGTTACACAGTGGGGTACCTTCTGCTACAAGGTGATGCCGTTCGGACTGAAGAACGTAGGGGCAACTTATCAACGCACCATGGTAGCTTTGTTTCATGATATGATACATCATGAGATCGAAGTTTACGTAGACGACATGATAGCTCGATCACAAACAGAGGAGGAACACCTTGAACATCTGCAAAAGCTGTTTTCCCGATTGAAGGAATACAAACTCAGGCTAAATCCAAGTAAGTGTACTTTTGGAGTTAGGTCTGGTAAACTTCTAGGATTTATTGTTAGCAACAAAGGCATTGAGGTCTATCCAGCGAAAGTAAAAGCAATACAAGAAATGTCTGCTCCCCGTACTGAAAAGGAGGTTAGAGGGTTCTTGGGGCGCTTGAACTATATTGCCAGATTCATCTCTCATCTGACGTCTACCTGTGAGCCAATTTTCAAACTATTAAAGAAAGATCAGGTAGTCGAATGGAACGACGATTGCCAAGCTGCTTTTGATAACATCAAGGAGTATTTTCTAGAACCTCCTATTCTGATTCCACCCCTCGAAGGAAGGCCGCTGATCATGTATCTGACCGTTTTGGATAACTCAATGGGGTGTTTATTGGGCCAACATGACGAGTCTGGCCGAAAAGAGCATGCCATTTATTACCTTAGCAAAAAGTTTACCGACTGTGAGACTCGCTACTCACTGCTCGAGAAAACTTGCTGCACTTTGGTATGGGCTTCTCGCCGACTAAGGCAGTATATGCTGACTCATACCACTTTGCTGATTTCCAAAATGGATCCGATCAAGTATATCTTCGAAAAGCCTGCTTTATCTGGAAGAATCGCTAGATGGAAAATGATCCTAACTGAGTATGACATCCAGTATACTACCCAAAAAGCTATAAAAGGGAGTGTACTAGCTGACCATCTAGCTCATCAGGCTATCGAAGATTATCAACCCATGAGATTCGACTTCCCAGACGAGGACATCATGACTTTGGATAACATTGAAGGTAACAGACCGTATGACGGACCTGAAAATGGATCCCGATGGACCCTGCACTTTGATGGTTCTTCAAATGCACTTGGAAACGGTATCGGTACGATACTCATTTCCCCGGAAGGTTGCCACACACCTTTCACGGCCCGACTTTGCTTCAGTTGTACCAACAACATGGCTGAATATGAAGCTTGCATCTTTGGTCTCAAGGCTGCTATAGACTTGGGGATCAAGTCTTTGATCGTATTTGGGAACTCGGCTTTGGTTATCAGTCAAATCAAAGGAGAGTGGGATACCAAGCATCCTAATCTTATCCCATACAAAGAACATGTCCTGACATTGTTGCCTCATTTCGAGCAAATCACCTTCGAGCATTTCCCGCGAGAAGAGAATCAGCTAGCAGATGCTCTCGCTACAATGTCTTCCATGTTTAAACTCAACTGGGATAACGAGGCTCCCCAAATCACCATCGAGCGAATGGATGAACCTGCGCATTGTCATGAGATTAATACCGAAGAAGTAGTGGAACAACCCTGGTTCCATGAAATCAAAAGGTATCTCCAGACTAGAGAATATCCCGAAGGAGCTTCCGTAAATGACAAGAAGTTCCTAAGGAGATTTGCTGCCAAGTTCTTCCTGAGCAACGACATCCTCTATAAACGCAGCCATGATTGTGTTTTACTCCGATGTGTAGACAAAGCTGAAGCAGAGTTGATCATGACTGAGATATACAGCGGCACATTTGGCACCCACTTGAGCGGGCATACAATGGCTAAGAAGATTCTAAGGGCAGGCTATTACTGGTATACCATGGAAGCAGATTGCCATCAACATTCCCGTACTTGCCACAAATGTCAAGTCTACGCTGACAAGATTCATATTCCTCCTGTTCCTCTCAACGTTCTGACAGCTCCTTGGCCATTTGCAATGTGGGGCATTGACATGATTGGAGAGATCAAGCCCACACCGTCCAATGGACATCGCTTTATCCTGTTCGCCATTGACTATTTTACCAAATGGGTCGAAGCAGCTTCCTTCGTCTCTGTTCCAAAGAATGTGGTTGCCCGCTTCATCAAGAAAAACCTCATATACCGGTATGGTGTCCCCGACAGGATCACCATAGACAACGGTACAAATCTGAATAATACTATGATCACCGCTCTATGCGAACAGTTCAAGATTTATCATCACAATTCATCTCCCTATTGGCCGAAGATGAACGGTGCTGTTGAAGCTACGAACAAAAACATCAAGAAGATCATTCAGAAAATGACAGTCGCCTACAAGGACTGGCATGAGATGTTACCGTTTGCTCTGCATGGATACCGTACCACGACACGAACTTCAACAGGGGCAACCCCATTTTCTTTGGTATATGGCATGGAAGCTGTCCTACCTATGGAAGTTCAGATTCCTTCTTTAAGGATTATGAAGGACGCTGGTTTGAGTGAAGACGATTGGATTCAGACCCGACTTGATCAACTCAATTTGATCGACGAGAAGTGACTCACTGCTGTTTGCCATGGTCAGACGTACCAAAAACGGATGATCAAGGCTTTCAACAAGAAAGTCAGACGTCAAGTATATCAAGTCGGAGATCTTGTAATCAAGCGGATCATCTTGCCACAAAGTGATCCCAGGGGAAAATGGACTCCTACTTACGAAGGACCATTTGTAATCAAGAGCATCTTTTCTGGTGGTGCAATGATTCTGACCACCATGGACGGTGACGATTTGCCACACCCTGCGAACACAGACATAGTCAAAAGATACTACGCATAAAATAACCCGACAAGTCGAAAACCTGAAAGGGCGACTTGGGCAAAAATGGGCATCCCGGTGAACCGAAAACCCAAAAGGGCGGTTCAGGAAAAAACTAGGGATACAACAAAAAAATCTGTGCACCCGACAAGTTGAAAACCCGAAAGGGCGGCTTGGGCAAAAAAGGGTTTCCCGGTGGATCGAAAACCCGAAAGGGCGATCCAGGAAAAAGTTAGGGAATTAAAGCGTATGACTATGTCTCGTCGGATCACTTTAAGAACAATCTCTTCATCAACAAGCTCCGAGCTTCTGATCAATCCAGTCATCGGCGGACGAAGCATTGAATGGACAGATATTCAGAGTTGTGAAGGCTATAGCAGAATGGGGATCCCATGGAATTGTTTCACATAGCCATCTTTCTTTTGTATAAAATTTTCAATTTTTACGACAACATCCTCTTACTAGGATGCCTGTCTCCTTTGTACAAAGATACTCATAAAAAGTTAATACAAATACTTTTCCAAATACAGAAATTTGCTTTGTCTTCCTTTTCCTCTTTTGCACTTATGTTTTATTTGAGAAACGTCCAATGTTTTGTTAAATAGGCATATGCATTTGAACATAATCATTTTCTTTACAAATCAAGAAAAATGATTGCTGATAGGTTGAAGGTACAGGTAGATATCTTGATGCCCTTTCAGAAGGAATCCCTAGCAGAATTAAACTCCAAGTTCCCCAAATAGAGTTAGACTTCAGGATCCTCAGCAGAACAAAAGCTTTCTCAAAACTAATTTCCCCAGCCAGAGAGCCTTCCAGAACTCAATTCCCCTCAGAGTTAAGTTTCAGTATCCCCAGTGGAGCCTTAAAAATATGAAAATCCTATCCCCAACGGAGCTAAAACTTCCAACTATCAATCCCCAGCGGAACCAAACTAGTGAACCTTCTCCCCACAGAGATACTTCCCATCAGATTAAAGATTCTCAGTCTTACTCCTCCAACATGAGCCTCCCAGGTTCTGGACTCCCCAGTAGAGATCATCAGAATTCTCATTCCCTACAAGTCACCAAGGAGTTCCAATCCCCAGCAGTGGTCCTAAGATCCGTCAACAATTGAAGATCTTGTTCCCCAAGCAATCAACAGTCAACAAGGATTTCTCACCCTCAGTAACCAAAGGATTTTTCTATCCCCAGCTTCGGTTATGGGTTTATTTCCCCAACATTTGTCAAGGATTTATTCTCCAAAACAAATTACATTTCAAATTGATCGGTCGTTCAAAAGTTCCTTCAATCACCTGTTGGAAATTACAGTCGTCAAAGATCGAATTCTCACAAAGTTCAAGTTATGAAGCCCGGATTTGACCGGATAATATCTTAATCTCTACAGCATATTGTGAAGCCCGGGGTACGACCGGATAACAATGCCAGACAACCGCCAAGCCTGGATTGCAACCAGATAGTGGTATCCCCTCAGAGCAAGCTATAAAGCCCGTATTCGGCTGGATAAAAGTTTAATCCCCAACAAATTTCTGTGAAGCCTGGGTTACGACCAGACAACAGTCAAGAATACTACGAAGCCTGGAGTCGACCAGATAGTGGTATATCTTCAACACAAGCCGTGAAGCCCGGATTTGACCGGATAACAGCTTAGCAAGATATTGTGAAGCCTGGATTACGACCAGATGACAATACAAGTTTCTGTGAAGCCTGGATTACGACCAGACAGCAGTCAAGAATACTACGAAGCCTGGAGTCGACCAGATAGTGGTATATCTTCAACACAAGCCGTGAAGCCTGGATTTGACCGGATAACAGCTTAGCAAGCTATTGTGAAGCCTGGATTATGACCACATGACAATACAAGTTTCTGTGAAGCCTGGATTACGACCAAATAGCAGTCAAGAATACTACGAAGCCTGGAGTCGACCAGGTAGTGGTATATCTTCAACACAAGCCGTGAAGCCCGGATTTGACCGGATAACAGCTTAGCAAGCTATTGTGAAGCCTGGATTACGACCAGATGACAATACAAGTTTCTGTGAAGCCTGGATTACGACCAGATAACAGTTAATCATTACCAGAATGAAGACTCCCGTCCTGAAATCCCCAGTAGATTGGCATACAACCCAAGCTCCTGATTCCCTAACAGCAGTCCCAAGACTTCTCATCTTCAACGATCAAAGGATTCTCAATCCCCTGCAGCAGTCAAGGATTCACTTTCCCTGGCAGCAGTCAAGACTCTATTATCTCCGGCTATCCAGGATTCATCTATCCTCAACAAGACAACTCATCAATGGCATGCGCATTCATTACATTCATATCATAAACATTGATATAACATATATTGCATCATACATTTCATGCAACATAACTTTGTGTTTAGCTAACATTTTGTCCTTTTCAGGATAAGAATAAAAGGCTATCATTAACAGTTATTCAGATACAGTTCTACACGGACTCATCATCAGGAAACCCTACACCGGTTCCTTATTCAATTTCAAGACTTCTGAAAACAGTTTACGAATTCTCCAGACACGGATGTTAACCTATCGCTTGTTTAGATCCAAGACTTCTGAAAATAGTTTACGGGTTCTCCAGACACGGATGTTAACTTATCGCTTGTTCAAATCCAAGACTTCTGAAAACAGTTTACGGGTTCTCCAGACACGGATGTTAACCTATCGCTTGTTCAGATCCAAGACTTCTGAAAACAGTTTACGGATTCTCCAAACACGGATGTTAATCTATCGCTTGTTCAGATGCAACTACTGAAAACAGTTTACGGGTTCTCCAGACACGGATGTTAACCTATCGCTTGTTCAGATTCAAGACCTCTGAAAACAGTTTACAGACGCTTCCCCAATGTGGATGTCAATCTATTGCTTGTTCAGACCCCCCTAGTTCAGAGATATTCCAAAACATGGACACCCTTTCTGATACTCATTCCAGATGGCATCTTTAAGCCCATCCCCTGACAAGATCTTGGTCACATCTCCAGATGGAATCTTTAAGCCCATCTCCAGATGGCATCTTTAAGCCCATCTCCAAATGGCATCTTTAAGCCCATTCCCGCATCCATTGTTTTGATGAGTACAAATTTACGGGCACTCTAGTGTCCAATCTCCTTTTACCTTCGAGACGCGAAAGGCAAACTTGCCAATCTAACTCATCAGGTGCAAGAAGATTGAACAGGGGAAACTGTTGTACCCCAAAATTTTCCCTCTCATTTCATCAACATTTTCTCATCACAAGACCCTTGGAGCTCAAGATCAAGTTAGGGTTTGCTCTGCTCAAGACCTCTCCTTGCATTGTTGACCCAAATCAGGGTTTGAGTTTGCACAAAGATGTTTTGACCTAATATGCCCAAAGTGACTTTCATGCTTCATTTTGGACTTACAAGTTTATCCATACCAAGTTTCAAGCCTTGATTCCAGTCTTTGCCCAGTCAATTGGACAGTTGACCTAGAAATCAGCTGTATTGGGGAAAAAGTCAACTGTGGCCAATTGACAGTCAAACTTCATGATTTTTGACCCACATCAACATTATGAACTCTTATGAACCATTTGGTCAAGTTTGGATCACAATTCCACAAGAAATTTGATCAGATCACCAAAAGGGTAAAATGGTCATTTTTAGGGTTTTGACTGCACAAAGGCAATTTTTGACTGTTTGACTTAACCAATGGCAAACAAAGTTCACATATGGACTCAAGGACTCAATGGCATTGTCTTGACACATTCAACAAGTTTAAAAAAATCTCAAATGCACAGGATTGATAGATGAATTTTCCAGTCAACTGATCAAAATTTGACTATATACTGAAAAGTCAAACTTTGACTTTTTGGTCAAAATCAAGTGCCAAGATTCATCTTTCATCAAGACATGTCAAATTATGAAACTTGTTCATCAAGAAACCCAAAATTGCAAATTAGGGTTTAAAATGAAGAAATTTCATAACTTAGAATTTTTCTAAGTTATAAAATTTCCTTATTTTTTCCTAACTTTGTCCCATTTTTTCACCAAGATGAAAATGGATTCAAACAAAACTCAAAACATGAAAGTTGTAGTCCATTGCAAAATCTACAACTTTGATTCACAAAGTTTTCTCAAAAGAAGCTTGTAGCTCAAGTTATGATTTTTGGAATAAGGGTGCAAAACTTTTTTAACTTAGAGAAATTTTGACCTATTCTAGGCAGGATTTTTGTCCAACTTCTTGGCCATTTTTCACATGGTTCCACTTGGAGTTTCAATTTGCATTACAAAGATGGATTGTAGTACACATTCCAAGCTTTCCAAATTGTCCAAGAACTTCTCAAACACCCTTGTGGTTAGGGTGAATCGAATTTGCAAAGATGGGAAAAAGTCACTTTTGTTCATAGCCAAATACATGTTCATAACATTTGCATTTTCAAGTCAGCAGGGTTTGTGATGGTTTGCATGCCTCTAAACCTATTCACACTCAATAATTAAATGCTTAACCTTTGTGTTCAAGTCTTATTTTGTGCATTTAGTCATTACACAAAGAACTAATCCATAATTAGAAAAAGCAACTTTGCCATTTTTGTAAAGTAGTGCTTTATGTCAAATTCAAAATCCAAGAGGCATGGGCCAGATCTTTGAGGCTAGCATTTGTACACAAATCCCTCTGATCAAGAACAAGAGATGCAGCATGCTTAAGGACATTGGACATGCCTATATCACAAGTGGACATATCCTTGCTTACATTAGAAGAAAACTTGGCAAAACACATACCAACTCTCATTCCTGTAAAAACCAGCCAAAGCAAACTTTGCAAACAACTTTCACACTCCCTAACTGACCTAAAACACGAATCAACCACCCCTCAAACCTCCTCATTCATCAAAACACCATTTTTCTGCAAGAAACAGGGCATCCCTGCAGATTGAGTTGCACAACTCAGTTTGCTCGTGCGTTTTGGCCCAAGCTTGTTCAAACACACTCCATACCATCCATTGAAGCTATCCCAAGCCCTAGATACAAACTGTAACATCCCTAACCCCTGTTGCCATTTTCATTTTTCAGTTTTGCAGGTGAACTTCCATAGCACGATTCATAGTGATTCAAAGCAAGCTAGGTGTTGGAGAAGCATCCTTGGACTTCAGGCAAGCTGTACCAAAGCTCAAACTCCATTGAAGATACCTCCATTGCTGTACACGACTCAAGCTGAAACAGGTAAAAACATGAACTTCTATCTCTCAATATAGGAAGAGTTAGGCTTAGGTTTATGAATGAAACATGTTCTCCTCATAGCCCTGAAGCCATCCATGTATTTACTTTTCATTTATATTGAGTGTGCTGTGAGAATTTAGGCCATGAACATGTTCTCCCTCGTTTCTTAGAGTTAGGTCAAGTTTTTTATATGTATGAATTCGTCTCTTCATGCTCTATAATGTTTGTGTTATGAGGTTTTGTTAAAAGTCAAAGAATCAGGAGTTTGTGTTGGACATGGTGAAGCGCGCGTTTTCTGTTTGAAACAAGGCTGGAGGTTGAAGAAGGTTGACTTGGGCTGGGCCTGAGTTGTTCCTGCTTTTTGCACCCTCTTTTCCAACTTACACCCCCTTGGCCCATTGTGTGATATATTTGTCATTTTTGTTTTTTTCTTTTTGATTCTGATTTTATATTTTTATTCAAACATGAAAAAACACTAAAAATATTTTTCCTCATTTTTTACATTTTATTTGGCATTTATTTGCTTTATTTAAATATATACATGTAAACAAATATATTTCCTTTTTTATTTAAAACACTAAAAAATAATACAAAAATATATTTTTTTTAGTTATTATTTTTTGTTTACATTTTGAAAACATTTTCTAAAAATATACATTTTTTGTAAATAATTAATATTTTATTTTTTGTACATATTTAGCTTATTAAATATATATAAATATACTTATACATATTTCATTAAATATTTAGGATAAAAATATGAAAATAATACATTTTTGTTTTTATTAATATATGACACTAAAAAATACTCTTTTTTATAATATACTTCTTTTTTTATTTTTTGTATATAATTAACAAATATTGTATATAATTAATAAATAAATATTATTCATTTAGAAAACTAGGGTTTTGCCCTAAACCATAAAAATATTCAAAAATTGACTTTTTTATTTTTGTTTATATTTCGCATTGAAAAATACTTTCTCATACATAAAAAATCCTTTTTGTGCATAATACATTTTGCATATTTATTATATTTGTTTAAATATTGTACAATTTAATATTTGTCTATTCAATATGGATGTAATAGCTTTAGATTTAATTTCTTTCCAAATATCCCCCCATTCAAACATTTGTACCCCCATCACTATAATCATGTTGTAATAATTTAGGACTTTAAATTTCCGCATTTAAAAGCTTTCAAATTATGCCATGTTAGACTTAAGGTTTGTATGCAAATCAACCAACAAATAGCTTGACTAATACAAAGACAAAAAAGCATGAAAATGGACAACACAATGCACACTTGCACCCTTAGGGTTACTCCACTTGTTGCCTCCCAAAATGGGCCATGTTGCATGTTGAGTATCTTTGGCAAAACAAAAACAAATCAAATGATCATAGTCCCTCGATGACGCTTTCTCAAGTTGCCTAAAAAATGATCAAGTCCCTTAAAGGAAAAATTGCCAAAGACACTTGGCACTATTGCATTCATGGTCTAAACGATGACCCGTGCCCGTCCCGTTAACATCCTAACACAAGATTATCCACCAAATACAATGGTGGAACAATACTGTTAAAAGGGTTAAAACATAGAAAAAATCTTTGAGTAAATTTAGGGGTAGACAACTCTTAGTTACTTGATCAAACTTGCAAAACACACTTGCCTACTTTCAAAACACACTCCACAACACAATTTCAAAACAACTTTCAAAACCTTGAAACATCTTTTCAAAAAGACAAACACCTTTTGTAAAACATTCAAGTAAAGAATTGTTACAAGGGTTGCCTAGACAAAGGCATCTTTTTCAAAACATTTTCAAAACCACACACAAAAGCACCATTTCAAACAATTGAAAAGCAAAGGCAAGTGATCTAAGCAAGTAACTAAGAGCCCATGGATAACCATGGATAGAAATGGTGCTAATACCTTCCCTTTCTATAATCTACTCCCCGAACCCAAGAAAACATCTCAAAGGTTTTTCCTGTTCTTTTTAACCTTTCCTTAGGATAAAATAAAAAGTCGGTGGCGACTCTTGCTAAACCGAAACATTTGCGAAAACAAACGCAAAACCTCAAGTCAGTTCCCCCACCGTATCACACCATGGATCATCAGGAGACCGACACACTGGATTTGGCGCATGTTGGGCTCAGAATAGTGGGCCTGAACAAAAATTCAAAAAACACCCCTCCAATTTGGGTTTCACGCCCCCAGGCCCATTTTTCTAACCATTTCATTTTCTTTTTAATTAATTTTGTTTATTCATTATTTAATTTAATTACCTTTTTTTTAATAAATTAATTTTTTGTAAATAAATTAATTTCATCAACTTTTTTTTTTATAATTAATTAAAATTAATTAGAAAAATTAGGTTAAATTCAAATGCTTTTTTTTCATAAAAATCCAAAAAAATGTTAATGAGCAAATTAGGTTTTTAGGGTTTTGAACTCTTTTCTAGCTTTAATTCTCGCGCATTAGTATTTTGCTGTATGATTATTTCTTTTATTGATCTAACTGTGCCCGATTTGTAATAGCTTAATTAGGGTTTTTTATCTCCGTATTTTGCTCTCAGTCAATTCTTCATGTATCTACCCCAAAGCCTTGTAATAGCGTATGACTTTTACTTTCTTGCTTTTATATTGTGTATACTTGTATATAATTGTTAGAAATCTAGGCATTTATGATTAATAAATCAATCGTTGAAGCCACGGGCAGAAAACACAGAGCCTCCACTGAACTTTATATATCCCGAAGGAAGGGGAAATATCGATAAAACCATAAATGGAATGGATAAGATGATCTCACGACCAAGAGAGAGGGGTAAGGGAGTCAGTTATGCGAGGGGAAGGTATTAGAACCCCTCACATCCGTCGTACTCAACGGGATACATTTTGTTTGTTTGTCTTAAAGGGTGTATTTATCTATAACTAGGCTTGCTAAAGGGAAATGGGTGGTTTTTGGTTATTGCATTCGTGAGGGTTTCACAACCCTTTGCTTACGTATCCAATGAAGGAATCAGAACACCGTAGTTCCTCTAGAAATGATTGATTTGTTTGTGTGTTTTAGTGGGCGACGTTAACACACGCATTCTAGCAATAGGCACTGCCAGTATCGCGATAGAACGGAGATATCATGCCCTTGGGGGGAGTTTTGATTGGTTGAGTGTTTTGCGAGTTTTAGAATAAATTCAAGTAATGATTAAAAGAGTGTTTTTGGATTTTCGATTTGTGAATGTTAAGTTTCAATTACAAAAGGAAAGGGTTAAAAGGGAGACTAGAAACCTAGTTGTTTGTTATGTACAAGTGCTGAATTAAAAGTCGAGTTTGAAAGAGGAGTTCTATCCTAAAATTATCATGCCAAGGTTTAAAACCTAATATCTAATTCAACATTAAAATGATCCAAACAAAGTTTAATCGTATAATAGAATTCTTAAGAGACGTGTTATCAAGAATCAATCAACCTAAGATAAAAGAAAATACAATTATAATATTTTTGGGGTTTTACAAGTTAAAGAAATAATAAGATCAAAGGAAATTAAAACCTGAGTTCTAAAACTATCTATGGCTACCGAGTAGGGAAACTGTAATATAAAAATTCTAACAATTCAAAAAAAGGGATTTTGACAGGTTTCAATATTTTTACAGGTTAAGGGGTTTCGACAGGTTTCAAGTTTTGTATAGGTTAAGGGGTTTCGACAGGTTTCTAGTTTTGTACAAGTTAAGGGGTTTCGACGAGTTTCAAGTTTTGTACAGGTTAAGGGGTTTCGACAAGTTTCAAGTTTTGTATAGGTTAAGAGGTTTCGACAGGTTTCAAGTTTTGTACAGGTTAAGGGGTTTTGACAGGTTTCAAGTTTTGTACAGGTTAAGGGGTTTCGACGGGTTTCAAGTTTTGTACAGGTTAAGAGGTTTCGACGGGTTTCAAGTTTTGTACAGGTTAAGGGGTTTCGACAGGTTTCAAGTTTTGTACAGGTTAAGGGGTTTCGACAGGTTTCATGGTTTTGACAGGTTGTAGAATTATGTTGAATTTCTTTTGTTGTTTGTTACAGTTTGGTAGTGTTTGGTCAGTCAGTTGGGTTCGAGAGGATGCGGATTTGGTGAGGGTTTTTAAGTGGATTTCTTGTATGTTTCTGTGAAATTTTGTGTGATTTTTCTGGTTTCTAAATGAGTTTTTTCTCTGTGAATTTCATGTGGGTTTCTAACACTTTATGATTTAGTTGGTTCAACCATTATTTCAGCCCTGATTTCATGATTATCTCATTACAAGCTTAGAAAAAAGATAGATACTACGTAAGTGGTAAAGATCTTACCTACAACTGCCTTGAAGATGCCAAATAGAAAACCAGAGATGAGATTCCAATAAGGTACGATGGTAGACCCGTGCTTGATGCTGATCTTCCTTCTTTGTATTTTATTATGCTCTTCTTCTGCTTTCTGATTGTTGTCCCTCTAACCAATAGATGAAAACCTCATTTTCCTGTGTTGCAGCAGAATATTTTAACGAATGGTTGGTCGAATTTTTTTCTAACTGTTAACAGTTGCCAGGTTATGGAATGAACTGAATTTCGATGGATTAATTGTGTATAAAGGCTATGGTTAATGAGAGGGCTGTTGTTTTTTTTTATGCTATACTTTCAGTGTGTTTTTATGCTGTAACTTCTCTTCTGGTTTTTTTTGTGATTGGTCTCTCGTTCTCACTATGAATGAAGCCAGTTATAGGCAGATTGAGGGGTGTTTTTTGGGGGAACATTTGCTAAGGTTTTTGAACAATTTATGATGCTGTTTTGTGCCTTTAAAGTGCAGGTTTTGTTTTTTTGTCTATTTTGGTGCAAAGTTGACTGTATGGTGCAGTTTTTTTGCTGTTTTGGTTTTGGCAGGTGATACCTCTTCCTCTTTCATCTTTCCATGATAAAAGCTTTTGTGCTTTTTCTTTAAAGTTCTTAAGGGTTGGTTTATTTGGAAAATGATGATGCTAGGGAGTTTTGGCTGTTTGCACTAATATTTTGACTTGTTGCTTTTGTATTTGTTTGGGTTTAAAACGATGTTGCATTATTTGCTTTAGCCTGCTGCATGTTTTGCCTTGTGCATTGCCTGTTGTGCCATTTATGTTGCTGCCTATTTTTGAATAATGCTGCATGTTTTGTTTGCTTGTTTGGCCTGTTTGGGCACTGTACTGCTTTTGGCTTTGTGCGCTGTGGGTTTTGCCTTGGGCGCTTGTGCTTGCTTTGGCAACTTGTGCGCTGACTTGCCTTTGTACGCGAAGCCTGTTTTTCTAGCTTGCTTGTTAGCGTGCAACATGTTGTCTTGTGTGCTTGTGCTTGCTTTTGCAAATTTCTTTTCTTCTTCTTTTTTCCTTTTTGTGAACCAAAGAGAAAACTCTTTGTGATTTGCAAATTGGAAGAAAATTTAAGACATGATAAAAACATCTCCCTATTTAACTGATTCCAAAAGGCAAACCCTTATGATGACATAACAATCAGTTAACTCTATGTTTGAATTTTTTTCTTCATGTTTGGATTGCTAACCCCTTTTTCTTTTTCTTGTTTCATGAGCACGATTATTGGACGATTCGAGGCAAGATCGAACGATGAAAATACCAAAGCGAGGATGAATGACTTAAAGATGAAGACTTGAAGAAACACAAATTATTTTTCTCTTTTCTTTGTAATCAAAACGAATGTAATTTGTATTCCATATTGTAATTCATTTTTCCTACGCTTTGTAATCAGTCCAAAAATGTAACGGATACGAAAGCTCGAATGATATATTTTTTTGAATGAACTCACTTGTATGGAAATCAAACAACTCTTAATCTTGTTTAAATTCTGAAATTCTTTTTTTTTGAATGATCCGAACCCACATCTCAACTTAATAACTTGAATCTCAAGAAATCATGAATAATTTTTATAACTCGTATTCCAAACACAACACGCGCCTTCTGATCAAACTCTCAAACAAAACAAAATGAATGCTTAAGAATTTACTTCCTCTGATTAATTCGAACCCACAACACTGGTCGCTTGAACCTTAATCTTCAAATCATGCCTGAACCACAGCTGCGCTTCTCGAACAGAACTCTGACTTTGACATTCAAACCCACAATAACTTGAAACTTAAACAACAAAAACGATCCCTGATTATTATGAACCTTTATCCTCGTTTTCCGAAGTGCTCGACCTCCACATTTTACAATTCAAACTCCAAATTCTCGACTCAATGGCTTAGAGACTTAAAGAAGAAACTTGAAATGCGAGGAGGTGGAATCTTGACCTAACGCACTGAGCTCTGAGCCATCCTCGAGGCAGGCGAAAGAAACATCTTCTCATAAACCAAAAATTTGAAAACCCTAGCATCCTGACCGGTACACAAAGGGAAATCAACCCTAATCGAATCTCTGATAAATTTGAGCAAGAACCAGTCCTTGTAACCTGACGACACAATTCATTCCATGATCCGTTAATCGAGAACCAAATGTGCTTCCTTTTTACCTGATAAGAAAACCTCAAAACAAGATTAGACATAAAGAGGGCACAACCCTAAAACTTTAAACCAAAGCGCCTGATTCCCTGAGATGCGGGATATGCAAATGACTGGAAAAAATAAAATGATGCAAATGGAATGCAAAGTTCAAAGCTAGACAAGAATAGAGATAGGGAAAATTTGGGGTACGACAATCGTAGATCACTAAACTGCAAGATAAATGTAACTGAAAAAAGCACACTACTGCACACGTTCACTCCTAGGGTTTACTCCACTCGGTTGCCTCAGAAATAATGGTCATGTCCCTCAAACGTAGGGATGTCTTAGCAAAGACCCTTAATTCTAAAGTCATCATAAAGATCATGGTCCCTAACGTCCCTCGAGCTGCCGGCGAGAAATGATCTTGTCCCTCGATATTGCCTATATGATGGCAGTCCCTTCGAATGCTAAGATATCTTTACGTGTTGCCTTCGATAACCATAGCATCCCTTTCGATAGTCCCTCAACATCCAATGATAGGGCTACCTACTCACTAATAGTAGGATAGCATTTTCTAAAGGAAACGAGAAAATGAACAATCTTTTTCAAGTAGGTAGAAACTCTTAAGTACTTGCTCAAAACAATAAAAACTCTTTTTTCACAAACACTTTCAAAACAGTTTTCAAAAACAACTTCGTCACACTCTTGAGGACAGATACAAGGGTTATCACGAAGTAAAAACAAAAAAATTTCAAAACAAGAACACACAAGAAATTTTAAAATGAGCAAGTGCCTAAGAGCCCGTGGAAAACCATGGGTAGAAAGGGTGCTAACACCTTCCATTTCTATAATCTACCCCCCGTACTTAGAAACATCTCGAAAAAGGTTTTTTCTGTTCTTTTTCCTTTTCCTTTGTTGGATGAAATAAAAGTCGGTGGCGAATCTTGCTTACCGCGACATTTGCGAATACAAAACGCAAACTAGTATAACAGTCGGTTCTGCCACCGTATCAGAAAACTGGCGACTCTACTGGGGACTAAAATATAAAGTGGGGTTTACCTTAGGATCTAAGTCATTTTGAAATTACTTTCTTGTTTTTTCTTGCCTGCTTTAAATTCAAGGGTTTTTGTTTGGATATTATTAAAGATCCTACACCCGGATCTGGGGACATTTTTTAGGTAAACAATAATAGATCGTGGAGACTGTACGACATAGACTGATATGGTTTAAGCGATGGTTGTGTTGGTGTGGCATTTTGGTTTATACTGGTGTCCTTCGTGTGGAAACGAGGAGAATACGGGGCCGCCGTGTGGTGTCGTGAAGCACTAACGGACCTTAGAACCTTAGTTGAACAAACTTGGCCATTAGAAAGTAGTGAGATAGTCGGCCTCGGTATAAAGCTAAGGATTGGTTTATACTCGATGCTACACTCATTGAGATCTGACTTTCGGGATATTTCGGCTGCAAGAAAAGATTGCTTGAGCTGAAACAATGCCCGATAAAGGATGATCAGTGATATTGAGAATCTTTAGAACCCGGTTACTTTTCTAAGACAGGTTTGAAACCAACTAAACTTCAAGAGTGTACTTACCTTTAACCTCATCCAAGCCTTTAACCTAAGGTCTATTGTGTGTTTTGCTTATATGTGATTTATCCTGTTTGAACATGACATCATGGATCATAACATAGCATCCATTCTTATTACACTAACCATTACAAGGACCAAGGGAATTTATCTTTGTTCTGTTTTGCAGATCATGGCTTTCGCTAATAGAAACACTATTCGAATCAGCTTTGTGAAAATACCTTCCCAACTCAAGGAGATAGTATCAAAGGTCTCTGAAAATTCTGCGTTCACTAAGAGACATGGTCGACTTCTCAACCTGGTTACTTCAAACTTTGATGAAAAGATGATGAGTGTACTCTTTCAGTTCTTTGATCCCAAGAACCACTGCTTCACCTTTCCAGACTATCATTTGGTGCCTACAATGGAAGAGTTTTCTCAGTTATTGGATATACCCATTCTTGAACAGTTGCCTTTCACAGGTCTGGAAGAAGTTCCTAAGCTAGAAGTAATTTCCTGAGCCTTGCATCTGAAACGGGTCGACGTGGTATCCAATTGAGAAACAAGAAGCGGAGTCAAGGGTTTTCTAGCCAAGTTTCTGATAGACAAGGCCCAGCTGTTTTGGGATGATATGGATTTTCAGGCTTTTGAGGAGGTCTTGGCCCTTATAATCTATGGGTTAGTACTATTTCCCAATCCAGACTTATTCATAGATGTGAATGCTATCAAGATCTTCCTGTCTCGCAACCCCGTGCCTACCTTGCTCGGAGATATTTTGCACGCTCTCCATACTCGTACCATGAAGAGAAGAGGGGTTCTTATGTGCTGCATTCCATTGCTGTCGAGGTGGTTTATTTCTCACCTCCCTAAGTCCGTACTAAAGAATGAAGAAGGTTTGGGTTGGTTGCAAAGGATAATGTCACTTGCTCACATGGATATTCTCTGGTGTTCCCGAGCCATGGAAAACACTACTATTATCGACCATTGTTGGGAGTACCCTAATGTCCCATTACTTGGCATCAGAGGGGGCATAACCTATAATCCTTGTTTAGCTCTGCGACAATTTGGTTACGCTCGAAGGGATGGTCCCCATGAGTTACTTATCGAGGGAATTGTATTCAATTATGAGGATGATGTTCATGGGTATCGCTAGAGGTTCATACGAGCTTGGAGCATGGTAAACAGATTTGGCGCCAAGGCTTTGGGGCCAAAGGCTTCCATCCCTATGGAACCTTATTTCCAATGGGTATGAGCTCGCACCCAGAAACTTATGATGCCCTATATGGCTGTTCTACCAGTGATTGTGGAACCCACTATGGAAGGGGTGTTCCTTACACTATTCTCCATCCTGATATGCCCACTGATCTTGGAGAACTACAGAGGTCTTAGATTCAGTTGAAGAAAGAGCGGGATACCTACAAGGATCAGTTCTATGCCCAGGAGGGAAAGGTTTTAGAGCTCACAAAGCAGCTCCATGAGGAAAGATGACTCAATGTCTGACTCGGCACAAAGAGGAAGCATCCATGGGAATTTTGATTTTTTCTAGTTTTAGATTTGTTTTTAATTGTAACGCCTAAAGGCATTTGAACTTTGAATTCAACTAATAAAATCTTTGTTTCATTTTGGTTCGCAAATTTAAATTTCTCAAAATCTTTGAAATCATTGCATATGCATCCCATTCATAGCATTGCATATACAGGTACCATTACAGGTTTCTCATCTTCTTCGCTATTTATTTTAGCAGAAATATCTTCCGAACAAAGCATCAAGAATCTTCAGGCGCAAAACACCTAGTTCCAGCAGATGTTCATAAATCTGGCAAAGAGGCAGAAGGATCTGAAAGCCCTCATCTTGAAAGAGAAAAAGAAAAAGAAGAAGGCCACCGATATTCTGAATATGGGCAGAAGGTTTAGAGGGCCTTTGAAGCAATAAGTCGATCTGACCTCTTCATCCAAGGAAGGGGAGAATCAAGAAGAAGAGACAAGGAAGAAGGACCCCAGTCCTGAAGTTTCTGACAATGATACCGACTATAATGACGAGCAATATCCTCCCACTGATAGATACAAACAGTTGGAAGATCGTTTGAGTGCTATGGAAGTCCAGAGGATACCTTGGCTGGATTTCGAATAATTGGGATTGGTGTCGGGAGTGGTCATCCCGCAGAAGTTCAAAGCTCCAATTTTTGCAAAGTATGATGGGGTATCCTGCCCAAAACTCCATCTCCGCTCTTATGTCAAAGATACAGCCCCACACCGCTGATAGAAATTTGTGGGTTCATTTCTTTCAAGATAGTCTGTCAGGGACTCAGCTTGAATGGTTCTACCAACTGGAGAGAGCCAATATCCGAAACTGGGAAGATTTGGCTGCTGCTTTTTATAAGTAGTACCAATACAACGCCGACCTTGCTCCCACTCGTACTCAACTCCAGAGTATGTCCATGGGTGAAGTGAAGGCTTTAAAGACTATGCCCAGAAGTGGAGAGACTTGGCTGGAAGAGTTCAAACCCCGTTGTCTGATAGGGAGTTGGTCGATATGTTTCTGGGGACGCTATCTGGTCCATTCTTTAATCATTTGATCGACAACTCTTCAGCTGGTTTCATCGAGCTGATTCTGACTGGAGAGAGAGTAGAAGCTGGGATTTGGAGCAGCAAGATACAAAAGGATGCCTCTTCGAGTTCGATAAAGAAGCCTTTCGCTGGAAAGAAGGAAGCCAGTGCCATCTATAGCCCGAGGGGCCAAAACAGAGCTAAACATTATCAGACAGTAAGTGTCGTAATGATACCTAGGCCTACGGATGCTCAACAACGCAACAATCAACAAAGGGTGGAAAGACCACAACGGCAGTTTACCCGAATCAATATGACGTTGGCTAAAGTTCTACTTCATCTGCTGAGGTCCAACTTGGTGACCTTGAAAGAGGCTCTCAAGAATCCAAATACCACATCTCCCTGATATAATCCAAATGCTCGGTGTGCCTATCATTCCGAGAGTCCTGGCCACGATACCAATGACTGATGGGCTCTAAGAAATAAGGTACAAGATCTGATCAAAGCCAAGGAAATTGAGTTCGATGCTCCGAAAAATCCTAATGTCATAACTGCTCCCATGCCTAAGCACGGTCGTGGAGTTAATGTTGTTGATACCGACTTGTTTTTGACCTTGGTGGATGAAGTTTCTACTCCTCTTATGATTGTGAAGAAGAATTTACTATTGGCCGGTTTATTTCCGAGTTGTGGTGAAGGTTGACACATGTGTTCATTTCTGCCTTCTGGTTGCCATTTGCTGAAGTCAGGTGTCCAACGCCTGATGGACAACAAAGAAATTTTGTTCGAGAAAAATTTGGTTCCTGTTGTTCCATATGAAGACATTGCCATTATAACCATTTCCGCCAATCCTTCCAAGGTCTCCTAGAGAAGACATTTTAGGATTACATCTGCTCCAAGAATCGCTCCGCTAATAATCATTGTTCCTGGTCCTGTCCCGTATGCCTCGAACAAAGCAGTCCCCTGGCATTATGGTGCCGATGTGTATTATCATGGCATCAAACAAGATCTGAAAAATGAAGAGGCCGATCCTGATATTGGTAACTGTGATACGGTGGGAGAACTGACTTGAGGTTTTGCGTTTGTGTTTGCAAATGTTTCGGTTTAGCAAGAGTCGCCACCGACTTTTTATTTTATCCTAAGGAAAGGTCAAAAAGCACATGAAAGACCTTTGAGATGTTTTCTTGGGTTCGGGGAGTAGATTATGAAAAGGAAAGGTGCAAGCACCATTTTCATCCATGGTTATCCATGGGCTCTTAGTTAATTGTTTAGATAACTTGCTTTTGCTTTTCAATTGTTTGAAATGGTGCTTTGTGTGTGTGATTTTGAAAATGTTTTGAAAAGAGGCCATCGTTGTGGCAACCTTTGTAATGATTCTTTGTTTGAATGTATACAAAGGTGTTTTTGTCTTTTGAAAAGATATTTCAATGTTTGAAAGTTTGAAAGTTTGATTTGGGAAATAATTTGAAATTGTGGTGTGAAGTGTGTTTGAAAATAGCAAGGACGTTTTGCAAGTTTTGATCAAGTAACTAAGAGTTGTCTACCCTATTTTACTCAAAGGTATTTCCTACACATTTTTAACCCTTTTGACAGTGTTATTTTACCATTGCATTTGGTAAACAACCTTGTATTAGGATGTTAAACGGGACAGGCGCGGGTCATCGTATAGACCATGATAGCAATTGTGTTAAGTATTTTTAACAATTTTCCGAGGGACTTGATCATTTTGTTTAGGCAACCAAGACAACATCATCGAGGGACTATGATCTTTTGTTTTGTTTTTGTTTTGCCAAAGTACTCAACATGCATAACATGGCCAACTTTAAAGGCAACAAGTGGATGAAACCCTAGGGGTGCAAGTGTGTATTGTGTTATCACTTTCATGCATTTTTGTCTTTGTTATTAGGTCAAACTACTTGTTGATTTTGGATTTTTGCATACAAACCCTAATCTCTAACCATGGCATAATTGAAAGCATAAAGTGCGACAATTAAAAGTCTATGCTATTACAACATGATTATGGGGAGGGGGATATAATTTTTGAATGGGGATTATTTGACAAGAGATTAAAACCCTAATTTACTATTACATCCAAATTGAATCAAATGGCATAAATAATAAATTGTCAATATTTAAATAAACAAATTAAATAAATATACAAAATATATGAATATGCAAAAAGTTAATGTTTATTTTCCATGTATGTAAAAATATTTAATGCAAAAAAAGAAATAAATAAATAAACGAAATTATTATTATATATTAAGGGTAAACCCTAATTTCTTTAAGAAAATAAATATATTAACTATATTATTTATATATAATAAAATAAAATGATATATATACAAGAAATGAAATATGTTTTGAAAAAGGTATTGTTTTAAGTATAAATAATAATAATAAAAAGTATAGTATTTTTTATGTTTTTATTTTCAAGTATTTATAAAATAAAAGTATATATATATATATATATATATATATATATATATATATATATATATATATATATATATATATATATATATATATATATATATATATATATATATATATATATATATATATATATTAAATTTGTATAATAAAATAAAATATATACAAAAATAAAAAAATATATTTAGAACAATATTTTTTAGTGTAAATAAAATAATAAAATAAAAGTATAATTTATATATTATTTCTAAGTTTTCAATAAATAAAATATGTACTAACTAAATTGTTTTTATGTTAGCAAGAAATAAAATAAAATATAAAATAAATGTAAAAAATTATAAAAATATTTTTTGGGTATTTTTATATTTAGAAAATAAGAAAACAAAATCAGAAATGAAAATAAAATGGAAAAATACAAAAGTATGAAGAAATGGGCCAGGGGGTGCAAAAAGTAAAAGGGAGGTGTCAATAGTGAGCCAGGACCAAGCCCAGCCCACCACACTTCATCTTCAACCTCTGACTTTCAAAAAACGCGCGCGCCTGTACCAAACACGAATATCCTGCATACGAGCTCTATTGCAAAAACACATAACATCAAAGTTGTAGAGCTTTTCAAGACGAATTCAACCATATAAAAAACTTGTCCTAACTCTCAAAGACCAGAGAGAATTTCTCTGGCCCTAAAATCTAACCTAATTTTTTTAGGATGTTCATGGACCAAATTCTCTTAGCATGCTTAATAAAAATGAAAACTGAGCATTTGTACAACTTTGTGGCTATGAATACTACATTTTTTATTCACAAACCTAAGTCTAAATGTTCCTAAATAGAGAGATAGGAAGTTGATAAAAACCTGTTTCAGTTGACTTCGTGTATGGAAATGTGGAGCTTTTCAACAAGGCCTAAGATGTCTGGGAGCTTGCTTGAACTTCACTTGACCTTCTCCAATGTCTAGCTTGCCTTGAATGCACTTGAACAAGCCTACATAACTTAACCTGCACAAGCTCAAAATGAAAATGGCAAACCCTGTAAATGGAGTTACAGTTGGTGTTTAAAGTTTGGGATAGCTTGGATGGATTGAATGGAAGGTGTTTGAACTGGTTTGGGGCAAAACGCACGAGCAAATTGTGCTATGGAAGTCAAGATGTAGATGCTGCCCTGTTTTGCCAATGGAAGGTGATTTTGAGCTTTGGGATATTTGAGGTCTCAAAGGATCGTGTTTCTGGCTCAAAGGGGTGTGAGAAAGATGTTTCAAATGCTTGCACAAGTTGGTTTTTGCTGAAGTTCCACTTTTTCTGTTTTGGACAAATTTCTTGGTTATGAAGAAAAGTGTGAGAGGTCATGTGAAACAGGCCTGTACAGGCTATCCATATGCTTGCACCCTCTGCTCTATGCCCCTATAATTTGTGGATTTGATTTGCTGCATAAGATCTGGACTAATGCTCAAAGATTGTGGTTTGACATAAAGCAAGATTATAGCAAAAATGGTAATGTACCTTTTTCTACTTAAGGATTAATCTAATGTGCAATGTTCTAATGACCAAAAAAATGCCTTAGACCAATGGATTTGCATTTAATTAATGAGTGTGAAATGGTTTTGAGGCCTGTAATCTAGTGCAAAGCAAGCTGATTTGAATTTGCAACTTGTATGAACATGAACATGCCATGGATGAAAAGTGAATTTTTTCCAACTTCAATCATTCGATTCTCCCTATCCACAAATGAGTTTGGAGAGTTCTTGGACATTTTGGAAAGCTTGCAACATGCTCTACAATCCATATTTGAAATGAAATGTGATATTCCAAGTGGAACTATGTGAAAAATGGCCATGAAGATAGGTCAAAATCCTGCCTAAACTAGGGCAAAATTTTACTAAGTTAAAAGTTTTAGGTACCCTTGTTCCAAAAATCATAACTTAAGATCCAAGCTTCTTTTGGGAAAACTTTGTGAATCAAAGTTGTATACTTTGTGGAGGACTACAACTTTCATGTTGGAATTTTTGTTTGAATCCAATTGTATCATGGTGAAAATGTTGGGCAAAGTTAGGAAAAATTAAGAAAATTTCATAACTTAGAAAAATTCTAAGTTATGAAATTTTTCAACTTTAAACCCTAATTTGCAAAAATGGGTTTCTTAATGAACAAGTTTCATGTTTTGACACATCTTGATGAAAAATGACCCTTGGCACTTGATTTGACCAAAAAGTCAAAGTTTGACTTTTTAGTGTACAGTCAAATTTGGATTAGTTGACTGAAAAATTCATCTGTCAATCCAATGCCCTTGAGATCTTTTGAACCTTGTGAATAGGTCAAGATGATGCCATTGAGTCCTTGAGTCCATGCTTGAACCCAATATGCCATTGGCTAGGTCAAAAATCAGAAATTTCCTTTGTGCAGTCAAAACCCTAAAAATGACCATTTTGCCCTTTTGATGATCTGATCAAATTTCTTGAGGAGTTGTGGTCCAAACTTGATCAAATGGTTCATATGAGTTTATAATGTTGATGTGGATAAAAAATTGTGATGTTTGACTGTAAATTTGCCACAATTGACTTTTTTTCCAATACAGCTGATTTCTAGGTTAACTGTCCAATTGACTGGGCAAAAATTTGATTCAAGGCTTGAAACTTGGTATGGACAAACTTATGAGTCCAACATGAAGTATGAATGTCACTTTGAGTATTGAAAGTCCAAAAATATCTGTGCAAACTCAAACCCTAATTTAGGTCATCAGTGCAAGGAGATGTCTTGGGCAGTGCAAAACCCTAATCCTGTCTGGAGTTCAAGGAGCCTTGTGAGGGGAAATATTGATAAAATGAGAGGGCAAATTTTGGGGTACAACAGCTGCCCCTATTCAATCTTCTTGAACCTAAAGATTTAGATTGGCGAGTTTGCCTTTCGTGACTCGAAGGTAAAAGAGGATTGGACACTAGAGTGCCCGTAAATTTGCACTCGTAAAAAATGTAGCTGAGGGAATGGGCTTAAAGATGCCATTTGGAGATGGTAGAATCTTGCTGGAGATGGGCTTAAAGGTTCCATCCAAGACTTGTTTGTTGAGAATTAGGAGAGTGAATGTCAGAATGGTATTCGTATCTGGAACGTATCTGAGTTGTATCTGGAGATTGGATCTGTATGAGCAAGGGAATGGCGTCCGTGTCTAGAGCGTATCCAAGTTGTAACTGTATTTGATTCTTGAACGAATATCAGAATGATGCCGTGTCTGGAGTGTATCTGTATTGTATCCGAAATCTGAAATCTGAATAAGCGACAGAAAGACATCCATGTCTGGAGTATCTCTGGGCTGAGGAATAGGTTTGAATGAGTGACAGAATGGCAACCGTGTCTGGAGCGTATCTGGACTGTATCTGAAGTTGAGATATGTATGAGTAGTAGAATGACTTCCGTGTCTGGAGTGTATCCGTACTGTAATTGGGATCTGGATAAGTGACATAATGACTTCCGTGTCTGGAGTGTATCTGAACTTGAAGTTGATAGTTGAATCTGAATGAGAGATAAAATGGCTTCCGTGTCTGGAGCGTATCTAGTCTGTATCTAATTGCTGAAGTCTGAATGAGTAATAGAATGACCGCCGTGTCTGGGGTGTATCCATACTGTATCTGGACTTGAAATTCTAAATGAGTAATAGACTGACTGCCGTGTCTGGGGTGTATCCATACTGTATTTGATATTTTTGAGCATTTGTTAAAGATAGCTTTTAATCTTATCCTGAAAAGGGTAAAATGTTAGCTAAAAACACAAAGTTATGTTGCATGAAATGTATGATGCAATAAATGTGTTTTATCAATGTTTATGATATATGAATGTAATGTATGTGCCTGTAAGCTGATTAGCTGTATTGCTGAGGAAAATAAATCCTTGATAACTGGAGATAATGAAATCTTTGACTGCCGCCGGGGAAAATAAACCCTTGACTACTGCTGGAGATTCAAAACCCTTGATTGTTGAGACTGAGAATGTCCTTTGGACTACTGCTGAGGATTGAAAATACTTGGTGACTTGTGGGGATTAACAAGAGCTTTGACAACTTCTGCGGGGAATTGAGAATCCTTCATGACCTTCCTGGGGAAATAAGGACTAATTCGACGATCTCTACTGGGGAATTAAAACCTGGGAGGCTTCAATTGGAGAAATGGGAACAAGAATCTTCGTTCTGCCGGGGAATAACTCCATGGGGAGAATGTTTATCCTGTTGGAGAATTTTTCGAAAGCTTGGGTTGTATGCCAATCTACTGGGGAATCGGAGGAAGCTGGATAGTATTCCACCGGGGTTTAAGATTTGAAGTTTTGGATTCCTTTGAGGAAGGAAGCTTTATCTTCGCTGGGGATCTGTAGTTTAAAGTATTCTGGCTCCGCTGGGGATCGGGAGTTTAGAAACTTAACTTTGATGGGAATTTTGAAACTTAACTCCGCTGGGGATGTGTATTTCAATGTTTTAGCTCTGTTGAGGACCTGAATGGCCTACTGTAGGGGATTTCTTCTGGAATAACCTAAAGACGTTTTCCTATACTTTCAACCTATTAGTAATTATCCTTTCTCATTTCGTTTTATTTGTAAGCAGTGATTATATTCAAATGCATATGCTCATTTAATAAATCATTGGACGTTTTCAAACAAAACACAAGTGTAAAAGGCAAACAAATTTCTGTACTTTGAAGTATCTTTATATTAACTTTGTGTAAGTATTTTGTACAGAGGAGACAGACATCCTAGTAAGAGAATGTTGTCATAAAAAATGAGAGAAATTTATACAAAGAAAGATGGCTATGTGTAACAATTCCATGGGGTTCCCATTCTGCTATAGCCTTCACAAATCTGAGTATCTGTCCATTCATTGCTTCATCCGCAAATGATTGGATTGATCAGAAGCCTGGAGCTCGTCCGTGAAGAGATTGTCCTTAAAGTGATCCGACGAGACATAGTCATACGCTTTGATTCCCTAACTTTTGCCTGGATCGCCCTTTCGGGTTTTCGATCCACCGGGAAACCCTTTTTTGCCCAAGTCTCCCTTTCGGGTTTTCAACTTGTCGGGTGTACAAATTTTTTTATTTATCCCTAACTTTTTCCTGAACCGCCCTTTCGGGTTTTCGATCCACCGGGATGCCCATTTTTGCCCAAGTCTCCCTTTCGGGTTTTCAACTTGTCGGGTCGTTTTATGCGTAGTATCTTTTGACTATATCTGCGTTCGCAGGGTGCGGCAGGTCATCACCGTCCATGGTGGTCAGAATCATTGCCCCACCAGAAAATATGTTTTTGATCACAAACGGTCCTTCGTAAGTAGGAGTCCATTTGCCCCTGGGATCACTTTGCGGTAGGATGATTCACTTGATTACAAGGTCCCCGACTTGATATACTTGTCTCTTGACTTTCTTGTTGAAGGCCTTGATCATACGCTTTTTATACGCCTGACCATGGCAAACAGCAGTAAGTCGCTTTTCGTCAATCAAGTTAAGTTGATCAAGCTAGGTTTGAATCCAATTGTCTTCATTCAAACCAGCATCTTTCATGATTCTCAAGGAGGGAATCTGAACCTCGATAGGTAAAACAGCCTCCATGCCGTATACCAAAGAAAAGGGTGTTTCCCTAGTTGAAGTGCGTGTCGTGGTACGGTACACATGCAGAGCAAACGGTAACATTTCATGCCAGTCCTTGTAGGTGACTGTCATCTTTTGAATGATCTTCTTGATATTTTTATTTGCGGCTTCAACATCATCGTTCATCTTTAGCTGATAGGGAGATGAATTGTGATGTTGAATCTTGAACTGCTCGCACAGAGCGGTGATCATAGTATTATTCAAATTTTTACCGTTGTCCGTAATGATCCTGTCGGGGATACTATACCGGCATATGAGGTTCTGCTTGATGAAGCGGGCAACCACATTCTTTGTAACGGAAGCGAAGGAAGCTGCTTCGACCCACTTGGTAAAGTAATCAATGGCCACCAGGATGAAACGGTGTCCATTGGATGTTGTAGGCTTTATCTCTCCAATCATGTCGATTCCCCACATCGCGAATGGCCAAGGAGCTGTTAAGACATTGGGAGGAACTGGAGGAATATGTACCTTGTCAGCATAGATTTAGCATTTGTGACAAGTACGGGAATGTTGATGACAATCAGCTTCCATGGTAGACCAGTAGTAGCCTGCCCTTAGAATTTTCTTTAGCCATCGTATGACCACTCGAGTGGGTGCCAAAGGTGCCATTATGCAGTTCAACCATGATCTGCTCAGCTTCAATCTTGTCCACACAACGGAGTAGGACACAATCAAGATTGCGCTTGTATAGGATACCATTGCTCAGAAAGAACTTGGCAGCGAACCTCCTTAAGAACTTTTTGTCGTTGACTGAAGCTCCTTCAGGGTACTTTTGTGCTTCGAGATACCTTTTGACGTCATGAAACCAAGGTCGGTCCACCACTTCTCCGGTATTAATCTCGTGACAACGTGCAGGTTCGTCCATTCGTTCAATGGTGATTTGAGGTGCCTCATTATCCCAGTTAAGTTTAAACATGGATGACATTGTAGCTAGCGCATCTGCTAGCTGATTCTCTTCTCGCAGGAAGTGCTCGAAGGTAATCTGCTCGAAATGTGGTAACAATGTTAGGACATGTTCTTTGTAAGGGATGATGTTAGGGTGTTTAGTATCCCACTCTCCTTTGATTTGACTGATAACCAAAGCTGAGTCCCCAAATACAACCAGAGATTTGATTCCCAAGTCAATAGCAGCCTTGAGACCAAAGATACAAGCTTCATACTCGGCCATGTTGTTGGTGCAGCTGAAGCAGAGTCTAGCAGTGAAAGGTGTATGGCAACCTTCTAGAGAGATAAGTACCGCGCCGATACCATTTCCAAGCTCATTTGAAGCACCATCAAAGTACAGGGTCCATCGGGATCCTTGTTCAGATCCGTCATACAGTCTGTTACCTTTAACGTTGTCCAAAGTCATAATATCCTCGTAACGGAAGTTGAACCTCATAGATTGGTAATCTTCGACGGCTTGATGAGCTAGATGGTCAGCTAGTACACTCCCCTTTATAGCTTTTTGGGTTGTATACTGGATATCATACTCAGTCAAGATCATCTTCCATCTAGCAATTCTTCCGGATAAAGCAGGCTTCTCGAAGATGTACTTGATCGGATCCATTTTAGAAATCAGCAGAGTGGTATGTGTCAACATATACTGCCTTAGCCGGCGAGCAGTGAGTAGCGAGTCTCACATTCGGTAAACTTTTTGCTAAGGTAATAAATGGCATGCTCTTTTCAGCCAGACTCGTCATGTTGGCCCAGTATGCACCCCATTGAATTATCCAAAATAGTCAGATACATGATTAAAGGCCTTCCTTCGACGGGTGGCATCAAGATAGGAGGTTCCAGCAAATACTCCTTAATTTTATCAAAAACAACTTGACAATCATTGTTCCATTCAACCACCTGATCTTTCTTCAACAGCTTGAAGATTGGCTCACAGGTAGATGCTAGGTGAGAGATGAACCTTACAATGTAGTTTAAGCGTCCCAAGAAACCTCTAACCTCCTTCTCAGTGCGGGGGGCAAGCATTTCTTGTATAGCTTTGACTTTGGCAGGATCAACCTCGATGCCTTTGTTACTAACGATAAATCCTAAAAGTTTACCGGACCTGACTCCGAAAGTGCACTTGCTATGGTTCAGTCTGAGCTTATATTCCTTTAACCTGACAAACAGCTTTTGCAGATGGTTGAGGTGTTCTTCTTCTGTTTGTGAACGAGCTATCATGTCGTCTACATAGACTTCAATCTCATGATGTATCATGTCATGAAACAAAGCTACCATGGCTCGCTGATAGGTTGCCCCGACATTCTTCAGTTCGAATGGCATCACTTTATAGCAGAAGGTACCCCACTGCGTAACAAAAGTAGTCTTATCCATGTCTTCAGGGGCCATCTTGATTTGGTTGTACCCTGAAAATCCATCCATGAAAGAAAACACCTTATGTTGAGCTGTATTGTCGACCAAAATGTCAATGTGTGGTAGTGGAAAATCATCTTTAGGGCTAGCCCTATTTAAATCTCTGTAGTCCACACACATTCTGACTTTGTCGTCCTTCTTAGGTACGGGCACAATGTTAGCAACCCATTGTGGATAGAAAGTAACAACCAGAAAGCCAGCATTGAACTGTTTTATCACTTCAGCTTTGATCTTCTCAGACATATCGGGCCTCATTCGGAGGACTTTCTGTTTGATTGGTGGACAATCTTCTCTTGTAGGGAGACAGTGAACCACAATATCTATATCCAGTCCCGACATGTCTTCATAGGACCAGGCAAAGATCTGAACATATTCATTCAACAGCTGAACTAAGCGCTCTTTGACACTTGGCTCCAGGTTGGCACCCACTTTAACCTCTTTTCTGTCTTCAGCAGTACCCAAATTGATAGTCTCTAACAACTCTTCATGGGGCAGAATAGCCCTTTCTTCTTGTTGCAAAAGTCTAGCCAACTCTCCAGGCACTTCACAATCTTCATCACCTTCGTACTCGGCATGATTGACAGATCTTCAGAGTCACTGAAAGCCATAGTAGAATTGTTACCCATGGAATCCGGAGTGGATGGGTACCTGCATTTTGTGAGTGTGGGTGTGTGTAAGGGATAGCCATCTTTAAACAAAATAAAATGTAGAAAGAAAATGAACACAAAAGTTTATAGATGAAAACGTCCATGATTCATTAAAAATGGCATATGAAAATGAAGAATCAAAACCCTTACAAATGGACCTATATGCCCCGGGTAAGGCATAAGGCGAAAAGAGTGTACGAATTGTTTAATAATTATTACAGACCAAACAGGAAATGTTCAAAAGATAAATTACTGATTGATGAAATTAATGGGAACAAAGTCTTTCGCCTCCCAGTTGTTCAGTCCTCCTTCAATGGTTGGAAAGATCCAGTCTTCAAAATTGCTTCCTTCTTCATCATCCTCTAAAGCATGAACTCCGTGATGAGTGATTTTTGGTGGCGGTCCTCCAGCCCGGGAGCGACGCACAGCCTTCTGGCTAGCAGCGGTGAAACCTAATTCGAACTTATCTGTCTTGTAAGGAAAATATGGCAATTGACCCCACACTGTACTTCCTCCTTCCTTGATTACAGCCTCCGCATCTTTAAGGGATGACATCCGGGACACAGGCTTGGTAATGATGGACACATCAGTCATTGTCTTGGCTACCGCGACTTCAGGAGAAACCTCTTCAAAGTGTTGGAAAGGTGTTTCTATGAATTCACCATCTAACTCCATGTAGCGGAAAGAGTTAAGGTGACTTATCATATACTCCTCCTCACCATGAACTATTATGATTTTACCCTGGACTGGGTACTTGAGCATCTGGTGTAGAGAAGAAGTGTCTGCCCCAGCATTGTGGATCCATGGCCTTCCCAACAAGCATGAATATGAAGGACAGATGTCCATCACATAAAAAGTAGAGTTGAAAATTTCTGTTCCCACCTTAATTGGGATGTCCACTTCTCTATGAACCATCCGCTTAGAACCGTCGAAGGCTCTAACAATGATATTACTGGGCTTTAGGGTCAAATTTTCACAGTCCAATCTGTCCAATGCTTTCTTTGGTAGAACATTTAAATATGAATCGGTATCAACCAGAACATGAGCAAGTGTAGTTCCTCTGCACTCTACCGAGACATGCAGCGCATCATTATGCTTTCTTCCCTTAGACGTCAGATCAACATCAGATAAGCCCAGACCATTGTTGGCTGTAAGGCTAGCCACGCACTCTTGAAACTGATCCGCAGAAGTTTCTTGAGGCACGTGTGCCGTCTTCAGAAATTTGATCAAGGCTTTGGCAT
The DNA here is from genome assembly GCA_948472305.1 of Vicia faba. Taxonomy (NCBI): domain Eukaryota; kingdom Viridiplantae; phylum Streptophyta; class Magnoliopsida; order Fabales; family Fabaceae; genus Vicia; species Vicia faba. The sequence continues at coordinate 1,048,380,651 of OX451739.1, forward strand.
GAGCCTCAGAGCAGAGCAATAGAGCCAACATAGAGATTTTTGAAGGGGTTTGCCCCAACTGCTCTACAAAATCATAGTCGCTCTTCTTAATTATCTTTAAAATCTCTTCCATCTCTTTTTGGGTGGTCTCGGGGATAACCAAAGTCTGAGCCCTCGTCCTGATGGGCGCTTCTTGGATCCCCTTACCTTTATCAGTAGTAACAGCAGAGGGTACAACCTCGGGAGTAACAATTTCTTCGATCACTGGTCTTTGCACAGATATCTTGATAGGCATAAGAGCACTTGAGGGTCCGAAGATTGCTCGTGGGGGAGCAATCTCCGGAGAGAAGATTCTTCAGCTACGAGTGATCTTACTTGTTCCCACAATATTCCCCACACCAGGAGTCTCTTCATCGGAATTCTCTTCGACTAATTTGATCTGCTTAACACCATGGTAGAATATCTCTCCTCCATCATTCCATGGTATCTTCTTGTTGGACTTATATGGGATAGGCTCCGGCATGGTAATCTTCAGTGGTACAAACTTTGGGTCAGGCGTAATCTTAACAGGCCTTTTGCAGGTATTGGAAAGATTTTCGGAAATGGTGATTATAGCAACATCATTGATTGGAGTAACATGAGTAACATGAGTGATAGTAGCAACATGAGTTTTCTGAAAGAGGATCTCTTGAGTATCCATCAAGCGTTGAATGCCTGACTTCAATAGCGGACAGTCAGATTGCAAGGTTGAACAGAAGTAACAATCTTTTTCACAGCTTGGGAATATCCCGGCTTTTAACAGATTCATCTTGATCATTGGTAACAGAGTCATTAGGTCATCAACAGTGGTAACATGAATATCTTCCACAATAGCATGGACATTATGACCATGTTTTGGCATAGGAGCAGATATCACATTAGGTTTTTCGGGGGCATCAAACTCTACCTCCTTGGCATCTATCAAATCTTGGATCTTGTTTTTAAGGGCCCAACAGTTGTTGGTGTCATGCCCTACACTGTCCGAATGGTATGCATATTTTGCATTTGAATGATAATAGGGAGAAGAGGTATTTGGGTTTTTCGGCGCTTCTTTCAAGTTGGTAAGGTTTAACTTTAACATATGAGGGAGGACCTGAGCCGGTGTCATATTGATCCGGGTGAATTGCCGTTGTGGCCTTTCTACCCTTTGCTGGTTAGCTCTAGGTTGACTTCTTCGAGGTTGATCGGCTGAGGAGTTCTGGATCATCACAGCCCCTACCGCTGGTTAGCGCTCCATTCTCCCTTGATTTCTCTGGGTGTGAATAGCAGAAACTTACTTCTTGGCTGGGAAGGTCTTCTTGATAGCAGTGGAAGTGGAGGCATCCTTCTGAATTTTACCATTCTTAATGCCAGCTTCGACCCTTTCACCGGTCATAATTAATTCGGTGAACCCTGCAGATGAGCTCCGGATCAAGTGATTGAAGAATGGATCTGACAGGGTCCCTAAAAACATGTCAACCAACTCTCTATCCGACAATGGTGGCTGCACCCTTCCAGCCAAATCTCACCACTTCTGGGCATACTCCTTAAATCCCTCATTAGAGTCCATACCCATACTCTGTAGTTGAGTACGAGTAGGCACTAAATCTGCGTTGTATTGGTATTGTCGGTAGAAAGCAGCAGTTAAATCTTCCCAATTATGAACATCAGATCTCTCAAGTTGATAGAACCAGCCCAATTGCATTCCCGACAAACTATCTTGAAAAAAGTGGACCCACAGATCCTTATCAGAAGAGTGAGGTTGGATCTTTTTGATGTAGGACCGCAAATGCATCTTCGGACAGGACAAACCGTCGTATTTAGAAAATGTAGGTACTTTGAACTTGGGAGGAATGACGATCCCAGCAACCAACCCTAGTTCTTCGAAATCTAGCCCAGGTACCCTTTGTACCTCCATGGCTGCCAACCGATCCTCAAGATTTTTATACTTATCGTCTGCCAGAGGGTACTGCTGTTCAGAGTAATCTTCATCCTCTTCCTCTTCTTCTTCTTCAGCCTCAGACTCGGAGGGCATTGCAACTCCCTTTCCTTTACCAATCCCTTCGTCAGACGTCGAGGGGAATTCTAGAACTCTCCTAGCTTGATTCTCAAATCTTCTTCCCATAGTGGCCACACCAATTCTTTTCTTTTTCTTGTTTTCCTTTTCTTTCTCTTTCTCTAACAGTGCTTTAAGATCCTCTTGACCCTTTGCTAAGGTCATGAGGAGTTGTTGGAATTGCGAATTCTGTGCTTGCAGATCTTTAACCGTCTGCTCTATATCCATCTTGCTGAAATAAACAGCAGAAAGATAAGGAAACCTGGTGTGAAGACCTGTTAATGCATATGATGAATGATGTGTATTCATGTAATGCATTCAAGGATTCAGAAATTCAAATTTGTTGTAAACAAAAAGAACACACATCATATTAATAAGAAGAAATTTGTTAGTACATAAATGCCCCATGGGCAGAATATTACAAAGCTTCTTAATGTAAAAAGAAGTTGCACATCCTTTTTGGCGCGATGTAAGTGTTAAGAGTCTCCTCTTCGTGAAGTCGGCGGGTAAGTTCCAAAACCTTCTTCTCACTGGCATAAAAGCTGGCTTCAAAAGTGTTCCGCTCTTCCTTGAGCTGTATCCAACTCTTTTGCAATTCTTCCAATGATGTTGGCATGTCTGGATATAGGAGGGTGTATGGAACCTCTCCTTCCATAACAGGCTCTTTGATCACAGGCAGAATGTGAGGGTAAGGCATCATAAGACTCTGGGCGCGGGTTTGTACCTACTTGAGGTAAGGCTCAAGGGGGATGGAATTCCTGTGCCCCAGTGTCTTACTATCCACTTTGTTGGGCATCCTCCAAGCTCAGATAAATCTTTGTCGAAGTCCTTGAGCGTCGTTGTCGAAGTCAAAAACCAAGTCAGGAATCAGCATATCATGAGGGCCATCCCTTCGGGCATACCCAAATTGCCTTAGAGCTAAACAGGGGTTGTAGGTAATGCCTCCCCTAATGCCAAGTAGTGGGACATTAGGGAATTCTCCACAACGCTCAATGATGATGACATTTTCTCTGGACCGAGAACACCAATGAACATCAGAATGCGTAAGAGTCATCAATCGTTGTGACCACCTTAAACCCTGCCCATTCTTCAAAACTGATTGGGGAAGGTGAGAAATAAACCACCTTGCTAGAAGAGGAGTACAACACATGAGAACACCTCTTTTCCTTATTGTTCGTGTGTGAAATAAGTGTAGGATGTCCCCAAGCAATGCAGGCACAGGATTCCGAGATATGAAAATCTTGACAGCATTCACATCTATAAGCTGATCAGGGTTTGGGAACAAGACCAACCCATAGATGAGAAGTGCTACAATCTCCTCAAAAGCTTGCAGATCTAGAGAATTCCAACAGTCTTGTGTCTTCTCAAATAGAAACTTTGCATAGAATCCCTTGACACCACTTCTAGTTTCCCAATGACCTTTGATATCAGATGGTTGTAAGTGTAAGGCTTGAGCAACATCTTCAGGCTTTGGTTCTCTTTCCGTACCGTTGTAGGGTAGTTGATGAAGAATAGGAATCCTCATGAGTTGAGAAAATTCCTCCAAGGTAGGTACTAGTTGGTAATAAGGAAATGTGAAACAGTGGTGTAGGGGGTCAAAGAACTGGAAGAGGACTTTCACCATGTCTTCTTCAATGTTGGAGTTGACCAAGTTGATAAGTCTACCATGTCTTTCACTGAAGAGAGAATTCTCTGGAATCTTGGAAGTAAGCTCCTTGAGTTGAGGAGGGATCCTCACAAGGTTGACTTGAAGTGTTTTCCTGCGAAGAGATTCCATGACCTACAAAACAAGAACAAAGATGAAGATCCAAACCCTTGAAATGGTTAGTGGATGTATATGATGCTTTATTATGTTCATGATGTATGCACAAGCATATGTACAAACAAGTCACACAAGATCCTAGTTTCAGGCTTGCATGGGTTTTCATAGGTAAGTACCCTCTTGAAGTTAGTTGGCTCAACCTGTCCTATTAATAGTAACCGGGTTCTAAGGAGCTCAATATCACTGGATTATTTTCTGTGTTCATTGTTTCAGTTTAGCCATTTAACTGGCGACCGAAATATTCCAAGAAAACAACCCTCAATGAGTGTAGTATCGAGCATCCACCAACTTCGGACTGCACCAAAGGCGGTCATCTCACTACCCCTAAAAAGGCCAAGTTGGTCAAGTAAAGGTTCTAAGAGTTCATTAGTGCTTCATGACATCACTCAGCGGCCCCGTATTCTCTTTGATTGACTCAAAGGCTACCGGTACTCACAAATATGTCGCACTAATATAGCTATTTCTTCAACCATGTCGGTATACCCCACATAGTTTCCACAACGTATTTCTATTTACCTATGAATGTTTCCCAAAAATCCGGGTGGAGGATTCAAACCCAAACAAGAGAACCAAATGTAAAGCAATCAAAACAAACAAGATAAGCATGCAAAGGGTGATCTAAACCCTAAGGTTACTCCACTTTTGAGGTATCTCCCCAGCAGAGTCGCCAGTTCTGTGATACGGTGGGAGAACTGACTTGAGGTTTTGCTTTTGTGTTCACAAATGTTTCGGTTTAGCAAGAGTTGCCACCGACTTTTTATTTTATCCTAAGGAAAGGTCAAAAAGCACAGGAAAGACCTTTGATATGTTTTCTTGGGTTCGGGGAGTAGATTATGAAAAGGGAAGGTGCAAGCACCCTTTTCATCCATGGTTATCCATGGGCTCTTAGTTACTTGTTTAAATCACTTGCTTTTGCTTTTCAATTGTTTGAAATGGTGCTTTGTATTTGTGGTTTTGAAAATATTTTGAAAAGAGGCCATCGTTGTGGAAACCTTTGTAATGATTCTTTGTTTGAATGTATGCAAAGGTGTTTTTGTTTTTTGAAAAGATATTTCAATGTTTGAAAGTTTGAAAGTTTGAAAGTTTGATTTGGGAAATATTTTGAAATATTGTTGTGAAGAGTGTTTGAAAATAGCAAGGATGTTTTGCAAGTTTTGATCAAGTAACTAAGAGTTGTCTACCCTATTTTACTGAAAGGTATTTCCTACACATTTTTAACCCTTTTGACAGTGTTGTTTTACCATTGCATTTGGTAAACAACCTTGTATTCAGATGTTAAACGGGACAGACGCGGGTCATCGTATAGACCATGATAGCAATTGTGTTAAGTATTTTTACCAATTTTCCGAGGGACTTGATCATTTTGTTTAGGCAACCAAGATAGCGTCATCGAGGGACTATGATCTTTTGTTTTGTTTTTGTTTTTCCAAAGTACTCAACATGCATAACATGGCCAACTTTAAAGGCAACAAGTGGATGAAACCCTAGGGGTCAAAGTGTGTATTGTGTTATCATTTTCATGCATTTTTGTCTTTGTTATTAGGTCAAACTACTTGTTGATTTTGGATTTTTGCATACAAACCCTAATCTCTAACCATGGCATAATTGAAAGCATAAAGTGCGAGAATTAAAAGTCTAAGCTATTACAACATGATTATGGGGAGGGGGATACAATTTCTGAATGGGGATTATTTGACAAGAGATTAAAACCTTAATTTACTATTACATCCAAATTGAATCAAATGTCATAAATAATAAATGGACAATATTTAAATAAACAAATTAAATAAATATACAAAATATATGAATATGCAAAAAGTTTATGTTTATTTTCCATGTATGTAAAAATATTTAATGCAAAAAAAGAAAGAAATAAATAAATGAAATTATTATTATATATTAAGGGTAAACCCTAATTTATTTAAGAAAATAAATATATTAACTATATTATTTATATATAATAAAATAAAATGATATATATACAAGAAATGAAATATGTTTAGAAAAAGTTATTGTTTTAAGTATAAATAATAATAATAAAAAGTATAGTATTTTTTATGTTTTTATTTTCAAGTATTTATAAAATAAAAGTATATATATATTAATTATATATTAATTATGAAATATATATATAATTATGAAATATATATATTAATTATATTAAATATATATAATAAAATAAAATATATACAAAAATAAAAAAATATATTTAGAACAATATTTTTTAGTGTAAATAAAATAATAAAATAAAAGTATAATTTATATATTATTTTTAAGTTTTCAATAAATAAAATATGTACTAACTAAATTGTTTTTATGTTAGCAAGAAATAAAATAAAATATAAAATAAATGTAAAAAATTATAAAAATATTTTTTGGGTATTTTTCTATTTAGAAAATAAGAAAACAAAATCAGAAATGAAAATAAAATGGAAAAATACAAAAGTATGAAGAAATGGGCCAGGGGGTGCAAAAAGTAAAAGGGGGGTGTCAATAGTGAGCCAGGACCAAGCCCAACCCACCACACTTCATCTCTAACCTCTGACTTTCAAAAAACGCGCGCGCCTGTACCAAACACGAATATCCTACATACGAGCTCTATTGCAAAAACACATAACATCAAAGTTGTAGAACTTTTCAAGACGAATTCAACCATATAAAAAACTTGTCCTAACTCTCAAAGACCAGAGAGAATTTCTTTGGCCCTAAAATCTAACTTAATTTTTTCAAGATGTTCATGGGCCAAATTCTCTTAGCATGCTTAATAAAAATGAAAACTGAGCATATGTACAACTTCGTGGCTATGAATACTAAATTTCTTATTCACAAACCTAAGTCTAAATGTTCCTAAATAGAGAGATAGGAAGTTGATAAAAACCTGTTTCAGCTGATTTCGTGTATGGAAATGTGGAGCTTTTCAACAAGGCCTAAGATGTCTGGGAGCTTGCTTGAACTTCACTTGACCTTCTCCAATGTCTAGCTTTCCTTGAATGCACTTGAACAAGCCTACAGAACTCAACCTGCACAAGCTCAAAATGAAAATGGCAAACCCTGTAAATAGAGTTACAGTTGGTGTTTAAGGTTTGGGATAGCTTGGATGGATTGAATGGAAGGTGTTTGAACCGGTTTGGGGCAAAACGCACGAGCAAATTGTGCTATGGAAGTCAAGATGCAGATGTTGCCCTGTTTTGCCAATGGAAGGTGATTTTGAGCTATGGGATTTTTGAGGGCTCAAAGGGTCGTGTTTCTGGCTCAAAGGGGTGTGAGAAAGATGTTTCAAATGCTTGCATAAGTTGGTTTTTACTGAGGTTCCACTTTTTCTGTTTTGGACAAATTTCTTGGTTATGAAGCAAAGTGTGAGAGGTCATGTGAAACAGGCCTGTACAGGCTACCCATATGCTTGCACCCTCTGCTCTTGGCCCCTATAATTTGTGGATTTGATTTGCTGCATAAGATCTGGACCAATGCTCAAAGATTGTCGTTTGACATAATGCAAGATTATAGCAAAAATGGTAATGTACCTTTTTCTACTTAAGGATTAATCTAATGTGCAATGTTCTAATGACAAAAACAATGCCTTAGACCAATGGATTTGCATTTAATTAATGATTGTGAAATGGTTTTGAGGCCTGTAATCTAGTGCAAAGCAAGCTGATTTGAATTTGCAACTTGTATGAACATGAACATGCCATGGATGAAAAGTGAGTTTTTGCCAACTTCAAGCCTTCGATTATCCCTAACCACAAATGAGTTTGGAGAGTTCATGGACATTTTGGAAAGCTTGTAACATTATCTACAATCCATCTTTGAAATGCAATTTGAGATTCCAAGTGGAACTATGTGAAAAATGGCCATGAAGATAAGTCAAAATCCTGCATAAACTAGGGCAAAATTTTACTAAGTTAAAAGTTTTAGGGACCCTTGTTCCAAAAATCATAACTTGAGATACAAGCTTCTTTTAGGAAAACTTTGTGAATCAAAGTTGTATAATTTGTGGAGGACTACAACTTTCATGTTGGAAGTTTTGTTTGAATCCAATTGCATCATGGTGAAAATGTTGGGCAACGTTAGGAAAAATTAAGAAAATTTCATAACTTAGAAAAATTCTAAGTTATGAAAATTTTCAACTTTAAACCCTAATTTGCAAAAATGGGTTTCTTGATGAACAAGTTTCATGTTTTGACACATCTTGATGAAAAATGACCCTTGGCACTTGATTTTGACCAAAAAGTCAAAGTTTGACTTTTTAGTGTACAGTCAAATTTTGATCAGTTGACTGAAAAATTCATCTGTCAATCCAATGCACTTGAGATCTTTTGAACCTTGTGAATAGGTCAAGATGATGCCATTGAGTCCTTGAGTCCATTCTTGAACCCAATTTTCCATTGGCTAGGTCAAAAATCATAAATTGCCTTTGTGCAGTCAAAACCCTAAAAATGACCATTTTGCCCTTTTGATGATCTGATCAAATTTCTTGAGGAGTTGTGGTCCAAACTTGATCAAATGGTTCATATGAGTTTATAATGTTGATGTGGATCAAAAATTGTGAGGTTTGACTGTAAATTGGCCACAATTGACTTTTTTTTCCAATACAGCTGATTTCTAGGTTAACTGTCCAATTGACTGGGCAAAAATTTGATTCAAGGCTTGAAACTTGGTATGGGCAAACTTATGAGTCCAACATGAAGTATGAAAGTAACTTTAAGTATTTAAAGTCCAAAAATCTCTGTGCAAACTCAAACCCTAATTTAGGTCATCAGTGCAAGGAGATGTCTTGGGCAGTGCAAAACCCTAATCCTGTCTGGAGTTCAAGGAGCCTTGTGAGGGGAAATCTTGATAAAATGAGAGGGCAAATTTTGGGGTACAATAGTAACATTGTCGGGACCAACAAGGTTACCCTAAGTGGAAGGATCTTCTCTCCCGAGATTTCCCCCAAGACTGTCAACAGGGCTATTGTCATTCCGTATGCTGTTCCTGCTGGTACATAAACTACGATTCATGTTCTTACTCCAATTATTACCCCTGCCGGTGAATCGTCTTGTACCCGTGACAAAGAAGTTATAGGTGAGCCTTCCTGGATGGAGGCACTTAGGAAAATTGTCGTGGAAGCCTCTAAGCAAGAGATAGAGGAAATACTAAAAATAATCAAAAAGAGCGACTAAAATATGGTCGAGCAGCTGGGGAAGACCCCCTCAAAGATATCCATGTTGTATCTGCTGTTGTACTCTGAAGCCAATGTGAAGGCTCTGATTGCATTCCTCAAGACTGCACATTAATTAATAGCTTCATTCATCACATTTGCATCCTATCTTTAAGTTTTCTCTTGTGTTGTTGACTAACTTCTACTCAAAATGCAAAAAAATATGTGTCTTTGTCTTTGCATATTTGTGTTTTGTAGGTACCGAGTCGAAGCATATGGCAAATAAGGTTTTCCGGTATTATTTCCCTAAAATCTCTATTTGCAAAGAAAAAGAATTAAAAAAATTTCATTTTTTTTCACTGTAAAATCGATTGCTCCTAGAGTGTAATCGATTGCACAAAGTGAAATTTGAAAAAAAAACAGCATTTTAAAATTGTCAAATTTTGGCTCCAATTTTTCTTCATTTTTGAAAGATGTATCATCAATTCAAATTTTAGTGCCAATTTTTCATTTTTAAGAAGAATTATCATTAATTCAAATTTTGGCTCTAATATTTGAAAGAATTATCATTAATTCAAATTTTGGCTCCAAGAATCAATTACCAAATTACCACTAATCCCAATCCTAAACTCTATAAATAGAGCCCTCATTTCACTCACATTTCAAGCTTTTGATAGCCAAATCCACCTTGCTAAAAAATCTCTCAATTCTCTCCATCTACCAAATTCACTCAAAGCTCCATTTTCAAAAAGTTAGTAAGCTTTGCATTGAAGCTTACTAATCTTTGAGCTAAACCTTCATCCAAACACTTTTTCTCCATTAATTCTCTACATCCAAGCTTGGTCAATTGATTCTTGTGGTTGAATTGAAGCAAATTCTTGAAGTTGTTTTGATAATTCTCTAGATCTACCTTTGGTAAGTTGGACAATTAATCTTTCACAATGTGATCTCTTGGTGATCTTTGGGATTGATTCTTTGAGCATTATTTTGTGATTTCAATGGTGTTATTTTCTCATAATTTGATGGAATTTTCATGCTCAAGTGGATCCATGATCATAAGGTGTTTGATGGAAAGTTTGAACAAGAAATTTCCCCTTTTAAAATGCTATTTTTGCTATTGTTACTGTGTGCAATCGATTTGCACTAAGTGTAAATCAATTGCACATAAGCAATTTCACGCGAATTTTTGAAAATTGTACTGTGAAAATTGAATCGTTGCAAGGCATTTTTTGATTTTGAATTTTTCTTAACCACAGTTTACTGAGGATTAATGATTGTTCTTAAGAGCATGTTTGTTTGGATAAGATGTGAAGATTAAGAATATCATTTAAAACAATCATGATTTTGGATTCAAGTTTACCAATTGAATTACATTCTTAAAACATTTATTTTGTTTAGGAATTGGAGTACAAGGTGCAAGTTTGTTTGAAATGCAGTTATAAAATCAATTATGATTATTTGGAATTCAAGTTACCAGATTGACGTATTTTATTTCAAATATTCTGATCAAAAATTTCATAAATACAAAATTTGTATAAGATCCTATCATGCCAAAGTTGTTCAACTTTTTGTATTATTACACTGCAAGAGAAATTACAATTTTTGTTGTTTACAAAAACCACAAATTTCTTAGTTACAAAGAAAAATTACAAATGTTATCGTTTACAAAAAATTCAAGTTTACAAAGAGAAGCTTCCTTTTCAAGTCTTCATCTTCATCTTCAAGTAAGCCATCCAATCTTTGTTTACATTAAAGTCTCGCTTGTCGTTCATGAAATAAGAAAAGGAAAGTTAGCGAGATTCAAGTGAAATAATATGCGAAAAAGAATAATTCATCATTAGGGTTTGCGGCTTGGAATCAGAATGTTTTGTTTGTTTCATCACATTCCATTTTACCCCAATTGCAAATCACAAGAAAGTTGTCTTTTTTGGTTCACAAAAAGGGAAAAGGGAGAAATTTACAAGCAAGTTCAAATCACACAACAAGCAAGTTCAAATGCACAAAACAACAATAGTCTAAAACTGCCAAGGGCAGCTAACAGCAAACCAGCACAAGCCTACAAGAAGTCAATATGCAAATAAAACTGCAGCAGCACAAGCCTACAGCAAGTCAGTATGCAAACAAAACTACAGCAGTTCAAAACTGCCCAAGGTAGCTAACAGCAGGCCAGCAGCAGTCAAGCTGCCTAAAGCGTGCAAACAAAATTACAGCAAGTCAGCATGCAAACAAGCTGCCCAAACAAGCTTATAGCAGATACAATAAAATATGCAAACAGAACCAAACCAGCAGGCCAGCAGCAGTCAAGCTGCCTAAAGCGTTCAAACAAAATTACAGCAAGCCAACATGCAAACAAGCTGCCCAAACAAGCCTACAGTAGATACAACAAAATATGCAAACAGAACAAAACCAACAGGCCAACAGCAGTCAAGCTGCCTAAAGCGTGCAAACAAAATTACAGCAAGTCAGCATACAAATAAGCTTCCCAAACAAGCCTACAGCAAATGAACAAAGCAGCAAGATATCCACAATACAAGCTATCAAGGCATGATGTCATCATTTTCCTAAGCTAAGCAAATCCTTCCGAATTTTTGAAGTAAAGCAAAAAGCAATTTGGCTTTGTATCATAGAAATATGAAGAGGGAAAGAGAAAGATATCACCTAGGCCACTAGCAATCCCAAAATTACCAAGCCAGCTGCTATCATAAAATAGACAGCCCTGTTGTTTCTGCTACAAGCTTTGCATAACTGTCCAAAAACTGTCCAAATCCTGCCCAAGACTTGTACAAAAATGGTAAAAACCAAAAACTGCAACAAAGAACATCAGCACAGTATACCACAAGTTTTAAATGACTGTTATTCCCCCCCCCCCCCATTTTCTTTTCAATTTTACTGTCAATATAGGACAAGAAAAATCACTAAGAGAGAAGTACTTCCGTGAAACCCATTCCATTCTTTTACAACACAAAAAATCACCAAAAACACCATCACCAAATACTATCACAAAAAGCCATATCTCTTTCACAGCAAGATACGAAACAACATAGAAAAATAAGTATAGTGAGAGGAAACCAATAAAAAAACCACAAAAATATCACAATATAACAGTCAATTGTACAAAACTGCAACCTTTCATCAAACACAAGAAAACCAGCAATCTCGAGTAACAATACGAGCCAGCAAAATCTACAGATCTTTAGACTCAAGCCAAACAGAATCAACATATACGAAAGCAAAAAAGAAGTATAAAGAAGGAGATTCGGACACCATACCTAGAAGATCAAAGCCTCAGCTTCGATCTCCTTTCCTCCATTTTCGCAAATCGCAGCAAACCCTAGCCTCACAGGTAAATCTGAAAACCTCATTTCTCTTCATCGTTTCCTTTATACCATGTAATAGCTCATAGTTCAGGAACAAAACCCCTGTATTCACTGTTAAGATTGATGAAAATGGAGAGTTTAATTTGAACTTGAAACAAGTTAGGGTTTTCTAGTTTTGACTACTGATTGAAGGGTTCATAGAGAAGTTGATAGAAGTTTGAATCGATAGAAGTTAGGACATTTGGTTTCATGGTTAGAACCCGACGACTGTGAAACAGGGTGGCGAGGAAGAAGGCGCTGTTTCTGGGGGAGAGAGGAAGAAGAGAGAAGACTGAGGGATTTTGTTTTCCTCTTTTAGTTTACATATTAACCTAACCTAACCTAGATTTAGCTAATAAAACTTAGGTTTAGTCTTTTGTTTTTTTTAATTAATTTATTTTAGTGTCATTTTATTTAGTTACTAAAAATTAGTTTAGGTTTAATACATCTTAGGTTTAGTTACCTTAATTAGCTTTGTTTTAGGTTAATTATTTTCTTTAGTTTATACTTAATATTAATTTAGGCTTAATACATTTTAGGTTTAACTTATTTTTTTAATTAGCTTTGTTTTAGGATAATTTTTATTTAGTTGTATTTAACTTAATTTAGATTTAGTCAATAAATTTTAGAATTAGTTTTTTTTAATTAGTTTGTTTTAGGATAATTCTATTTAGAATTTTAAATTAGTTTTTTTTAGATTACTTTAAATGACTTTTTTAATTTAAATTTAATTTTTGTTAATCTTTAATTTCAATTCAAAAAAAGAAGGTTTAAAAATCAATTTATCTTCACATAAACAAAAATATCCAAATTTTTTTATGCTTTGCCAATTAATTTTTTATAGACTGTTATAATTCTAGTTAAATTGTTAAAGTTCGATTTGGTTGTATTATTTTTTATTTGAACTTGGTGATCGCGTTTGACTCATCCCCATTCATCAATTTGTACCCCCATTCCCGAAAACTCTGTAATAGCGCATAATTTCAATTTCCGCAACTTACTGTTTTCTTTATACTATATAGTAATTAGGCGTGTATGGCAAGATTCAAAATTAATCGCTAGATAACCTAATTTAGATAAAATTAAACTTGAAATGAATACACTTTCTCACACGCGCACCTCTAGGGTAACCTCGCTCGTTGCCTCGGAAATACAGTTATGTCCCTCGAATATGGGACGTTTTAGCAAAGACCCTTCAATAAAAAAAAAGATCTTAGTCCCTCGATGACCCTCGATGTTGCCTCCGGTGAAACGATCTAGTCCCTTACGAAAATTGCTAAAGGGTCTCATAAGTTGCTTTCGATGACTGTAAAATTGACCCGCGCCTGTCCCTTCACATCCAAACGATGGGGCTTCTTACCAAATCAATAGTAAGATAGCAACGACTAAAGGAGGAGGAAAAGAACAGTTAAGACCTTTCGAGTAGATAGATTCACTCCTAGTTACTCGCTTGCTCACGACAAAAACATTTTCACACCAATGCTTTCATCTCAAAACATTTTCAAAAGACAAAACATTTTGTATACGTTCTTATAGAGTCGAGAACCATTGCAAAAACATCTTTTCAAAACCAATTTCAAAAAACACATTCCGCAAACACATCTTTGAACTATTTTTCAAAATAAAACTTTGTACGCGTTCTTATAGAGACGAGAACCATTGCAAAAACATCTTTTCAAAACCACTTTCAAAAAACACATTCCACCAACACATCTTTGAACTATTTTTCAAAATAAAACTTTATACGCGTTCTTATAGGGACAAGAACCATTGCAAAAACATCTTTTCAAAACCACTTTCAAAAAACACATTCCACAAACACATCTTTGAACTATTTTTCAAAATAAAACTTTGTACGCGTTCTTATAGAAAGGAGAACCATTACAAAGACATTTTCAAAATACTTTAAAATCCCACATCACAAGCACATTGTCAAAGCAAAAGTAAGTGATCTAGCAAGTAACTAATAGCCCGTAGATAACTACAGATGAAAAGGGTGATAACACCTTCCCTTTTCATAATCTACCCCCGAACTCGAGAAATAATCTCAAAAGGTCTTTCCTGTGCTTTTTTTATATTTCCTTTTGGATAAAAGAAAAGTAGGTGGCGACTCTTGCTATCCGCACAAATGCGATCAAAACGCAAAACCTCAAGTCAGTTCTCCCACCGTATCACAGAACTGGCGACTCTGCTGGGGAATTGATTCTAAAACCGGGGTTACCTTAGGGTTATATCACTTTTTACTTGTTTCTTTGCATGCTTTATATTTTGGTGTTTGTATTGGGTTTCCTTGATCCTTCACCCGGACCTGGGACACCTCTTTAGGTAAATAGCCATAGATTGTGGAAACTGTACGGCGTAGACCGATATGGTTGAAATAATGGCTATGTTAGTGTGACGCATTTGTAGGTACCAGTATCCCTCGTGGTGAATCGAGGAGAATACGTGGACGCTGAGTGGCGTCATGAAGCACTAAATGACTTTAGAACCCTAATTGAACAAACTTGGCCATTAGGACGTAGTGAGATAACCGGTTTTGGTGTAGAGCTGAAAATTGGTTGATACTTGATACTACACTCATTGAGGCTGGACTTTTGGGATATCTCGGTCGCAAGAAAAGATTGTTATGCTGAGACAATGCCTAAGAGAAAGGTCAGTGATATTGAGATCCTTTAGAACCCGATCACTATTACTAGGACAGGTTAAGCCAACTTAACTTCAAGAGGGTACTTACCTATAAAACCCATGCAAGCCTAAAACATAGGGACTTGTTTGCTGTGTGTGTATATATTTACTTGTACATAACATCATAAACATCATAAACATCATGCGCATGCTCATTAACCATTTCAAGGATTTAGAAATTTATCTTTGTTTTTGTTTTGTAGGTTATGAATTCCATCTGAAGAAACACCATCCGAATCAGCTTTGTAAAAGCACACCCTCAACTTCAAGAGTTAGCCTCCAGAGTGCCTGGGGATTCTCCTTTTACCAAGAAATGCGGTCGACTCCTCAGTTTGGCTACATCCAGTTTCCAAGAAGAGATGATGTGTGTGTTGTTCCAATTATTTGATCCCATACATCATTGTTTCCCTTTCTCGGACTATCAGTTAGTACCTACACTGGAAGAGTTCTCTCTACTCTTAGGGGTGCTCGTGCTTGATCAGATACCATTCACCAGTCTAGAAGGGATTCCAAAACCTGAAGTCATTGTCGAAGCTTTACATCTGAAAAGAGCTGACATCATAGCCAATTGGGAGACAAGAAGTGGGGTCAAAGGTTTCCTAGCAAAGTTTCTATTGGAGAAGGCTCATTCATTTTGGGACGACATAGATTTCCAAGCTTTTGAAGACGTCCTGGATCTTCTCATTTATGGTTTGGTTCTGTTCCCCAACTCGGACCAATTCATAGACGTTAACGCCATCAAAGTCTTTCTCTCTCGCAATCCCCTACCTACCTTACTGGGAGACATCTTGCATTTCCTTCATACCTGCACCATGAAGAAAAGAGTTACTCTCTTGTGTTGCACCCCCTACTCGCTAAGTGGTTCACTTTACACCTACCTCAATCAGCATTGAAGAACGAGCAAAGACTGACATGGTCTCAAAGGATGATGTCCCTCACCCATTCTGACATCCGTTGGTGTTCAAGATCCTTGGAAGATATCTCTATCATTGACCGCTGTTGGGAATTCCCTAACGTCCCTTTGCTTGGTATTAGGGGAGGTATCACCTACAATCCCTACTTAGCTCTTTGACAGTTTGGGTATGCCCGAAGAGACGGCCCTCATGAGATGCTCATTCAAGGTCTGGTGTTCGACTATGACAAAGAAGACCAAGGTTATCGCCAGAGGTTTACATGAGCTTGGAGAATGGTGAACAAGGTGGACAGTAGGACTTTGGGACACAAAAACTCTATCCCTCTCGAGGCTTACCTTAGGTGGGTACGGGTTCGTGCTCAGAGACTCGTGATACCTTACCATTCCATCCTCCCTGTTATTATAGAGCCTGCTGATAAAGGAGACGTCCCATACACTATCCTTCATCCTAACATGCCTACCTCTCTCGAAGAATTGCAGAAATCTTGGGTTCAATTGAAGGAAGAGAGAGACACCTTTGAAGCCCAATTTTACGCCAGTGAGAAGAAGGTTCTGGAACTCACCAAGCAGCTTCATGAAGAGCGAAATCTGAACGCCTACACCGCTCCAAAGAGGATGCGTTCAACCTTTCTATCTTAGGAGTTTTTGTTGTATTTTGTTCCTTTCATTGTAAGCCCAAAGAGGCATGATGTACTCAAATTTGGATTTAATATAACGTGTGTTCCTTTTGGTTTGAACAAATTTAAATCTCTAATTTCCTTGAAATCATTTTCATATTGCATCTTCATTCTTCATAATAGGTTTCTTACAACATGTCTCCTTATCCTTCTACTGTTTATCATAGTGAGATGGATATCGAACAGACAATGAAAGATCTCCAGGCGCAGAACGTCCAGTTTCAATAAATGATCTTGACTCTGACAAAAGGACAAGAGAAGTTAAAGACTCTACTGGCCAAAGAAAATAAGAAGAATGCGAAGAAACCACCCAGTATTATGATCATGGGAAGAAGGTTCCAAGGACAAGCCAGACGAACTTTAGACTTTGCAACATCATCGGGTGAAGGAGATAATCAAGAAGACAGGACCAAGGAAGTAAACAACAACCGGCATCCTAAGAAGAGGAAGAACCTGACTACTCTGAGGAACAATATCCTCCTGCTGATAATAAATACAAAGAGCTAGAGGATCGTTTGAATGCTATGGAGGTCCTGAGGGTACCTAGATTAGATTTTGAAGAGTTAGGACTTGTCTCAGGGGTTGTCATCCCGCAGAAATTCAAGGTCCCCACTTTCGCTAAATATGACGGTGTCTCTTGCCCGAAGCTGCATTTAAGGTCATACGTCAGAAAGATTCAACCCCATACGACTGATAAGGATATATGGGTGCATTTTTTCCAAGAGAGCTTGTCAGGGACGCAGTTGGATTGGTTCTATCAGTTAGAAGGGACCAATATTCGTAATTGGGAAGATTTCGCCGCCGCCTTTTATAAACAATACCAATATAATGCTGACTTAGCTCCAAATCAGACGCAATTGCAAGGCATGTCTATGGGTGCAGGTGAAGGTTTCAAAACCTATGCTCAAAAATGGAGGGATCTCGCAGGCAGAGTCCAACCCCCTCTATCTGACAGAGAATTAGTGGATGTGTTCTTAGGAACCTAATCAGGTCCATTCTTCAACCACCTGATCGAAAGTTCCTCGGTTGTATTTACTGAATTAATTATAACTGGTGAGCGGGTCGAAGCCGGTATAAAAAATGGCAAAATTCAAAGAGATGCATCCTCGAGCATGATGAAGAAACCCTTTGTTGGAAATAAGGAGGTCAGTGCTGCATATGACCATATGAATCAAAACAAAACAGAATGTTGCCCGACGGTAGGGGCTATTATGATTTCTAATCCTGTGCCAAATCAACAACGAAATTATCAGCGCAAGCCAGAAGCGCCCATGAGACGATTTACCCGGATTAACATGACCATGTGTCAAGTTTTGCCACACCTTTTGAAGACCAATCTGGAAACTTTAAAAGAATCTCCCAAGAACCCCAAAACTTCTTCTCCTCACTACAACCCGAACGCTCGATGTGCCTATCATTCTGAAAGCTCGGGGCACGATACAAACGACTGTTGGGCCTTGAAGAATAAGGTGCAAGACCTTATCGATGCGAAAGAGATTGAGTTTGATCCCCCAGAAACACCTAATGTAATAATGGCGCCAATGCCCAAACATGGCCAAGGTATCAATGCCATTGACGATGATTGTTTTGTCTCCTTCGTGAATGACTTAATTACTCCTCTGTTGACCATTAAAAAGAATCTGCTGCAAGCAGGTCTGTTCCCGGGCTGCGATAAAAATTTTCATTTATGGAAGTCTCTACCAAACGACTATTTGTTACTAAAAATAGGAGTTCAGCGCCTGATGACTAGCAAAGAAATCTTATTTGAAAAGATTCCTATTACCAGAATTTCTTATTAAGATGTCTCGATAATCACCATTTCCAACAATCCTCCCGGGGTCTCCACCAAAAGACCCGTCAGGATTACATCTGCTCCAAGGTCTGCACCTCTAATTATCATTATGCCAAGACCAATATCATACTCTTTAGATAAAGTTGTTCCCTGGAATTATGGAGCTGACGTCTATTACTATGGCGTCATGCAAGATCAGTTGGCCGTCGAAGATAAAGTTGCGAGAGATAGTGATCCTGACATTGGTAATATCACTGGGACCAGTAAGATAACGAGAAGTGGAAGAGTCTTCTCACCCGAGATTTCTCCAAAAACCGTTGCTACTCCTGTGATCATTCCCACTGCCACTCCTACCGAAACTCCCAATGATACTCTTAATATTATCCCTGCTACCGAGACAAGGGGAAAAGAGGTCTTGAATAAGCCTGTCCAAGCAAGAGAGAGCCCCAAGATCACCCTTGAAGCTTCTAGAAAGGAGATAGAAGAAATACTAAAGATAATCAAGAAAAGTGACTACAACATTGTAGAACAGTTGGGGTAGACCCACTCGAAGATATCATTGTTGTCCTTACTTTTGTGTTCTGAGGCCCATGCCAAAGCTTTGGTAAAGTTTCTCAAGACCCCCCACGTCCCCCAAGAGACCTCCATCGACCAATTTGAGAATTGTGTGGCCAATCTAACTACTGATAACGGATTGGGCTTTTCCGACGCTGATTTAACTTCTAAGGGAAGGAAGCACAATGATGCCTTGTATGTTTCCAATGAATACAGGGGCACCACACTTGCCCACGTTCTGGTGGATACAGGATCGTCATTGAATGTCTCGCCCAAAAACGCTCTCGACTGTCTGGACTGCGAGGGACTCACCTTAAAGCCTAGCAACATCATAGTGAGGGCCTTTGATGGTTCTAAGAGGATAGTGCACGGAGAAGTTAATATCCTCGTAAAAGTTGGAACTCATACTTTTGATTCAACTTTCTACATAACGGACATCCGCCCCGTCTTACTCCTGTTTATAGGGTCGACCCTGGATCCATGGTGTTGGTGCCGTCACTTCTACCCTGCATCAGATACTAAAATACCCGATCAAAGGGAAAATTGTCACAGTTCACGGGAAGGAGGAGTACATGGTTAGTGTTGTACCCCCAAATTTTCCCTCTTATTTCATCAACATTTTCTCATCACAAGACTCTTGGAACTCAAGATCAAGCTAGGGTTTGCTCTGCTCAAGACACCTCCTTGCACTGTTGACCTAAATTAGGGTTTGAGTTTGCACATGGATGTTTTTACCTACAATGCCCAATGTGACTTTCATACTTCATGTTGGACTCACAAGTTTGCCCATACCAAGTTTCAAGCCTTGAATCAAATTTTTGCCCAGTCAATTGAACAGTTGACCTAGAAATCAATTGTATTGGGGAAAAAGTCAACTGTGACCAATTGACAGTCAAACCTCATGAATTTTGACTCACATCAACATTATGAACTCATATGAACCATTTGATCAAGTTTGGATCACAATTCCACAAGAAATTTGATCAGATCACCAAAAGGGCAAAATGGTCATTTTTAGGGTTTTGACTGTGCAAAGGAAATTTTTGACTGTTTGACCTAGCCAATGGAAAATCAAGCTCAACCATGGACTCAAGGACTAAATGACATTATCTTGACCCATTCAACAAGTTCAAAAGATCTCAAATGCATGTGATTGACAGATGAATTTTTCAATCAACTGATCAAGATTTGACTGTACACTGAAAAGTCAAACTTTGACTTTTTGGTCAAAATCAAGTGCCAAGAGTCATTTTTCATCAATACATGTCAAATTATGAAACATGTTCATCAAGAAACCCAAAATTGCAAATTAGGGTTTAAAATGGAAAAATTGCATAACTTAGAAATTTTCTAAGTTATGAAATTTTCTTAATTTTTCCTAACTTTGTCCCACATTTTCACCAAGATGAAAATGGATTCAAACAAAACTTACAACATGAAAGTTGTAGTCCATCACAAAGTCTACAACTTTTGTTCATAAAGTTTTCTCAAAAGAAGCTTGGATCTCAAGTTATGATTTTTGGAACAAGAGTACCTAAAACTTTTAACTTAGGGAAATTTTGCCCTAGTTTGGGCAGGATTTTGACCCATCTTCTTGGCCATTTTTCACCTAGTTCCACTTGGATTTTCAAGTTTCATTTCAAAGATGGATTATAGTACATGTTTCAAGCTTTCCAAATTGTCCAAGAACTCCTCAAACACCTTTGTGGTTAGGGATAATCGAATGCTTGAAGTTGGCAAAAAATCACTTTGTAACCATGGCCAATACATGTTCATACCAAGTTGCAAATCGGACCAAACTAGCTTAGTACATAATTACAGGCCTCTAAACCAATTTACACTCAAAAATTGAATGCAAATACATTGGATATTATTGTTATTATGATCAAGAGAGCATTGTACAATGAACATTTCCATTTTGAGCATAAAGGTCATACTTCCATTTTCATAAAGGACACTTTATGTCAAATTGCATTTTCTTGAGCCTTGGACTTTTTTTTCCTTGCAGCAAACAAGTTCCCTAATCTCAGGCATAGTACACCAACTTGAGCATGCTTGTAACTAGCCTGTACAGGCCATAGCTTGGTCACTTCACATCTTTGCTTTCAAAACAAGTCAAATGGCAAAAAGCTCATAACTTGCATATCTGATATATTGAACTCAAGCAAAGTTTTGAAACAAGTTACACACATCCTTGCAAGCCAGAAGCACGATCCATTGACCTCTCAAACCTCCTCATACTCAAAAACCACATTTTCTTGCAAAATAGGGCAAGCCCTGCAGAACCACTTCCATCTCCACTTTGCCTCGTGCGTTTTTCCTCAAACTTGTTCCAATACCTTACATTCAACTCACTCAAGCTATCCCAAACCTCCATTGCCAACTGTAACTCCATTTACAGTGTTCACCATTTTTGTTTGGAAGCTTTGTAGGTTGAGTTCTGTAGCACGATTCAGGCCACTTCAAAACAAACTAAGCATTGGGAAAGGTTCAGGGGACATCAAGCAAGCTCAAAAGAACCTCAGGCCTTGTTGAAAGTTGCTACATTGTCCAGCTCGAACTCAACTGAAACAGGTATTTCATGAACTTCTATCTCTCTATTTAGGAACATTTAGACTTAGGTTTGTGAATGAAAGATGTTGTATTCATTGCCCTGAAACCATACATGTGCTTAGTTTTCATTTATATTAATCGTGCTAGGTGAATTTCATCCATGAACATTCTGAAAAAACTAGGTTAAAAATTAGGGCCAGAGAAATTCTCTCTGGTCTTTGAGAGTTAGATTTGATGTTTTTTATGGTTGAAATCGTTGTTTGATGCTCTACAAGTTTCATGTTTTGAGTTTTGTCAAAGGATCACGTTTCCAGGAGTTAGCAGTTTGTACACAGAAGGTGCGTGTTTTTGTTTGAACAGAGGAAGAAGATGAAGTAGCTGGGCTGGGCCTGGCTATTTCCTGCTTTTGACACCCCCATTTTCAGTTTCACACCCCCCTGGCCCATTTCTTTGTATATTTATTATTTTTGCATTTTTATTTCATTTCTGACTTTATTATTTTATTTCCAAACATAAAAAATGCCAACAAAATATTTTCATAGATTTTTATATTTATTTTCTATTTATTTTATTTATTTCTAACTTTAAAATGTTTAAATACTTTATATTATTTTGTTTAAACTTAAAAACAATGTAAAAAAAAACATTTATTTTCATTTATTATTTTTATTCACATTTGAAAATATTTTCTTGAAATATAATCATTTTGTAAATAATTTATTTTATTTTTTACACACTTAGTATATTTAATATATATATATATATACATATATACTTTATTTTATTAAAAGCATAGAATAAAAAAAACACAAAAATAATACATTTTATTTTTATTGATATTTTTATACTAAAAAAATACTTTTTTTAATATACTTTTATTTTTGTACATATTGATACATTTTTTGTATATAAATATTAAATAATACCATTTCTTTAAGAAATTAGGGTTTACCCTAAAAATAATTAAAATTAACTTTTTATTTTATTTATTTCTTTACATTTCTTTCCATTAAAACAAAATACACTACATAAAAATAAAAACTTTTTGCATAATACATCTTGTTTAATATATATTTATTTTGTTTAAATTAAATATTGTACATTTAAATTTTGATTGCATTTGATATTCAATTTGGTTGTAATAATTTAGGGTTTAATTTCTTGCAAAATAATCCCCTATTCAAATTTGTACCCCCTCCCTATATCATGTTGTAATAGTTTAGGACTTAAATTCTCGCACCTTTAAGCTTTCAATTATGCCATGATTAGAGAATTATGATTTGTATGCAAAAATCAAAACCAACAAATAGTTTGACCTAATCAAAGACAAAAATGCATGAAAATCAAACACAATGCACACTTGCACCCCTAGGGTTTCAATCCACTTGTTGCCTTCAAAAATGGGCCATGGTATGCATGTCAAGTACTTTGGCAAAACAAAAACAAAACAAAAGATCATAGTCCCTCGATGACGCTATCTGAGTTTCCAAAACAAAATGATCAAGTCCCTCAAGAAAATTGCCAAAAAATACTTGACACTATTTCTATCATGGTCTATACGATGACCCGCGTCTATCCCGTTTAACATCCTAACACAAGGTTGTTCACCAAATACAATGGTGAAACAACACTGTTAAAAGGGTTAAAAACATAAGAAAGATCTTTGAGTAAATTAGGGTAGACAACTCTTAGTTACTTGATCAAAACCTTGCAAAAAAAATACTTACTACTTTCAAAACACACTTCACCACACAATTTCAAAACCCTACTTTAAAACATTGAAAACTTTCAAAAGACAAAAACACCTTTGTATACATTCAAACAAGAATCATTACAAAGGTTGCCACAACGATGGCCTCTTTTCAAAACATCTTTCAAAACCACACACAAAGCACCATTTCAAACAATTGAAAAGCAAAGCAAGTGATCTAAACAAGTGACTAAGAGCCCATGGATAACCATGGATAGAAAGGGTGCTAATACCTTCCCCTTCTATAATATACTCCCCGAACCCAAGAAAACATCTCAAAGGTCTTTCCTGTGCTTTTTGACCTTTCCTTAGGATAAAATAAAAAGTCGGTGGCGACTCTTGCTAAACTGAAACATTTGCGAACACAAACGCAAAACCTCAAGTCAGTTCTTCCACTGTATCACAGTTAGCCACCTGAACTCTTTCAGGTATGTTGAAATGGATGGTGAATTTATTGAGACTCCATGTTAGAACTTTGAGGAGGTTCCAGAAACAGTTGCGGAAACCAAGTCTACTCCCAAAGTTTCGAAGATTACCAGACCTTCATTGAAGATGGCCTCTTTGAAAGATGCTCGAGCAGTAATTGAAGAAGGCGGGTGTACCATCTGGGTCAGCTTCCAGATATTCCCTACAAGTCTGACAAATTTGGTTTGGGATTCACTACAGAAGCCCAAAGAGTTGTTCAACGTTCTCGCACCGGGGGACCACCTTTGCATATCAGCAATCAGGGAGTCAATGCAGTAGAAGATAATAATGGCAGCTGTGATATGGACGAATGGATTTTTCCAACCTCCAGCGGAGGGCTCAACAATTGGGAGGCCAAAGATTTCATTCTTATTACTTTTACTCAAGAGTAATTGTCTTTTAATGTTTCCAGGCTTGTAATATTTAAACAATTCAAAATCTTTAAGACCTTGTGTCTTACCCGAGGCACAACGGTCCATTTGCGAGGGTTATCACTTCATTCTCATATGTCATCAATGAATCATGGAAGTTTTTGCATACAAATTTTGTGCTCTCTGTCTTTCTTTCTTACATTTTATTTCTTTTAGAAGTAGCTATGCTCTTACACACACTCACATATTAAAATGCAGATCCACATCCACTCAGGATCCCATGGGTAACGGTTCTCCTACGTCCTATTGTGACTTTGAAAATCCGATCTACCAAGCCGACGACGAAAGTGAGGAAGATTGTGTGGTGCCAGGAGAATTGGCCAGGTTGTTGCAACAGGAAGAAAGGACCATTCAGCCTCACGAAGAGCTGGTTGAAACAGTTAACTTAGGTACTGAGAAGGACAAAAAGGAGGTCAAGGTGGGTTCCAATCTGGAACCCAGTGTCAAGGAGCATCTGATTCAGTTGATGCACGATTATGTTGAGGTCTTTTCGTGGTCGTACGAAGACATGCCAGGACCTGATATAGACATTGTGGTACATCGTCTGCCTACAAGAGAAGATTTTCCTCCAGTAAAGCAAAAGGTTCACCGCATGAGGCCTGATATGTCAGAAAAGATTAAAGCAGAAGTCATGAAGCAATTCAATGCTGGATTCTTGGTTGTCATCTCTTATCCCCAATGGGTTGCCAATGTTGTTCCCATACCCAAGAAAGACGGTAAAGTGCGAATGTGTGTGGACTACAAAGATTTGAATAGGGAAAGCCCCAAAGATGATTTCCCTCTCCCCCATATTGATATTCTGGTTGACAATACGGCACACCACAAAGTGTTTTCCTTCATAGACGGTTTCTCAGGCTACAACCAAATCAAAATGGTGCCTGAGGATATGGAGAAAACAACCTTTGTTACACAGTGGGGCACATTCTTCTATAAGGTCATGCCATTCGGACTGAAGAATGCCGGGGAAACCTATCAGCGTGCCATGGTAGCTCTATTTCATGACATGATACATCATGAAAAAGAAGTCTACATGGACGATATGATAGCCAGGTCTCAAACGGAAGAAGAGCATTTCGATCATTTACAGAAGCTATTTGAGAGGTTGAAGAAATACAAGCTGAGGTTGAACCCAAATAAATGCACGTTCGGGGTACAGTCTAGTAAACTCCTAGGCTTTGTCGTCAGCAACAAAGGTATCGAGGTTGATCCTGCCAAAGTTAAAGCGATATAAGAGATGCCTTCCCCTTGTACTGAGAAGGAAGTCAGAGGATTTTTAGGATGTTTGAATTACATTTCCAAGTTCATTTCTCACTTGACAACTACTTGTGAACCGATCTTCAAATTGTTGAAGAAATATCAAGTAGTCAAATGGAATGACAAATTCCAAGTTGCTTTTGACAAAATCAAAGAATACTTACAAGAGCCTCTTGTGGTGTTGCCACCCGTCGAGGGAAGGCCATTGATCTTGTATTTGACTGTTTTAGAAAACTCAATGGGGTGTGTGCTGGGGCAGCATGACGAGTCTGGCCGAAAAGAGCATGTTATTTATTACCTGAGCAAAAATTTTACCGACTGCGAAACAAGATATTCACTACTCGAGAAAACTTGTTGCACTCTGGCATGGGCTGCTCGCCGACTAAGCAGTATATGCTGACCCATACTACATTGTTGATATCTAAATGGATCCAATAAAATACATCTTCGAGAAGCCTGCTCTCTCTGGGAGAATAGCAAGATGGCAGATGATCCTGACGGAATATGACATATAATATACTACCCAGAAAGTAATAAAGGGTAGTGCACTGGCGGATCACCTTTCCCATCAAGATGTAGAAGACTACCAATCCATGAAGTTCGAATTCCCGGATGAGGACATCATGACAGTAGAAAATTGTGAAGAGATTAAACCATATGACGGACCTGAACAAGGATCCCGATGGATCCTGTTGACGGGGCATCCAATGCACTTGGCAATGGTATTGGTGTTGTACTCGTATCTCCTAAAGGTTGTCATACTCCATTTACCGCAAGACTCTGCTACGTCTGTACAAACAACATGGCAGAATATGAAGCATGCATCTTTGGTCTCAGAGCTGCCATAAATTTGGGGATCAAATCTTTGGTTGTGTTCGGAGATTCTGCTTTGGTCATCAGTCAGATCAAAGGGGAACGGGACACCAAACACCCTAACTTTATCCCTTACAAAGAACATGTTTTGACATTGCTGCCATATTTTGAGAAGATTACCTTCGAGCATTTTCCGCGAGAAGAAAATCAGCTAGCAGAAGCACTAGCTACAATGTCATCTATGTTTAAACTTAATTGGGATAACGAGGCTCCTCATATCACCATTTAGCGGATGGATGAACCAGCCTACTATCACGAGATCACTACTGAAGAAGTAGTGGACCAACCTTGGTTCCATGAAGTTAATAGGTATCTCGAGTCTCAAGAATATCCAGAAGGAGCTTCAGTTAATGACAACAAATTCTTAAGAAGATTCTCGGCTAAGTTCTTCCTTAGTAACAACATTTTGTACAAACGCAATCATGACTCTGTATTACTTTCATGCATGGACAAAGTTGAGGCAGAAAAGATCATGGCTGAATTACATGAAGGCACTTTTGGCACCCATTCCAGTGGGCATACAATGGCAAAGAAAATCCTGGGGCAGGCTATTATTGGTCTACCATGGAGGCAGATTGCTATCAACACTCTCAAACTTGCCATAAGTGTCAGATTTATGCTGACAAAGTGCACGTACCTCTGGTTCCTCTGAATGTCTTGACGGCTCCTTGGCCCTTCGCTATGTGGGGAATCGATATGATTGGGGAAATCAAGTTGACGGCCTCCAATGGACACCGTTTCATCTTAGTGGCCATCGACTGTTTTACCAAGTGGGTTGAGGCAGCTTCCTTCGCTTAGGTTACTAAGAATGTTATCGCTCGGTTCATCAAACAAAATCTCATATGTTGGTATGGTATCTCAGAAAGAATCCTCACTGATAATGGTACGAATCTAAACAACACTATGATCACCGCCTTGTGCGAGCAATTCAAGATCCAGCATCACAATTCTTCCCCTTATCGGCCAAAGATGAATGGCGTTGTAGAAGCTGCTAATAAAACATTAAGAAGATCATACAGAAAATGACAGTCACATGCAAAGACTGGCATGAGATGCTACCATTCGCTCTCCACGGGTATCGTACCACAGCTCGCACATCAATTGGGGCAACACCTTATTCTCTGGTATACGGCATGGAGGTTGTCTTATCTATTGAGGTCCAGATTCCCTCTCTGAGAATCATGAAGGATGTTGGGTTGAACGAAGAAGATTGGGTCTAGACTCGACTTGACCAGTTGAACTTGATCGATGAGAAGAGACTTACAGCTATCTGTCATGGTCAGATGTACCAAAAACGCATGATCAAAGCTTTTAACAAAAAGGTCAAACGTCAGGTATATCGGGTCGGTGACTTGGTAATCAAGCGTATCATTTTGCCACAAGGTGATCCCAGGGGAAAATGGACTCCTACATATAAAGGTCCATTTGTAATCAAAAGCATATTCTCTGGTGGAGCAATGATCTTGACCACTATGGATGGCGACGACCTCCCACACCCTGTAAATATGGACATAGTTAAAAGATACTACGCATGAACAAGAACCCTCTAGGTCGACTGACCTAGGCAAAATTAGGTCATCCCAGCAAACCAAAAGGTTTGGGCAAAAATTAGGGATAAAATACAAAAAAAAATTGTACAGCTGGCAAGTTGAAAACCTGAAAGGGCGGCTTGCGCAAAAAAGGGTATCCCGGTGGATCGAAAACCTGAAAGGGCGGTCCAAGCAAAATTTAGGGAGTTAAGGCGTATGAATATGTACCGTTGGATCATCTTACAGACAATCTTCAGGATTGACCAATCAGCACAAACGGTTCTAATCAATCCAATCAGCTTCGCCGAGGCGACAAGTAGACAAGACACTCAGAGACACAAAGGCTATAGAAGAATGGGAACCCCATGGGATTACTTCACATAGCTGTCTTTTTATTTGTATCAATTTTCATTTTTTTTACGATGATATTCTCTTACTAGAATGTTCGTCTCGTTGTACAAAAAAGACTTATTCAAGTTAATACAAAGATATCCCTTTCGAAAGTGCAAAACTATTTTATTTTTTTTCTGTTGTTTTGTTTACAAAAACGTCCAATGATTTATTTTTGAACATATGAATTTGAATGTGATTACTATTTACAAATAAGAAGAAAATAGAAAGACAAACACTAATGGCTTTAAGGAACAGGATAATATCTTTAGGCTATTCCATAAAATCCCCGCAGGTTTTTTCCCCAGCAAGAACGGAAACAAAGACGTCCTACTACAAGACCATTAACGTACTCCCAACATGCAGCCTAATGGTATCCGATGCTCCTGCATCCCCGATGGAGTTAAAACTTCCAGTTACTGTTCCAAAGGTTCCCCAGTGAAGGTCGCCTAGCTTCCCAGGATTCCCCAGTAGGATTTCACGAAGTCCACAAGCAATGCACGACATTCTCCTCCCACAACAGAGTTTATTTCTCTAAAAGATATGGAAATACATCCACCAACACATCAACTTCAAATTTGGAAACTTACACTCTGCATTCCCAGCAAAATTCAGGGATTTATTTTCCCTGACTCTAACAACACTACGACACGAACATTTAATATGTACATACATTACATTCATACGTCATAGCATTGACAATACAAGTACATACATTGCAATCTCATTTATTTCGAGAAAACAACATCATACCATGCATTACATACATCGAAGCATTACATACAATTAACTCTTCACTTTTTCAGGAAAGAATCGATCGCCAGGAAATTATCATCAACAAATTTCCGACAGATAAATATTTTCAACAACTAAAATACAGATCAGTTCCCGAGAAAGGGGTGATTTTTGCTGGTTCAGATAAATCTTCCAACGATTTATTCTGATTCTTATCCAGATTTTTGTTGGTTCAGATAAATCTCTCAATAATTTATTCTGATTCTTACCCAGATTTTTACTGGTTCAGATAAATCTCTCAACGATTTATTCTGATTCTTCTCTAGATTCTTACTGGTTTAGATAATCTCTCAACGATTTATTCTGATTCTTACCCAGATTTTTACTGGTTCAGATAAATCTCTCAACGATTTATTCTGATTCTTCTCCAGATTCTTAATAGTTCAGATAAATCTCTCAACAATTTATTCTGATTCTTACCCAGATTTTTACTGGTTCAGATAAATCTCTCAACGATTTATTCCGATTCTTCTCCAGATTCTTACTGGTTCAGATAAATCTATCAACGATTTATTCTGATTCTTACCCAGATTTTTACTGGTTCAGATAAATCTCTCAACGATTTATTCTAATTCTTACCCAGATTTTTACTGGTTCAGATAAATCTCTCAACGATTTATTCTGATTCTTACCCAGATTTTTACTGGTTCAGATAAATCTCTCAACAATTTATTCTGATTCTTACCCAGATTTTTACTAGTTCAGATAAATCTCTTAATGATTTATTCTGATTCTTCTCCAGATTTTTACTGGTTCAGATAAATCTCTCAACGATTTATTTTGATTCTTATCTAGATTTTTGCTAGTTCAGATAAATCTCTCAACGATTTGTTCTGATTCTTCTCTGGACTTCCGTTGTTTCAGTTTAAACCTCTCAACGGTTTATTCCGATTCTTCCCCACCAACAATTTTCTCTGGTTCAGATAAATTGCACCTAGATTTATTCTGATGCTTCCCCGTCAAAGTTACACCAAGACCTCTATTGGTCCAGTTTAAATCGCCCCAAGATTTATTCTGATTTCTTTCCAATCAAATAACATTCAAGATTCCAGCTAGTTCCAGTTTAAATCGATCAAAGGTTTATTCTTATTTCTTTTCTGTTAAAGTCAAGTTCAGACTTTGTCCACTTCTATCAACAATCACCTTTGGATGGAATCTATAAGCCCATCTCTGATAACTATCCACCATCTCTCCA
Organism: Vicia faba; assembly: GCA_948472305.1. Lineage (NCBI taxonomy): Eukaryota > Viridiplantae > Streptophyta > Magnoliopsida > Fabales > Fabaceae > Vicia > Vicia faba. Next base: position 1,048,410,879 of record OX451739.1, read on the forward strand.
AATGGCATCTTTAAGCCCATTCCCTACACAATCAACCAGCACATCATCAAGTGCAAAGTTCTGGGCACTCTAGTGTTCAATCATCTTCCACTTTCAAGCTATGAACGACGAACATGTCGATCTTACTTTTCAAGTTTAAGAAGATTGAACAGGGGAAGCTGTTGTACCCCAAAATTTTCTCTCCCATTTTTCATTCAGGATTCTATCCTAGGGTTTCACAAATACCTAATTTGGCTCAGAAGTTGATCAGACAGATTCTCTTCCTAGGCAATAAGTCAGCAATTAGGGTTTTGCATTTCTCAAAGGAAATTGAGTCTTCAAGGTTTCAAATGGTCTTCATAGGTCATCATGTCTCCTAAAGGTTGTTTAAGTCATTTTTCAAAACCTCTCATTGCAAGTTTGCTCAATCAATGGCCCAGATGATTGAAAATGACTACATTGACTTGAAAATCGCTCTTTTGCGAAAACAAATTCAAATGATCGTAACTTCTTTATTATTCAATATTTTTGAGCGGTTTTCCTTGTGTCTGGTTCTTCTTGATGCCATCTCAAATTTCTCTTCACATGTCAAGAACTGATTACGCGCAGAAGATCACCAAAAATTGAATGCGTTAGAAGTCGCATCATGAATTTTGACCTAATTTCAAACAACAGTCGTCTGATTTCTAAGAATTGTGATTTTTCCAAATTACAAGACCTTGAGGCATTTATTTCTGGTCATGGTCATAGGTGATGCCTTTCATGGGTTTATCTTCAAAGAATTGAAGGAAATTTTGGCTTGGAAGATTTTAAAACTATTAAATCGTTGCAAGGCATTTTTTGATTTTGAATTTTTCTTAACCACAGTTTACTGAGGATTGATGATTGTTCTTAAGAGCATGTTTGTTTGGATAAGATGTGAAGATTAATACTATCATTTAAAACAATCATGATTTTGGATTCAAGTTTACCAATTGAATTACATTCTTAAAACATTTATTTTGTTTAGAAATTGGAGTACAAGGTGCAAGTTTATTTGAAATGCAGTTATAAAATCAATTGTGATTATTTGGAATTCAAGTTACCAGATTGAAGTATTTTATTTCAAATATTTTGATCGAGAATTTAAAAAATACAAAATTTGTATAAGGTCCTATCATGCCAAAGTTGTTCAACTTTTTGTATTATTACACTGCAAGAGAAATTACAATTTTTGTTGTTTACAAAAATCACAAATTTCTTAGTTACAAAGAAAAATTACAAATGTTGTCATTTACAAAAAAATCAAGTTTACAAAGAGAAGCTTCCTTTTCAAGTCTTCATCTTCATCTTCAAGTAAGCCATCCAATCTTTGTTTACATCTAAGTCTTGCTTTCCGTTCATGAAACAAGAAAAGGAAAGTTAGCGAGATTCAAGTGAAATAATATATGAAAAAGAATAATTCATCATTAGGGTTTGCGGCTTGGAATCAAAATATTTTGTTTGTTTCATCACATTCCATTTTTCCCCAATTGAAAATCACAAGAAACTTGTCTTTTTTGGTTCACAAAAAGGGAAAAGGAGAAATTTACAAGCAAGTTCAAAGCACACAACATGCAAGTTCAAATGCACAAAACTGCAGCAGTCCAAAACTGCCCAGGGCAGCTAACAGCAGGCCAGCACAAGCCTACAGCAAGTCAGTATGCAAACAAAACTGCAGCAGCACAAGCCTACAACAAGTCAGTATGCAAACAAAACTACAACAGTTCAAAATTGCCCAAGGCAGCTAACAGCAGGCCAGCAGCAGTCAAGCTGCCTAAAGCATGCAAACAAAATTACAGCAAGTCAGCATGCAAACAAGCCTACATCAGATACAACAAAATATGCAAACAAAACAAAACCAGCAGGCCAGCAGCAGTCAAGCTGCCTAAAGCGTGCAAACAAAATTACAACAAGTCAGCATGCAAACTAGCTGCCCAAACAAGCCTACAGCAGATACAACAAAATATGCAAACAGAACAAAACCAGCAGGCCAGCAGCAGTCAAGCTGCCTAAAGCGTGTAAACAAAATTACAGCAAGTCAGCATGCAAACAAGCTGCCCAAACAAGCCTGCAACAAATAAACGAAGCAGCAAGATATCCATAATACAAGTTATCAAGGCATGATGTTATCATTTTCCTAATCTAAGCAAACCCTTCAGAATTTTTGAAGTAAAGCAAAAAGCAATTTGGCTTTGTATCATAGAAATATGAAGAGGGAAAGAGAAAATTATCACCTAGGCCACTAGCAATCCCAAAATTACCAAGTCAGCTGCTATAATAAAACAGTCAACCCTGCTATTTCTACTACAACCTTTGCATAAATGTCCAAAAACTATCCAAATCCTGCCCAAGACTTGTACAAAAATGGTAAAAACCAAAAACTGCAACAAAGAACATCAGCACAATATACCACAAGTTTCAAATGACTGTTATTTCCCCCTCCCCCCCCCCCCCCCCCCCCCCATTTTCTTTTCAATTTTACTGTCAATATAGGACGAGAAAAATTACTAAGAGAGAAGTACTTCCATGAAACCCATTCCATTCTTTTACAACACAAAAAATTACCAAAAAGACCATCACTAAATACTATCACAAAAAGCCATATCTCTTTCACAGCAAGATACGAAACAACACAGAAAAAGAAGCATAGTGAGAGGAAACCAATAAAAAAAACCACAAAAATATCACAACATAACAGTCAATTGTACAAAACTGCAACCTCTCATTAAACACAAGAAAACCAGCAATCTCGAGCAACAACACTGGGCCAGCAAAATCTATAGATCTTTAGACTCAAGCCAAACAGAATCAACATATACGAAAGCAAAAAAGAAGTATAAAAAAGGAGATTTAGACACCATACCTAGAAGATCAAAGCCTCAGCTTCGATCTCCTTTCCTCCATTTTCGCAAATCACAGTAAACCCTAGCCTCACAGGTAAATCCTATAACCTCATTTCTCTTCATCATTTCCTTTATACCATGCAATAGCTCATAGTTCCAGGAATAAAACCCATGTATTCACTGTTAAGAATGATGAAAATGGAGAGTTTAATTTGAACTTGAAACAAGTAAGGGTTTTCTAGTTTTGACTACTGATTGAAGGGTTCATAGAGAAGTTGATAGAGGTTTGAATCGATAGAAGTTAGGACATTTAGTTTCATGGTTAGAACCCGGCGACTGTGAAACAGGGTGGCGAGGAAGAAGGCGTCGTTTCTGGGAGCGAGAGGAAGAAGAGAGAAGACTGAGGGATTTTGTTTTCCTCTTTTGGTTTACATATTAACTTAACCTAACCTAGATTTAACTAATAAAACTTAGGTTTAGTCTTTTGTTTTTTTAATTAATTTATTTTAGTGTCATTTTATTTAGTTACTAAACATTAGTTTAGGTTTAATACATCTTAGATTTAGTTACCTTAATTAGCTTTGTTTTAGGTTAATTATTTTCTTTAGTTTATACTTAATATTAATTTAGGCTTAATACATTTTAGGTTTAACTTATTTTTTTAATTAACTTTGTTTTAGGATAATTTTTATTTAGTTGTATTTAACTTAATTTAGATTTAGTCAATAAATTTTAGAAGTAGTTTTTTTTAATTAGTTTTTTTTAGGATAATTCTATTTAGAATTTTAAATTAGTTTTTTTTAGATTACTTTAAATGACTTTTTTAATTTAAATTTAATTTTTGTTAATCTTTAATTTCAATTAAAAAAAAGAAGGTTTAAAAATCAATTTATCTTCACATAAACAAAAATACCTAAATTTTTTTATGCTTTGTCAATTAATTTTTTATAGACTGTTATAATTCTAGTTAAATTGTTAAAATTCGATTTGGTTGTATTGTTTGCTATTTGAACTTGGTGATCGCGTTCCACTCATCCCCATTCATCAATTTATACCCTCATTCCCGAAAACTCTGTAATAGCGTAGAATTTCAATTTCCGTAACTTACTGTTTTCTTTATACTATATAGTAATTAGGTGTGTATGGCAAGATTCAAAATCAATCGCTAGATAACCTAATTTCGATAACCTCTAGGGTAACCTCGCTCGTTGCCTCGGAAATACAGTTATGTCCCTCGAATATGGGACGTTTTAGAAAAGACCCTTCAATAAAAAAAAAGATCGTAGTCCCTCGATGACCCTCGATGTTGCCTCCGGTGAAACGATCTAGTCCCTTACGAAAATTGTTAAAGCGTCTCATAAGTTGCTTTCGATGACTGTAAAATTAACCCGCGCCTGTCCCTTCACATCCAAACGATGGGGCTTTTTACCAAATCAATGGTAAGATTGCAACGTCTAAAGGAGGAAGAAAAAAACAGTTAAAACCTTTCGAGTAGATAGATTCGCTCCTAGTTACTCGCTTGCTCACGACAAAAACATTTTCACACCAATGCTTTCATCTCAAAACATTTTCAAAAGACAAAAAAATTTGTATACGTTCTTATAGAGACGAGAACCATTGCAAAAACATCTTTTCAAAACCACTTTCAAAAAACACATTCCGCAAACACATCTTTGAACTATTTTTCAAAATAAAACTTTGTACGCGTTCTTATAGAGACGAGAACCATTTCAAAAACATCTTTTCAAAACCACTTTCAAAAAACACATTCCGCAAACACATCTTTGAACTATTTTTCAAAATAAAACTTTGTACGCGTTCTTATAGAGACGAGAACCATTGCAAAAACATATTTTCAAAACCACTTTCAAAAAACACATTCCACAAACACATCTTTGAACTATTTTTCAAAATAAAATTTTGTACGCGTTCTTATAGAAACGAGAACCATTACAAAGACATTTTCAAAATACTTTCAACGCCCACATCACCAGCACATTGTCAAAGCAAAAGTAAGTGATCTAGCAAGTAACTAAGAGCCCGTAGATAACTACGGATGAAAAGGGTGCTAACACATTCCCTTTTCATAATCTACCCCCCGAACCCGAGAAATAATCTCAAAAGGTCTTTCCTGTGATTTTTTACCTTTCCTTTTAGATAAAAGAAAAGTCGGTGGCGACTCTTGCTATCCGCACAAATGTGATCAAAATGAAAAACCTCAAGTCAGTTCTCCCACCGTATCACAATATCATATACATCATAATCTCATTTATTTTGAGAACATCATCTCACCCCGCATTTCATGCATTGCATATAATTAACCCTGATAGCTTTTCAGGAAAAGACGATTAGCTTCAACAAATCCAGCAGTTATACAGGTCACGTCTGTAGACGACTAATGGAAACTCAGCTCCCTAAACTGAATGGGTCAACTAACCTACACTATTGCTTTGAAGTAACCCTACTATCCAGGTTCCTTCTCGTAGCCCTACTATCCAGGCTTTCATTCCGAAGTAACCCTACGACCCAGGTTCCTTCTCATAGCCCTACTATCCAGGCTTTAATTTTGAAGTAACCCTACTATCCAGGTTCCTTCTCGTAGCCCTACTATCCAGGATTTCATTCCGAAGTAACCCTACGACCCAGGTTCCTTCTCATAGCCCTACTATCCAGGCTTTCATTTTTAAGTAACCCTACTATCAAGGTTCCTTCTCGTATCCCTATTATCCAGGCTTTCATTTTGAAGTAACCCTACTATCCAGGTTCCTTCTCATAGCCCTACTATCCAGGCTTTCATTTCGAAGTAACCCTACTATTCGGGTTCCTTCTCATAGCCCTAATATCAAGGCTTTCATTTCTAAGTAACCCTACCATCTAGGTTCCTTCTCTTTCATCCCCAGACGACAGTTTACAACCCGGTAAAACCTGGACCCGACTAGTTTCGGTCGATTTCACCTTTCCCCAGTAAGTCGTTGTGCAGCCTGGACCCTTACCATATATGCAGTTCACTTCTGCTTCCTCAAGCAAAAGTTAATTCCCCAGTAGAGTAATGGACAATCACATCTCCTAGCCTCTGACGGGAATCAGCATTCTCCAACAAAGTCCTCCTCAACGGTAGGTACAGGAATTATCGCAAAGGAATCTTTCAGGAAACCGGTATTTTTTCTGGATAGCATCGTTAAGCCCATCTCTGACAATTCTCTGGAAACTTCCAAATGGAATCTATAAGCCTATTACCGATATCACCAAATCAAGTATCACTTCATGCGAGTGCAAATTTTTGGGCACTCTAGTGTTCAATCATCTTCCACCTTCAGATTACGAAAGATAGACATCCAATCTACATCCTCAGGTTTTAGAAGATTGAACAGGGGCAGATATTGTACTCCAAAATTTGCCCTCTCATTTTACTCAATACATGTCCATTGAGGTCCTCAACTTGCTCAAGGATACCCAAGAGTTGACCAGACAAACTCTCTCCTAAGTCAATGTGTCTCAAACTAGGGTTTCCATTTTCATCAAGATGGGTGAACTCCAAAGACCTCATATGATCTCCATGGTCCTAATATGTTCTCAAGACCCACCATGTCAAGTTTTAAGCCTTGTACAAGAAGTTTTCTCAGTCAACTGCTCAGATGCTTGAGAATCGACTATATTAGGTCAAAAGTCAATTGTGGCAGACATACAGTCAAACTTCAATATTTTGGGTCAACATCAAAATTTTGAAGTTATATCCATCATTTGATCAAGGGTTGATTAGTATTCCTTAAGGAATGCCCCAAATTCATCAAAACCCAAAAGTTGCTAAATTAGGGTTTCTTAGAAAAAGTCAACCAAACTTTGACCATGCATAACTTCTTCATACTTTATCAGAAGTTTTCCATCCAAGGCTTATTTTGAAGGTAATCCAATTTCCAACAACTCATCTTCATCCCTCAAGTTCAAGAAGTTCACTCATAAAAAGATATGAATTTCCACATTATGGGTCCTTTTGAAAAGTCAACAAAAACACCTTTTGGGTCAAGGCTTCTCACATGAACATGGAAGATCCAATTGAGATAAGACCAAAAGGGTTGTTTAGGGGACATCCTAAGATTTATAAAAATTCCAAGACCACCTCTCTAGGGTTAAAATTGGAGGAGATATGCCTTGCCAAAGTTGACCATTTTTGCAAAATTGCCAAAAGTCAAATATACCCAAAATTGCATTTTTTCCACATGGGCCTATCTTTTCAAGTTTGGAGCTGGTTCCTAACATGGTCCACAACCCATGAACCACTCCATGCCTCATTCACTTATTTATTTGATTTATTATGATTTAATTCATTTAAAATTTAAATAAAATCAAATAAAATCAAAACAAATCACATAATTTGTTTTTGGGATATTTTTTGCATTGAATGAAGATCTCATGTGCTGTCAATAGCCAAGCAAGATCGTGCCATGCCATGAAAGGAGAGAATCTTCACAATTAGAAAGAATGGAAGCAAATTGAAAACACACTCATATCTTGGATTCTTGCCAAAACAAATGACCTAATTTGATTCCATACATATACAAGATCATTGTGAACCCTAAGAAAAAGGATTCAGACACGCAACTGCCTCCAAGAGCAAGAACCAAGTTTTCAATTTTTTGCAAAAAAGTGAGAATCAGATTTTCAATCACAAACCAGTTCAAGGCATGCTGAAGCACAAGTCGTGTTTCTGGGTGATCATTGAAGCACTAGCAAGCATCCTCGAAGCCTGAAACATCCAGAAATGCACTCATCAAGCCTCATGATTTGCTATTTTTTGAATATTGTTTTCATTAATTTTGGCATCATAAACATGTTCTAAATACATATTCATGTTTATCATCATGTATGCAACGTATCTGTATTGTTTAATTTGAGTATAGGTACATGAATCACGAATTTCCATTCCTAGGGTTTCAAGCTCCATTTTAGGGTTTCCTAATGTAGGAAAAATTAAGGCTAGACGTGGGTACCATGGTGTTCAGGGTTTCAAGCCCAGTCGATTCATGGTCTCTATAGGAATTTATATCGCTTGTATTTGATTTTTGAATGACACAGGGTTGTAGCTACGGACATCGTCCGTAGGTAAAAGGTCGTTATCTAACACGACGGAGGAAGGAAGAAGAAGATATGTGGCTTGATCCCATTGGTTGTTTTGAATAAGCGCACACCTTTTTTAAATTTCCAGCTAATCACTCATTTTCATATAAGGCATATTATTGTTGTTATATTAACAAGTTAACATCCTAGCCCAGCTGGCAACGAAGCATGTGTGTAAGTGGGAAGACCTGGGTTCGATCCCAGGTTCAAACATTTTCTTGTTTTTCCAAATATTTCTTTTCAGATCCCATGTGCCTCACCTTCACAAGAGTATCATACGACCTCAGATTTAAGCCCCAAGATCTCATCACATCCAGATCCAACGTCCCATACGCGCAGTCATACCATGGATCATCAGGAGACCGACACACTGGATCTGGCGCATGTTGAGCTCAGAATAATGGGCCTGAACAAAAATTCAACAAACACCCCTTCAATTTGGGTTTCACGCCCCCAGGCCCATTTTTATAACCTTTTCATTTTCTTTTTAATTAATTTTGTTTATTCGTTATTTAATTTAATTATCTTTTTTTTAATCAATTTTATTTATAAAATCATAAAGTCAAAACCACAAAAATAGAACTTAGTTTCTTTTTTTTAATAAATTAATTTTTTGTAAATAAATTAATTTCATCAGATTTAATTTATTTTTCTAATTAATTAAAATTAATTAGAAAAATTAGGTTAAATTCAAATTCTTTTTTTTCATAAAAAATCCAAAAAAATGTTAATGAACAAATTATTTTTTTAGGGTTTTGAACTCTTTTCCAGCTTTAATTCTCGCGCATTAGTATTTTGCTGTACGATTATTTCTTTTATTGATGTAACTGTGCCCAGTTTGTAATAGCTTAATTAGGGTTTTTTATCTCTGCATTTTGCTCTCAGTCAATTCTTCATGTATCTACCCCAAAGCCTTGTAATAGCGTATGACTTTTACTTTCTCGCTTTTATATTGTGTATACCTGTATATAATTGTTAGCAATCTAGGCATGTATGATTAATAAATGAATCGTAGATCACTAAACTGTAAGATAAATATAACTGAAAAAAGTACACTGTTGCACACGTTCACTCCTAGGGTTTACTCCACTCGGTTGCCTTAGAAATAATGGTCATGTCCCTCGAACGTAGGGATGTCTTAACAAAGACCCTTAATTCTAAAGTCATCATAAAGATCATGGTCCCTAACGTCCCTCGAGCTGCCTATGAGAAATGATCTTGTCCCTCGATATTGCTTATATGATGACAGTCCATTCGAATGCTAATATATCTTTACGTGTTGCCTTCGATGACCATAGCGTCCCTTTCGATAGTCCCTCAACATCCAACGATAGGGCTACCTACTCACTAAAAGTAGGATAGCATTGTCTAAAGGAAACGAGAAAATGAAAAATATTTTTCGAGTAGGTAGAAACTCTTAAGTGCTTGCTCAAAATAATAAAAACTCTTTTTTCACAAACACTTTCAAAAGAGTTTTCAAAAACAACTTTGTCACACTCTTGAGGACAGATACAAGGGTTATCATGAAGTTAAAACAAAAACTTTTCAAAACAAGCACACACAAGCAATTTCAAAATGAGCCAGTACCTAAGAGCCCGTGGAAAACCACAGATAGAAAGGGTGCTAACACCTTCCCTTTCTATAATCTACCCCCCCCCCCCCCCCCCCCCCCCCCCGTACTCAGAAACATCTCGAAAAAGGTTTTGTCTGTTCTTTTTACTTTTCCTTTGTTGGATGAAATAAAATTCGGTGGTGACTCTTGCTTACCGCGACATTTGCGAATACAAAATGCAAACCAATATAACAGTCGGTTCTTCCACTGTATCACACTCCCCCTTTTTGTCAAGTATCAAAAAGAAATATAATCAGAGTCAAAAAGATGATTTATGTTGAAAACATAATGCAATGAAAATTTTCAGAAACAAGGAGGATAAGATAAAAATACAGATAAACACTTAAAGAAAATCTAATAACAAGGGGGAAGAGGTGTGAACAACGCTTCCAACAAGCTCTTAATTTGAGTGCTTCATTCTTCCTACTTGATTCAAAAATTCTTTCTGTCAATTTTCTTCAAAGAATCCGTGTGAACAATGGCATCATCATCAAGTCTCAAGAATCTCAACAGTGCTCCTGAATCTTCATCTACTGAACAATATGAGGAGCCCATTAGAATGCTACTCACTCCGGTTGACAAGCTTGAAGTTCTCTGTGAATTGATCGTTAATTTTGAAAGCTTACAAGAAAATGGGTTTAATCTGTATGAAGATGTAACTGTACAGGGATGGAACAGATACTTTGATCGTCTGTTAGGTCCAACTTTTCCCATTCTTGTTAAAGATTTTTGGGTTCATGATACCTCATCCAACCACCAGGTCACATCATATGTTATAGGGAAGAAGATAGTGATTACAGAAGATTTGATTGGGAAACTCATTGGATACAATGGTCGTGGAGTCAGATGCATTGATATAGCTGATAAGTGATCTGACCTAAATTATATTGCTAGGGAAATCTTCACTTCTAGACAGCCATCCAGCAAGATCAAAGACTTAAAGGACCATTACAGAATCTGGGCCAGAATAATTCTGGGATGTATCAATCACAGGAAGCCTACAAGCTCCCCTGATTACATCAATATTGATCAGCAGTTTCTGATTTACTTCATTGCAGAGAAGACCAAGATAAACCTTCCACATTTGCTCTTCAACCATCTCAGAACAAGTGTGAAAGAGACAAGAGAAGAAGAAAGAACTAAGAGGGATTGGATTCCTCTAGGAAGATTGATTTCAGATATTCTAACAGAAAACAGGCTGATAGAATATCTAATAGAGGCTCAAGAAATCAGTACTCTGGAAGTAACTGCTGGGAAACCTTTAAATGCCAAGAATCTGAAGAAAATGAAGATTATTGAGAACATTAAGAGGGAACCAACAATTTCTTCTCACGAGGTCATCACTTCTAGGAGAATCCCTCTGAAGGATTTTCCACTATTTTCTGAGATAGATGCCTCTCCAAAGATTATAGTCAGATACCTTGAAGCTTGCAAGGCTGATGGGACTATTCTAGAAATCAACATCCAAGATCTGCACAAGCCAGCTCCAGAGGTTGTGCTAAAGAAATCCAGAAAGAGGAAGGCAGCAGGAGAAGGATCCACTCAGAGGACACCCGAAGCTACAAAAAAGAAAGGTAACCCTTATTTTGTTTCTGTTGTAGAATCAATAGCTATTCTAACATCTGAAACCATTCCCCCTCAACAAATAGAAAATCCTTCACCCCAAACATTTGAGGATTTTGACATAGAGTTTGAACCATCTGTAACTCTTGGAAATTTCTTGAATGAACCTCACTCCCCCAATCCAAATCCAAATCCAGAACAACATCAACCAGAACTTGCTAGAGTTCTATCTGATATTGAACTGTTTGATCAAGACTTCTCCACACCACTCCCAGAAAATCCAAACACTCAACCTCAACAACCAGAAAATCCACAACCTCACTCTCCTCAACCAGAAAATCCACAACCACACTCTCCTCAACCAGAACATCAAAACCTCAACTCACCCCAACCAGAAAATGAAAACCCTCTCACTCCTCAATCTGAAAACCCATCTTCTGAAATATCTAAACCAGAAATTCAACACGCTACTGCAAACCAATCAGAAGACTCCCTTTCAGGCTCTGATACCAATTGAAGAAGTGAAAAACACAAGAAGGGGGGGGGGGGTTGAATTGAAACTTAAAATCAAAAGCGCAGTAGACAAGATATTTTTATCCTGGTTCGTTTGATCTGAAACTACTCCAGTCCATCCGCCAAGGTGATTTTTCCTCTCTCCAACGAGGACTTAATTCACTAATCAAAAATGATTACAACACAACTTTGACAACAACCAAAGTCTTCTTGAGTACAACCACAACCCGGTTTATCTCAAGGAAAACTAGCTTAATCACAATGAAATAATATACTATGTACTGTTGTTTTTCCTTACAAAAACTGTATCACAACTGTGATATTTTATACAATTTTGAGCGTATATATGAATATGTAGGAATGCAGTGTTTGAGAGGTATATTGCAGTAGTCGTCAAAATCGTAAATGATTTGTCCTCTAAGCTTTTTTATATAAGCATGGAAATCTTGTCCAACATAAAGCGTGATAATGGACATTCAATGCTATTTCCATATTGAGAAGATTCTTGTCTGAATGAAGTTGTTGCATATGATGTTGTCTTGATTGAAAAGTAACGCTTCAGAACTTAGAATCGTGCATGCTGCAATTTCTTCAGAACATTGATGACTCAGAGATGTGAGGATCTGATGTTATATTAAACTTCTGTTTAGAATCAGAGTATTCTTCACTTCAGCACAGATTCAGATTACCATTCTTCAGCGCAGATTCTGATTACCTCAGCTTGAAAGCTTCTGTAGCTTAATTTCTGATGTTATTTCAGTCAGAACTTCTGCATACAAAATAACACAAGTTTAGAGTGCATATTTGTCCTTTGTGTTTGTTATCATCAAAACTCTAATTAAGGGTTGTAGAATCAAACTATGTTCTAATAGCTTTATGGCATGATTCTTGATGAATTTGTAAGACAACATCACACTCTTCACAATGTGACAATAAAGGTGTAATTTGTATACTTGAGTTGAGAGACACGTTCGTTTGATTTTTGGAAAAACATACGGATCCTTATACTTAGAAATATTTCTAAGTATGGGCTACAAAATGACCTATAATGTTTTGAAAACTTACAATCCCTTCCACTCAAAATTAACTCTTGATCCTTGAATGTAAAATGGAATAGACTCATCAAATTGAATTGCAAAATTGATATCACTAAAAATCATAAAAATTGAAAGAGTTATGGCCTTTGGAAGATGGTGGAATTTTATTGAGAAATCTATAGATGACCTATAATATTTTCCAATATTTAAGGGCTTTCCAAACATTTTCAAACCTTGCACTTTGAAAAAAAAGTTGTAGTAGACAATCTTAAGTTCATTGTGAAAAAAGAATGAGCTCAAGGAGGTAATAATTGACCAAGTTATGGTCCTTTGAAGTCAAGTCAGAGAATTCAAGAGCCTTTCCAAAGGACTTGTAATCTTCTTCTAACTTTAATGATATTCCACTCAAAATTGACCTTAGATCCTTGAAGAGAAGTTGTTAAGGACTCTTTAAAGAGAATCATGACTTTGGAATAAACTCAAAATCTCAAAAATTTAACAAGATATGGTCTTTAGAAATCAACCAACCCTTACTCAGAAAGTACAAAAGTGACTTGTAACCCGTTTCAACTTTTGATGATCTTACTTGAAAAATTGAATCTTGTCATGTGAAGAGAAATTGTTATATATGATGATAAGAATCCATATAAAAAAGAACCACTTAAAAATATTTAAAATTGAAAGAATTATACACTTGTGATCATAGAATCAAGGACTTGTCCGGTTAGGTTAAACAACTTGAATCAACTTTGCATCCTTTGGACTTTCCGTGCAAAATAAAGCATGATGAATCACATTAGACCTTATAATAATGTTATTTTGAAGCACACTTAATGATGGAGATTATATCCCAATTAAACTTGTTGAAGAAGACATGGAAATAAACACATGAACTTATGAATCTTCTTGATGAATCCAACCACTCTCTTTGAGAAAAGTTTGACTTATGAAGTTGAGAATACTCTTTAAACCAAAGAATTTTAATGCCAGGACCATAGCCTTGAACCTTAAACTTTTGAAATCCATTGATTAACCATTTGGATGACGATCAACCTTCAAAACTCTACGTTAGGTGGTGAGATGGATGCAATTGTGTTAAGACCTACAATATAAACATTAAAGGAAACATATATACATACTTTTGATGTTAGTTAAGAATTAGCAACCATAAGATACACACATACAAGATACACAATTTAAGGTGTTTGGTGATCCCTCAAGGGAAAACTTATATATAGGAGAGAGGTAGAAGAGAGAACCAACCTTAATGTGTGACCTTGGTGCATTGTGATGATATAGAGTGATGTAGGATCTTAGGGGAAACAATTGGGATATAACACAAACTACACTAGGGGAAAGTATCTGGTTTGGGGAAACAATCTTCCCATCCTCTACTGAGAAACACAAATCACTTAGAACTTCATACTAGTAAGAACCTCGATTGCATGCGCTCCAATCAAAGTGTTTTGATGAAGACCACCATACATAAAGTTAAAGAAATATCAAGGCTGTGGAAAAGAATATATTCAAGATCATATAATATTTCAAAATCACTCTATCAAGTCTTTTATATGTGAACAACCAAGTTTCATGATGAAGATTTATGAAGATTCATCAACAAGTTAGGTACAAGTTTTAATTTGAGGTTTTTAAGATGATATAGTGCTCAAAATATACTCTAAATATTTTACATAAATGTCATGATCATTTAAGAGTAAATCATTGCATGTCCATCAGTTGGAAAATATGTTTTTATCACTTTCACTTAGTGGTAACCGGTTACAGGGTTACAGTAACCCGTTACAGGACATCACAAAATAAAAATAAAAGTTTTGGTTCAGTGGTAACCGGTTACAGCTTTTAGGAAACCGGTTACAGACATGCAAATTTGAAAATATACACGTTATCATACTTGTGTAACCGGTTACAGCCCTACGGTGACCGGTTACCGCTGAAGAAAAATTCAAATTTTTTCTATTTTACATAGCTGTTGGATGATACCTCTTGGGGTCCAACCATTGCATCTTTTTACTCCTTTAAGGTTTAATGAAAGGGTGCATTTCATATATAAAATTCGTTTGCACTCAGATCATCACATAAGACATATTATTCAAAATTCTTAAGTGTTGTAAAACTTTGAGAATTTACATATTGCATGAAACATTGTTTAGAACTTTCATACTCATCATTGTTTCATAATATATTGAGCACTAGATATGGATATAAACTTCCTATTAAATCTTGTCTTAGTATCTTGATAACCATTGTGTTATTCAAGAATAGATCATACTTTGTAAAAATCAGATTTTGTATAAGATTAACCTTTTATTCTAGGATTATTAGAGCAAGTGTGTGCATTGAAGAGGATTGTTCTTCTTGCACTTAGTGTTGAAGATATTAAAGGTTTTAAGAGCCTTTGATCTCCCTATAAATTAGATAGTAAGGAATCACCTTTGGTGTGATTAGACTTGTCTAATTATTATAAACTATAGTGAAATATCTTCCGTGTTGATAAGAGAACTGGAGTACTCTCGATCTGTGAGGGGAACCAGTATACATATGGTGTTAATTTACTTTTCGCACTTTATTGATTTCATCACCATAATCAGAAAAATAAGAACTTTGAAAAGGATAAAATTGACCATAACCTAATTCACCCCCTCTTAGGCGCATCATTAACTTCATTTGGCATCAGAGCAAGTTAAGGTAACTTGTTCCTATTCGATCCAGAATGGCTTTCACAAAACTAACATTTAAAGATGGTGGTAGTAACAATAAGCCTCCTTTTTTTGTGGTGAATAGTTTGAATTTTGGAAAATTCGTATGAAGGCGCATCTAGAAGCACAAGGATAAGAACAATGGGATGCTGTCCAAAATGGTCCTTTTACTCTGGTATGTGTTGTGAATGGTGTTGGAACATCAAAGCCTAAAACATCATGGCATAACGATGATAATAAAAAGGTCATTTATGATAAGAAAACACTTAATCTTCTTTAATGTGCACTTTGCATGGATGAATTCTTTTGTGTTTCGGCATGCACAACGACAAAGGAAATTCTGGATACTTTGGTTGAAACACACGAAGGAACAGTCGAAGTCAAAAGATCAAGATTGAATACATTGAGTCAAGAGTTCGAGATGTTTAGAATGGGACCCGAAGAACCTATTCTAAATATGCAGAAAAGATTTATGCATTTGACGAATCATTTAAAAGCTCTTGGTAAAACTCTCACCTATGACAAACTCCACCTAAAGGTGCTTCGATCTTTAACTAGAGAATGGAAACCGGAAGTAACGGCTATTTCGGAAAAGAAGAATTTATCCAATATGTCATCCGCAACTCTATTTGGAAAACTTCAAGAGTACGAGACGGAACTTGGAAGACTTGCTAAGCATGAAAATCAAGAAAAGAAATCAAAAGACATTGCTTTGAAGGTGGAATCCAAGGAAGTCATTATTGAAGAAAATCTGAAAGAAGATGAAAATTTCATGTTTCTAGTAAAAATGTTAGGTAAATGTTTTGGTCCTAAAATCAATTTTGGTTATTCTAACTTTGTCAAAAGGAAGAAATTATCAAAGAGCACGGATAAAGAAGCCTCCACATAAAATATTACATGCTATGAATGTGGAAAGCAAATCCATATCAAATCTAATTATCCAAACCTCTCCAAGAAGGATGGAAACAAAGGAAGGAAAGACTCCAAGTACAAGAAAGCCTACATCGCTTGGGATGACAATGAAGTTAGTACATCATCTGAATTATAGAATGACAAATGTGCAAATTTAGCATTGATGGCTACTCATGAATCCGATGATGATGAAAATGAAGAGGTTAGTACAAATTTTACCCTTTATGATGAAAATGCTCAAGGTGCAATTGATGGACTCCTAAATGAATGCAAAGTCTTGTATAAAAAGATATCAACACAAGAAAAGGAACTTATTTCTTTTCAAGAAAAGATTGATACTATGAACAAGGATCTTGAATGTCAAAAACAAGCCTTTCTTAAAGAAAAACAAGACTTTATATGCAAAAAATGTGAATCATATACTTTTCAAATTGTTCAACTAAAAAGAGTTATTGAACGATATGAAAAAGGTCAAATTGGTTTTGAAGGATTGCTTAGCCACAATGATATCCTAATGACAAAAGTGGAATTGGTTACTCAAAATAAAATAAAAAAGTTACAACAAAACCATTTTCGTAAAGGCTAGTAATCAATCTGAAACCAAGAAAGTCAACAATGTATAAATTAATCATAATCATCAAAAGAAAAAGAAAATAGTTGTTAAGAAAAAATAAGTTCCAAGATATAAGAGCAACTTTATTCCAAATTGTTTTTATTGTGGTATTCTTGGCCATACACCTAATGCTTGCTATGTTAGAAACTTTAGTATGGAAAGTGGACACTATGTATGGGTTAAGAAAGGAACTAACTATGAAGGACCCAAGGCAACATGGGAACCTAACAATAAATAATCTCTTTTGTTTTGTTGGTATGCTTGAAATGCACTCAAAGTCTATGGTATCTAGATAGTGGATGTTCGAAGCATATGACGGGAGATATTACAAATTTTCACATCTAACAGTAAAAGCCACGGGGTATGTCACCTATGGAGATAATACCAAAGGAAAAATTCTTGGCATTGTCAAAGTTGGTGCACCACCTTTCACATCCATTGAAGATCTACTTTATGTTGAAGGACTCAAACATAATCTACTAAGTATTAGCCAACTTTTTGGCAAAGGGTTCAAGATCAAATTCAATAAAGATGAATGTTTGATCATGGACGAATCAACCAATGAGGTAAAACTCAAAGGTAAAAGAGTTAACAATATTTTTATGATTTCTTTAGATGAGTTGTCTTTGAAAGTAAAATGTCTTATGGTAATCAATAATGAATCATGGTTATGGCATAAAAGGGCAGCCCATATACATATGGAACATTTAAATAAATTAACTAAACATGATCTTGTCATTGTCCTACCAAAGATAAAATTTGTCAAAGATAAATTTTGTGATGCTTGTCAAAAGGGAAAACAAACTAGATCAACTTTCAAATCTAAGAATGTGGTGTCTACAACAAGGTCACTACAATTGTTGCATATGGACTTGTTTGGTCCATCAAGAACAAGAAGCTTCGGAGGTAATGTATATGCTTGAGTTATTGTTGATTATTTTTCTAGATATTCTTGGACTTTGTTTCTTGTGCAGAAAAGTGATGCTTTTAAGGAATTTAAGAAGTATGCAAAGAAAATGAAAAATGAAAAATCATTAAAGATTGTATCCATAAGAAGTGATCATGGTGGAGAATTTCAAAATGCATCTTTTGAAGAATTTTGTGAAGAACATGGAATCTCTCACAATATTTCAGCACCAAGGACTCCACAACAAGATGGAGTAGTTGAAAGAAAGAATCGATTTCTAGTGGAACTTGCAAGAATAATGCTAAGTGATGCAAATCTACCAAAATATTTTTGGGCGGATGCGGTTAGTACGACATGTTATGTTGAAAATCGAGTTATTATTTGACCTATTTTAAAAAATACTCCATATGAACTCTTCAAAGGAAGAAAGCCAAACATTGCTCACTTTCATATTTTTTGATGCAAGTTATTTGTCCTCAACAATGACAAATACAATCTTTGTAAGTTTGACGAGAAATACGATGAAGGTATATTCCTTGGTTACTCTATTTCAAGTAAAGCTTATATAATATACAACAAAAGAACTTTAACTATAGAAGAATCTATGCACATTTCTTTCGATGAAACTAACCCCTCAAAAGAGGATATAGTCTCTTGTGATGATGATGATATTTTAGATATGCCAATAGAAGATGCTACCAAGGCCAACCAAAATAACAATCAAGATTATTTCATAGAATAAACTTCTCAACAAGATCTACCCAAAGAATGGAGAACTCATCGAGATCACCCAATTGATAATATTATAGATGATATTAGAAAATGAGTATCAACAAGACTCAATCTTCAAGATCCATGTCTACTCATGGCATTTGTATCTCAAATTGAACATTCCAAAATATACTAAGCTTTGTTGGATGATCATTGGATGATTGTTATGCAAGAATAATTAAACCAATTCGAAAGAATTTAAGTTTGGGAACTAGTAGCAAGACAAAACGAAAAACATATCATTGGAACTAGATGGGTATTCAAAAAGAAACTCGATGAAAATGGGATAATTGTCCGGAACAAAGAAATATTGGTTGCACAAGGATACAATCATGAAGAAGGGATTGATTTTGAAGAAATCTTCACTCTGGTTGCAAGGTTAGAAGCAATTAGATTATTATTGGCTTACGCTTGTTATATGAGTTTTCAGGTTTTCCAAATGGATGTCAAGAGTGCATTCTTGAATGGATACATCAATAAAGAAGTCTATGTCAAACAACCTCCTGGTTTTGAAGACTTCAATAATCCTTCACATGTCTTCAAGTTTAAAAAGGCACTTTATGGCTTAAAACAAGAACCAAGGGCATGGTACGATCGACTTAGCAATTTTCTATGTGAAAAGGGCTTTGAAAACAAACAAGTGGACAAGATGCTTTTTATCAAGACGATCAAGAATCATACTCTGCTTGTTCAAGTGTACATCGATGATAACATCTTTGGATCAACAAATAAATACTTGTGTGAAGAATTCTCATCCATGATGCAAGGAGAATTTGATATTTCCATGATGGGTAAATTGAACTACTTTCTTGGATTACAAATCAAGAAACTTACAACGGGGACTTTTTTTCATCAATCAAAATATTGTAAAGAGTTATTGAAGAAATTTGACATGGATGCATGCAAACCTATTGCCACCCCCAATGGGTTCGGGAACTTATATGGATCTTGATGAAGCCAATGTGCCCATAGACGTGTCAAAATATTGAGGAATGATCGGCTCCCTATTATACCTAACAGCAAGTCGACCCGAAATCATGTTTAGTGTATGTCTTTGTGCTATATTTCAAGCCAATCTAAAGGATTCTCACCTTGATGCAGTTAAATGCATTATGAAATATCTTAAGGGAACTACGAATGTAGGCTTATGGTATGCTAAAGGTAGTATGTGTTCGTTACTTAGTTATTCTGACAAAGATTATGTAGGATGTAAAACAGATAGAAAAAGCACTAGTGGCATGTGTCATGTTCTTGGGAATGCTCTAGTATCATGGTCATGCAAGAAGCAAGTATGTGTGGCTCTTAGCATGGCTGAAGCAAAATACATTGCGACTGGAAGTTGTTGCGCTCAAGTTCTATGGCTAAAATAACAACTACGTGACTATGGAATTAATCTTGGATGCATCCCGCTAAAATGTGACAATACAAGTGCAATCAACATCACGAAAAATCCATTCATGCACTCTCGGACAAAGCATATTGATATTCGACATCATTTTCTCCGGGATCATGTGCAAAATGGTGACGTAGAAATCTCATTAGTTGATACACACAACCAACTAGCTGACATCCTTACAAAGCCTCTAGCAAAATATTCATTCTTCAAGATTTGACGAGAACTTGGTATATTAGATGAACATGACCTATGATTTATATCTCTGACACATAAAAGGTGCATGTATTCTTTTCATTAACTTTTATATTATTCTTACAAAGTATATCTCTCTTCATCCTACAATCACTTTAAATGGTTCTATATGATTTTTATCTATATGTTTTAATGTCATATATACCTGTTAATATGTTGTTATACATGTTTGGTAGAAGTTACAATAGATAGGTATAGGTTCTGGACTGGTATGTACTATATTTTCACTTTTTTCACTATCAGTAACCAGTTACCCTAAGTCAGTAACCGGTTACCACGCAAACATATGCGTTTTTCACTTTCCAAGCACCTTCAGTAATCGGTTACCCATATCCTGTAACCGGTTACCGCATGAAGTTTCTCAAAATTTTAGTTTTTGTCAAGGCATTTATGATTTCCCAAATCATTACCCTCCAATTATTTTTTCCTCTTTAACCAAATTTATTTCCCACCTAAAATCATCCCACCAAAAATTACTCTTACCAAAAATTACTCCCTCCAATATTTACTTCACCAAAAGAGTAACTCTCTCTAAAAATTATCTATAAAATACCCACTCATACTTACATATTTAACTCACAACACAAACACTCTCTCTTACATAAATTTCTTCATCCCAAATCCTTTCTCTCCAAGAAAAACTCCAACCTTTATCATGGAACCATCAAGAAATGAGAAAGGAAAGTTGTAATACGGTGGGAGAACTGACTTGGGTGTTTTGCGTTTGTTCGTATTTGTTGCGCATAGCAAGAGTCGCCACCGACTTTTCTTTTATCCAATAATGAAATGGTGAAAAGAACAGGAAAGACCTTTAGAGATTACTTCTTGATTTCTGGGGTAGGTTATGAAAAGGGAAGGTATTAGCACCCTTTTCATCCGTAGTTATCTACGGGATCTTAGTTTCTTTCTAGATCACTTGTTTTTGTTTAAAAATGTGCTTTGTGATGTGGGTTTGAAAATATTTTGAAAAAAACGTCTTTGTAATGATTCCCGTCTGTATAAGAATGCGTACAAAGTGTTGGTTTTGAAAATAGTTCAAAGAGGTGTTTGTGGAATGTGTTTTTGAAAGTGATTTTGAAAAGTGTCTTTGTAATGATTCCCGTCTCTATAAGAATGCGTACAAAGAGCTTTGTATTTTGAAATTGTTTCAAATGAAAGTGTTGGTGTATAAAAGGTTTTTTTTTGTGGGCAAGCAAGCAACTATGAGCAACCTACTTACTCAAAAGCTCTAGTGTTCTTTTCCTCCTCCTTTAGATGTTGCTCTCTTACCATTGATTTAGTAAGAAGCCCCATAGTTAGATGTGAAGGGACAGGCGTGGGTCATTTGTATTGTCATATAAGGAAACCTATGGGACGCTTTAGCAATTTCATTTTAGGGACTAGATCGTTTACCGAAAGCAACATCGAGGGTCATCGAGGGACTACGATCTTTTATCGATGATCTTTGCTAAAACTTCCATATTCGAGGGACATGACTATTTTCTGAGGCAACAAGTGGTATTACCCTAGAGGTACATGTGTGTAAAGTGTGTTTGATTGCATGCATTTTTTCTTTGATTAGGATGGTCTACTTGTTTATTTCATCTTACCATACATCCTAATTACTAAAATTTGTATAAAGAAATAACAATGGAGAAAGTAAATATCCTACACTATTACAACCATATTAAATAGCAAGAAAAAGTAAAGACAAAACGAAAATATAGAAAGGAAAACAAGTTCTTCGATCAGGAAGAATGTCCCCTTTCTATTCTACTCTTCCTGGATTCTTTTGATTTAGGCCTGGAATAAGTAAGGACATGCCTTTAGATTTCATCCTTTTCCTGCTTCTTTCGATTAGGGCCTGGAATCAGCGTGAGGTGCGCTCTTCGCCTCAATCTCCTTGATGCCTTCTTCGATTGTAGAAATGCTAGGCTCCCGGGTTGAGATTCAAAAGGCTTGAATATTTAGCCAATCGAAGGATACAGAGAACCTGTCTTAAACTCTTGAAGCATTTAATTGAAGGAACTACAATTGACTTCCTTGGTGGTGAATGAAAATTTGCTGGAGTCTTCCTGAGGCTAGTTCAGTTACTACTTTATTTGAGCAATCACTGAATTGAAGGAAGGTATGTGATAGTGGTGAGTGAATCGAAGGTTACTCTATAACAGGTAAGGGAGTGAATCAAAAGACTATTATATTGCAATTGGGGAATAGGCCGAAGGTTAGTTATCTGACAGTTTGAGGAGTGAATCGAAGGGTTCACTTAGTGTATGAAGGGGTATGAGTGTTTTTAGGAGTGAAGTGTTAGGAATATTTGAGAACGTTTGATAGTGTTTGAGAGTTTTGAGAAATTTATAACTTTCTCACAACAAGAGTTTTTTTACAACTATCAGGGCCCCCTAAGATGTGTGGTGGAGGTTCATATTTATAGATGATTTTGGTTGATGTTTAGGAGGGAAAACAAAAGAAATTTGAACAAAAAGGGTATGTTATTCTTGTAGCTTTCGAGGGGCAGTATTTGTATGCCAAATTGGTATAAGAATAAGGGCAGTGTTGCAGGACTGTTGTGCAGTAATTTTGGAGCGTTATGGCCAGTGTATTAGGCCTAAACTTGACAGCAAGCATCTTTTGATATCTCAACCTTTCGTTTTGACAACCTTCGACCATATTCTTATTTTAACAATACTATTTGATTTTCACCCAATAAGTGTCTTTCGAATGGGCCATATGTGTATCTTTGAAAGGGCCAAATATGTGTCCTTCGATTGGACCATATGCATCATTTATGTGAACCATTTGTAGTTCTTCAAATGGGCCACCAAGACATGTCTTTCGAATGGGACACCCAAAGATGTCCTTCGAATGGGACACCCAAACATGTCTTTTGAATGGGACACCCAATGTATGCCATAGTGTAGGAATTATGTGTGATCTAAACAGACTATTTCCAAAGGAAATATTGCCCATTCGAAGCTAGCATGAAAAATGTCCAATGCTTTGTGGGCGCTAGTCATGAAGGGAAGCCATTGCCTTGTGTGTTGAAGGCAAGCACAAAGGAGGCCATCTCCTTGTGAGTCGAAAGCAAGCATAGAGGAGGCACTTGCCTTGTGCATGCTGGAATGCAGGATATACTTGCCTTGCAGGCATGAAGGAAGTACTGCTAATGCTTATGAATCGAAGCTTGCATGCAGGAGACCAATGCTTTTTAAATACAAGCAAACTCGCAGAACCATTGCCTTCTGAAGTTTGTGAATTACTTGCTCGAAGAGTTCATAATTAGATTCAAAAAATGTTGCTTCGACGGAAACCAATACTCCAATCGAAGCTTTGTATGAAGGTAGCCCTTTGTCTGATCAAAGCTTGGTATCAAGATAGCCATTAGCTCTAAACTAAACTTGGATGCAGGAGGCCAAATGTACAATCGAAACCTCTGAATTAAGCTTGCTCAAAAGAAATCAAATGTCCAGGTGAAGCATAGGGATCAAGTTTGCTCAAAAGAAGCCAAATACCTAATTCAAATCAATGGGAATCAAACTTTCTCAAAGAAGCCAAATGTTCAAGAGAAACCCCTGAACCAAAGCTTGTAACAAAGGATCCAAATGTTCAAGCGAAACCTCTGAACCAAAGCTTGTATCGAAGGATCCAAATGTTCAAGCGAAACCTCTGAACTAAAGATCACACCAAAGGTGGCCCAAATGTCCAATTGAAGCTTGTGGATTAGGCCTGCTCGAAGGAAGTTAAAGGCTCAATCGAAGCTCTGGATCAAAGTAAACTATTTTTCTTCAATTTTGTCAAAAAAATAAAATTTATCTGCTTTGCTCTTTTAATTAAAAAAAATTATATTTGTGCAATCTTGAACATGTGAGAAAATGTCTTGAGAAATGAGAGGGCAAATTTTGGGGTACAACAGCTACCCCTGTTCAATCTTCTTAAACCTGAAGAGTAAGACTGGAGAGTCTTCCATTCGTGACTTGAAGGTGGAAGATGATTGAACACTAGAGTGCCCATAAATTTGCACTCGATGATGTGGTGGTTAATTGCATAGGGAATGGTCTTAAAGATTTCATTTGGAGAAGTGATGGAGAGTTATTAGAGATGGGCTTATAGATTCCACCTAAAAGTGATTGTTGACAAAAATTAGACTAAGTCTAAGCTTGACTTCAACTGGAAAAGAATCAGAATAAATGTTTGGTTGATTTAAGCTGAACCAGAAGAAGTGTCTTCCGGAACGGAATCAAGATAAACCATTGATCGATTTAAACTGGACCAACAGAGGTCTTGAATAATCTTTAACTGGAAAAAAATCAGAATAAGTCTTTGGAGCAATTTAATTGAACCAGAGAAAGTGTATACTGGAACAGAATCACGATAAACCATTGATTGATTTAAACTGAACCAACAGAGGTCTTGAATAATCTTTCAATGGAAAAGAATTAGAATAAATCTTTGTAGCGATTTAACTGAACCAGAGAAAGTGTCTACTGGAACGGAATCAGGATAAACCATTGATCGATTTAAACTGAACCAGCAGAGGTCTTGAATAATCTTTAATTGGAAAAGAATCAGAATAAATCTTTGGAGCGATTTAACTGAACTAGAGAAAGTGTCTATCGAAACAGAATCAGGATAAACCATTGATTGATTTAACTGAACCAACAGAGGTCTTGAATAATCTTTAATTGGAAAAGAATTAGAATAAATATTTAGAGCGATTTAACTGAACTAGAGAAAGTGTCTATCAGAACGGAATCAGGATAAACCATTGGTTGATTTAAACTGAACCAGCAGAGGTCTTGAATAATCTTTAATTGGAAACGAATCAGAATAAATCTTTGGAGCGATTTAACTGAACCAGAGAAAGTGTCTACTGGAACGGAATCAGGATAAACCATTGATCAATTTAAATTGAATCAGCAGAGGTCTTGAATAATCTTTAATTGTAAAAGAATCAGAATATACATTTGGAGCGATTTCACTAAACCAGAGAAAGTGTCTAATGGAACGGAATCAGGATAAACCATTGATCGATTTAAAATGAACCAAAAGAGGTCTTGAATAATCTTTAATTGGAAAAGAATCAGAATAAATCTTTGGAGCGATTTAACTGAACCAGAGAAAGTGTCTACCGGAACGGAATCAGGATAAATCATTGATCGATTTAAACTGAACCAGCAGAGGTCTTGAATAATCTTTAATTGGAAAAGAATCAGAATAAGTCTTTGGAGCGATTTAATTGAACTAGAGAAAGTGTCTACCAGAACGGAATCAGAATAAACCATTGATTGATTTAAACTGAACCAGCTGAGGTCTTGAATAATATTTAACTGGAAAAGAATCAGAATAAATATTTGGAGCGATTTAACTGATCCAAAGAAAGTGTCTACTAGAACAGAATCAGGATAACTCATTGATCAATTTAAACTGAACCAGCAGAGGTCTTGAATAATATTTAACTAGAAAAGAATTAGAATAAATCTTTGAAGCGATTTAACTGAACAGAGAAAGTGTCTACCGAATCGGAGTAAAGATAAACCATTGATTGATTTAAACTGAACCAGCAGAGGTCTTGAATAATCTTTAACTGGAAAAGAATCAAAATAAATCTTTGGAGTGATTTAACTGAACCAGAGAAAGTGTCTACCGGAACGGAATCAGGATAAACCATTGATTAATTTAAACTGAACCAGCAGAGGTCTTGAATAATCTTTAACTGGAAAAGAATCAGAATAAATATTTGGAGTGATTTAACTGAACCAGAGAAAGTGTCTACTGGAACAGAATCAAGATAAACCATTGATCGATTTAAACTGAACCAGCAGAGGTCTTGAATAATATTTAACTGGAAAAGAATCAGAATAAATCTTTAGAGTGATTTAGCTGAAGCAGAGAAAGTGTCTACCGGAACAGAATCAGGATAAACCATTGATCAATTTAAACTGAACCAGCAAAGGTCTTGAATAAAGTGTTTGTTATGTAGATAGTTATCTCGTCCGGTTTTGGGAATTGATCTACATTCAATTTGTTCACAGATGGTGGTCATGTCTTGTGTTAGGTGTTAATCTGAAATTAAGAAAAATTGGTAATGGTACTTGTTTGCTTGCCAACTTTCCAAAAAAGGGTAATGAGTTAGCTGTGTGGAGTATGATGCATGAGATGTATCGAGTAATGATGTTCTCAAAGTAAATTAGATTGCGATATTTGCACTTGTGTTGTCGATGCTATGATGTATGAATGCAATGCCTGAACATATCAGTTGTTCTACTGCAATGTTGCTGGACTGGGGAAAAATAAAATCTTTGACTGCTGCTGAGGATGAGGAGTGTAAGTCCTCATATATTGTTGAAGTTGAAGTGTTGATAGATGGTTTTCCATTATTAGAGACATAACCTCTGTTGGGGAAGGGAAACTCTGTGCATTGTTTGGGGATTTTGTGAAATCATGTTGGGGAATCCTGAGAAGCTCGGCGATTTCACTGGGGAATCTTTGGAGCGGTAATTGGAAATTTTGCTCCGTCGGGGATATGAGAGTACTTGATACCATTAGGCTGAGTACTAGAGACACGACAATGATCCTGCAACATGATTTCTCTGCCTCTTCTCTTGTTGGAGAAAGTACCTGCGAGGATTTTATGGAATGGCCTCCAGACATTGTCTTGTTTCTTAATTCCATTAGTAACCGTCTTTCTGTTTTCTTTTCATTTTTTATGCATATATTTGTAAGCAGTAATTACGTTCAAATACATATGTTCAAAAATAATCACTGGACGTTTTTGCAAACAAAACAGGAAATTAAAAACAAATAGTAGTAAGAGAATGTCGTCATAAGAACGAAAAATAATACAAAGAAAGACAGCTATTTGAAACAATCCCATGGGGTTCCCATTCTGCTATAGCCTTTATGTCTTTGAGCGTCTTATCCACTTGCTGCTTTGTCCGAAGCTGATTGGATTGATTAGTACCGTTTTAGTTTGACAATTGATACTGAAGGTTGGATGTAAGGTGATCCAATGGGAAATAGTCATATGCTTTAAATCCCTAAATTTTTCCTGGACCGCCCTTTCGGGTTTTCAGTCCACCGGGATACCCTTTTTTACCCAAACCACCTTTTCAGGTTTTTGGCTTGCCGAGTGTACAATTTTGTTTTTGTTTTTGTATATCCCTAATTTTTGCCTAGGCCAGTCAACCTAGCGGGTTTTTTTCATGCGTAGTATCTTTTAACTATGTCCGCGTTTACATGGTGCGGAAGGTCGTCGTCCATAGTAGTTAAGATCATGGCCCCACCAGAAAATATGTTTTTTTTATCACAAATGGTCCTTCGTATGTAGGAGTCCATTTGCCCATGGGATCACCTTGTGGCAGTATGATACGCTTGATTACCAGGTCACAGACCTGATATACCTGACGTCTGACCTTCTTGTTAAAAGCTTTAATCATACGTTTTTGGTACATCTAACCATGGCAGACAACCATAAGCCTCTTCTCACCAATCAGGTTCAATTGGCCAAGTCGAGTTTGAATTCATTCATCTTCATTCAACCCTGCCTCCTTCATGATTCTCAAAGAAGGTATCTGGACTTCAATTGGTAGGACATCTTCTAACATATATACCAAAGAGAAAGGAGTTGCCCTTGTTGATGTGCGCACCATGGTACGGTAACCGTGGAGAGCAAATGGTAACATCTCATGCCAGTCTTTATAGGTCACTGTCATCTTCTGTAGGATCTTTTTGATGTTTTTATTAGCGGCTTCTACAGCGCCATTCATCTTCGGCCGATAAGGAGAAGAGTTATGATGATGGATTTTGAATTGCGCGCATAATCCGGTGATCATAGTATTGTTGAGATTGGTACCGTTATCTATAATGACTCTTTCTGGAATACCATACCGACAAATAAGATTATGTCTGATGAATTTGACCACGACGTTCTTGGTAACAGAAGAAAATGAAGCTGCCTCGACCCATTTTGTGAAGTAATCAATGGCGACGAGGATGAAATGGTGTCCATTTGAAGCTGTAGGTCTGATCTCCCCAATCATATCGATGCCCCATATTCCAAATGGCTAGGGAGCAGTCAAGACATTTAGAGGAACCGGTGGCACATCTACTTTATCAGTGTAGATCTGGCATTTGTGACAAGTTCGTGAATGCTGATAACAATCTGTTTCCATAGTGGACCAATAGTATCCTACCCTTAGGATCTTTTTATCCATCGTGTGCCCACTAGAATGGGTGCCAAAGGTATCTTCATGTAAATAAACCATGATATTTTCAGCCTCACTCTTGTCTATGCACCGAAGCAAAGTAGAGTCGTGGTTGCGCTTATAAAGGATTTCGTTACTAAGGAAGAATTTAGCAGAGAACCTTCTTAGGAACTTCTTATCATTGACTGAAGCTCCCTCAAGATATTCTTGGGCCTCGATATATCTTTTAATTTCATGGAACCAAGGCTTTCCCTCCACTTCTTCAGTATCAACCTCATGACAGTATGTTGGTTCATCCATCCTCTCAATAGTGATTTGAGAAGCCTCATTATCCCACCTGATTTTGAATATGGATGACATGGTAGCTAGCGCGTCTGCTAGTTGAGTTTCCTCTCGTGGAAAATGCTCAAAGGTAATTTCCTCAAAATGTGGGATCAGTGTTAACACATGCTCTTTATAAGGGATGAGATTAGGATGCTTCGTGTCCCATTCTCCTTTGATCTGACTGATTACTAAGGCTGATTCTCCAAATACACTTAAGGATTTGATCCCCAAATCTATGGCAGCTTTGAGACCCATAATGCACGCTTCATATTCAGCCATATTATTGGTATAGTTGAAACACAGCTTGGCAGTGAAGGGAGTATGACAGCCTTCAGGATACATGATCACAACACCGATGCCATTGCCGAATGTGTTGGAAGCTCCATTAAAAAACCATGGTCCATCGGGATCCTTGTTCAGGTCCGTCATATGGTCTAAGTTCTTCACAATCATTCACCAACATGATGTCCTCGTCCGGGAATTCAAAGTTCATGGGTTGATAGTCATCCACAGCCTGATGAGCCAAATGATCAGCTAGTACACTTCCTTTTATTGCTTTTTGGGTAGTGTACTGAATGTCATATTCGGTCAGGACCATTTTCCATCTTTCTATTCTTCCAGAGAGGGTGGGCTTCTCGAATATGTATTTAATAGGATCCATCTTGGATATCAAGAAGGTAGTGAGAGTCAGCATATACTGTCTTAGCCGACGAGCAGCCCATGCTAGAGCGCAGAAAGTTTTCTCGAGCAGTGAATATCTAGTTTCACAGTCGGTAAACTTTTTGCTCAGGTAGTATATTGCATGCTCTTTTCGGCCAGACTCATCATGCTGCCCCAGCACACACCCCATTGAATTTTCCAAAACTGTTAGGTACATGATCAGAGGTCTTCCTTCAACTGGCGGTATCAAAATGGGAGGCTCTTGAAGGTACTCCTTGATCCTGTCAAAGGCAGCCTGGCAGTCGTCATTCCATTTCACCACTTGATTCTTCTTCAGTAATTTGAAGATTGGTTCACAAGTAGCGGTTAGATGGGAAATGAATATGGAGATGTAGTTTAGACGTCCTAAGAATCCCCTAACTTCCCTCTCAGTGCGAGGAGTGGGAATTTCTTGTATTGCTTTTACCTTTGCAGGGTCTACTTCAATACCTTTGCTGCTGACAATGAAGCCTAAGAGCTCACCGGACCTTACTCCAAAAGTGCATTTATTCGAGTTCAACCTTAGTTTGTATTTCTTCAGTCTTTCAAATAGCTTTTGCAGGTGGTCAAGGTGTTCCTCTTCAGTTTGAGATCTGACTATCATATCATCCATGTAGACCTCTATCTCGTGATGGATCATATCATGAAACAAATCTACCATGGCACGCTGATAGGTTGCCCCAGTGTTCTTCAGCCTAAATGGCATAACTGTAACAGAAAGTGCCCCATTGTGTGATGAAGGTCGTTTTCTCCATATTCTTAAGTTCCATTTTGATCTGATTGTATCCGGAGAAACCATCCATGAAGGAGAATACTTTATGTTGTACCGTGTTATCAACCAGAATATCAATGTGGGGAAGCGGGAAGTCATCCTTGGGGCTTGCCCTATTCAGGTCTCTGTAATCCACACACGTACGTACCTTACCATCCTTCTTAGGCACCAAAACAACATTGGCAACCCATTATGGATAAGAGGTGACAACTAAGAATCCAGCATTGAACTGCTTCATGACTTCAATCTTGATTTTTTTTTACATTTCTTGCCGCATACGACGAACCTTCTGTTTCACTGGAGGACAATCTTCTTTTGTCGACAGATGATGGACCATGATATTAGTGTTGAGTCCTGGCATGTCTTTGTATGACCAGCCAAAGACCTCAACATAGTCATTTAGTATCTGAGTTAAACGTTTCTTGACACTATGCTCCAGATTGGCACATATCTTGACTTCCTTCTTGTCCTCTTTAGTACCTAAGTTAACTGTTTTAACCGGATCTTCATGAGGTTGTATTGCCCTTTCTTCCTATTGTAACAATCTGGAAAGTTCCCCTGGTTTTTCACAATATTCCTCACCTTCGTCACCGGCTTGGTAGATCAGATTTTCAAAGTCATAATTGGCAATAGCAGAACCGTTACTGTGATCGGTGGAAACAGAACTGACTGTTTTAAAGCTGGTTCGCGAAATGTCGCGGTAAGCAAGAGTCGCCATCGTCTTTTATGTTCTCCAACATGGAAAGGACAAAAGCACAGCAAAATTCCTTTTCAAGATGTTTCTCGGTTCGGGAGGTAGATTATAGAAAGGGAAGGTGTTAGCACCCTTTCTATCCATGGTTATCCATGGGCTCTTAGGTACTTGCTCACTATGTTTTCAAAAATTGTTTGCTTTTCAAGTGTTTGTGGGTTTTGAAAAAGTTTTGTTTGAAAAATTTCTAAGTAACTCTTGTATCTGTCCTCAAGAGTGTATGAAATAGTTGTTTGAAAACTTTTTGAAAGTGTAGGTGCGAAAAGTTGTTTTGTTTGTTTGAGAGAGCAAGTACCCATGAGAAATCTACCTACTCTAAGGAATTAGGCTGTGTAAGAGTCCTTTAGATAGTGCTATCCCACCATTGAGAGGTAGGTAGCACCATCGTTGGAGTTATTCGGGTCAATTCGATTATAAGGGACATGTGTGGTCACCAAAGCAATAGTAGGACGCCTTAGCGGTAACCCTAATGTCTTAGATCGTTTTTATCCGAGGCACCTGTTTCGAGGCAACTTGGAGCTTTAGACAAGAGGGCGACCTCTAAAACACCTTATACTTGACGACCACGTTCGAGGCAACCGAGTGAGGCGTACCCTAGGAGTGGCATGTGCATGTGTGTTGTTTTTCAGTTTTATCTTTGAACATACATTTGTGAGCTACGGATTGATTTTATTTTTCATACAAGTCTTTCATGCATTTTTAACAGTTAAGAGTGCGGAAAATAAATTGCGAAAAGTTGAATCTACGCTATTACAAGGCGCGGGTCTATACATCGCCAAAAACAAAAACCCGTTTGGAAATAAAATGCGAAAAATAAAGGAAAGCGATAAACCTAATTAACTATTACATCCTGGGAAACAGTTACATAAATATGATAAAAAAGAATTAAAGCGCGGAAAGAAATTAAATCGGGACGTCCTTAGGGTTTTGACCCTTTTGAGAAATCATTAGTTTTGGTCCTTTGCATTTAATTAACTATTAAACCTAATTTACTAATTAATTAATTATTTAAAGAAAAAGTATTTTTGAGTTTTTTATGTTTTTGATGAAAATGAAAATAAAGAAATTAAAAGTCAAGAAAACCCTAATTCTAGATTGATTTTATTTATTATGAAAAAGATTAAAATAGTCTCAATTAAATAACTAAATTAATTAATTATAATTTATTTACAAAAATAATAATTAATAGTAAAAATAATAAATAATAAAAATATTTACGTCTTTTGATTATCTGAATTTATTATAAAATGATTTGTTAGTTAATAATAATAAATATAATAATTATAATTAAAAGAATTAAAGGGAAAAAGAAAATTAAAAAAATAGTAAAACCAGGGGGGTTGATGGCCCATGTATGGAGGTGAATTCTGGAAATCTGGCCCATTAATCAGCAAGCCTGTTTGACTTTGGGAATTGCCTGCACGTGCTTTGACTTGGAGCATGGTGTCCAGCATCTCATAGCCATCAGATCTATGCTTCAGAACACATGGCACCTAGGATTGGAACGTGCATGGTGGACGTCACTGGAAAGCGCTGCATTAGAATATGTTGTGAAAAAATAGAACAAGCGTTTGGGGGACCTGGGAATCGAACCCAGGTCCCAATGGTTATTGGCCACATCACTTTCCACTACACCATATGCCTGTATTTGATATAATAATAAACAATGAAAATAATATTAAAAAGAACAACGCATATGCTGTAACCAATAAAGCGCGCCTTTTATTCAAACCAGCCAACCATATGTAAACACGTAATCGTCTTCTTCTTCGTGCCTGCAAAAAAAACAAATGGTTAGCGGGGGTTTTTAACCCCCATAAAATAACGCGAGGAAAAATAACGAATAGCCCTACAGGCTATATAAATTGGGCGCGATGGTAGCTTTGCGTTCGTCTCATCCTGACGGTCTCAATCATAGGCATCATGAAGCCTAATTTTATCTGTACAGCAAAGCCCTATTTTGAAAGCTTCAAAACCCTAAATTTCATCAATGGTAGATTCTGATTCTATGCGTTTCAATGCAATTAACCTATGCCAAAAGATTCCTGTGGATTCAAGCAACATAAAACACACAAAAAATCACATTAAAGATGCATGAATTATGAGTTTCGATTATGAGAAAGAAAGCTAAACCGTGTGACTGTTTGTGGAGATTTCTTGAGCTTTAGGGCTTGTTTTTTATTGCAAAACGTATCTGGGGATCCCTGCAAGGTGTTAGAAACCACAAAAGCCCTTGAATTGGCCTGGAAGGTTGAATTCAGTTTTGAGTTTTCTTGGTTTTTTTTCAATATTGCATATGGTTTTCTGTAGCAGCTTTTACGTGTGCATGATTAGGTGTAGGTTCAGTACATATAGGAGAATGGTTTTAGGTCAAATCTTGCTCAAGAAATCCCTTGTATTGAAGTTTCAATATTTGATTGGAAATAAAATAATTTTCAATCTTTTTGATTGATAAAACTTGCCAAACATGGAGATTTTTGTCTCTTTGATTGATGCACGAATTTTCCAGCTTGCCCTGAGTGTATTTGCTTCACAAAAGATTTGAAAAAACATATCTTGGTATTTTCCTACATTTAAATGAATTAAATGAATTAATAATCAATTAAAAATGCAATTAATTAATAAAAAAAAAAAATAACTCAATTTAATCTCAATGGGTCGTGCATATGCTTTGGACAATGTTTCAAGAAGAAATTTGAGGCCCATTAGCAAAAATGAGGTGTTTTGGGCAAAGTTGACTTTTGCAGATTCCCAAAAATTTCCCAACTTCTCCAATGCATATCTTGCTCAATTTTGATCATATGAACATGTTCTTGGACATTTTGGAAAGGTCTTGAAGTCCTCTAACCAATGCCTTTGGTCCCATGTCATTTGGATTTACCAATCTCAAGTTATGGTCTTTGACTTAAAATGCCTTTTTGTTGACTTTTGAAATTGACCTATAATGTTGAAATTGATAACTTTTTGTGAGAGCATTTCTAGGACTTGGAATGTGAAGATGAGTTGTAGGAAATGTCATCCTTCAAAATGAGCATTGGATGGGATTTTTCTGATGAACCATGAAAAAGTTATGCCTTGGTCAATTTACAGTTGACTTTTCAACTGTCCAAAAATAGTAACTTTTGCATCTTTGATGATTTTTGAGCCATGCTTGTGGAATCATGATCAATACTTGATCAAATGATGATTGTGATCTCAAACTAAGATGTTGGCAAAAAATTCTGACTTTTGACTACAAAATGACCATTTTACCCCTGCAGTTGACTGTTGAGCAAATGAAGCTTTTGACTGTGCAATTTGATGATGTGAGTCTTGCAACTTGGCATGTAGATGCTTGGCAATGTATAGAAGCCTATGGAACTTGATTGGACCATTGGAAACCTCAAATTCCTTGCAAGAAACAAAACCCTAATTTCAGCTGGCTTAGGAGGCATTTGGACTGTGCAACCCTTGAGTAATCTTGAACCATTTGAAGATGATTCTTGAAAAACTTTGAAGAATATGGGAGGGAAAATTTTGGGGTACAACAGTTGCCCCTGTTCAATCTTCTTAGACCTGAGGATGTAGATTGGCTTGCGTGCCTTTCGTGATCCGAAGGTGGAAGATGATTGAACACTAGAGTGCCCAGAAATTTGCACTCACATAGTGTGATATCAGCAATGTGATGTCGGGAATGGGCTTATAGATGCCATTTGGAGAGATGATGGATAGGAGGATGGGCTTATAGATGCCATCTGGAAGTGTAATGGATAGTTGTGGAGATGGGCTTAAAGATGTCATCCGGAGGTGTCGATCGCGTAAGAGATTCCTTAGCGAGAACTTGTATATTTGAGAAAGAAAGATAATTTCCTGGCCTGTTACAGGGGTTGATCTTCAAACTCTTCATGTAGATATGCCCTGGCTAGATACAGGTATCGAATCTACAATCAATCGCTCACAGATATGCCCTGGCTAGATACAGGTATCGAATCTGGAACTTCAAACTCTTCATGCAGATATGCCCTGGCTAGATACAAGTATCGAATCCACAATAAATCGCTCACAGATATGCCCTGGCTAGATACAGGTATCGAATCTAGAATTGGTCGTCTACAGATATGCCCTGGCTAGGTACAGGTATCGAATCTAGAACAAAAGGTTGATGGGTTGTCTCTACTGACAGATTATCTCAGAAAAATCTTTAGGGATCGATTTAACTGAACCGGGGGAGGTTTTGTCCTCTTTGACGAGTTGTCTCTCTTAACGGGTTGTCCTCATGGACGGGTTGTCTTTATTGGCAGGTTGTCTTTGATGACGGGTGTCTATAACGACGGGTGTCTATAACGACGGGTGTCTATAACGGCGGGTGTCTATAACGACGGGTGTCTATAACGACGGGTGTCTATAACAACGGGTGTCTATAACGACGAGTGTCTATAATGACGGGTGTCTATAACGAAGGGTGTCTATAACGACGGGTGTCTATAACGACGAGTGTCTATAACGACAGGTGTCTATCACGACGGGTGTCTATAACGACGAGTGTCTATAACGACGGGTGTCTATAACGACGGGTGTCTATAACGACGGGTGTCTATAACGAAGGGTGTCTATAACGACGGGTGTCTATCACGACGGGTGTCTATAACGACGGGTGTCTATAACGACGAGTGTCTATAACGACAGGTGTCTATAACGACAGGTGTCTATAACGACGGGTGTCTATAACGACGGGTGTCTATAACGACGGGTGTCTATAACGACGGGTGTCTATAACGACGGGTGTCTATAACGACGGGTGTCTATAACGACAGGTGTCTATAACGACAGGTGTCTATAACGACGGGTGTCTATAACGACGGGTGTCTATAACGACGGGTGTCTATAACGACGGGTGTCTATGACAACGGGTTGTCTTTAATGACTTTAGGAATTAATTTCAACTGGACTTGTCTTCTTTGACTGGATGAGCATCAGAAAAACCTTTTGGATTTAACTGTACTTGTCTTTTTTACTGGATTTGTCTTCTTTGACTGGATTGGTCTCTTTTGACTATATTTGTCTACTTTGACATAGCTGATCATTTAACTGTATCCTTCCTGAAAGGTAAAGGTCAGTCATATGCAATGCATGATATGGATCAAGCAATGATGTTCTCGACATAAATGAGATTTTATGACATGATACACATGTGATGTTTATGAATATATCTTCGTCTGGGAAAATAAATCCTTGACGCATGCCGGGAAGTTGAATCCTGGGCTGCTGTTGAAGAGTAGAGTTCTTCATTTCTGCTGGGGAGGATGATTGCAAGAATAAACCGGTAGGAGGAGATGACTCCGTTGGGGGATAAACTTGTTGGAGAGATACTCTGCGGGGAATTCCTCTGTGGGAAGAGATACTTCGCTGAGGTTTTGATGAGAACTCCACTGGGGATTCCGTTGATATGTTTTGTTGGAGGATTTGATGAACTCCGCTGGGGGATAGGAAGAACTTCGCCGAGGACGATCTTTCCGTTGTAATTAGCTGAGGATAACCCAGTTATAGGCTCTGGTGGGGAGTAACCTTTGAACAAAGCCGGGGAGATGCGTTCGTACTCTGCGGGAGACAAGCTTCCAGAATCTACTGGGGATAGGCTTCCAGAATCTACTGGGGATATTGATTCAACTCTCCTAGGGAGACTTTTGGAATGTATTGGGGAAATGGCTCCGCTGGGGTGTTTGGATTCCGCCGGGGAACAATCTTATATTTCTGGCGAGGAATATTAAGACTGCCGGGGATGCTTGCTGAGGAATATCTTTATACTCTGCTGGAGAATGTTGAGATCTTCTGGGGATATCCAACTTCCTTAAGGCTGACAGTAGACTAACTCTGCTTGGGGAGAGTATCGCTGACTTGCTGGAGATACTGTGCCTTTTTTGGGCTGATTGGAGACCACCTCTGCTTGGGGAGAGTATGGCTGAATCTTGTCTTACTCTGCGGGGAGTGAAGGTGTCTTGGTCATATTCTTCAGCTGAACATACCTTGGTACCTGGATGACAGAGGAACTTGTACAATTCAGACGATTCCTATTTCCCCAGCTTCTGTGGGAGAAGGAAGGCCTATAAGGTGCTTGGTAGCTACCGATTGACAAATCTTCTTCTGGTAGGTAAGTGACGAGATGACGGGACATAGTCGTACACTTCTGATCCCTAACTTTTTCCTGGACCGCCCTTTCGGTTTTTCAGTCCACCGGGATACCCTTTTTTGCCCAAGCCGCCTTTTCAGGTTTTCGACTTGCCGGGTGTACAGATTTTTTCATTTCATCCCTTATTTTTGCCCGAACCCTTTTGGTTCGCCGGGAAGCCCTTATTTTTGCCTAGGTGTGTCAACCTAGCGGGTCTTTGATTACGTAGTATTTTTTCGACTATGTCCATGCTCTCAGGATGTAGGGAGGTGCCCCTGTCAGTAGTGTTGCATTGTCATACCACCAGAAGATCTTCGTTTGATCGTCCAATGCCCCAAGTGATCCAGATGGAGATTTGCCCCAAGCTGGTTGGCCTTTTGAGAGATTCTCCGAATCTTGACTTAACTGCCCCAGATGACGGACAATGATCATGTCTGCCCCTTGATTGGAAGTTCTTTTGTTCATTAGATATTCTTCGTGCGAATTTCTCTATTGTTCGAACAAAAAGTCATATGCAAACAATGTTATATTAAAAATGCAAAGCTTATGTCTATCTTGAAGTTTTTGAAAATGCATTTTTTTCATAAAAACAAGTGAATTTTTGTAAAATGCGATGTCAACTCAGGATTTTACAGCAAGCCCTACAGGAGTCAGGATACCTTTGGTAACAATATGCTTTCGAACTAACCCATGCTTCAGCTAGGACTTTTGAGGGTTATAACGTGGCCTGGTTCACGGTTTTTAGAAACAAAGGATAAAGGCTCAAAACGTATTTGTACCCACCCACTCTTCGTGATGTTCTTCAAACCTAAACTCAGCTAATCGTGCATTAGACCTTGTTTGAGTCTTTGCTTTGATATACTAGTGATGGTTCGGACATTGACAGTTTATTTGGAATAGGCAGTCATTCCTTTTTTTGTTGAGGGTTTGTAGGACCTCTTTCTTTTTTATTTCGTTATCCCTGTCTTTTGCCTGAACTGTTTATTTTGTGATTACAGTCAGCGGGATGCCCCAGTTTTGTAAGTCTCCTTCATAGGTTTTGACTTATTGGGCTTTTATTTTTTGGGAAATAATGACTGCCTATCTTTTATGATTATTCGGAACCATCACTGTCTTTTGTTTCAGAAGGACTTCTTTTGATGCCATTCGTTGTGCACCTGGATCAACTGAGAAGACTACCCTGCCCCAGGTTATGATTAAGGGTTTTAATTTTTGAAAAGAAAAAACTCCAACTTCTTTGGCTCAAAGGGGTTGACGAGGGATTATCTTCCTTATAACTCCACTGTTTAGGATTTGAAACAATGCATGTACCTCATCAGCGGTGTCTGTTCAAAAGCATACTGTAGATTGTGGTATCGTTTTCGTCATCCTCCCTCAAGAGGCTTAGAATTTTTAAATCGAGAGTTGAACATCAAAAATAAAAGCGATTTTAAGCATAGTAAACACAATTACTTCAAAACAGACACGTGTAATGCATTAATAAAATAACAACGTTTGACATGAATAAATGTTTGAACAATTAAAAATACAACTTGAACATTCGAATGAACAAAAGTTTTTTTCAATCCTAGCCATGTTTTGGCAAGGGAGCAGTGATCACATTGGGAGCCTCGGGCGCTTCGAACTGGACATCCTTTGCATCAATTAGATCCTGAACCTTGTTCCTCAGAGTCCAACAATCATCTGTAGCATGCCCCGGGCTGTCAGAATGATAAGCGCAGCGGGCGTTGGGGTTGTACCTTGAAGGTGTCCTGTTGGGATTCTTAGGAGGGTCCCTTAGAGTTACCAAATTGGTCTCCAGCAACTGTGCAAATATCTGGGACAAGGTCATGCTGAGGGGAGTGAATTTCCTTTTAGGTCTCTCTTCCCTTTGTTGGTTGCAATGCTGAGGAGCGCTGGCCGGTTTGGAAATGACTACCGCGTTGACAGCTTGGCGGTGCTCGGACCTATTCTGCCCTTTTGACCCATAGACAACACTAGATTCTTTCTTGAATGATTTCTTCTCAGCGTTCGAGGAGTCACCCTTTGATATCTTCCTAGACCTGATACCAGCTTCTATCCTCTCACCAGTTAAGATCAGATCTATAAACCCAGCAGAAGAATTCCCAATCAGATGGTTGAAGAACGGACCAGACAGGGTCCCCAGAAACATGTCAACGAGCTCACGGTCCGTTAGAGGTGGATGTACCCTTCCAGCAAGGTCTCTCCACTTTTTCTCATATTCCTTGAATCCTTCACCCGTCCCTAGTGACATACCCTGGAGTTGGGTACGCGTAGGAGCGAGGTCGGAATTATACTGATACTGCTTGTAAAATGCAGTAGCCAAGTCATCCCAGTTACGAATATTGGCTCCATCCAGCTGATAGAACCATTCGAGTTGAGTCCCTGAAA
Source organism: Vicia faba (assembly GCA_948472305.1). Lineage (NCBI taxonomy): Eukaryota > Viridiplantae > Streptophyta > Magnoliopsida > Fabales > Fabaceae > Vicia > Vicia faba. Next base: position 1,048,450,395 of record OX451739.1, read on the forward strand.
GACTTTCCTGGAAGAAATGGATCCATAAGTTCTTGTCTGCAGTATACGGTTGGATCTTCCTCACATATGATCCGAGATGCAGCTTAGGACAGGATACCCCGTCGTATTTTACAAAAGCAGGTGCTTTGAATTTGTGAGGGATCACCACCCCAGAAGATAAGCCTAGGTCTCTGAAGTCCAGACCGGGAACCTGTTGAATTTCCATGGCACTTAGACGGTCCTCTAGTTGCTTGTACCTATCCTCAGCAGAAAGGTACTGTTCATCATTGTAATCTGTCTCGTTGTCGGAGACCACGGGACTAGGAGCCCTTCTCTCTTGGGGACTGTCCTTGCCTACAAATGAGGTAGTCAGCTCAGCCTCATTCTGTAATCCATTCCCAGATCTGCATCTAGGGTTGAACAACACAGTCCTCTTCTTCTTCTTCCTCTCTTTCAGCATCAGAGCTTTCAAGTCCTGTTGACCCTGGGCTAGGTTCATAACCAACTCCTGGAACTGGGCATTCTGGGCCTGGAGGGCCTTGATGGCTTGTTCGGTAGTAGGTTCAGGATTCATGATGATAGCTGAAATAAACAGCGAATAAGATAAGTGACCTGTCAAAAGGGTACTTGTAATGAAATGATATGTATGATATGCATGCGATGTTTTCAAGGATCTCACGGGGTAAACAGAGAAATTTGTTAGAAGTTGAATACGGTAGCTTGATTGAAGGAACTTCATGTTGTTAAGAGTCCTTCTTCAAGAGTCAAGGCTCACCATATCGAGTGGGTCATAGCCCCTGACTCAAGTTACCTTGGCTGGAGGAAAATAAATCCCCCTTTGCCCCTTGCTAGACATTTTGATTCATCATGACCTGCATCACAGACCCTTGAAATCCTTGAAAAGGGTTAGTCTTTATGCAGGATGTATGCAAGTTAGTCCTTATGCAGGATGCATGCAATGTTATGATGGTATGATGTTATGATAAAGAACACCACAAGTATTCACAAAAGGCAAACATGATAAGGCACACAAGTCACACCAGACATCCCTTAGAGTTTAGGCCAGCATGAAGTTCAGGTACTACCCTCTTTCAGTTTCGTTGGTTAAGACCTGTCCTGGAAAATAGTAACCGGGTTCTAGAGGATCTCAATATCACTGACTACCCTCAATCGGTCATAACTCCAGCATCGCAATCTTTTCTTGCGGCCAGAACCATCGCGAGAGTTTAGCCTCAATGAGTGTAGCATACTGCTACTGTTCTATGGCCAAGTTGGGTCAATTGAGAGTTCTAAGGTCAGTTGGTGATTAATGACTCCTCAGAAGACCCATATTCTCCTTGTTGCAACACAAGGGATATCGGTACAGACCAAGGTGTCACACCAACGTAGCCACTGCTTCACCCGTGTCGGTCTACGCCGGACAGGTCCCTCACAGCTTATGCTACCTAAAGGGTATTCCCCAGATCCGGGTTAGCATCTATGAAACTTCCGATGCAAGCCCACAAATGTAAAAGCAAACAAGGCATACAATTGAAAACATAAGAGTGGTCTAATCCTAAGGTACACCTCACTTATTAGTGTCCCCAGCAGAGTCGCCAGTTCTGTGATCGGTGGAAATAGAACTGACTATTTTAAAGATGGTTCACGAAATGTCGCGGTAAGCAAGAGTCGCCACCGTCTTTTATATTCTCCAACATGGAAAGGACAAAAGCACAGCAAAATTCCTTTTCGAGATGTTTCTCGGTTCGGGAGGTAGATTATAGAAAGGGAAGGTGTTAGCACCCTTTCTATCCATGGTTATCCATGGGCTCTTAGGTACTTGCTCACTATGTTTTCAAAAATTGTTTTCTTTTCAAGTGTTTGTGGGTTTTGAAAAAGTTTTGTTTGAAAAATTTCTAAGTAACTCTTGTATCTGTCCTCAAGAGTGTATGAAATAGTTGTTTGAAAACTTTTTGAAAGTGTAGGTGCGAAAAGTTGTTTTGTTTGTTTGAGAGAGCAAGTACCCATGAGAAATCTACCTACTCTAAGGAATTAGGTTGTGTAAGAGTCCTTTAGATAGTGCTATCCCACCATTGAGAGGTAGGTAGCACCATCGTTGGAGTTATTCGGGTCAATTCGATTATAAGGGACATGTGTGGTCACCAAAGCAATAGTAGGACGCCTTAGCGGTAACCCTAATGTCTTAGATCGTTTTTATCCGAGGCACCCGTTTCGAGGCAACTTGGATCTTTAGACAAGAGGGCGACCTCTAAAACACCCTATACTTGACGACCACGTTCGAGGCAACCGAGTGAGGTGTACCCTAGGAGTGGCATGTGCATGTGTGTTTTTTTTTCAGTTTTATCTTTGAACATGCATTTGTGAGCTACGGATTGATTTTATTTTTCATACAAGTCTTTCATGCATTTTTAACAGTTAAGAGTGTGGAAAATAAATTGCGGAAAGTTGAATCTACGCTATTACAAGGTGCGGGTCTATACATCGCCAAAAACAAAAACCCGTTTGGAAATAAAATGTGAAAAATAAAGGAAAGCGATAAACTTAATTAACTATTACATCCTCGGAAACAGTTACATAAATATGATAAAAAAGAATTAAAGCGCGAAAAGAAATTAAATCGGGACGTCCTTAGGGTTTTGACCCTTTTGAGAAATCATGAGTTTTGGTCCTTTGCATTTAATTAACTATTAAACCTAATTTACTAATTAATTAATTATTTAAAGAAAAAGTATTTTTGAGTTTCTTATGTATTTGATGAAAATAAAAATAAAGAAATTAAAAGTCAAGAAAACCCTAATTCTAGATTGATTTTATTTATTATGAAAAAGATTAAAATAGTCCTAATTAAACAACTAAATTAATTAATTATAATTTATTTACAAAAATAATAATTAATAGTAAAAATAATAAATAATAAAAATATTTACGTCTTTTGATTATCTGAATTTATTATAAAAATGATTTGTTAGTTAATAATAATAAATATAATTATTATAATTAAAAGAATTAAAAGGAAAAAGAAAATAAAAAAAAATAGTAAAACCAGGGGAGTTGATGGCCCATGTATGGAGGTGAATTCTGGAAATCTGGCCCATTAATCAGCAAGCCTGTTTGACTTTGGGAATTGCCTGCACGTGCTTTGACTTGGAGCATGGTGTCCAGCATCTCATAGCCATCAGATCTATGCTTCAGGACACATGGCACCTAGGATTGGAACGTGCATGGTGGACGTCACTGGAAAGCGCTGCATTAGAATATGTTGTGAAAAAATAGAACAAGCGTTTGGGGGACCTGGGAATCGAACCCAGGTCCCAATGGTTATTGGCCACATCACTTTCCACTACGCCATATGCATGTATTTGATATAATAATAAACAATGAAAATAATATTAAAAAGAACAACGCATATGCTGTAACCAATAAAGCGCGCCTTTTATTCAAACCAGCCAACCATATGTAAACACGTAATCCTCTTCTTCTTCGTGCCTGCAAAAAAAACAAATGGTTAGCGGGGGTTTTTAACCCCCACAAAATAACGCGAGGAAAAATAACGAATAGCCCTACAAGCTATATAAATTGGGCGCAATGGTAGCTTTGCGTTCGTCTCATCCTGACGGTCTCAACCATAGGCATTATGAAGCCTAATTTTGTCTGTACAGCAAAGCCCTATTTTGAAAGCTTCGAAACCCTAAATTTCATCAATGGTAGATTCTGATTCTATGCGTTTCAATTCAATTAACCTATGCCAAAAGATTCCTGTGGATTCAAGCAACATAAAACACACAAAAAATCACATTAAAGATGCATGAATTATGAGTTTCGATTATGAGAAAGAAAGCTAAACCGTGTGACTGTTTGTGGAGATTTCTTGAGCTTTAGGGCTTGTTTTTTATTGCAAAACGTATCTGGGGATCCCTGCAAGGTGTTAGAAACCACAAAAGCCCTTGAATTGGCCTGGAAGGTTGAATTCAGTTTTGAGTTTTCTTGGTTTTTTTTCAATATTGCATATGGTTTTCTGTAGCAGCTTTTACGTGTGCATGATTAGGTTTAGGTTCAGTACATATAGGAGAATGGTTTTAGGTCAAATCTTGCTCAAGAAATCCCTTGTATTGAAGTTTCAATATTTGATTGGAAATCAAATAATTTTCAATCTTTTTGATTGATAAAACTTTCCAAACATGGAGATTTTTGTCTCTTTGGTTGATGCACGAATTTTCCAGCTTGCCCTGAGTGTATTTGCTTCACAAAAGATTTGAAAAAACATATCTTGGTATTTTCCTACATTTAAATGAATTAAATGAATTAATAATCAATTAAAAATCCAATTAATTAATAAAAATAAGAAAATAACTCAATTTAATCTCAATGGGTCGTGCATATGCTTTGGACAATGTTTCAAGAAGAAATTTGAGGCCCATTAGCAAAAATGAGGTGTTTTGGGCAAAGTTGACTTTTGCAGATTCCCAAAAATTTCCCAACTTCTCCAATGCATATCTTGCTCAATTTCGATCATATGAACATGTTCTTGGACATTTTGGAAAGGTCTTGAAGTCCTCTAACCAATTCCTTTGGTCCCATGTCATTTGTATTTACCAATCGCAAGTTATGGTCTTTGACTTAAAATGCCTTTTTGTTGACTTTTGAAATTGACCTATAATGTTGAAATTGATAAATTTTTGTGAGAGAATTTCTAGGACTTTGAATGTGAAGATGAGTTGTAGGAAATGTCATCCCCTTCAAAATGAGCATTGGATGTGATTTTTCTGATGAACCATGAAAAAGTTATGCCTTGGTCAAGTTACAGTTGACTTTTCAGCTGTCCAAAAATAGTAACTTTTGCATCTTTGATGATTTTTGAGCCATGCTTGTGGAATCATGATCAAGACTTGATCAAATGATGATTGTGAGCTCAAACCAAGATGTTGGCCAAAAATTCTGACTATTGACTGCAAAATGACCATTTTACCCCTGCAGTTGACTGTTGAGCAAATGAAGCTTTTGACTGTGCAATTTGATGCTGTGAGTCTTGCAACTTAGCATGTAGATGCTTGGCAATGTATAGAAGCCTATGGAACTTGATTGGACCATTGGAAACCTCAAATTACTTGCAAGAACCAAAACCCTAATTTCAGCTGGCTTAGGAGGCATTTGGACTGTGCAACCCTTGAGTAATCTTGAACCATTTGAAGATGATTCTTGACAAACTTTGAAGAATATGGGAGGGCAAATTTTGGGGTACAACAGTTACCAATGGGATCCAGAGTGGATATGGATCTGCATCTTGATATGTGAGTGTGTGTAAGGGCATAGCTACTTTTGATAAAGTAAAAAGTAGAAAAACAAAACAAAGAGCGTAAAATTTGCATGCAAAAATGTCTCATGATTTATTAATGACATATGGAGATGAAGTAACAACCCTCACAGATAGACCATTGTGCCTCGGGCAAGACACAAGGTTTTAAAGTTTAAATTTTTTAAATATTACAAGTCCAAAAATTTAAAAGACAATTACTCTTGAATAAAATTAATAGGAACAAAATCTTTGGCCTCCCAATTGTTGAGTCCACCGCTGATGGTTGGGAAAATCCACTCGTCCATGTCACAGTTATTATCATTGTCTTCCAACGCATTGACTTCATGATTGCTAATGTATAATGGTGGTCCCCTAGCACGAGCACGTCAAACAACTCTTTGGGCCTCCGAAGTAAAACCCAGACCAAACTTGTTAGATTTGTAGGGAATGTCTAGAAGTTAACCCCAAATGGTACATCCATATTTCTCAACTACTGCCTTAGCATCCTTCTGAGAAGCCATTTTCAATGGAGGTCTGGTAATCTTTGGAACCTTGGTAGTAGTCTTGGTTACAACAACCGTCTATGGAACCTCATCAAAATTATGACAGGGGGTCTCAATGAACTCGCCGTCCATTTCAACATATCTGAAAGAGTTCAGGTGGCTAACCATGTATTCCTCCTCCCCATGGGCTGTGATAATATTTCCGTTGACTGGGTACTTCAACATATGATATAGAGTAGAAGTGATAGCACCAGCCCCATGGATCTAGGATCGACCCAATAAACAAGAATAAGATGGGCGGATATCCATCACATAGAAGGTTGAATCAAAAGTATGAGTACCAACTTTGATAGGGATGTCCACCTCCCCGTGCACCATTCTTTTAGAACAATTGAAGGCCCTCACCACAATGTTGTTGGGCTTCAATGTGAGTCCTTCACAATCTAACCAGTCAAGAGCATTCTTGGGTAAGACATTCAGCGATGAACCTGTATCCACCAAAACATGGGCTAATGTAGTGCCCCTGCACTCAATGGAGACATGCAGGGCATCATTGTGTTTCTTTCCCTTGGGAGTTAAATCAGCGTCAGAAAAACCCAGTCCATTATCAGCAGTTAGAATGGCCACACAATTCTCAAATTGATCAGCAGTGGTCTCTTGGGGTACGTGGGCGGATTTCAGGAATTTTACTAAAGCCTTAGCGTGGGCTTCAGAGCTCAAAAGTAAGGCTAGCATTGAGATCTTTGAGGGGGTCTGCCTCAACTGCTCCACGATGTTGTAATCACTTTTCTTGATTATCTTTAATATCTCTTCTATTTCTCTTTTAGAAGCCTCAGGGGTGACTTCTGGATGCTCCTTCGCCTGGACAGGCTCAACCAGTACCTCTTTGCCTCGTGTCTTGGCCGACTCGATAGTAGGCATAATAGTAGGACTAACAATAGGAGTAACACTGGGAATACTGACAAGAGCGGTAGCAGGATTAATCACAGGAATAGTAACAATTCTTCCGCTTCTTGTAACTTTATTGGTCTTGACAATATTGTCGATGTCAGGCTCAGTATTTCAAGCAACTTTGTCTTCAATAACCAATAGGTCTTGCCTGACGCCATGGTAATAGACGCCAACCCCATAATTCCAGGGAACAACTTTATCCAAGGAATAAGGTATTGGCCCTGGCATGGTGATGATCAAGGGAGAATTGTATGGCCAAACTCTTTCACCTTGATAAGGTCTTGTAGATTATTTTTTAGGGCCCAACAATCGTTTGTATCATGCCCCAGGCTTTCAGAATGATAGGCACATCGAGCATTCGGGTTGTAGCAGGGAGAAGCAGTATTAGGGTTCTTGGGAGCTTCCTTTAGAGTCACTAAATTGGACTTCAACAGATGCGGCAAAACCTGGTATAAGGTCATGTTGATCTGGGTGAATCGTCTTTTGGGCGCATCCAGCCCGCGTTGATGGTTTCGTTGTTGATTTGATACAGGATTGGAGATCATAAGAACCCCTACCATCAGACGACGTTCAGTTTTATTTTGATTTCTATGGCTATAAGCAGCACTGACCTCCTTCTTTCCCGTGAAGGGTTTCTTCATCGTACTTGAGGATGTATCCCTTTGAATTTTTCCACTCTTAATACCAGCTTCTACCCGTTCACTGGCCAGGATCAACTCATTAAACCTAGCTGAAGAGCTTCCAATCAGATGTTTGAAGAATGGACTAGACAACGTGCCCAAGAACATATCCACCAGCTCTCTATCAGATAAAGGGGTTGGACTCTTCTCGCGAGATCCCTCCATTTCTGGGCATAATTTTTGAAACCCCCACCAGAACTCATAGACATACTTTGAAGTTGTGTTCGAGTTGGAGCTAGGTCAGCATTATACTGGTATTGCTTGTAAAAGGAAGCAGCCAAATCTTCCCAATTACGAATATTGGTTCCTTCCAACTGATAGAACCAATCCAACTACGTCCCTGACAAACTTTCTTGGAAGAAATTTACCCATAGGTTCTTATCAGCAGTATGGGGTTGAATCTTCCTGACGTATGACCTTAAATGCAGCTTAAGACAAGAGACACCATCATATTTAGCAAATGTGGGGACCTTGAATTTCTGCGGGTTGACCACCCCTGAGACCAGTCCTAGCTCTTCAAAATCTAGCACGGGCACCCTCTGGATCTCCATAGCATTGAGGCGATCTTCCAGCTGTTTGTATTTATCATCAGCAGGAGGATACTGCTCTTAACAGTAGTCAACTTCCTCTTCCTCAGACTCTGGGTTGTCATTCCCTTCCTTGTTCTTTCCTTCTTGATTATCTCCTTCACCCGACGAGGTTGTGAAATCTAGAGCTCACTTGGCCGGTCCTCTGAACCTTCTTCCAAAATTAAAAACACCGACTGGTTTCTTCGCCTTTTTCTTCTTATCTTTGATCTTGAGAGCCTTCAGATCCTCTTGTCCTTTAGCCAGAGCCAAGAACATCTGTTGGAATTGAGTATTTTGTTCTTGAAGATCTTTTACTGTCTGTTCAATATCCATCTCACTGAAATAAATAGTAGAAAGATAAGAAGACCTGTTGTAAAAAACATGTTTGTGTTATGATGAATGAAAATGCATATGAAAATGATTTCAAGGAAACTAGGAGATTTAAATTTGTTTAGACAACATGAAGCACACATTGTATTAATAAATCCAAGTTTGATTACATCATGCCTCTTGGGGATTACAATGAAGGAAATAAACACAAAATAAACTCCTAAGACAAAAATGTCAAGCGCATCCTTTTTGGCGCAATTTAGGCGTTCAAACTTCGCTCTTCATGAAGCTTCTTTGTGAGCTCCAGAACTTTCTTCTCACTCGCGTGGAATTGGGATTCGAAGGTGTCTCGCTCTTCTTTTAGCTGAATCAATTCCTTTTGTAAGTCTTCAAGCGAGATAGGCATATTGGGATAAAGGACAGTATACAGAACATCTCCTTCAACAACAGGCTCCATGATAACATGTAGGATGGAGGGGTAAGGCATTACGAGACTTTGGGCACGAGTTCGTACCCACCTAAGGTAAGGCTCAAGGGTAATAGAATTTTTGTGTCCCAATGTCTTACTATCCACTTTGTTTACTATTCTCCAAGCTTTGATAAACCTTTGACGGTAGCCTTGGTCGTCGCTCTCGTAGTCGAACACCACACCTTAGATGAGCGCATCATGAGGACCATCTCTTCATGCATACCCAAACTATCGTAAAGCTAAGCAAGGGTTGTAAGTGATACCCCCCCTAATGCTAAGCAGAGGGATATTAGGGAATTCCCCATAACAGTCGATCATAATAATGTCCTCCAAGGATCGAGAACACCAGTCAATATTCGAATGTCCGAGTAACATCAACCTATTGGACCATCTCAAACCTTGCTCGTTCTTCACAACGGATCGGGGTAAGTGCAAAACAAATCACCTAGCCAACAAAGGAGTACAACACATGAGGGTTCCTCTTCTCTTCATGGTGTGAGAGTGGAGACAATACAAGATATCTCCCAACAAAGTAGGCACCAGATTGCGAGATATAATTTTTTTTTTACTGCATTCACATCTATACGTTGGTTAGGATTAGGAAATAGCATCATCCCATAGATAAGAAGAGCCAAGATTTCTTCAAAGGCTTGTAAATCCAGAGTGTTCCAACAGTCTTGAGCTTTTTCCAACAGGAACTTGGCTAGAAACCTTTTGACACCACTTCTTGTTTCCCAGTTAACCATGACGTCAGATTGTTGCAAGTGTAAAGCTCGGGAAATATCTTCAGAGCTCAGGTCTCTTTCAATACCATTGAAAGGTAATCGATTGAGAATAGGAATTCCCAAGAGTTGAGAGAATTCTTCCATAGTAGGCACAAGTTAGTAATCGGGGAAGGTAAAGCAATGGTGTAAAGGGTCGAAGAACTGGAAAAACACTTTCATCATGTCTTCATTAAATCTTGAGGTAACCGGGTTGATGCTAATTCTTTTGGCTGAACGGAGAATTCTTAGGGACCCTTGATGCTAATTCTTTGAGCTGAAAAGGTACTCGTATGAGAATGACTTGGATTGCATTCCTGCGAGTGGGAGTCATGTCCTACAAAACAGAACAAAGATGAATCTCAAGATCCTTGAAATGGTTAGTCTAATTTGCTATGGTATGATTCCATGATGTTATGTACAAGTATATGCACAAGCAGATCAAACAAGTCCTTAGGTTTAGGCTTGCATGGGATTCATTGGTAAGTACCCTCTTGAAGGTTAGTTGGTTTAACCTGTCCTAGAAAGTAAAAGGGTTCTAGGGAATCTCAATATCACTGACTTTATTCATCGGGCATTGTTTCAGCGCAAGCCTCTTTATTGGCGACTGAAATATCTTGAAATTATGATCTCAATGAGCATAGTATCGAGTATCAACCAACTTCGAATTGCACCAAAGTCGGCTACCTCACTACTTCCTAATGGCCGAGTTATTCAAGTAAGGTTCTAAAGTCAGTTAGTGCTTCATGATATCACACAGCGGACCCGTATTCTCCTTGATTACTCAAGGGCTACCGGTACCAACAAATGTGTCACACTAACGTAGCTATTGCTTTGACCATGTCGGTATACCCCGCACAGTTTCCACAACTTATTGCTACTTACCTAAAAGGTGCCCCAGATCCGGGTAGAGGATCAAAACAAGCCCAAACAAGAAACCATAATATAAATCATGCAAGTTAAGCAAGTAAAGATGATCTAGCCCTAAGGTAACCCCACTTGTAGAATTTCCCCAGCATAGTCGCCAGTTCTATAATACGGTGGGAGAACTGACTTGGGTGTTTTGAGTTTGTTCGTATTTGTTGCAGATAGCAAGAGTCGCCACTGAATTTTCTTTTATCCAATAAGAAAAGGGTGATAAGAATAGGAAATACCTTTAGAGATTATTTCTTGAGTTCGGGGGGTAGGTTATGAAAAGGGAAGGTATTAACACCATTTTTATCTATAGTTATCTATGGGCTCTTAGTTGCTTGCTAGATGACTTGCTTTTGTTTGAAAATGTGCTTTGTGATGTGGGTTAGAAAATATTTTGAAAAAAACGTCTTTATAATGATTCTCTTCTCTATAATAATGCGTACAAAGTGTTGGTTTTGAAAATAGTTCAAAGAGGTGTTTGTGGAATGTGTTTTTGAAAGTGATTTTGAAAAGTTTCTTTGTAATGATTCTCGTCTCTATAAGAATGTGTACAAAGAGCTTTGTCTTTTGAAAATATTCCAAATGAAAGTGTTGGTGTATAAAAGGTTTTTTTGTTGTGGGCAAGAGGGCAACTATGAGCAACCTACTTACTCAAAAGGCCTAGTGTTCTTTTCCACCTTTAGATGTTTCTATCTTACCATTCATGTGGGTCGTTTGTATAGTCATAGAAGGAAACCTATTGGATGCTTTAGCAATTTTGTTTTAGGGACTAGATCGTTTACCGAAAGCAACATCGAGGGTCATCGAGGGACTACGATCTTTTATCGAGGGTCTTTGTTAAAACGCCCATATTCGAGGGATATGACTAATTTTCGAGGCAACAAGTGGGATTATCCTAGAAGTGCATGTGTGATACGGTGGGAGAACTGACTTGAGGTTTTGCGTTTGTATTCGCAAATGTTTCGGTTTAGCAAGAGTCGCCACCGAATTTTTATTTTATCCTAAGGAAAGGTCAAAAAGCACAGGAAAGACCTTTGAGATGTTTTCTTGGGTTCGTGGAGTAGATTATGAAAAGGGAAGGTGCAAGCACCCTTTTCATCCATGGTTATCCATGGGCTCTTAGTTACTTGTTTAGATCACTTGCTTTTTCTTTTCAATTGTTTGAAATGGTGCTTTGTGTGTGGTTTTGAAAATGTTTTGAAAAGAGGCCATCGTTGTGGCAACCTTTGTAATGATTCTTGTTTGAAATGTATACAAAGATGTATGTCTTTTGAAAAGATGTTTTAATGTTTGAAAGTTTGATTTGGGAAATGTTTTGAAATTGTGTTGTGAGGTGTGTTTGAAAATAGCAAGGATGTTTTGCAAGTTTTGATCAAGTAACTAAGAGTTGTCTACCTTATTTTATTCAAAGATCTTTCTTATATGTTTTTAACCCTTTTGAAAGTGTTGTTTTACCATTGCATTTGGTAAACAACCTTGTATTAATATGTTAAACGGGACAGGCACGAGTCATCGTATTGACCATGATAGCAATATTGCCAAGTATCTTTAGCAATTTTGGAGGACTAGATCATTTTTATATAGGCAACCAAGATAGCGTCATCGAGGGACTATGATCTTTTGTTTTGTTTTTGTTTTGCCAAAGATACTCAACATGCATAACACGGCCAATTTTAAGGCAACAAGTGGATGAAATCCTAGGGGTGCAAGTATGCATTGTGTTTTTCATTTTCATGCATTTAGGTCTTGTATTAGGTCAAGCTACTTGTTTGATTTTAGATTTTTTTCATGCAAACCCTAATCTCTAATCATGGCATAATTGGAAGCATAAATGCGTAAAAGTAAATCTACCACTATTACAACATGATTATGGGGAGGGGGATACAATTTTTGAATGGGGATTATTTGGCAAGAAATTAAAACCCTAATTTTACTATTACATCCAAATTGAATCAATGGCATAAATAATAAATGAATAATATTTAAATAAACAAATTAAATAAATATACAAAATAATATGAATATGCAAAAAAAAGTTTTGTTTATTTTTATGTATGTAAAAATATTTAATGTAAAAAGAAAGAAATAAAAAGATTATTTTTATTTTATTAATTAAAGGTAAAAACCCTAATTTTCTTTAAGGAAGTATATTTATTAATATTATTTATTTATGTACAATAAAAATAAAAATATATTCAAGTGTAAAAAAAATATATTAAAAAAAAAAGAAGTATTATTTTTAATAAGGGTGGAAACCCTAGTTTTTTTTGTTTTAAGATAATATACATTATATTAATTATTTTATATACAAAAATAAAATATAAATATACACAAATATTTAGATAAATAATAGTATATGAGAAAAAAATATTATTTTATAGGTATAAATGATAAAAAATAAATAATAATATTTCTATAATGTTTATAAGTTTTTTATTAAATAAAATAAAAAGTATATACTACCTAATAATTATTTTCATGTCTAAAAAAAATAATAAAATAATAAAAATAAATGTGAAAATTTATGAAAATATTTGTGAGTATTTTTTATGTTTAGAACATATAAAATAAAATTAGAAAATGAAAATAAATACAAAAATATAAAAGGGTAAAGAAATTGGGCCAGGGGGGTGCATTCAGCAAAAGGGGGGTGTCAAAAACTGTAGGTGTTTAGGTATTGGCTTGCATTTTTGGTAAATCCCAAGTGTATGTGTGAATGTCATGACTGATGTCATAACACTCTAGTTCAGTTTGTACTGACTCATCAGGTACCTTTGCAGAAAAATATTGTAATTCAAATACTGATGTTTATAAGTGTGTATCTGAGCATTTTTGCAAAATGATCACATTTTGCTAAATCAGTAGACAGGTTTTCTCAGATGTCATAACAGATGTTATGACATCCTGTTCTGAACTAACAGGATTGCAGGATTGGATAAGTCTGAGTTTTTTCAGGAAATAACTCAGTCCTTTCTGAACAGAATCCTGCGTTTTCTGAGGGGTAACCTAGCTCAACCCTAACCTGGTTAATAAAGTCCTGTGACCTGGTCTTTAGGTCAAACGGAATTAACCCTAGGTTTTTGGAAACCCTAACTGAAGTTGCAGCTGCTATATATTCAACAGAGCTGCTGTTTTTCAAGGATCCCTGCCGATTGATTAGAAGATCATTTTGTAATCTGTATAGATTTGTTTGTTTGTACTCCAAGCAATTATCATTGTGATAAGTGCCTTGGAATAGGTTTCTATTTGTAAGGGTTGTGTAGCACTCAAAGCTTTGAAGCAAGAGTGTTTGAATGTTCCTTGACTAAAGCTGTGAAGCAGAGTCAAGTTAGTTGTGTACATCACTCAAAGCTGTGAAGCACGAGTGATTGTGTTGTTTGATTAAAAAGCTGTGAAGCTTAATCAAGTGTTTGTTTTTGAAGAGTGTCTTCATCAATTCTTAAGTCAAATTGGTTTATGTATCACTGCTGTGATTGAGGGGGAGTGAGTAGGAACTCAGGTTTAAGTTGTACTTAGATTAGAATTGCATTGGGTAGGTCTTAAGTGAAGGAGATAAACTGGTTGGTTTATTCCTGAATTAACATCTCTTATAGTGGATTCTCTCCCTGGCTTGGTAGCCCCCAGAGTAGGTGTTGTTGCACACTGAACTGGGTAAACAATTGACTGTGTTCTTTATTGCTTTTGTATTTACTGTCATAGAGTAAGTCAGATACGGTGTCATAACATTGAACGTGACATTGAGTATCTGCTTCCAGAATTTCAATTGGCATCAGAGCAGGCACCCTGCCTGTATTACTGGGTGAGATCTAGGGATATCACTTTCTGGCACTATGGACAAAGAAGGATTTTTTGGAAATAGACCACCCATTCTGGATGGAACTAATTATGACTACTGGAAACCTCGTATGATTGCCTTCCTAAAATCTCTGGACAAAAAGGCTTGGAGAGCTGCTGACAAAGGATGGATTCATCCCACCATAACTGAGATAGATGGAACAATCAGCCTGAAGCCTGAGGAAGATTGGAGTAAAGAAGAAGATGAGTTAGCTCTGGGAAATTCAAAATCTTTAAATGCCTTGTTCAATGGAATTGATAGAAACATTTTCAGACTAGTACATCAATATGAACTGGCCAAGGAAGTTTGGGACACTCTCAAAACTACTCATGAGGGAACTTCCAAAGTAAAAATGTCAAGGCTTCAGATGTTGACCACCAAATTTGAGAATCTAAAAATGATGGAAGATGAAACCATTCATGAATTTCACATGAACATCTTGGAGATTGCCAACACCTCAGGAGCACTGGGAGAAAAGATGTCAGAAGAAAAACTGGTGAGGAAGATTCTCAGATCCTTGCCTAAAAGATTTGCAATGAAGGTAACTGCCATAGAGGAAGCCCAGGACATTAGCAAGTTGAAAGTGGATGAACTTATTGGGTCTCTTCAGACTTTTGAGATGGGAATCACTGATAATGGTGTCAAAAAGAACAAGAGCATAACTCTTATGTCCAACACTGATGTTGAAGAAGACATTTCAGAGGCTGTAGCCATGCTTGGAAGACAGTTCAACAAACTCATCAAAAGAATAGATCCAAAGTCAAGGTCTAATGTTCATAACATTCCCTCTAACATTGACAGTTCCAGCAGAAGACCAAGGTCAGAAGAGAAGGGAATTCAAGGCAGAGGAATTCAATGCCATGGCTGTGAAGGATATGGGTATATTCGAGCTGAATGTCCTACCTTTCTTAAGAAACAAAAAGGAATGACTGTTACTTGGTCTGACTGTGATTCAGAAAGTAATTCTGAAGAAGAGACTGTCAAACGAGTTACTGCTCTAACTGGTGTTTGTACCTCTGAAAGTGACATCAGTGATGAAGAGGTGACTTTTGAAGAACTGGCTGATACTTACAAGAAATTGTGTATCAGAAGTGCTGAAGTCTGTGTGCAGAATGAGAAACAATCAAAACTCATTATAAAGCTGGAGGCTGAAAAAAGGGCAAATCTTGAAACTATAAGTCATCTAGAAGGAGAAGTTCAACTGCTGAACTCACAACTGAATCAAATGACCAAATCTGTCAAGATGTTGACCAATGGAACAGACAAATTGGAAGAGATCCTTCAAGTAGGACAAAATGTGGGAAATAAATCTGGACTAGGATTTATGGAAGCAACGAAATCTGGTTCTGGTAAGCAAATGTTAAAACAGATGTCTCAACACAATTGTCGACATCAGGAACAGAAACATAGGAGGAAAAGGCACCAAAGATGGAAATGTCATCATTGTGGTAGATATGGCCACATAAAGCCCTTCTGCTTCAGAGTACATGGATACCCTAATCAGAACTCAGGTGTCAAACCTAAGTCAAAAAGGGTACCACATGTTCCTCAATGGAAGAAAAAGACTATTGCACTGATAGCTCACACTTCCCTGAGGGTCTCTACAAAGGAAGACTGGTACTTTGACAGTGGATGTTCCAGACATATGACTGGAATCAAGAACCTCCTCAATAATGTTAAGCCTCACACCACCAGTTTTGTGACCTTTGGAGATGGGGCTAAAGGTGAAATCAAAGGAGTTGGTGATTTGGACTGCCCTGGAGTTCCAAGTCTGAATGAAGTACTGCTGGTGAAAGGACTGACCGCTAATCTCATTAGTATCAGTCAACTGTGTGATCTAGGATTCAAGGTCAATTTCTCAAGATCTGAATGCCTTGTAATCAATGACAAACAAGAGATAGTAATGAAAGGAGTCAGATCCAAAGACAACTGTTACTTGTGGGAGGCTGAGAACACTAATTTCTCATCTGTGTGTTCCATTGCAAAAGAAGAAAAAGAGGTGAAACTGTGGCACCAAAAACTTGGCCATCTTCATCTAAGGGGTATGAAGAGGATTATCTCCTTGGAGGCAGTCAGAGGGATTCCAAAACTGCAAATTGATGAAGGAAGAGTTTGTGGTGAATGTCAGGTTGGTAAGCAGACTAGGATGTCACATCCAAAGTCAAGACATCTGACCACCTCTAAGGTTCTAGAACTCCTCCATATGGATCTGATGGGACCAATGCAAGTGGAGAGTCTTGGTGGTAAACGATATGCCTATGTGGTTGTGGATGATTTTTCCAGATTCACCTGGATTAATTTCATTAGGGAAAAATCAGATGCATTTGAAGTTTTTAGAGAACTGTGCAAGAGAATTCAAAGAGAGAAGGAAGGATGTATTGTCAGAATAAGAAGTGATCATGGCAAGGAATTTGAAAACAGCAAGTTTGATGACTTTTGTGCTTCAGAAGGAATCAGTCATGAGTTTTCTTCTCCCATAACACCTCAGCAAAATGGAGTTGTGGAAAGAAAAAACAGGACCATACAAGAATCTGCCAGAGCAATGTTACATGCCAAAAGACTTCCTATGTATTTTTGGGCTGAAGCTATGAATACAGCTTGCTATGTTCATAACAGAGTCACCTTGAGAAAGGGAACCTCATCCACCATATATGAACTTTGGAAAGGAAGAAAACCAACTGTGAAGTACTTTCATGTGTTTGGCAGCAAATGCTATATCCTGTCTGATCGTGAACAAAGAAGAAAACTGGACTCCAAAAGTGATGAAGGCATATTTCTAGGATACTCCTCAAACAGCAGAGCTTATAGAGTATTCAACTCCAGAACCAAAACCATGATGGAATCAATAAATGTGGTAATTGATGACTATCATGAAGAAATAGATGTTCCTTGTACTGGTGAGACATTCTTTGAGACTTCAACCCAACAGGATGACCTACCCAACTCCACCACAACAGAATCTGAATCAAAGGAAGCTAGCAAGATTCCTTCTATCAGAATTCAGAAGGATCATCCAAAAGAGCTCATCATAGGAGATCTCAATAGTGGAGTCATGACAAGATCTAGAGAAATTATCTCAAACTCTTGTTTTGTGTCCAAAATGGAACCAAGAAACGTCAAGGAAGCCTTAACTGATGAATATTGGATTGGTGCAATGCAAGATGAACTGAACCAATTCAAGCAACATGAAGTTTGGGAACTGGTTCCTAGACCTGAAGGAACTAACATCATTGGGACAAAATGGATATTCAAGAACAAGTCAGATGCTGAAGGAGTTGTCACCAGAAATAAGGCAAGACTTGTTGCTCAAGGATACACCCAGGTTGAAGGGGTTGATTTTGATGAAACCTTTGCACCTGTAGCCAGGTTGGAATCAATCAGACTCTTGTTGTCAATTGCTTGTCTTCTGAAGTTCAAGTTATTTCAGATGGATGTGAAAAGTGCCTTTCTAAATGGGTACTTAAATGAGGAAGCTTATGTAGAACAACCTAAAGGTTTTGTGGATCCAACCTATCCTGATCATGTCTACAAACTGAGAAAAGCTCTATATGGCCTGAAACAAGCTCCTAGAGCATGGTATGACAGGTTAACAAAGTTTCTCTCAGACAAAGGATACAAAAAAGGAGGCTTGGACAAAACTCTCTTTGTCAAAACTGAAGGAGGAAAGTTGATGGTTGCCCAAATATATGTTGATGACATAGTGTTTGGAGGAATGTCAGAACATATGGTTAAACACTTTGCTGACCAGATGCAGGCTGAATTTGAAATGAGTCTCATGGGAGAACTAACTTATTTTCTTGGACTACAAGTCTCACAGATGGAGGACTCAATCTTCTTGTCTCAAAGCAAGTATGCTAAGAATATTGTAAAGAAGTTTGGTATGGAGAATGCAAGTCACAAAAGGACTCCTGCTCCTACTCATCTAAAGCTTTCCAAAGATTCAAGTGGGGTTAAGGTGGATCAAAGTCTATACAGAAGCATGATAGGAAGCTTGTTGTACTTAACTGCCAGCAGACCTGATATTGCCTTTGCAGTTGGAGTTTGTGCTAGATACCAAGCTGATCCCAAAGTCAGTCATATCAATCAAGTGAAGAGAATTTTGAAGTATGTAAGTGGTACTTACAACTATGGATTGTTGTATACTCATGGCTGTGAACCAGCTCTGACTGGCTACTGTGATGCTGATTGGGCTGGTAGTGCTGATGATAGAAAAAGCACCTCTGGAGGATGTTTCTTTTTGGGAAGTAATCTGGTTTCCTGGTTCAGCAAGAAACAGAATTGTGTGTCTCTTTCCACTGCTGAAGCTGAATACATTGCAGCTGGTAGTAGCTGCTCTCAAATGATATGGATGAAACAAATGCTCACTGAGTATAATGTCACACAAGATGTTATGACATTGTACTGTGACAATCTGAGTACAATCAACATATCCAAGAATCCCATTCAGCATAGCAGGACCAAACATATTGACATACGACATCACTTTATCAGAGACCTTGTAGAAGAGAAGACAATCAAATTGGAACATGTTGCCACTGAGCTACAGCTGGCTGACATCTTTACCAAGGCTCTGGATGCAAGTCAATTTGAAAACCTAAGGGGTAAGCTGGGTATTTGCCAACATGAGGAATTGTAGCAATTAATTTTGCTTAAAACAAGGACCAAAGGACTTATGCCTGTTCTGATTGGTTTAAAATTGTATTTTCTCATTTCCTACAATTCTTTTAAGAAGTTGAATAGACACTCCTTTGCTTCCTTCCTCTCTCGTCTCCTCATCAAAACCCAGTCTCTCAATCAGAAATTTCTCCTCATTTGCTGTTGGTCCTTCAAAACTGACAAAATGTCTCAAACACCATCATCATCCAATACGACCATCTTAACCTCTTCCTCTGATCAAGATTCTGGGACAATCTCTTCCTGTCTGGACTCTGACGTTCTGGAAATCTCTTCTCATAGAAAAGTGGGAACTAACCCCACCAAGGTCAAAGAGTTGAGAACAAGACATGCAGGTAATCCATCTCATCCTTCCTCTTCAGTTCCCCCTGAAATTGCAAATAGGGAAGGGACAGCCTATGTTAATCAAGCAATAGCAAAAATTGTTTCAAGAATTCTGAACGAGAACCACTCAGTTCCTGGCATTTCTGTTCCTCTGAACCAAGAAAGCTCAAATGCTGAAACAAATCCAAATGTCTCTAAGAATGTTGAGACATCAAACAAAGAGAAGAATGCTGACATTGCTCACAAGAAAAGAAAGAAGCCTGAATCCTCTGGGTCTGATGACAGTGCTTAAAGGTTGATTGCTGTTTGGTGGTGTTGCTGGTTGGTGCTGAAGTGTATTCAATTGTTTGCTGCTGCTGCTCTTACGAGTTTGTTTTGGATAACTGTATAATTTTATGAACATGTATCTTTGGACCATTTGTGGCTAAAGAGGGGGAGAATATTTTGGTACTTGCTTAATCAGTACTTGACATTCTGTGTTTTATTTTTCTGCTGTCACTTATTTCTGCTGCTATCTATCTCTGATTGTTTTAGGGTCTTTAGCCAAAAATCTGCCAAAGGGGGAGTTTGTAGGTGTTTAGGTATTGGCTTGCATTTTTGGTAAATCCCAAGTGTATGTGTGAATGTCATGACTGATGTCATAACATTCTAGTTCAGTTTGTACTGACTCATCAGGTACCTTTGCAGAAAAATATTGTAATTCAAATACTGATGTTTATAAGTGTGTATCTGAGCATTTTTGCAAAATGATCACATTTTGCTAAATCAGTAGACAGGTTTTCTCAGATGTCATAACAGATGTTATGACATCCTGTTCTGAACTAACAGGATTGCAGGATTGGATAAGTCTGAGTTTTTTCAGGAAATAACTCAGTCCTTTCTGAACAGAATCCTGCGTTTTCTGAGGGGTAACCTAGCTCAACCCTAACCTGGTTAATAAAGTCCTGTGACCTGGTCTTTAGGTCAAACGGAATTAACCCTAGGTTTTTGGAAACCCTAACTGAAGTTGCAGTTGCTATATATTCAACAGAGCTGCTGTTTTTCAAGGATCCCTGCCGATTGATTAGAAGATCATTTTGTAATCTGTATAGATTTGTTTGTTTGTACTCCAAGCAATTATCATTGTGATAAGTGCCTTGGAATAGGTTTTTATTTGTAAGGGCTGTGTAGCACTCAAAGCTTTGAAGCAAGAGTGTTTGAATGTTCCTTGCTAAAGCTGTGAAGCAGAGTCAAGTTAGTTGTGTACATCACTCAAAGCTGTGAAGCACGAGTGATTGTGTTGCTTGATTAAAAAGCTGTGAAGCTTAATCAAGTGTTTGTTTTTGAAGAGTGTCTTCATCAATTCTTAAGTCAAATTGGTTTATGTATCACTGCTGTGATTGAGGGGGAGTGAGTAGGAACTCAGGTTTAAGTTGTACTTAGATTAGAATTGCATTGGGTAGGTCTTAAGTGAAGGAGATAAACTGGTTGGTTTATTCCTGAATTAACATCTCTTATAGTGGATTCTCTCCCTGGCTTGGTAGCCCCCAGAGTAGGTGTTGTTGCACACTGAATTGGGTAAACAATTGACTGTGTTCTTTATTGCTTTTGTATTTACTGTCATAGAGTAAGTCAGATACGGTGTCATAACATTGAACGTGACATTGAGTATCTGCTTCCAGAATTTCAAAAACAAAAAGCCAAAGCAAGCCCATCCCACTGACTTCGTCTTCAACCTTTGTTCACAAACGCGCGCGTCCTGTACACAATTCCAGATATCTGCATACGTGTTATAATGCAAAAACACATAACATCAAAGTTACAGCATTTTTCAAGACGAATTCAACCATATAAGAAACTTGTCCTAACTCTCAAAGACCAGAGAGAAGTTCTCTGGCCCTAAATCCTAACCTAATTTTTTCAGGAAGTTCATGGATCAAATTCTCTTAGCATGCTTAACTAAAATGAAAACTGAGCATATGTACAGCTTCATGGCTATGAATACTACATTTTTTATTCATAAATCTAAGCCTAATTATTCCTAAATAGAGAGATAGGAAGTTGACAAAAACCTGTTTTAGTTGACTTCGTGTATGGAAATGTGGAGCTTTTCAGTGAGGCCTGAGATGTTTGGGAGCTTGTTTGAACTTCCTCTGACCTTCCTCAATGCCTTGCTTGCCTTGAATGTGCTTGAACAAGCCTGCAGAACTCAACCTGCACAAGCTAAAATCAAAAATGGCAAACCTTGTAAATGGAGTTACAGTCAGTGTTTAAGGGTTGGGATAGCTTGGATGGGTTTGTGGAATGTGTTTGAACCAGTTTGAGGCAAAACGCACGAGGGATTTGTGCTATGGAAATCAAACTACAGGGAGTGCCCTGTTTTGCCAAATGAAGATAATGTTTTGCTATGGGAGGTTTGAGGGCTCAAAGGCTCGTGTTTCTGGCTCAAGGGGATGTGATAAATTTGTTCCAAATGCTTGCAAAAGTTGGTTTTCTCAGATGTGTAAGTTCTTTGAATTTTGACATCTTTCTTGTATATGAAGCAAAAGTGGACAAGTGATGCAAAGCAGGCCTGTACAAGCTATCTATCAGCTTGCACACTATGCTCTTGGCCCCTCAAGTTTGTGGATTTTATTTGCTGCACAAGATATGTCTCAATGCTCAAGGATGCAGTTTTGACATAAAGCAAGATTTAAGCAAAAATGGTAATGTTGCTTTTTCTATTTAAGGATTAATCTTGTGTGTAATGATCTAATGACCAAAACAAAGCCTTATACCAATGGATTTGCATTTAATTATTGAGTGTGGAATGGTTTTGAGACCTGTAATCTAATGCAAACAAGGCTGATTAGAGTTTGCAACTTGTATCACTATGAACATGCCATGGATAAAAAGTGAGTTTTGGCCAACTTCAAGCTTTCGATTCTCCCTAACCACAAATGATTTTGGAGAGTTACTTGACTTTTTTGAAAGCTTGTAACATGCTCTACATTCCATATTTGAAATGCATTTTGAGATTCCAAGTGGAACTATGTGAAAAATGGTCATGAAGATGGGTCAAAACCTGCCTAAATTAGGGCAAAATTTTACTAAGTTAAAAGTTTCATGGACCCTTGTTCCAAAAATCATAACTTGATATCCAAGCTTTTTTTGGGAAAACTTTGTGAATAAAAGTTGTAGAATTTGTGGAGGACTATAACTTTCATGTTGGAAGTTTTGTTTGAATCCAATTGCATCATGGTGAAAATGTTTGGAAAAGTTGGGAAAAATTAAGAAAATTTCATAACTTAGAAAAATTCTAAGTTATGAAATTTTTCAATCTTAAACCCTAATTTGCAAAATTGGGTTTCTTGATGAACAAGTTTCATGTTTTGACACATCTTGTTGAAAAATAACCCTTGGCACTTGATTTTGACCAAAAAGTCAAAGTTTGACTTTTCAGTGTACTGAAAAATTCATCTGTCAATCCAATGCAATTGAGATCTTTTGAACATTGTGAATAGGTTAAGATGATGCCATTGAGTCCTTGAATCCATGCTTGAACCCAATTTGCCATTGGCTAGGTTAAAAATCAGAAATTGCCCTTGTGCAGTCAAAACCCTAAAAATGACCATTTTGCCCTTTTGATGATCTGATCAAATTTCTTGAGGAGTTGTGGTACAAACTTGATCAAATGGTTCATATGAGCCTATAATGTTGACGTGGATCAAAAATCGTGAGGTTTGACTGTAATTTGGCCATAGTTGACTTTTTCCTCAATACAGCTGATTTCTAGGTGAACTGTCCAATTGATTGGGCAAAAATTTGATTCAAGGCTTGAAACTTAGCATGGACAATATTATAAGTCCAGTATGAAGTATGAAAGTCACTTTGAACATTGGAATTCCAAAAATCCCTGTGCAAACTCAAACCCTAATTTAGGTCATCAGTGCAAGGAGATGTCTTGAGTAGAGCAAAACCCTAATCCTGTCTGGAGTGCAAAGAGTCTTGTTAGGGGAAAATCTTGATAAAATGAGAGGGAAAATTTTGGGGTACAACAGCTGCCCCTGTTCAATCTTCTTGAACCCGAAGAGTTAGATTGGCGATTTTGGCTTTCGTGACTCGAAGGTAAAAGAGGATTGGACACTAGAGTGCCCGTAAATTTACACTCGTCAAACTGTAACTGAGGGAATGGGCTTAAAGATGCCATTTGGAGCTGGTAGAATCTTGTTGGAGATGGGCTTAAAGATGCCATCCAAGACTTGTTTGTTGAAAATCAGGAGAATGAACACCAGATTGGTATCCGTATTTGGAATGTATCTGAGTTGTATCTGGAGATTGGATTCGTATGAGCAAAGGAATAGCGTCCGTGTATGGAGCGTATCTGAGTTATAACTGTATTTGATTATCAAATGAATAACAGAATGACTTCCGTGTCTGGAATGTATCTGTATTGTATTTGAATCTGAAATCTGAATAAGCGACAGAATGACATCTATGTATGGGGAAAAGGTCTGAATGAGTGACAGAATGGATACCGTGTATGGAGCGTATCTGGACTGTATCTGAAGTCTGAAATCTGAATAAGAGACAGAAAGACATTCGTGTCTGGAGTATCTCTGGGCTGGGGAATAGGTTTAAATGAGTGACAGAATGGCTACCGTGTCTGGAGCGTATCTAGACTGTATCTGAAGTTGAGATCTGTATGAGTAGCAGAATGACTTCCGTGTCTGGAGTGTATCCGTACTATAACTGGGAACTAGACAAGTGACAGAATGACTTCCGCGTCTGGAGTGTATCTGTACTGTAACTGGGATCTAGATAAGTGACAGAATGACTTCCGCGTCTGGAGTGTTTCTGAACCTGAAGTTGATAATTGAATCTGAATGAGAAATAGAATGGCTTCCGTGTTTGGAGCGTATCTAGTCTGTATCTGATTGCTGAAGTCTGAATGAGTAGTAGAATGACTGCCGTGTCTGGGGTGTATCCATATTGTATCTGAATAAGAGATTTGAATGAGTAACAGAATGACTTCCGTGTCTGGAGTGTATCCATACTGTATCTAAAATCCTTGAACATTTGTTAATGATAGCTTTTAATCTCATCCTGAAAAGGGTAAAATGTTAGCTGAAACACAAAGTTATGTTGCATGACATGTATGATGCAATAAAATGTATTTTATCAATGTTTGATATATATGAATGTAGTGTATGTGCATGTAAGCTGATTAGTTGTCTTGCTGAGGAAAATAAATCCTTGATAGCTCGAGATAATGAAATCTTTGACTGCTGCCGGGGAAAATAAACCCTTGACTGCTGCTGGAGATTCAAAACCTTTGATTGTTGAGACTGAGAAATCCTTTGGACTACTGCTGGGGATTGAAAATCCTTGGTGACTTGTGGGGATTAACAAGAGCTTTGACAACTTCTGCGGGGAATTAAGAATCCTTCATGACTTTCCTGGGGAATAAGGAAAACTCTGACGATCTCTACTAGGGAATTAAAACCTGGGAGGCTTCAACTGGAGAAATGAGACCGAGAATCTTCGATCTGCTAGGAAACAACTCTGTGGGGAGAATGTTTATTCCATTGAAGAGTTCTCAAGAGCTTGGGTTGTATGCCAATCTACTGGGGATTTATGGAGGAAATTTGATGGTCTTCCACCGGGGTTGAAGTTTTGGACTCCGTTGGGGAAGAAAGCTTCATCTTCGTCGAGGGTTTGCAGTTCAAAGTTTTCTAGCTCCGCTGGGGATTGGGAGTTGTTGGAACGTAGTTCTGATGGGGATATGTATTTAACTCCGCTGGGGATATGTATTTCAAAGCTTCAACCCTTTTGAGGATCTGGATGATGTACTGCAGGGGATTTCCTCTGGAAGAGCTTAAAGACATTCTCCTATACTTTCAACCTATCAGTAATTATTCTTTCTCATTTCGTTTTATTTGTAAGCAGTGATTATATTAAAATGCATATGCTCATTTAATAAATCATTGGACGTTTTCAAATAAAACACAAGTGTAAAAAGAAAGGCAAGGCAAACAAATTCCTGCACTTTGAAGTATCTTTGTATTAACTTTGTGTAAGTATTTTTGTACAAAGGAGACAGACATCCTAGTAAGAGAATGTTGTCATAAAAATGAGAAAAATTTATACAAAGAAAGATGGATATGTGTAACAATTCCATGGGGTTCCCATTCTGCTATAGCCTTCGTAACTCTGAGTATCTTGTCCATTCGTTGCTTCGTCCGCAGATGATTGGATTGATCAGAAGCTTGGAGCTTGTCTGTGAAGAGATTGTCCTTAAAGTGATCCGACGAGACATAGTCATACGCTTTAATTCCCTAACTTTTGCCTGGATCGCCCTTTCGGGTTTTCGATCCACCGGGAAACCCTTTTTTGCCCAAGTCGCCCTTTCGGGTTTTCAACTTGCCGGGTGTACAAATTTTTTTTGTTTATCCCTAATTTTTGCCTGAACCGCCCTTTCGGGTTTTCGATTCATCGGGATGCCCATTTTTTGCCCAAGTCTCCCTTTCGGGTTTTCAACTTGTCGGGTCGTTTATGCGTAGTATCTTTTGTCTATGTCTGCATTCGCAGGGTGCGGCGGGTCATCACCGTCCATGGTGGTCAGAATCATTGCCCCACCAAAAAAGATGTTTTTGATCACAAATGGTCCTTCGTAAGTAGGAGTCCATTTTCCCCTGGGATCACTTTGCGGCAAGATGATTCGCTTTATTACAAGGTCCCCGACTTGGAATACTTGTCTCTTGACTTTCTTGTTGAAGGCATTGATCATACGTTTCTGATACGCCTGACCATGGCAAACAGCAGTAAGTCGCTTCTCGTCAATCAAGTTAAGTTTATCAAGTCAGGTCTGAATCCAATTGTCTTCACTCAAACCAGCATCCTTCATGATCCTCAAGGAAGGGATCTGAACTTCCACAGGTAAAACAGCTTCCATGCCATATACCAAAGAAAAGGGGGTTGCCCCAGTTGAAGTGTGTTTCGTGGTACGGTATCCGTGTAGAGCAAACGGTAACATCGCATGCCAGTCCTTGTAGGTGATTGTCATCTTTTGAATGATCTTTTTGATATTTTTGTTCGCAGCTTCGACAACACCGTTCATCTTTGGCTGATAGGGAGATGAATTGTGATGTTGAATATTGAACTGCTCACATAGAGCAGTGATTATAGTATTGTTCAAATTTGTACCGTTTTCCGTAATGATCCTGTCGGGGATACCATATCGGCATATGAGGTTCTGCTTGATGAAGCGGGCAACCACATTCTTTGTAACAGAGGCGAAGGAAGCTGCTTCGACCCACTTGGTAAAGTAATCAATGGCCACCAGGATGAAACGGTGTCCATTGGATGCTATAGGCTTGATCTCTCCAATCATGTCGATTCCCCACATCGCGAATGGCCAAGGAGCTGTTAAGACATTGAGAGGAACTGGAGGAATATGTACCTTGTCAGCATAGATTTGGCATTTGTGACAAGTACGAAAATGTTGATGACAATCAGCTTCCATGGTAGACCAGTAGTAGCCTGCCCGTAGAATCTTCTTAGCCATCATATGACCGCTTGAGTGGGTGCCAAAGGTGCCATTATGTAGTTAAGCCATAATCTGCTAAGCTTCAACCTTGTCCACACAACGGAGTAGGACACAATCAAGACAGCGCTTGTATAGGATACCATTGCTCAGAAAGAACTTGGCTGCGAACCTCCTTAAGAACTTTTTGTTGTCGACTGAAGCTCCTTCAGGGTATTCTTGTGCTTCGAGATACCTTTTGACTTCATGAAACCAAGGTCGGTCCACCACTTCTTCGGTATTAATCTCGTGACAATGTGCAGGTTCGTCCATTCGTTCAATGGTGATTTGAGGTGTCTCATTATCCCAATTAAGTTTAAACATGGATGACATTGTAGCTAGAGCATCTGCTAGCTGATTTTCTTCTCGCGGGAAATGCTCGAAGGTAATCTGCTCGAAATGAGACAACAATGTCAGGACATGTTCTTTGTAAGGGATGAGGTTAGGGTGCTTAGTATCCCACTGTCCTTTGATTTGACTGATAACCAAAGCTGAGTCCCCAAATACAACCAAAGATTTGATTCCCAAGTCAATAGAAGCCTTGAGACCAAAGATACAAGCTTCATACTCGGCCATGTTGTTGGTGCAGCTGAAGCAGAGTCTAGCAGTGAAAGGTGTATGGCAACCTTCTGGAGAGATAAGTACTGCGCCGATACCGTTCCCAAGTGCGTTGGAGGCACCATCAAAGTACAGAGTCCATCGGGATCCTTGTTCAGGTCCGTCATACGGTCTGTTTTCTTCAACGTTGCTCAAAGTCATGATATCCTCGTCGAGAAATTCGAACCTCATAGATTGGTAATCTCTGACGGCTTGATGAGCTAGATGGTCAGCTAGTACACTCCCCTTTATATCTTTTTGGGTTGTGTACTGGATATCATATTCAGTCAGGATCATCTGCCATCTAGCAATTCTTCCGGATAAAGCAGGCTTCTCGAAGATGTACTTGATCAGATCCATTTTAGAAATCAACAGAGTGGTATGTGTCAACATATACTGCCTTAGCCGGCGAGCAGCCCATACCAAAGCGCAACAAGTTTTCTCGAGTAGCGAGTCTCATAGTCGGTAAAATTTTTGCTAAGGTAATAAATGGCATGCTCTTTTCGGCCAGACTCGTCATGTTGGCCCAGTACGCACCCCATTGAATTATCCAAAACAGTCAGATACATGATTAAAGGTCTTCCTTCGACGGGAGGCATCAAGATAGGAGGTTCCAGCAAATACTCCTTGATTTTATCGAAAGCGACTTGACAGTCATCGTTCCATTCAACCACCTGATCTTTCTTCAACAGCTTGAAGATTGGTTCACAGGTAGATGTTAGGTGGGAAATGAACCTTGCAATGTAGTTTAGGCGTCCCAAGAAACCTCTGACCTCGTTCTCAGTGCGAGGGGCATGCATTTCTTGTATAGCTTTGACTTTGGCAGGATCAACCTCGATGCATTTGTTACTGACGATGAATCCCAAAAGTTTACTGGACCTGACTCCGAAAGTGCACTTGCTAGGGTTCAGTCTGAGCTTATACTCCTTTAGTCTGACAAAAAGCTTTTGCAGATGGTCGAGGTGTTCTTCTTCTGTCTTTGAACGGGCTATCATATCATCTATGTAGACTTCAATCTCATGATGTATCAGGTCATGAAACAAAGCTACCATGGCTCGCTGATAGGTTGCCCCGACATTCTTTAGTCCGAATGGCATCACTTTATAGTAGAAGTTACCCCACTGCTTAACAAAAGTAGTCTTTTCCATGTCTTCGGAGGCCATTTTGATTTGGTTGTACCCTGAAAATCCATCCATGAAATAGAATACCTTGTGTTGAGTTGTGTTGTGAACCAAGACGTCAATGTGTGGTAGTGGAAAGTCATCTTTAGGGCTAGCCCTATTTAAGTCTCTGTAGTCCACACACATTCTGACATTGTCGTCCTTCTTAGGCACGGGCACAATGTTAGAAACCCATTGTGGATAGGAAGTAACAGCCAGAAAGCCAGCATTGAACTGCTTCATCACTTCAGTTTTGATCTTTTCAGACATATCAGGCCTCATTCGGCAGACTTTCTGCTTGATTGGTGGATAGTCTTCTCTTGTAGGAAGATGGTGAACCACAATATTCGTATCCAGTCCCGACATGTCTTCATAGGACCAGGCGAAGATCTCAACATACTCATTCAACAGCTGAACTAAGCGCTCTTTGACACTTGGCTCTAGGTTGGCACCCACTTTAACCTCTTTTCTGTCTTTGGCAGTACCCAAATTGATAGTCTCTAACAACTCTTAATGGGGCAGAATAACCCTTTCTTCTTGTTGCAAGAGTCCAGCCAACTCTCCAGGCACTTTATAGTCTTCATCACCTTCGTACTTGGCATGATTGACCAGATCTTCAGAGTCACTGAAGGCCATAGCAGAATTGTTACCCATGGAATCCGGAGTGGATGGGTACCTGCATTTTGTGAGCGTGGGTGCATGTAAGGGATAACCACCTTTAAACAAAATGAAATGTAAAAAGAAAGAAAATGAACACAAAATTTTATAGATGAAAACGTCCATGATTCATTAAAAATGGCATATGAAAATGAAGAATCAAAACCCTTACAAATGGACCTCTATGCCCCGGGTAAGGCATAAGGCGAAAAGAGTGTACGAATTGTTTAATAATTATTACAGACCAAACAGGAAATTTTCAAAAGATAAATTACTGATTGATGAAAGTAATAGGAACAAAGTCTTTTGCCTCCCAGTTGTTCAGTCCTCCTTCAATGGTTGGAAAGATCCAGTCTTCAAAACTGCTTCCTTCTTCATCATCTTCTAAAGCATGAACTCCATGATGAGTGATTTTCAATGGCGGTCCTCCAGCCCGGGAGCGACGCACAGCTTTCTGGCTAGCAGCAGTGAAACCCAAACCGAACTTATCTGTCTTATAAGGAAAATCTGGCAGTTGACCCCATATTGTGCTTTCTCCTTCCTTGATCACAACCTCCGCATCTTTAAGGGATGACATCCAGGACACATGCTTGGTAATGATGGGCACATCAGTCATTGTCTTGGCTACTACAACTTCAAGAGAAGCCTCTTCAAAGTGTTGGAAAGGTGTTTCTATGAATTTACCATCTAACTCCATGTAGCGGAAAGAGTTAAGGTGGCTTATCATATACTCCTCCTCACCGTGAACTGTTATGATCTTACCTTGGACTGGGTACTTGAGCATCTGGTGTAGAGAAGAAGTGACTGCCCCAGCATTGTGGATCCATGGCCTTCCCAACAAGCATGATTATGAAGGACGGATGTCCATCACATAAAATGTAGAGTTGAAAATTTCTGTTCCCACCTTAATTGGGATGTCCACTTCTCCGTGAACCATCCGCTTAGAACCGTCGAAGGCTCTAACAATGATATTACTGGGCTTTAAGGTCAAACCTTCACAGTCTAGCCTGTCCAATGCTTTCTTTGGTAGGACATTTAAAGATGAACCGGTATCAACCAGAACATGAGCAAGAGTGGTCCCTCTGCACTCTACCGAAACATGCAGTGCATCATTATGCTTTCTTCCCTTAGATGTTAGATCGGCATCAGAAAAACCAAGACCATTGTCGGCTGTAAGGCTAGCCACACACTCTTGAAACTGATCCACAGAAGTTTCTTGAGGCACGTGCGCCGTCTTCAGGAATTTGACCAAGGCTTTGGCATGAGCCTCGGAGCAGAGCAATAGAGCCAGCATAGAGATTTTTGAAGGGGTTTTCCCCAGCTTCTCTACGACATCATAGTCACTCTTCTTAATTATCTTTAAAATCTCCTCCATTTCCTTTTGGGTGGTCTCGGGGATGACTAAAGTCTGAGCCCTCGTCCTGACGGGCGCTTCTTGGATCCCCTTACCTTTATCAGCAGTAACAGCAGAGGGTACAACTTCAGGAGTAACAATTTCTTCAATCACCGGGCTTCGCACAGATATCTTGATAGGCACAGGAGCACTTGAGAGTCCGAAGATTGCCCTGGGAGGAGCAATCTTCGGAGAGAAGATTCTTCCGCTACGAGTGATCTTACTTGTCCCCACAATATTTCCCACATCAGGAGTCTCTTCATTGGAACTTTCTTCGACTGATTCGAACTGCTTAACACCGTGGTAGAATATCTCTCCTCCATATTTCCACGGTATTGTCTTGTTGGACTTATATGGGATAGGTCCCGGCATAGTAATCTTCAGTGGTAAAAACTTTGGATCGGGTGTAATCTTAACAAGTCTTTTGCAGACCTTGGAAAGATTGTCAGATATGGTGATTATAGCAACATCATTGATTGGAGTAACATGAGTAACAGGAGTAATAGTAGCAACATGAGTTTTCTGAAAGAGGATCTCTTGAGTATCCATCAGGCGTTGGATGCCTGACTTCAACAGCGGACAATCGGATTGCAAGGTCGAACAAAGGTAATAATCTTTTTCACAGCCTGGAAAAATTCTGGCTTTCAACAGATTCATCTTGATCATTGGCAACAGAGTCATTAAGTCATTAACATCGGTAACATGAAGATCTTCCATAATAGAATGGACATTATGACCATGTTTTGCCATAGGAGCGGATATCACATTAGGTTTTTCGGGGGCATCAAACTCCACCTCCTTGGAATCTATTAAATCTTGGATCTTGTTTTTAAGGGCCCAACAGTTGTTGGTGTCGTACCCCACACTGTCCGAATGATATGCACACTTTGCATTTGAATGATAATAGGGAGAAGAGGTATTTGGGTTTTTTGGCGCTTCTTTAAAGTTGGTAAGGTTTAACTTTAACAGATGAGGGAGGACCTGAGCAGGTGTCATATTGATTCGGGTGAATTGTCATTGTGGCCTTTCTACCCTTTGCTGTTTAGCTCTG
Organism: Vicia faba; assembly: GCA_948472305.1. NCBI lineage: Eukaryota > Viridiplantae > Streptophyta > Magnoliopsida > Fabales > Fabaceae > Vicia > Vicia faba. Next base: position 1,048,482,079 of record OX451739.1, read on the forward strand.
GGTTAACTGCTTCAAGGTTGATTGGATGAAAAGTTCTGGATCATCACAACCCCCACCGATGGTCGGTGCTCCATTCTACCTTGATTTCTCTGGGTGTAAACAGCAGAAACTTCCTTCTTGGCTGGGAAGGTCTTCTTGATAGCAGTGGAAGCAGAGGTATCCTTCTGAATTTTACCGCTCTTAATACCAGCTTCAACCCTTTCACTGGTCAGAATTAATTCGATGAACCCTGCAGATGAGCTCCCGATCAAGTGATTAAAGAATGGACCTGACAGGGTCTCCAAAAACATATCAACCAGCTCTCTATCCGACAATGGTGGCTGCACCCTTGCAGCCAAATCCTGCCACTTCTGGGCATACTCCTTAAAGCCTTCATTAGAGACCACACCCATACTCTGTAGTTGAGTACGAGTAGGCGCTAAATATGTGTTATATTGGTATTGTCGGTAGAAAGCAGCAGTTAAATCCTCCCAATTATGTACATCAGATCTCTCAAGCTGATAAAACCAGTCCAACTGCGTACCCGATAAACTATCTTGAAAAAATTGGACCCACAGATCCTTATCAGAAGAGTGAGGTTGGATCTTTCTGAAGTAGGACCGCATATGCATCTTCGGACAGGACAAACCATCGTATTTAGCAAATGTAGGTACTTTGAACTTGGGGGGAATGACGATCCCAACAACCAACCCTAGTTCTTCGAAATCTAACCCAGGTACCCTTTGTACCTCCATGGATGCCAACCGATCTTCCAAATTTTTATACTTATCATCCGCCGGAGGGTACTGCTGTTCAGAGTAATCTTCACCCTCTTCCTCTTCTTCTTCTTCAGCCTCAGATTCGGAAGGTACCGCAGCTCCTTTTCCTTTACCAACCCCTTCATCAGACGTCGAGGGAAAATCCAGAACTCTCCTAGCTTGATTCTCAAACCTTCTTCCCATAGTAGCTACACCCGCTCTTTTCTTTTTCCTCTTTTCCTTTTCCTTCTCTTTCTCTAACAGTGCTTTAAGGTCCTCTTGACCCTTTGCTAAGGTCATGAGGAGTTATTGGAATTGCGAATTCTGTGCTTGCAGATCTTTAATCGTCTGCTCTATATCCATCTTGCTGAAATAAACAGCAGAAAGATAAGGAAACTTGGTGTGAAGACCTGTTTATGCATATGATGAATGATGTGTATTCATGTAATGCATTCAAGGATTCAGAAATTCAAAGTTGTTGCAAATAAAAAGAACACACGTCATATTAATAAGAAAAAATTGGTTAGTACATAAATGCCCCATGGGTAAAATATTACAAAAATCTTAATGTAAAAAGACGTTGTGCATCCTCTTTGGTGCGATGTAAGTGTTGAGATTCTGCTCTTCATGGAGTTGATGGGTAAGTTCCAAAACCTTCTTCTCACTGGCGTAGAAGCTGGCTTCAAAAGTATTATGTTCTTCCTTGAGCTGTATCCAACTCTTTTGCAAATCTTCCAATGATGTTGGCATGTTAGGATGTAGGAGGGTGTATGGAACCGCTCCTTCCATAACAGGCTCTTTGATCTTAGGCAGAATGTGGGGGTAAGGCATCATAAGACTCTGGGCGCGGGTTCATACCCACTTGAGGTAAGGCTCAAGGGGGATGGAATTCTTGTGTCCCAGTGTCTTATTGTCCACTTTGTTGGGCATCCTCCAAGCTCGGATAAACCTTTGTCGTAGTCCTTGAGCGTCGTTGTCGAAGTCAAAAACCATGTCAAGAATCAGCATGTCATGAGGGTCATCCCTTCGGGCATTCCCAAATTGTCTCAGAGCTAAACAGGGGTTGTAGGTAATGCCTCCCCTAATGCCAAGTAGTGGGACATTAGGGAATTCCCCACAACGATCAATGATAATGACATTTTCTCTGGACCGAGAACACCAATGAACATCAGAATGTGTAAGGGTCAACAATCGTTGTGACCACCTCAAGCCTTGTTCATTCTTCAAGACTGACTGGGGAAGGTGAGAAATAAACCACCTTGCTAAAAGAGGAGTACAACACATGAGAACACCTCTTTTCCTCATTGTTCATGTGTGAAATGAGTGTAGGATGTCCCCAAGCAATGTAGGCACAAGATTCCGAGATATGAAAATCTTGACAGCATTCACATCTATAAGCTGATCATGGTTTGGGAACAAAACCAACCCATAGATGAGAAGTGCTACAATCTCCTCAAAATCTTGCAGATCTAGAGAATTCCAGCAGTCTTGTGCCTTCTCAAATAGAAACTTTGCCAAGAAACCCTTGACACCACTTCTGGTTTCCCAATGACCTTTGATATCAGATGGTTGCAAGTGTAGGGCTTGAGCAATATCTTCAGGCTTTGGCTCTCTTTTCGTACCGTTGTAGGGTAGTTGATGGAGAATAGGAATTCTCAGGAGTTGAGAAAATTCCTCCAAAGTAGGTACTAGTTGGTAATCAGGAAATGTGAAACAATGGTGTAGGGGGTCAAAGAACTGGAAGAGAACTTTCACCATGTCTTCTTCAATGTTGGAGTTGACCAAGTTGAGAAGTCTACCATGTCTTTCACTGAAGAGAGAATTTTATAGAATCTTGGAAGCAAGCTCCTTGAGTTGAGGAGGGATCCTAACATGGTTGACCTGGATTGTTTTTCTGCGGAGTGATTCCATGACCTACAAAAACAAGAACAAAGATGAAGATCCAAACCCTTGAAATGGTTAGTGGATGCATATAATGCTCTATGATGTTCATGATGTATGCACAAGTATATGTACAAGCAAGTCACACAAGTTCCTAGTTTTAGGCTTGCATGGGGTTTCATAGGTAAGTACCCTCTTGAAGTTAGTTGGCTCAACATGTCCTATAAATAGTAACCGGGTTCTAAGGAGCTCAATATCAATGGATTATTTTATGTGTTCATTGTTTCAGTTTAGCCACTTAACTAGCGACCGAAATATTCCAAGAAAATAACCCTCAATGAGTGTAGTATCGAGTATCTACCAACTTCGGACAACACCAAAGTCGGTCATCTCACTACCCCTAAAAATGCCAAGATGGTCAAGTAAAGGTTCTAAGAGTTCATTAGTGCTTCATGACATCACTCAGCGGCCTCGTATTCTCTTTGATTGACTCAAAGGATACCGGTACCCACAAATATATCGCACTAATATAGCTATTGCTTCAACCATGTCGGTATACCCCGCATAGTTTCCACAACGTATTGCTATTTACCTATGAATGTTTCCCAAATCCGGGTAGAGGATTTCAAACCCAAACAATAGAACCAAGTGTAAAGCAATCAAAGCAAACAAGGTAAGCATGTAAAGGTGATCTAAACCCTAAGGTTACTCCACTTTTAGTAATTTTCCCCAGCAGAGTCGCCAGTTCTATGATACGGTGGGAGAACTGACTTGAGGTTTTGCGTTTGTGTTCGCAAATGTTTCGGTTTAGCAAGAGTCGCCACCGAATTTTTATTTTATCCTAAGGAAAGGTCAAAAAGCACAGGAAAGACCTTTGAGATGTTTTCTTGGGTTCGGGGAGTAGATTACGAAAAGGGAAGGTGCAAGCACCCTTTTCATCCATTGTTATCCATGGGCTCTTAGTTACTTGTTTAGATCACTTGCTTTTGCTTTTCAATTGTTTGAAATGGTGCTTTGTGTGTGGTTTTGAAAATGTTTTGAAAAGAGGCCATCGTTGTGGCAACCTTTGTAATGATTCTTGTTTGAAATGTATACAAAGATGTATGTCTTTTGAAAAGATGTTTTAATGTTTGAAAGTTTGATTTGGGAAATGTTTTGAAATTGTGTTGTGAGGTGTGTTTGAAAATAGCAAGGATGTTTTGCAAGTTTTGATCAAGTAACTAAGAGTTGTCTACCTTATTTTACTCAAAGATCTTTCCTATATGTTTTTAACCCTTTTGACAGTGTTGTTTTACCATTTCATTTGGTAAACAACCTTGTATTAGGATGTTAAACGGAATAGGCGCGAGTCATCGTATTGACCATGATAGCAATATTGCCAAGTATCTTTAACAATTTTGAGGGACTAGATCATTTTTATATAGGCAACCAAGATAGCGTCATCGGGGGACTATGATCTTTTGTTTTGTTTTTGTTTTGCCAAAGATACTCAACATGCATAACATGGCCAATTTTAAGGCAACAAGTGGATGAAACCCTAGGGGTGCAAGTTTGCATTGTGTTTGTCATTTTCATGCATTTAGGTCTTGTATTAGGTCAAGATACTTGTTTGATTTTGGATTTTTTGCATACAAACCCTAATCTCTAATCATGGCATAATTGGAAGCATAAATGCGTAAAAGTAAATCTACCACTATTACAACATGATTATAGGGAGGGGGATACAATTTTTGAATGGGGATTATTTGGCAAGAAATTAAAACCCTAATTTTACTATTACATCCAAATTGAATCAATGGCATAAATAATAAATGAATAATATTTAAATAAACAAATTAAATAAATATACAAAATAATATGAATATGCAACAAAAAAAAAAGTTTTGTTTATTTTTATGTATGTAAAAATATTTAATGTAAAAAGAAAGAAATAAAAAGATTATTTTTATTTTATTAATTAAAGGTAAAAACCCTAATTTTCTTTAAGGAAGTATATTTATTAATATTATTTATTTATGTACAGTAAAAATAAAAATATATTCAAGTGTAAAAAAAAAATATTAAAAAAAAGAAGTATTATTTTTAATAAGGGTGGAAACCCTAATTTTTTTGTTTTAAGATAATATACATTATATTAATTATTTTATATACAAAAATAAAATATAAATATACACAAATATTTAGATAAATAATAGTATATGAGAAAAAAATATTATTTTATAGGTATAAATGATAAAAAATAAATAATAATATTTCTATAATGTTTATAAGTTTTTTATTGAATAAAATAAAAAGTATATACTACCTAATAATTATTTTCATGTCTAAAAAAAAATTAATAATAAAAATAAATGTGAAAATTTATGAAAATATTTTTGGGTATTTTTTATGTTTAGAAAATATAAAATAAAATCAGAAAATGAAAATAAATACAAAAATATGAAAGGGTAAAGAAATTGGGCCAGGGGGTGCATTCAACAAAAGGGTGTTAGCTGGCAATTTCGAATAAAGAATAATTGGATATCAAAACAATATTTCGAATAAGCATATAAGGAGGTTGATATCAATGATGAATATTGGTGGGAAATATAGAACCATTGTTCTAAAGGACTCTTCGATTTCCAGTGATAGATGATGGATTTCGATTTGGGAATTTTAGTGTTTAAAATATAAAGAGTTCCTTTGTGCAAATGTTCCAGAATTGGAAGCGGTCCAGGCAAATGGTTTAATTCGAATCGAAGAAAACTAGCAAAATACTTCGCTGGCACAGGGTTCGAATTTCAAATAAGAGCGTCATTCTTAGAAGACGCGTGGAAGTCAGTAAACATAAGGAGCCTGCATGCTTCGAATGTGGCATGATTTTAGAGTAGGACCGTTGGGGTAAGGATACTATAAATATGTGTTTTTATGTTAGAATTGAGGGTGTTCATTTCGTGTACTAAAAAGTCTCAAACACTCAAATTACTGTGACTTAAGGGAAACGAGTTAGAAGACAAAATGTACGTATTGAACATCATGATTTTTTATAATTTCAATACAAGTCTTTTTATATTTCTTTCACTTTTACAGTACTTTTGCTCTTAAATCTTTCGATTTCCTTTTATTTCCTTGTTTTACTTGCTTTCAAACACATTTATCTCTTTAGAAACTTCACTTTTACTTTATCCTTTTGTTCAAACACTTCATATTTCCAGAGACTGTTATATTCTCAGAAACTCCTTATCTTTACATTCAAGTATTAAATCTTAAGTCTAATTCGAAGCCTTTCCTTTGTACATTCAGTCAGTTTATTTCTATAGACAATCTTAGAGATATTTCTTAAGAATCTCACATTCGACATTAACATACAATATAAATTCATCAAGATAATGGGTATGAACATAGAAATGAGTTATGACACATGTTTCCTAGGATCAATCTAGTCAATCCTGCAAGTAACCAATAATAATCAATAAATTGGAAGACTAGCGGTTGTTTACTAGAAATCACTGTAAACAAATTGGCACGCCTGGTGGGACCGTGTCATAATAAAAAGAGAATTTTAGGATCTTCTGAGTTTGGATCGCGTTTCAGTACATGAACCTTCGAAGCGGCAAAATAAAGAATAATAATCCACATATACCCAGAAGACAACGTACCAAAACAATGGTTAACACAACCAACCAAGATAGGGGATAAAATCCCCCACAGGGGACTGCAATAATTGTCTTAAGTTCGATTGATGCCTCCAATACCATCCCTGTTGGCAGTTCGAATACGGTCCCAGTAAGTACATTAGAAATGCCATCAAATGTGTCCTCAATGCAAACTGTGCCACACGTAGGGAATCAACAATATTCAACCCCCACTAGGCCTCCAGGTTTTGAACCTTTGAGACCCAGAAACCCTCCATATGGAATGCCAACTTCGTTTATGGCAGGGTTATATAATGCATCAACTTCGTCCCCACTCCAAGGATTTGGTTCAGGAGTGAACCATTTGGGTACAAATTCCCAGAATATAGGAAACTTTGCCCAGTTGCCTACCCTTACAACTAATAGTCAAGCAGCGCTTAGGCAACAGATGGATGATAGCAATCATGATATGGTAGGAATCCTAGCCCGCGAAATGAATGCTATTTTCAATCCCCTAATCCAGAATATAAATAGAACAAACCAAGAAAATGCAGCCCAAATGGCCAGAATAGCAGATTTTTTTGGTGCCCCTGATGCGCCTGCGAGACGTAGGCAAAACCCAGTGGTGATTCGAAACGAAGAACCCACGATCGAACAGATTCGACCCCCCATACAAGTGGTCAAAGAGCGCAATATAGGGGTAAGATTAAGGAACCGGGAAGTTCAGGAAGTTCATAATGAATAGCCTAGACCAATAATGATGGTGAATAGGGACCAAAATGCAGACGAAATCGTTCATAGAATTAGAAATGACAATTTAGTGGCAGAAAATAACCTTACCACCATGATCGAAAGAATAATGGCCCAGAATGGTTTAAATTCAGGATTTAGGAGGCCAAATTTCACATCTCCTATTGTAGACTATGTTCTGGAAACAGAATTACCCAGGGGCTTTAAAGTCCCTAAATTCACGAAATTTGCTGGAGACACGAGTGAATCAACAGTGGAACATATAGCGAGATATTTAACCGAAACAGGAGATATAGCAAATAATGAAAATCTTAGGATAAAATACTTCCCAAGTTCTCTAACGAAGAACGCCTTTACTTGGTTCACCACCCTACCCCCTGGATCTATGGACACATGGCCTTATTTAGAAAGACTTATCCATGAACAATTTTACATGGGTCAGTCTAAAATTAGTCTCAAAGAATTAGCAAGCATTAAGAGAAAATTCACGGAACCAATAGATGATTATTTGAATAGGTTCCGTTTATTAAAATCTAGATGCTTCAGTGGTCCCTGAACATGAATTGGTCGAAATGGCTGCTGGGGGCCTAGATTATTCCATTCGAAAAAATTGGATACACAGTATCTTAAAGATATGGCCCAACTAGTAGACAGAGTTCGTCAGGTCAAAAGGTTAAAAGCTGAAAAGGCTAGGGCTAGTAAAAATCATAAGAAAGAGAGAATAGCCTACATAAAGGCTGAAGAGGAGAACATAGATGATTCTCAAGACCCTTATGATTTTGATCAGTTCGAAATAGATCTTGCAGAACTAAAGGAAGCACCCCCTTATGCTTGCAAAGTTCTGTTTCCTTCCAATGGAAAGGATTATGTCGAAAGTGAAAAGAATGATAAATTCCCTAAGAAAATCTATACTTTCGATATAACTAAATGTGATGAAATATTTGATCTGCTTGTTAAAGATGGCCAGTTAATAGTTCCTCCTAACCTTAAGATTCCTCCGTTGGAACAAAGGAAGAAGAGGGGCTTTTGTAAATATCACAACTTTTTAGGCCATAAAACCTCACAATGTTTTCTTTTCAGGGATCTGATACAAAACGCAATCAAAGATGGCAGGCTGAAGTTCTCAGACAAAGGGAAGAATCCAATGAAAGTTGATACGGATCCGTTGCTGATGGCGGAGACTAACTATGCTGAACCTCTGGACATCAATGTAGTAGAAGCGAAGATCATTATGACTGAGTCAAGTTACTACCAAAAGATTTCGGCCTATCTGGATAAGAACAAACAAAAAACGGCTCTCGAAGCCGAAATACAAAACATGGTTGTCGAAGCCATAGATAAAAAAGAAAAAACAAAAAAAGAAATAGAAAATCCTGAGGGAAACCACTCACCCCCACCCTGTGCTGGACAAACTTCCGAACTAGTGGATCAACGGCTAGATGCCATTTATGATCAAGAGCCCTTGGGGTTCGAGAAGGATCTAGAGTCAACAAGTGCTAAGATGCTGACGCAAGATCCTTTGGAGGAAGTTGATATTGGGGAGGGCGTCGAAAAAAGAGTTACATACATCAGTGCGAAACTCAGTCCCAGTCTAAAAGGCAAGGTGGTCGAAGTGCTCAAACAAAACAGAGATTTCTTCGCCTGGGGCTACGACGAAATGCCTGGTTTAAAGAGGGAACTGGTGGAACATAGGCTTCCAATCAAGGATGGCAAGAAGCCCATTAAGCAGATGCTTAGACGATTCGCCCCAGCAATCCTCTCAAAAATAAAGGCAGAGGTGGAACGGCTCCTTCGATGCAAGTTTATCAGGACCACAAGGTACGTAGAATGGCTGGCTAATATTGTACCTGTTATTAAGAAAAATGGCTCTTTACGAATTTGCATAGATTTTAGGGATTTAAATACCGCCACCCCAAAAGATGAATATTCCATGCCTATAGCAGAAATGCTGATTGATTCTGCTACGGGTTTCAAATACCTGAGTATGTTAGATGGATACTCTGGCTATAATCAGATTTTTATTGCTGAGGATGATGTTCCCAAAACTGCGTTCAGATGTCAAGGCGCCTTAGGCACTTATGAATGGGTGGTTATTCCCTTTGGACTAAAAAATGCTGGGGCAACATATCAGAGGGCAATGAACACCATTTTCCATGATTTCATTGAATCATTTATGCAGATTTATATAGATGACATAGTAGTCAAATCTGTTTCTGATGAGGGTCATTTGACTCACCTTTGCCAGTCATTCGAAAGAATGAGAAAACATGGCTTAAAAATGAATCCTCTTAAATGTTCTTTCTTTGTGCAAGCTGGGGATTTCTTAGGCTTTGTGGTCCACAAGAAGGGGATCGAAATTAACTTGAACAAGACGAAGGCTATTATGGAGACGAAACCTCCATCAACAAAGAAAGAGTTGCAATCTCTATTAGCTAAAATCAACTTTTTAAGGAGATTCATATCTAATTTGAGTGGGAGAACTCAAGCTTTCTCTCCACTCCTCCGTCTCAACCAAGGGAATTTCGAATGGACGACGCAGCATCAGGAGGCATTCGAGAAAATCAAGGCCTATTTGATGCATCCTCCTATACTTGCACCCCCTTCGAAAGATAAGCCAATGAGACTATATATCTCTGCCTCCAATGTAACTATAGGTAGTATGTTGGCCCAAGAAAACGATGATGGCGTCGAAAGAGCCATCTACTATATTAGTAGGGTCCTAAATAAAGCAGAGACTAGGTATAGTAGCATTGAAAAACTATGTCTATGTCTGTATTTATCTTGTACAAAACTTAAATATTATATTAAACCAGTAGATGTCTACGTTTCATCTCACTTTGATGTTATTAAACATATGCTTTCAAAACCAATCATGCACAGCAGGATTGGCAAGTGGGCTTTAGCACTCACTGAGTATAATTTAGCTTTCAAGCCTTTAAAGGCTATGAAAGGACAAGTAGTTTCAGATTTCATAGTGGATCACTCTGTGAGTGAGGACTTCGCGTTAGATTATGTTGAGATTCACCCATGGAAATTATCCTTCGATGGATCAACACATAAAAACGGAAGTGGGGTTGGAGTACTCATAATTTCTCCTGAAGGAATTCCAACAAAATTCAAGTACAAGTTAGAAGGGCCTCCCTGTTCGAACAACGAAGCTGAGTATGAAGCATTGATTGCTGGACTTGAAGCTTTTTTGGAATTGGGGGCAACCAGAGTCGAAATTAGTGGAGACTCAGAGCTGGTCATCAAACAGATAACCAAATAATACAAATGTATCAAAGAAAATTTGATCATGTACTTTGTTATTGCTAACAGATTACTCAAGAAGTTTGAATATGTGGATATAAAACATATTCCCATAATTGATAATCAGGAGGCAAATGACTTGGCTCAAATAGCCTCAGGATATAAGACATCCAAAGAAAAACTCCAATACCTCATAGAAACAAGAGGCAGAATAATGGCTACCAAATTATCACCATTAGACTTAGAAAATTCAAAACTTGGTTATGCAAATCAGAAAGAATTCGAAGTGCTAAGTATTGATACTTTGGCAGATATAGATAGGAGAAGTCCTATAATAAATTACTTGAAAGAACCTTCAGTAAGTACAGAGAAAAAGATCAAATATAGGGCATTGTCTTATATGCTAATAGGGAAATGAACTTTTTAAGAAAACCCCAGAAGGAATCTTACTCAAATGTTTAGGAGAAAACGAAGCATATTTAGCATTGTCCAGTGTGTATAGTGGGGCATGTGGGGCACATCAAGCAGGTCACAAAATGAAATGGTTGTTGTTTTGATATGGAATGTATTGGCCCGCTATGCTCAAAGACTGCGTAGAATTTGCTAAAGGATGCGAGGAATGCCAAATTCATGCAGGCATTCAACATGCTCCGGCAAGTGAGTTACATTCAATTGTTAAGCCTTGGCCTTTTAGAGGATGGGCATTAGATTTAATTGGTGAAATACGACCAACCTCATCCAAAGGACAAAAATATATTCTTGTGGGTATAGATTATTTTACAAAATGGGTCGAAGCAATTCCTCTGGTGAATGTTGATCAAGAGCCTATTATGGAATTTATCGAGAAGCAAATAATTTACAGGTTCGGAATACCATAAAGTATCACAACAGATCAAGGTTCAGTTTTCACAGGGGAAAAAACGCAAGAGTTTTCAAAAGAAATGGGATTTAAGTTACTCACGTCAACCCCTTATTATGCTCAAGCTAATGGACAAGTGGAAGCAGCCAATAAAGTCATAATAGGTTTGATAAAGAAACATGTAGGGAGAAAACCAAAGAATTGGAACAAAACTTTGGACCAAGCTTTATGGGCATGTCTAACATCTCCTAAAGAAGCAACAAATACTACTCCATTTCGACTTACATTTGGGCACGACGCAGTGCTGCCAGTCGAAATACATTTACAGTCAGTGAGAATCCAAAGACAAAATGAGATACCAGCTGATCAATATTGGGAAATGATGATGAATGAATTAGTGGACGTGGATGAAGATAGGCTACATGCTTTAGATGTTATGAGAAGACAGAAAGAAAGAGTAGCCAGAGCATACAACAAAAGAGTTAAAAGTAAGTTGTTCTCAACCAATGACCTGGTATGCAAAGTTATATTACCTATGGATAAAAAGAATAGATTTTTAGGTAAATGGTCACCCCATTGGGAGGGACCCTTTCGTGTTTTGAAAACGTTTTCGAATAATGCTTATGAAATAGAGGAATTAGCAGAAGATGGAAGAATATTGAAGGGAAATGGGAAATACTTAAAAAGGTATAAGCCATGCTTGCAAGAAGTTCGAATTACTACAGAATAATAAAAGTAAAACAAATATTGAAGCCAAAATGGTATTGCATAAATGCCAAAATGGTTGTGTTCAAATTACAAAAGTACGTAGTAAATATCCTTGACAATAAAATACATTCGAAAATCAGAAAGGAGCGCCTCATTTCAGCTTAGCAAACTTGCTCTTGCATAAGTTGATCTTGCATTGGGTGGCATTTTTGACGCTTTCGAGCCCTTTGATCTCTTCGCTTATGATTGGACGTTTTGCATAAAGTTGGACACTTACTCTGCCATCGTGTGCAGTATTGTCATCATGAGTTTTGATACTCTCGAAATTGCATGGATAATTCAAAAACAAGTATTTCTTTATATCTATTGAAATACATGTTCTTGAGGGGAAATTTGTTAGCTGGCAATTTCGAATAAAGAATAATTGGATATCAAAACAATATTTCGAATAAGCATATAAGGAGGTTGATATCAATGATGAATATTGGTGGGAAATATAGAACCATTGTTCTAAAGGACTCTTCGATTTCTAGTGATAGATGATGGATTTCGATTTGGGATTTTTAGTGTTTAAAATATAAAGAGTTCCTTTGTGAAAATGTGCCAGAATTGGAAGTGGTCCAGGCAAATGGTTTAATTCGAATCGAAGAAAACTAGCAAAATACTTCGTTGGCATAGGGTTCAAATTTCAAATAAGAGCTCCATTCTTAGAAGACGCGTGGAAGTCAGTAAACATAAGGAGCTTGCATGCTTCGAACGTGGCATGATTTTAGAGTAGGACCGTTGGGGTCAGGATACTATAAATAGGTGTTTTTATGTTAGAATTGAGGGTGTTCATTTCGTGTACTAAAAAGTCTCAAACACTCAAATTACCGTGACTTAAGGGAAACGAGTTAGACGATAAAATGTACGTATTGAACATCATGATTCTTTATAATTTCAATACAAGTATTTTTATATTTCTTTCACTTTTACAGTACTTTTGCTCTTAAATCTTTCGATTTCCTTTTATTTCCTTGTTTTACTTGCTTTCAAACACATTTATCTCTTTAGAAACTTTACTTTTACTTTATCCTTTTGTTCAAACACTTCATATTTCCAGAGACTGTTATATTCTCATAAACTCCTTATCTTTACATTCAAGTATTAAATCTTAAGTCTAATTCGAAGCCTTTCCTTTGTACATTCAGTTAGTTTATTTCTATAGACAATCTTAGAGATATTTCTTAAGAATCTCACATTCGACATTAACATACAATATAAATTCATCAAGATAATGGGTATGAACATAGAAATGAGTTATGACACATGTGTCCTAGGATCAATCTAGTCGATCCTGCAAGTAACCAATAATAATTAATAAATTGGAAGACTAGCGGTTGTTTACTAGAAATCACTGTAAACAAAGGGGAGTGTCAAAAACAAAAATCCAAAGCAAGCCCAGCCCACTGACTTCGTCTTCAACCTTTGTTCATAAACGCGCGTGCCCTGTACACAATGCCAGATCCTGCATACGTGCTCTAATGCATAAACACATAACATCAAAGTTGTAGCATTTTTCAAGACGAATTCAACCATATAAGAAACTTGTCCTAACTCTCAAAGACCAGAGAGAATTTCTCTGGCCCTAAATCCTAACCTAATTTTTTCAGGAAGTTCATGGATCAAATTCTCTTAGCATGCTTAACTAAAATGAAAACTGAGCATATGTACAACTTCATGGCTATGAATACTACATTTTTTATTCACAAATCTAAGCCTAATTATTCCTAAATAGAGAGATAGGAAGTTGAAAAAAACCTGTTTTAGTTGACTTCGTGTATGGCAATGTGGAGCTTTTCAGTGAGGCCTGAGATGTTTGGGAGCTTGTTTGAACTTCCTCTGACCTTCCTCAATGCCTAGCTTGCCTTGAATGTGTTTGAACAAGCCTGCAGAACTTAACCTGCACAAGCTGAAATCAAAAATGGCAAACCTTGTAAATGGAGTTACAGTCAGTGTTTAAGGGTTGGGATAACTTGGATAGGTTATGTGGAATGTATTTGAACCAGTTTGAGGCAAAACGCACGAGGGATTTGTGCTATGGAAATCAAACTTCAGGGAGTGCCCTATTTTGCCAAATGAAGATAATTTTTTGCTATGGGAGGTTTGAGGGCTCAAAGGCTCGTGTTTCTGGCTCAAGGGGATGTGAGAAATTTGTTCCAAATGCTTGCAAAAGTTGGTTTTCTCAGATGTGTAAGTTCTTTGAATTTTGACATCTTTCTTATATATGAAGCAAAAGTGGACAAGTGATGCAAAGTAGGCATGTACAGGATATCTATCAGATTTCACACTATGATCTTGGACCCTCAAGTTTGTGGATTTGATTTGCTGCACAAGATATGGCTCAATGCTCAAGGATGCAGTTTTGACATAAAGCAAGATTTAAGCAAAAATGGTAATGTTGCTTTTTCTATTTAAGGATTAATCTTGTGTGCAATGCTCTAATGACCAAAACAAAGCCTTATACCAATGTATTTGAATTTAATTATTGAGTGTGGAATGGTTTTGAGACCTGTAATCTAATGCAAACAAGGTTGATTAGAGTTTGCAACTTGTATCACTATGAACAGGCCATGGATAAAAAGTGAGTTTTGGCCAACTTCAAACTTTCGATTCTCCCTAACCACAAATGATTTTGGAGAGTTCTTGGACTTTTTAGAAAGCTTGTAACATGCTATAAATTCCATCATTTTGATATTCCAAGTGGAACTATGTGAAAAATGGTCATGAAGATGGGTCAAAATCCTGCCTAAATTAGGGCAAAATTTTACTAAGTTAAAAGTTTCATGGACCGTTGTTCCAAAACTCATAACTTGAGATCCAAGATTCTTTTGGGAAAACTTTGTGATTCAAAGTTGTATACTTTGTGGAGGAATACAAATTTCATGTTGGAAGTTTTGTTTGAATCCAATTGCATCATGGTGAAAATGTTGGGCAAAATTGGGAAAAATTAAGAAAATTTCATAACTTAGAAAAATTCTAAGTTATGAAATTTTTCAATCTTAAACCCTAATTTGGAAAATTGGGTTTCTTGATGAACAAGTTTCATGTTTTGACACATCTTGATGAAAAATAACCCTTGGCACTTGATTTTGACCAAAAAGTCGAAGTTTGACTTTTCAGTGTACAATCAAATTTTGATCAGTTGACTGAAAAATTCATCTGTCAATCCAATGCAATTGAGATCTTTTGAACATTGTGAATAGGTCAAGATGATTCCATTGATTCCTTGAATCCATGATTGAACCCAATTTGCCATTTGCTAGGTTAAAAATCAGAAATTGCCCTTGTGCAGTCAAAACCCTATAAATGACCATTTTGCCCTTTTGATGATCTGATCAAATTTCTTGAGGAGTTGTGGTCCAAACTTGATGAAATGGTTCATATGATCCTATAATATTTATGTGGATCAAAAATTGTGAGGTTTGACTGTAAATTGGCCATAGTTGACTTTTTCCCCAATACAACTGATTTCTAGGTCAACTGTCCAATTGACTGGGCAAAAATTTGATTCAAGGCTTGAAACTTAGCATGGACAATCTTATAAGTCCAATATGAAGTATGAAAGTCACTTTGAACATTGGAAGTCCAAAAATCCCTGTGCAAACTCAAACCCTAATTTAGGTCATCAGTGCAAGGAGATGTCTTGAGCAGAGCAAAACCTTAATCCTGTCTGGAGTGCAAAGAGTCTTGTGAGGGGAAAATCTTGATAAAATGAGAGGGCAAATTTTGGGGTACAACAGCATGTGTGCAAAGTGTGTTTGATTGCATGCATTTTGTCTTTGATTAGGGTAGTCTACTTGTTGATTTTATCTTGCCATACATCCTAATTACTAACATTTGTATAAAGCAATAACAATGCAGAAAGTAAATATCCTACACTATTACAACCATATTGAATAGCAAGAAAAAGTAAAGACAAAACGAAAATAAAGAAAGGAAAACAAGTTCTTCGATCAGGAATAAATACCCCTTTCGATTCTGCTCTTCTTGGCTTCTTTTGATTTAGGTCTGGAATCAGTAAGGACGCGCCTTTCAATTTCATCCTTTTCCTGCTTCTTTCGATTGGGGCCTAGAATCAGCGTGAGGTGCACTCTTCGCCTCAAGCTCCTTGCTGCCTTCTTCAATTGCAGGAATGCTAGGCTCCCATGTTGAGATTCGAAAGGATTGAGTATTTAGCCAATCGAAGGATACAAAGAACCTGTCTTAAACTCTTGAAGCGCTTAATCAAAGAAACTGCAAGTGACTTCCTTGGCGGTGAATGGAAATTTGCTGGAGTCTTCCTAAGTCTAGTTTAGTTACTAGTTTGTTTGAGCAGTCACTGAATCGAAGGAAGGTATGTAATAGTGGTGAGTGAATCAAAGGTTACTCTATAACAGGTAAGGGAGTGAATCAAAAGACTATTATATTTCTATTGGGGAATGAGTCGAAGGTTAGTTATCTGAAAGTTTGAGGAGTGAATTGAAGGGTTCACCTAGTGTACGAAGGGGTCTGCGTTTTTTTTTTTTAAATTGAAGTGTTAGGAATATTTGAGAATGTTTGATAGTGTTTGATAGTTTTAAGAAATTGATAACTTTCTCACAACAAGAGTTTTTTTTGCAACTATTAGGGGCCCCTTAGATGTGTGGTGGAGGCTAATATTTATAGATGATTTTGTCTGATGTTTGGATGGAAAACAAAATAAATTTGAACAAAAAGGGTATGATGTTCTTGTAGCTTTCAAGGGGCAGTATTCGCATGCCAAATTGGTGAAAGAATATGGGCAGTGTTGCAGGACTACTGTGCATCAGTTTCGGAGCGTTATGGCCAGTGTATCAGGCCTAAACTTGGCACCAAGCATCTTTTGATAACTCAACCTTTCGTTTTGACCACATCTGTAACGATATCATAACAAAATGAAAAGAGGAAGAAGCAATGGAGTTGTAAGTGATTTACCTACAAAATGTTTTGAGATTGTGAAATAGAAAACCAGAGGGGAGGTTCCAATAGCTCAGGTATGCACTTCTCTTCAACTTTCAATTCTTTCTCCTTCTTTTCAGTTTCACTTCTGAATCGTTGATACGTTGCAAATTTGGTGATGATATACTAAAAGTTGAGCAGAAGATGATGACGCTCAGGGAGATGAATATCGAAGATGGGTATTTTAAGAATCAGTTGCGAAAGATGATGATATAGAGTTGAAGTTGTTGTTGCGGTTAAGAGATTGGATAGAACGATGAAGATTTGCAGAGGAGTGAAGGTTGTGGATAAGAGGATGAAGATGTGAAGTTCTGATGAAGGTTGACGGTGATTGAAGATACAAAG
This sequence comes from Vicia faba, assembly GCA_948472305.1. Lineage (NCBI taxonomy): Eukaryota > Viridiplantae > Streptophyta > Magnoliopsida > Fabales > Fabaceae > Vicia > Vicia faba. Next base: position 1,048,499,220 of record OX451739.1, read on the forward strand.
TTGATAATGATGAAGAAGGTGAGAGAATAGAGAGCTTCGAGAGTTTTCTGGTGAGTTTCCTATTTTTCTATTATTCACCCCTTTTTCTGTGAACGAGATCTGTAATATAAGCATTGAATCCTTTTTCTTCCCTTCTGAATTCTATTGAGAAACTCGTTAGAAGTAGTTAGAGGTTGTTAGGAGATTTGTAATTCTATTATGGTGTCGGTTAGAATGAGCTGAGTGATTCAGTTAGAGTGTTATTGATTCTGTTACGGTTAGTTATGGTCTGAGAGTTAACTGGAGTTTGGTTATTCTGTAAAGTTAGTTACAGTTAAGAGGTAGTTTTTAACTGTTATAAGGTTAGCTGCAATTCTATTATGGCCTATTGTGATACGGTGGCAGAACCAACTGTTAATACTGGTTTACGTTTTTTATATTCGTAAATGTTGCGGTAAGCAAGAGTCGCCACCGACTTTTCTTTTATCCAACAAAGGAAAGGGTGAAAAGAACAGAAAAATACCTTTTTTCGAGAATTCTGAGTACGGGGGTAGATTATGGAAAGGAAAGGTGTTAGCACCCTTTCCATACATGGTTTTCCATGGGCTCTTAGGTATTTGCTCATTTTCTAAAATTTCTTGTGTTTGTGTGTTTGAAAAGATTTGAAAAATGCCTTAGTGCGGCGATTCACTTTATGGTAACCCTTGTATCAGTCCTCAAGGGTGTGATAAAGCGTTTTGAAAACTTTTGTTTGAAAAGTATGTTTGAAAGTGTGGTGTGAAAATGTATTTGAGTAAGTACCTAACAGTTATCTACCTATTCGAAAAAAGATTGTTCTTCTTCTCCTTTCCTTTAGACCGTGTTATCCTACTATTAGTGAGTAGGTAACCCTAGTCGTTGGATGTTGAGGGACTATCGAAAGGGACGTAATGGTCATCGAAGGTAACATGTAAGGATACCTTAGGATTTCGAAGGGACTATCATCGTAAGATCATTTCTCGTAGGAAACTCGAGGGACATTTTAGGGACTGTGATCTTTATGATGACTTTAAACTGAGGGTTTGAGATAAGAGTATCCCTATATTCGAGGAACATGACCATTGTTTTTCCAAAGGAAACCAAGTGAGGTAATACCCTAGGGGTGCAAGTGTGCAAAAGTGTGCTTTTTCAGATATATTTATCTTTGATATTAGTGATCTACTGATTGATTCATTAATCATACATGCCTAGGTTGCTAGCAATTATATACAAATATATACAGAATATAAAACACAAAAGCAAGAAACAGAGGCCCTAAGCTATTACAAGGCTTTGGTGTAGATACATAAGAAATTTGACTGAAAAGATAGAGTGCGGAAATAAAACCCTAATTAAACTATTACAAACTGGGCGCAGTTACATCAATAGTGAAAATTAATCGTACGGTAAAAATAATTACGCGTGAGAATAAAAGATTGAGACAAGTTTGAAACCCTAAAAAACCTAATTTGATCATTGAAAATATCTTTAGGATTTCTTTGAAAAAATTAGAGTTTGACCTAGTTTTGCTAAATAATTTTAATTAATGAAACAAATTAAAATTGATGAAATTAACTGATTTACAAAAATTAATTTATTGAAAAAAATACAAAATCCTACTGATGTTGATTTTTTATGATTTTATGGAAAAAATTAATTTAAGAAAACAAATAAACTAATTTAAATAAAACAAAATTAAAAGGGAAAAAGAGGGAGCCTGAGGGGTGTAAACCCAAATTGGAGGGTGCATGTTGAATTTCTGATTAAAGCCCAATCCAGTTGGCTCGTAGCTGCGTGTGATTCAGTGTGGTTGTCCCATGAGTGTTCACCATGGGGAACTTCATTGGAGACAACATAGCTGGGTGCTGATTGATCCCAGGATGAGGATTTGGGGCCTATGGTGTGCGCGCTTGGAAAGGAAGAATGGGATTTGCAAAGATTTATTAGGAAAAATAACATGTAGGATGCAGGGATCGAACCCCTGACCTCCTACACACGCATGCTGAAAAGCCTTTCCCTTCGCCACTGAGCCAATTATTCAATCATTAATATAAACAAACAACGTGTATTATATGTGATAATGGTTAGTAGCTATAAAAAATGCGCAAGAATTCAAACGGGTCACTCAAGTTTTGACACGCAGTCGTCTTCTTTGTTGAGACTGTCGTTTTAGCCTAAAGGTTTTACCTACAGACAGGTTGTAGCTACAAACCTGCACATCTCAAAAATCATAATTATGAAATATAAATTCAAACCAAATATGCAGATCAATTGGATTTGGTCTCGTGAGTATAATGGTACTCATCATTTGTCCTAATTTTTCCTGAAATAAAAAGCCCTAAAATGAAGCTTCAAACCCTAGCAATGGCTTTTAATCGAATATGCATCACAACACCTAATTAATTATGCAGACATGTTCTAAACGATAATACAAACATGAATACGTATTTAAAATTCATTGATCATGCATATATTTCAAAGACCAATTTCAAGAAAAAAGTGCAAATCGTGATACTTGTGTTGATTGTTCCTGGAGGTATTGATGTGCGAGAGTGGTCCAGAAAGCTTCCAAATATGCCTGGGAAGGGATTGTAGTCCTTGAAACACCTTGAATCTCCCTCTAGATCAAAACTCGTTACACACTTTTTGTCAAAAATTCTGAGCAGTCTTTGTGTTCTACACGGCCAAAATTCTTCTTCCTCTGATCAGGGTTCATTATGTATATATAGTGAAATGAATTAGGTTAACAAAATTGAATTGAATCTTGAAAATTGAGTAAAAAAAGATTTGATTTATCTTGTATCTTTTGTTTCTAAAATGGCCAAATTTCTGTGTTCTTTCCCACACGTTTTCCTTGATTTGCCAGCCTTCTTCAATCTTCTTTCGATTATGGGATTTCTGGCCTGTTTTGGACCAAGTCCCAACTTCATTCCTTTGAATTCTTGCCATCCTTGAACTTCAATTAAAACTAGTCAGGACCTTCCTTATTAGAACCTTTCTCTCCTTGATGGTTCTGAGTAGAACTGTGCCAACTTCAATACAAATACTTCTTCGATTGGACCCCCCCCCCCATTTGTTTCGACTTCCTGTCCATTTAAAGAGAAGTATCTGGTCGAAATAGCTCCTGTGGCATTGTGACCCAACAAGGCAAGACTCTGGCCTGGGCATGTTTTCAGAGTGCCCTCTTAATGGCCTCTTTCGAATGGCCTGGAGGGAGTCCTTCGAAGGGCCCTTGTCCAAGTACCAATCAAAGGGTATTTTTTAGGATATCAAAAGAAGAGTCCTTTGCTACGCCAATCAAAAATCCTTGACACAATTCCCATCCAAAGGCTTATCATGAGGTCAATCGAACGACCTTTTGCAGCTATCAGTCGAAGGACGCTATGTATATGGTAATCAAAGAGCACTATATAGATGGAAGTTGAAGGACACTATAAGGATGGTAATAGCAAAGAGCTATATATATATATATATATATATATGGAAATCGAAGGACTCCTAGAAACATCATTTGAAAAAATTTCCTTGTCTTCAGGCCAAGGTTTTTGACCACCTATGCAGGAGGAAAATCTAGGAAAAATATGAGAGGTCAAATTTTGGGGTACAACAGCTGCCCCTGTTCAATCTTCTTAAACCTGAGGATGTAGATTCGTTGGTCTGCCTTTCGTGATCTGAAGGTGGAAGATGATTGAACACTAAAGTGCCCAAAAATTTGCACTCGTATGAGATGATACTTGACTGCATAGATAATATCGGGAATGGGCTTATAGATTCCATTTGGAGAAGATGATGGAAGTTCGCCGGAGATGGGCTTAAAGATGCCATCTGGAGAGTTTTCGGAGAGTCATCAGAGATGGGCTTAAATATGCCATCCAGAACAATGGTGATTTCATGAGATATCCCTTTGTGGGAATTCCTGCTCTTGCTGTTAGAGAGGACACCGTTGAGGAATGTTGGTCTCTATCTTGGAACATAGAGTTTTAGGAGCTTCAGTTGTCCGTTACTCTATTGGGGAGTCATCACTTGATTGAAGAGATGGAAGTGAACTGCTATCTGGTCAGGATCCAGGCTTTACAGTGGCTTGTTGAGGATAATAAGGCTAATTGTTATATGGTCGTGCTCCAGGCTTCACAGCGACTTATTGGGGGATGAGATTAAACTGCTATCTGGTCAGGATCCAGGCTTCACAGTGTCTTGAATTGTTGATTGACTATTATCCGGTCAGTTTTCGGGCTTCATAGCTTCTTTAATTGGAATAGAAATCTTAGTATCAATTTGATTGGACCAGAGAAGGTCTTGGATTGTTTTTAGCTGGGATAGAAATATTAGTATCAATTTGACTAAACTGGAGAAAGGCCTTGAATTAACTTTGATTGGCATATTAATCAGGAGAATCTTAGTAGTGATTCAATTGACCCTGACGAAAGTCTTGGAACTTCTTCCACTTGAATGGTAATTAGAGAGATCTTAGTGTCGACCTGTCTGACCCAGGGAAAAATCTTGGGTTAACTTTGACTGGCATAGTGTTGTACCCCAAAATTTTCCCTCTCATCTATCAAGAATTTTGCTCACAATATTTCCTTTGGCTCAAGACTGCACTAGGGTTGATCAGCTCAAGACACCTCCTTAAGCACTAATGACCAAAATTAGGGTTTGAGATTGCACAAGGATATTTGAACTTCCAATGCCCCATATGACTTTCATGGATCATTATGGACCCTCAAGATTACTCATGTCAAGTTTCAAGCTTTGAATCACACTTTTGCTCAGTCAATTGAGCAGTTGACCTAAAAATCAATTGTATTGGGAAAAAAGACAATATGGCCAATTTACAATCAAACTTCACAATTTTTGATCCATATCAACATTTTAAACTCATATGTATCATTTTATCAAGTTTGGACCACAATTCCTCAAGAAATTTAATCAAATCTTCAAAAGGGCAAAATGGTCAAAATTAGGGTTTTGACGGGGAAAGGGCAATTTCTGATTTTTGACCTAGCAAATGATCAATTTGTTTAAGGCATGATCTCAAGAGTACAATTGCATCATTTTGACCTAATGACATAGCTCAAAGCATTGCTCAAGTCCAACGGATTGATAGATGAATTTTCAGTCAACTGATCAAAACTCAACTGTATACTGAAAAGTCAAACTTTGACTTTTTGGTCAAAATCAAATGCCAAAGATCAAAATTCATCAAAGCATGTCAAAATATGAAACTTATTCATAAAAAAATAAAAAATTCAAGATTTCATTTTGAAAAGTTAAAATTTCTAAACTTAGAAATTTTTCTAAGTGTTGGAAATTTCTTATTTTTTCACAACTTTGAACAAAATTTTCACCATGATGAAAGAGGATTCTGAAGAAACTTCCAACATTAAAGTTGTAGATCTCCATGAAATATACAACTTTTCTTTACACAAATTCTTCCAAAAGTTCTTGGATCTCAAGTTATAATTTTAAGAACACATGGTCATGAAACAAAACACTTAGTAAAATTTTGCCCTAATTTGGTCAGGAATTTGACCCAACTTCATGGAACTTTTTCATATAGTTCCAAGGGGTATATTCAAAAGTGATTCAAATAGGGTTGTAGAGCACATTTCAAGCTTTCCAAAATGTCCAAGAACTCCTTGATATCAGTTTTGGGTATGGAGAATTGAAGAGATGAAGTTAGGATTTTATCACTTGAATTACAAGTCATTTTGTGATGAACCAAATTCCAAATTCAAAGTTATGCTGCATAACCTCTACTTTGAAGGCCTCAAAATTGTTAGGAACTCCATAATTAATTGCTTGCACAGCTGTTAGAGGTCTCATTTCAAGCATTCAATGCAAGGCCATGCTTTATATCCATTTTGGGAAGAAAGTGCACATTGCCATTTTGATAAAATGACTTTTTGCACAAAACTTGTTCTTGAGCTTTGCGCTTGCTCTTTTCTGATCATACATGTCTTATAACATAAGAGAAACTTGTTAGACACTTACAATCACTGAGCCCATGGTTGTACCTCCTTTGGAAACTTGTTTTCCCACTTTTCTTCAAAATCAAGTAACCTAGCAAATAGCTTGTAACTTGTACTTCTGACTTGCCAAAGCACTCAAACCTCTTTGCTTATACATACACAAGCCATTTGCCACAAATCAGACGCATGCTTGACCCCTAAAAAACACCAAGAGCTCAGAAATGCATCACATACCTCCTTTGTTTCCTAACATGACCAAAATTTTGAAACTCACCTCCCCCTCGTGCGTTTTCAAGCCTTTTGGTTCCCAAAGTTTCTAAACATCATTTAAAACTCATCCCACACCCTGTTACATGACTGTAACACCATTAACACCATCCTCCATTTTCAAAAATAGAGCTTTGCACTTGGACTTCTCCAGAACTCCTCATGCACTTTCAGCTCAAGCTAAGCATCCCATTAGCTTCCGGGGAACTTGAGGAAGCTAACCCAATCATTGGAACTCACTGAAAGCTGCTCAAACTCCAAACCCGATACCCTCTTGCAAGGTAAGTTTTCTGACTTTGGAACTTTTCATACAAGTATCATTAATGGTTTATTTGTGAATGAAAAATGTAGATATCATTGCCCTAAAGCTAACCATGTCCATAGTTTTCATTAATTTTGTTTGAGCTTAGAGAATTTTAAGATCAAAGTTTCTGATATTTTTAGGGTTCAGATTAGGGCCATTAAAATTCATGCTTATCTTTGATCTATAATTTTATTCCTTTGCATTTCTGAAATTGTGAGGAAATTTGCTACAAGTTTCCTGTTTACAGTTTTCATTTTTGTTGAGATTTGAATAAGATACAGAGGCTCTGGTTGGGCGTGAGGTTGAAGATGAAGTTCAGGCCATGGACTTGTTTACTATCATATATTTGTTGTTTTGATTATATAAACGGATGTATAGCCACCCTAGTGGTAGAAGCGCGCGCTTGTGACTTGAGGGACTTGGGTTCGAGCCCCATTGGTACCCTTTTGATTTTTTTCTTCATATTTTTCCTATTCTGACTTTTTTGGACAAGCGCTGGGCCTCCTCCTTGGGCCTTATTGTTTTTTTTTACTTTCTGACCCCCTATTCCACTTACACACCCTGACCCATTTTTATTTCTTTATCTTATTTTTATTTATTTATTTTCTTAAATATTTTATCTAATATTAAAAAAAATCAGAAAAAATATAAAAACATTAGATTAAGATTTTGATATAGTTTATTTATTTTTTACACAAAAATTATTTTATTTAATCATACTTTATTTATTTTGACTAGTTGTTTTATATATTTAATTAAAAAAACTAGAGTTTTTAGTTATTTTCTTTTACACCATTTAAATATATTGTTTTAAAATATAAAAAGACCAAAAATATTTTTATAACACTATAAATTATTTTTAAGACAAAAATACCAAAAATATTCTTCTTATAAACTTAATTTCTTTTTAATCAATTAATAGATTAGGGTTTTGTTTAATTTCTTTTCCAAGTAAATTAGGGTTTTACCTTTTACTAATTTAACTAATAATTTTCTTTTAGTTAATAAGTTTAAAACAAAACCTCCTTTTTTTCTCTAAAAATCCAAACAAATATCCATTTACTTTACATTTACATTCTTGAATAATTATTCATTTTTGTACATTTATTTATTCAATTCTTGTACCAATTTAATATGGTTGTAATAGATAATTAGGCTTTATTTTCTTGCAATCCCCATTTGTAATTTGTACACCCCCTCCCACAAGTATTTGTAAATAGCATAGTAATTTTAAATTCTGCAATTTATCGTTTTATATACAAATGCTAGTAATTAGGATTTGTATGGAAAGACTAAAACCAATCAAACTAGAAAACCCTAATCAAAGACAAAAACCAAGCATGAAAACAATACACTTGCACACAAGCACCCCCTAGGATAAATCCACTTGGTTGCCTTACAAATGGCCATATTATGCATGTGAGGTATCTTAGAAAAAACAAACAAAGTATAAGATCATAGTCCCTCGATGACGCTATCTATGTTGCCTTTCAAATGATCTTAGTCCCTAAAAGAGAATGATAAGATACCTTGCAATATTGCTAATTATGGTTATATGATGACCCACGCCCATCCCGTTTACATCAAAAGATAGGGTTACTTACCAAATCAATGGTAAGATAACAATGTCAAAGGAAAAAGGAAATGAACATGAAATACTTTTGAGTAAGGTAGAATGATCCTAATTACTTGCTCAATTTCAAAACAAAACATCCTTGCTATTTTCTAAACAAACACTTACACTTTCAAAACATCTTACAAAACTTGAAAACATTTTCAAAAGATCAACACTTTGTATACATTCTTACGAATGAGAATCATTACAAAGTTTGCCTAAACAATGGCCTATTTTCAAAATACTTTCAAAAACCACACAAAGCACAATTTCAAACAAAATCAAGTGATCTAGCAAGTAACTAAGAGCCCATGGAAAACCATGGATGAAAAGGGTGCTAATACCTTCCCTTTTCATAATCTACCCCCCGAACCTAAGAAATAATCTCAAAGGTCTTTCTTGTGCTTTTTCACCTTTCCTTTTGGATAAAAGAAAAGTCGGTGGCGACTCTTTCTAACCGCAACATTTGCGATCAAACGCAAAACCTTCAAGTAATTTCTCCCACCGTATCACAGAACTGGCGACTCTGCTGGGGAAAATTCTAAAAGTGGGGTTACCTTATGGTTAGATCACATTTACTCGCTTTCATTGTTTGACTTGTATGCTTTACATTATGGTTCTTTGTTTGGGTTTGAATCCACTACCCGGATTTGGGATACCTTATAGGTAAGTAGCAATACATTGTGGAAAGTATACAGGGTATACCGACATGGTCTAAGCAATAGCTACGTTAGTGCGACATGTTTGTGGGTACCGGTAGCCCTGAGTTAATCAAGGAGAATACGGGGCCGCTGAGTGATGTCATGAAGCACTAATGAACTTTTAGAACCTTTACTTGACCAACTTGGCCTTTAGAACATAGTGAGATGACTGGCTTTGGTGCAGTCTGAAGTTGGTAGATACTCAATACTACACTCATTGAGGTTTGGTTTTTTGGGATATTTCGGTCGCCATTAAAGAGGCTTGTGATGAAACAATGCTCAAGGAAACAAACCAGTGATATTGAGCTCCTTAGAACCCGTTTACTATTGCTAGGACATGTTTGAGCCAACGAAACTTCAAGAGGGTACTTACCTATAAGACTCCATGCAAGCCTAAACCTAGGGATTTATTTGCTTATTTGTGTATATTTACTTGCACATAACATCATGAACATCATAACATCATACTTATTCACTAACCATTTCAAGGATCTTGGGATTTATCTTTGTTCTTGTTTTGTAGGACATGGATTCTATTTGCAGGAAAACTATTCAAGTCAATCTTGTAAGGATCCCTCCACAACTTAAAGAGATAGCTTTAAGGATTCCTGAAAATTATCCATTTACCGAGAGACATGGTCGCCTACTAAGCCTGGTCACCTCCAACACTGATGAAGACATGATGAAGGTGCTCTTTCAGTTCTTTGATCCCTTACACCATTTCTTCATATTTCCCGATTATCAACTTGTGCCAACTTTGGAAGAATTCTCCCAACTCTTGAGGATTCCCATTGTCAATCAACTACCTTTCAACGGTACGAAAAGAGATCCAAAGCCAGAAGATATTGCTCAAGCTCTACACTTACAACCATCTGATGTCACAACTAATTGGGAAACAAGGAGTGGTGTCAAGGGTTTCCTAGAAAAGTTCTTGTTTGAGAAAGCCCAAAGTTGTTGGAACTCTTTTGATCTGCAAGCTTTTGATGAAATTATGGCTCTCCTCATCTATGGGATGGTTTCATTTCCAAATCCTGACAACCTCATAGATGTAAACACCGTCAAAATCTTCATGTCTCGCAACTTGGTGCCTACTTTGCTAGGGGATATCCTACATTCTTTTCACACTCGCACTATGAGGAAAAGAGGTGTCCTTATGTGTTTCACTCCTCTCTTGGCAAGATGGTTTATTTTGCATCTTCCCCAATCTGTATTGGAGAACGAGCAAGGTTCAAGGTGATCACAAAGGTTGATGACGCTTAAACATTCAGAAATTCATTGATGTTCCCGATCTATAGAGAATGTTACTGTTGTCGACTGTTGTGGAGAATTCCCTAATGTCCCTTTACTTGGCATTAGGGGAGGTATCACCTACAATCCCTGCTTAGCCTTAAGACAGTTTGGTTACACCCGAAGGGATGGCCCTCATGAGATGCTCATCCAAGGTTTGGTATTTGACTACGAGAACGACGATCAAGGTCTGCGCCAAAGGTTCATCCAAGCTTTAAGGATGTTGAACAAGGTAGATAACAAGACATTGGGGCATAAGAATTCCACCCCCTTGAGCCTTACCTCAAATGGGTACGAACTCGTGCTCAGAGTCTTATGATGCCTTATTCCTCCATTCTCCAGGTAATCATTGAGCCTGTTATGGAAGGAGATGTTCCATACACTATCCTGCATCCTGACGTGCCCACCTCTCTTGAAGACTTAGAAAGAGATTAGATACAACTCAAGGGGGAGAGAGACACCTTCGAAACCCAATTCTACGCTAGCGAGAAGAAGGTTTTAGAGCTCACTAAGCAATTTCATGAGGAGCGGGCTCTGAATGCCTACATTGCACCAAAGAAGATGCGTACTACCTTTTTATCTTAGAGTTTTTATATTGTTTTGTCCAAAGAGGAATTGATGTAATCAAGCTTTAATTTATTAATATAACGTGTGTTTCTTTTTTGTCTAAAACAAATTTGAGTCTTTAAAATCCTTGAAATCATTGTGTATGCATCTACCATTCATCATAACATAAACAGGTTCTTGCAACAAGTCTCCTCATCTTTCTACTGTTTATTTCAGTAAGATGGATCTCGAGCAAACGGTGAAGGACCTCCAAGCACAAAATGCCCAGTTTCAGCAGATGTTCTTAACTCTATCCAAAGGACAAGAAGAGTTGAAGACTTTTCTGGTTGAAGAGAAGAAAAAGAAAGCAAAGAAAGTAACCGAAATTCTAAATATGGGAAGAAGATCCCAAGGACAAGCAAGAAGGACCCTAGACTTTGCAACGTCATCTGGTGAGAAAGACAATCAAGATGGGAAAGGCAAGGAAGCAGTTGTCCATCCAGATTCAGAAGAGAAAGAGGAAGAAGAAGATTATTCTGAAGAACAATATCCTCCAGCCGACGATAAGTATAAGCATCTGGAACAACGGTTAAGTGCAATGGAAATTCAAAAAGTGCCTGGATTGGACTTTGAGGAGTTGGGTCTAGTATATGGGATTGTCATTCCTCCAAAATTCAAAGCACCGGTGTTTGCCAAATATAATGGAGTTTCATGTCCCAAAATGCATCTCCGGTCATATGTGAGGAAAATACAGCCTCATACCGCTGACAAGGATTTATGGGTACACTTCTTCCAAGACAGTCTGTCTGGAACTCAACTTGATTGGTTTTATTAGTTAGAAAGAGCCAATGTCCATAACTAGGAAGATCTTTCCGCTGCCTTTTGCAAAAAATACCAATACAACATTGATCTTGCGTCCACCCGTACTAAACTCTAGAGTATGGCCATGGTTTCAAGTGAGGGCTTTAAAGACTATGCGCAAAAATGGAGGGACTTAGCAGGAAGAGTCCAGCCTCCCTTATCTGAAAGAGAGTTGGTAGACATGTTTTTGGGCACCTTGTCTGGTCCCTTCTTTAATCACTTAATTAGGAGTTCATCGGCAGGTTTTACTGAATTGATATTGATCGGAGAAAGGGTGGAAGCCGGGATAAAGAATGGGAAGATTCAAAAAGATGCATCCTCTGTTGCTGTAAGAAAACCATTCGTTGGAAAGAAAGAGGTTGTTGATGTATATCCTCAGAGAAATCAAGATAGGGCTGAACGCCGTCCAATGGTGGGGGCTGTCATGATTCCTAAACCCGCGCCTGCTCAGGAAAGAAATAACCATCCAAGAATGGAAAGACCAATCAGAGAGTTCACCCGAATTAATATGACAATATCTCAAGTATTACCACATTTGTTAAGATCCAATCTAGTGACTTTGAAAGAAGCTCCAAATAATCCTAACACAACCTCTCCTCACTATCATCCTAATGGCCGTTGTGCGTACCATTCTGAGAGTCTCAGCCATGACACTAATAACTGTTGGGCTCTGAAGAACAAGATACAAGACCTTCTTGAAGCCAAAGAGATTAAATTCGATGCGCCATAAATTCCCAATGTCATTACTGCCCCTATGCCCAAGCACAGTCGTGATGTCAATGTCGTTGAAGAGGATATGTTTGTTACTTTAGTTGATGAACTTGTGACCTCACTCCTGACTATCAAAAAGAACTTTTTGAATGTCGGTGTATTCCCAGGCTTTGATGAAAATTGTCATTTTTGTTTATCCTCACCAACTAGCTGTCCTCTGTTAAAAGCAGGCGTTCAATGCCTAATAGATAACGAGGAGATTTTGTTCGAGAAGACTTCAATTCCAAATGTTTCTTATAATTATGTTTCCATCGTGACCATTTACGACAATTCTTCCAGGGTCTCCACCAAAGACCCGTTAGAATTACATCAGTTCCTAAAGTAGTTCAGTTGATAATTACAATGCCTGGACCAATCCCGTATTCGTTAGACAAAACCGTCCCATGGAATTATGGAGGTGATGTATACTACTGCGGTATCAAGCAAGATTGGCTAGCTGCTGAAGATTCAAGTTTTGAGAAAGTTGACTCCGATATCAGTAATATCGCAGGGACTAGTAAGATAACCCGGAGTGGAAGGGTTTTCTCTCCAAAAATTGCTCCTTCAAAAGATGTTTCTGGACCCGTAATCATTCCTATTGTTGTTTATCCTCCAAAGGCTATTCCAAGTCCTGCAATCATCTCCGCTAATACTCTTGTTGACAAAACTATTACAATCCCTGTTATCGCTCCTACTGACATTCCTGCTGCCGAGTCAGCCGAGACTCGAAGTAAGGGTATTCTGGTTGAGCCTGTCCGGATGAAGGAGTAATCAGTAACTATCCCTGAGACCTCCCGAAAAGAGATGGAGGAAATTCTAATGATCATAAAAAGAAGCGACTACAACGTAGTCGAGCAACTGGGGCAAACGCCGTCAAAAATTTCCATGCTGGCTTTATTATTATGTTCTGAGGGTCATGCAAAGGCCTTGGTAAGACTCCTTAAAACTTCCCATGTACCCCAAGAAACATCTACCGATCAATTCCAAGATTGCGTAGCCAGCTTGACTGCAGAGAATGGTTTAGGTTTTTCAGATGTTGATTTAACGCCAAGGGGGAGGAAGCATAACGAGGCATATCATGTCTCAATCGAATACAGGGGCACGACTTTGGCTCATGTCTTGGTTGACACTAGTTCGTCTCTGAATGTGTTGCCTAAAAAGGCTCTTGATAGGCTTGACTGTGAAGGATTGACCTTGAAACCAAGTAACATAGTAGTGAGGGACTTCGACGGCTCAAAAAGGATGGTGCATGGGGAAGTGGACATCCCCATAAAAGTTGGAACCCATACATTTGGTTCACCGTGGGTGCCTAGATCTGGATCATCTGATCTGGATCTAATGAGATCTCATGGAGTGGGGGTGACGTCACATGGTGCACGCGTTAGCCTTTGTGACACTGGATCTGCAAACAAAAATTAGAAAAATAATATGGCAAGAGACAGGGTTCGAACCCCTACCCTTGCCCATAGTAACGCCTTAACATACATTGCCTCTACCATTGGGACAATGATACTTCCAATGCTTAGACTGCAAATAATTGGTTAAATAATAAAATAAATCTTAATTTTTTATTTCAAAAAAAACCAATCCAGGTGGACTCTTGTTGTTATGAATGAGCCAATGAGATGCTTCCATAATTCCACGCCTACAGTCAACATAAACCTCAACCCTTGACTCACCGGAGAAGCGCCGAAGCCCTAAATCTGGTCGCCTTCTCTGGTAACCCTAACCTCTGACACCTGCACAAGAGTCAAAATCAATACGAAATAAAGGGACTATCCTCCTAAATCGACCATTGTGAGTTCAATGGTGACCTCCATTTTGGCTAGCGTGACCTGTAAAATGAGATATGGTAAAAACAAAACAGCACAGCATAACTATGATGGATCCTTATTTGAACGTTCAAGCTTGCCCACGATGTGTTATACCTGTTTTAAGGATGCATATGAACACATACACACATGTCAAAGCATTCAACAATGTATAAATTTTAAGTTTCAAATCTATCAAACCTTGCTTGACCAGAGCTGTTTGGATATGGTGACTTGAGATGCCATGGGCTTCAAGAGTGATAGGTGTGGACTCCTGTGAATCTCAGGATGATGATGAAGTGCCTGGGACAGACTGAGGGAGGCTGGATCGTGTGAACCAGGGTTGTACTTCTTTGAATTTTTTTTTTGAAACTTTAGGATTCTGTTTGAGGCTAGCTGCGCATGTCCTTTTGCTGGGACGTTTCTACTTATATGTGAGACAAAATTAGGGTAACAAAAATGGAGAGAATCTCATGCACAAAGCCATGGTTTAAAGAAAAAATATTCTTTTTGAAAAGTTACCATAAGTGAAAGTTTATGCCCATTTGGTTCTTGCACAAAAATGGGAAGTGGCTGGCTGTTAACAGCTGTATTTGGCTTCATACAAACTGATCCATGTGCCAGCCCAGGTATTTTGACAATTTATTTAATTTATTTTTGAGTTTTAATGAGTAAAAATCAAAATAAATAAAATTAATGACCAAATAAGGCATGGATGGGTTTAGAGGTCGTGGGCCAAGCTAGCAACAAGTTCCAAACATAAAAAGATAGGCCCATTTGGAAAAACAAATCCAAGTTTAGTCATTATTTGCTTTATGCACTTTTCCAAAAATTGGTCAACTTTAGCAATGCATATATCTATCAATTTTAATCCTATATGGGTGTTCTATGACTTTTTAGAGAGCTTAGAATGTCCTCTAAACAACCCTTTCGTTTTCATCTCAATTGGATCATCCATGTTCATGTAAGGAGCTTTGACCCAAAAGGTGTTTTGTTGACTTTTTGAAAGGACCCATAATGTCTGAGCTTGTATCTTTCAATTGGTGCATTTCTTGTACTTGAGGGCTGAAGAGAAGTTGTAGGGAATTTGATTCTCTTCAAAATTAGCTTTGGTGGAAAACTTTCTGATAAAGTATGAGAAAGTTATGCCTGGTCAAAATGTGGTTGACTTTTCCTATATAAACCCTAATTAGAAATTCTTGACTTTTGATGAATTAGGAGCATTTCTTGAGGAAGCATGATCAACCTTTGATCAAATGATGGATATCACTTCAAAATGTTGATGTTGACCAAAAATATTGAAGTTTGATTGTGGCCACAGTTGATTTTTGACCTTAATATAGTTAATTTTCAGGCATTTGAGCAGTTGACTGAGCAAAATTGTTGTGCAAGACATGAAATTTATCATGGACAATCTTGAAGACATATTAAGGCCATGGAAAACATTTGAGACTTTGGAGCTCACACATCTTTATAAAATTGAAACCTTAATTAGAGGTTCATTGCCTTAGGAGGAGAATTTGTCTGGTCAATTCTTGGTCATCCTTGAGCAATTTGAGGACCTCAATGGGAATGCCTTGAGTAAAATGAGAGAGAAAATTTTGGGGTACAACACTTACAACCATACTCGCTACTACTATAGCATCACTCGTCTCTCTGAAAAAGAAGTCTTGGACAAGAAAAAGGAAGTTGGTTCTACAACAAGTCGGTTAACTTTGTATGCCTCCAACCTCACTGTAAGTGACCGTATGCTACATTACTTTATTGCTTACATTTTTCTCCCTAATAACTCAAATCACTCTCAAATAAGTGATGTTGAGAGGCAAGTCTTGTTTGCAATAAAAAATAATCTTCAAATAAATTGGGCATACTCAATCATGAACTATGTGGAGCATCTCAAAAATTAGTTCGGTGGACTTCTATATGCTCATTGGATAACTAAGCTTCTCAAGTTTGGAAAAGTTAGCTTCCGAGGAGAAACCGAAACAAAAATGACTTCAAGAGATTGTGAAATTTTGATTGCGGCAGCAAACAAAAATATGAGAATTTTCAAAGATGACAATGAATTGTTCAAGCATAGAGGAAAAGGAACTTCCTCCAATCAAGATGCACATCCTCCACCATCCACATATGATGGCGAAATATCAAATGAGATGATTTATCACAAACTTTGCTCAATGGAAAATTTCATGATTTCAGAATTTCGAAACATCTGTCAAGAATTGACAGCCCTTCAAACACCAATTCAAGAGGACTCTATGGTTGCGAGTGATGATGAAGAATTCTAAATGCCTTAGTACATTTTTTGTTGTTTATATTCTTCCTATGTAATGTTTCTTATCTTTTTGCATTTGGTATCGTACTTACTTTCGTACCGTTTATCTCTTCAAAGAACTAGTGTCCAATATGTTTCTAAGTATGTGTTAACTTTGTGTTTTGTTATAAAGCTTCCTCCTTGAAAAAAAGTCTTCAAAGGCTACACAAATTCAGGGGGAGATATCCATCTTTTGGGGAGAATGCACATCACTATGGTACACATACAAGCAACACTCAAAGACCTTGATGCACAAGCTACAAATGTCAAATTGGTTGTCTACATCAAAAAGGGGGAGAGTGTGATTGCATGCACTCCAATCAAAGTGTTTTGATGAAGAACACCATATATAAAGTCAAATAAATATCAAGGATGTGGAGAATAATATATTCAAGATCTTATAATATTTCAAAATCATTCTATGAAGTCTTCTACATATGAACAACCAACTTTCAAGATGAAGATTTATGAAGATTCATCAATAAGTTAGGTACAAGTTTTAATTTGAGATTTTTAAGATGATATAATGCTCAAAATATACTCTAACTTTTTTACATAAGTGTCATGATCATTTAAGAGTAAAACATTGCATGTCCATCACTTAGAAAATATGTTTTTATCACTTTCACTCAGAGGTAACCGATTACAAGGTTACAGTAATCTGTTACAAGACTTCACAAAATTAAAATAAAATTTTTGGTTCACAGGTAACCAGTTACAGCTTTTGGGTAACCGGTTACAGGCATGCAAATATAAAAATATACACGTTATCATACATGTGTAACCTGTTACAGCCCTACGGTTACCGATTATCGCTGAAGAAAAATTCAAAAATTCTCTGTTTTACATGGCCGTTGGTTGATACCTCTTAGGGTCCAACCATTGCATATTTTTACTCATTTAAGGTGTAATGAAAGGGTGCATTTCATATATAAAATTTGTTTTCACTTAGATCATCACATAAGACATATTATTCAAAATTTCAAAAATTCTTAAGTGTTGTAAAACTTTGAGAATTTACATATTGCATGAAACATTGTTTAGAACTTTCATACTCATCATTGTTTTAGCATATATTGAGCACTAGATATGACTATAAACTTCCTATTAAATATGGTCTTAGTATCTTGATAACCATTGTGTTATTCAAGAATAGATCATACTTTGTAAAAATCAGATTTTGTATAAGATTAACCTTGCATTCCAGGATTGTTGAAGCAAGTGTGTGCATTGAAGAGGATTGTTCTTCTCACACTTAGTGTTGAAGATATTAAAATTTTTAAGAGCCTTTGATATCCCTATAGATTAGATAGTAAGGCATCACCTTTAGTGTGATTAGGCTTGTGCAATTATTCTAAACTATAGTGAAATCTCTTCCGTGTTGGCAAGAGGACTGGAGTACTCTCGATCTGTGAGGGGGACCAGTATACATCTGGTGTTCATTTACTTTCCGCACTTTATTTCTTTCATCACCATAATTATAAAAATAAGAACTTTGAAAAGAAGGCAAAAATTGACCATCACCTAATTCACCCCCCCCCCCCTAGGTGCAATATTAACTTACAAATAAAAAATTTATTCATTGAAAACCAGCATGTAAATAGGAAAATACATCAGGAATCAATTCCTATAAAGAGGTAATTGCAAAAGAAAAAGCAAAAAGGGAAGTACAAGAATAGAGATGTGAAAATGGATTCCCATCGGGTTCTAAAACTTCTATAACCTTTATGACCTCGAATATCTTATCACTTTGCGTTCTGGAGAAGATGACTGGAGTGATTCCTACTCTCTGGGGTTGTCAATTGTAGTAGTGAGATGAAATCAAAGATCTGATGCAAGACATAGTCATTCGCTTTCAAATCCCTAACTTTTTCCTGGATCGCCCATTCGGGTTTTCGATCCACCGGGATACCCTTTTGTGCCTAAGCCTGCCTTTTGGGTTTTCAACTTAGCGAGTGTGCATATTTTTTTCATTATTTTCATTTCTTCTTTTAATATCCCTAATTTTTTCCCAAACTTTTTTGTTCATCATTTTTTTTGGTTCGTCAGGATGCCCTTTTTTGCCTAAGACATCGACTTAGCGGGTCTTTTAATGCGAATTATTTTTTGACTACATTCGCGTTCGTAGGGAGTGGTAATTCTTCACCACCTATTATCGTAAGCATCATGACACTTCCAGAGAAAACCTTCTTTACGAAGAATGGTCCTTCATAGTTAGGAGTCCACTTGTCCCTGGGATCACCTTGAGGAAGAATTATCCTTTTCAACACGAGGTCACTAGCCTTATAACTCTGAGGGCGCACCCTTTTGTCAAATGCATTTCTCATCATTTGTGGGTAAACTTGACCATGACAAACAACTGCTAATATCTTATCATCGATGAGGTTCAACTAATCCAATCGGTTCTGAATGCATTTATCTTCATCAAGTTATGCATCTATCATAACCCTTAACAAAGGGATCTTAACTTCCACAGGCAAAACTACTTCCATACCATATACAAGTGAGAACGGGGTTTCCCTAGTTGAAGTGCACATCGAGGTACGATAGCCATGTAAAGAGAAAGGAAACATTTCATGCCAATCCTTATAAGTCACCACCATATTTTGCACAATCTTCTTAATGTTCTTATTATCCTCTTTAACGACTCCATTCATCTTCGAACGATACAAACAAAAATTATGATGCTTGATCTTGAAGGTCTCACACAGCTCCTTCATCATTTTGTTATTGAGATTAGATCTATTATTAGTAATGATATTTTCAGGAATCCCATAATGACAAATAATATTATGCTTGCTAAATCAAGCAACCAATTGCTTGGTGACATTTGCGTATGACGCAACTTTGACCAACTTGGTGAAATAATATATGTCAACCAGAATAAAGTGATGTTCGTTGGAAGTAGTGGGCTCAATATTTCCAATCATATCAATTCCACACATTGAAAAAGGCGAGGGTGAGGTCAAGACATTCAACGGAATGGGCGGCACATATACTTTGTCAGCATATACTTGGCACTTATTACAGATTCGGGCATGGTTGTAATAATCATTTTCCATGGTGGACCAATAATAACCAGCTCTTAAAAATTTCTTAGCCATGGTATGTCCACTTGAATGAGTTCCAAAGGAACCATCATGCATTTCTTCGATGATCTTTGTTTCCCCATTATTGTCCAAACATCTGAGCAACACACCATCATGATTTATTTTGTATAACACCCCACCGGTGAGGAAACACTTACCTGACAACCTTCTCAGAAACTTGCTATCTGTAACACATGCATCTTCAAGATACTCTCGAGTCTCAAGATACCTCTTGATATCGTGAAACCACGGATTACCATCCAATTCCACGTCGACTTCATAGCAAAATATTGGCTCATCCAACCTCATGATAGTGATTGAAGGTCATTCATTATCCCACTCACTCTAACAAATAACGCTTTTCATGACGAAGCTTTCACGTCAACCAGAAAAAAATCGAGGTTTTTCACCAATGCGCCCCATATAATTATTTTTATAAAAATAACTTGAGCCCTTGTTTATCTAGAAAACCGCGGTAAAATACCATTCCGGACAAGCTTCGAATCTCAGCTACGACACTTTATGTTTCTATTTGTAAAAAAGTGTAAAACAAATGATCTATCACTTCGGTTTCTTTAAGAAACCGAGGAATAAATAATCCAATTTGAATATAAAAACACTCGTTAAACTGATTTAACCATAATGCTATCTTATTAGTAGCCGCCCCACCATTTTTTTTGGGATGTATTGCAAAACTGAAAAATGTTCTTCTACCTTGAGCAAAACATGTTTTCAGCTTTTGCGATCAATCTCAAACAATGGTGTTGATGTTTTTGTTGAAGGTTTTGAACAACTATGATATATTTTTCATTATTAATGGATTGCAAGTGCAGAAAAAACATTTTCCAACTTTTGCAACAGACACCTTATTAGAAGTTGGAAGCATTCAAAGTCATTATTTACGCTAGTGAAGGCAATGATAATGATAGCACAACCATCAATCTTGGATGCATTGATAATGATAGTACAACAACCAGTATTGTATCGATAATATCTTGTATGGGACCTGGACATTCTATATTTTTAATATTCTGAGTAAACCATATAAGCATTTGTTGTACCCCAAAATTTTCCCTCCCGTTTATCTGAAAAAAAACATTCTCCTAGGGTTCTCAATTGCTCAAGATTACCCAAGGAATTGATCAGAGAAATTCTCCTCCTAAGCAATGGGTCCACAACTAGGGTTTTGTGTTTCACAAGGAAGTTTTGGTTTCAAAGATCTCAAGTGGTTTTCATGGTTCTCCATAAGTCTTCAACAATGCTCATATCAAGTTTCAAGCCTTGTATCAAAATTTTGCTCAACTAATGGCTCGGATGATTGAAAATCAAATGTATTGGGTAAAAAGTAAATTATGGTCAACATACAGTCGAACCTCAATATTTTTGTTCAACATAAACATTTTGAAGTCATATGCATCATTTTATCAAGGGTTGATCATGATTCCTCAAGAAAAGCCCTCAAATCATAAAAAGTCAAAATTTGCCAAATTAGGGTTTCCTTTGGAGAAGTCAACTGAACTTTGACCAAGCATAACTTTTACATGCTTCATCAAATTTTCCCCAACCAAAGCCCATCTTGAAGGAAATTCAATTATCTACAACTTAGTATTTATAAGATCAAGTCCCAAAAATGCTTCATTTGAGATATATGAGTCAATACATTATAGGTCATTTCAAAAGTCAACAAAAAGACACTTTTTGTCAAGGCAACTTACATTAAGATAAAGTATTCAAATGATAAAAACTGAGAGTTATGGTTGGTACAAGTTGGGCAATTTTGAGAAAAATGCATGAAACTTCATTTGAGTAATCTTGAACTTTTGGACTAATGGGCCTAACTTTTGAGGTTTAAACATGTTTATAACATGTTAGAGGAGCTCTAAGTCCATTTATACATTACTTTTATTTTTATTTTATTTATTTTGATTTTATTCAAATTAATTCAAAATAAATCAAATTAAATATGAGTTGATGGACCAAAGGGCGCGTGGGCTTCATTTGGATGTCTTCTAGAAGGCCCAAGACCTCATAAGAGCTTGCTAAAACCGTGAAAACATGTTGGGAACAAGAATCTTCATTTTTGGAATGTTTTTAAAATAATTTTGGAAAGATTTCAATGTGTTTTCTTTGCAATGAATTATGACATAATGATACAAGATCCTTGCCTTGTTTTGATCCATTTCATTCCTCTATAAATACATGCAACACTCAAGTGCAAAAAAGACAAGTGGATGCCATAGAAGCAAGGTTTCAAAATCACAAATTTTCAAAGAAAGGTGCAAGCTCGTATCAAAATTTCCAACCACTCTCAATCAAAACCAAGCCTCAAATCGTGTTCATGAAGTTCCCAGGAATCTCACCAAGTCCATAAACAAATCTATTCACGTCTGGAATAGCTTACACAAGCCCACTGGTTTTCGTAATTTTCTTGAATTCAAATCTTTTTAATCTATGCATATTTAACTAATTTCGTGTGCACATATGAGTTCATCATGGTGTTTAGAACATGTTTAAATAAGAAAATGCAAGCTTTAACGCAAGGATGATGAGTTACCATAGCTAGGGCATGATCAGATTCTCTCTTTGAAACTCCATTTCCACGAATTTATTTCTTTTTTACAATTAAAATCAAAACATATAAAAAATCAGATAATTACATAAAATAAAATAAATAGTCTTTTAGGTTTTCTTAATTAACTTTTTTCATTTAATTAGATTTTAGGTCTTTTTTTTATTTGTAAAATTAATTAGAATAATTAGGTTTTTATTAATTATTAACTTAAATTATTTTCTACAAAAATATACAAAAAAAATTAATTTCTAACGTTTTAGATTTTAGGAATTTAAAACATCTTTTCTAACATTTTCTTATTTATTTTCCACTTTACTTTCTTAGAGAAATTGTATAGGTCGCACAATTTTTTTGTAATAGCTGTAGTTTTATTTCTCGGAAATTTATACTATTGTATTTGCCCCAAAGCCTTATAATAGCTTAATTAAGGTTTACTTTTCCACACTTTACTTTCTGCACCTATATTATGCTTGCTTGTCTGTATATATTTAACTATTACTAATAGGCTTGTATGGTAAGATTTAAAATCAATCGTTAGGTAACCCTAACTATCAAGACAAACATAACCGAACCGAATTATTTACACACTGTTGTACCCTAAAATTTTCCCTCTCTTTTCTCAAAGATTCTCTCACAAAATTCTACATTGCTCAAAATTGCATAAGGTTTGATCAGCTCAAGACACTTCCTCAACACTGGGCTCAAATTGAGGTTTGGGTTTGGACAAGTACAATCGGGCTTTTAATGCCCCATATAGTTTCCATGGATCATATTGGGCTCTCAAGCATCAAGTCGAAGATGGAACTTCTGAATCCTCGAAAGGAAGAAGAGGAAACTGTCGAAAGGGTAAAGCATATCGAAAGGTGTGCAGCTGCAGATAACAGTTTGAATTTAAAAATATGGTATAGGTTGTTCGAACCACATGACTGATTGAAAAGGAGTGGTGGGACGATTTTGACAAATCAAAGAAGAGCAAGCTTGCTTCAATCCACAAGTTTCGATTGGGAAATGGTTTCCTTCGAGCAACCTACTCCGATTCACCTCTAAACCTGCTTCGATCCATATACTAAGCCCTTGGACACACATAGTTTCGACACTATGAATTACAAGTCTATCTTCATGCTTGCTTCGATCCACTTCTAAACCTGCTTTGATCCGCATACTAAACCCTTTGACACACATAGTTTCGGCACTATGGATTACAAGTCCATTTTCATGCTTGCTTCGATCCCTAAGCTTTGACTGGGCAATGGCTTCCTTCGAGCAACTTGCTTCGATCCACCTCTAAACCCTTCGACACATATAGTTTCTACACTATGAATTACAATTTGAGGTTTGTACATTTGAACTTTCGACCACTTAATCAACTGATGGTTACTGGTAGGAAAGCAATCCATAAATTCTTTCGTTTTGACTATGCCAATGAGATCATCTTGCATACTCAAAATGGTACATTCAGAAGAATGTGGTCCATTCGAAGAACACACAATTGGTTGAAACAAATAATGTTTTGTCTGTTGATGAGTTTGGTCGAAGGTTGTAAGTGGTCCATTCGAAGAACACACAATTGGTGGAAACAATATTATTTTGTCTGTTGATAAGTTTGGTCGAAGGTTGTAAGTGGTCCATTCAAAGAACACACAATTGATGGAAACAAATATTGTTTTGTCAGTTGATGAGTTTGGTCGAAGGTTGTAAGTGGTCCATTTGAAGAAAACATAATTGGTGGAAACAAATATTGTTTTGTCTGTTGATGAGTTTGGTCGAAGGTTGTAAGTGGTCTATTCAAAATACACACAATTGGTGGAAACAACATTGTTTTGTCTGTTGATGAGTTTGGTCGAAGGTTATGGATCTATATGATCAAAACGAAAGGGTGAAGTATTCAAGATGCTTATTGAACAAAGTCCTATATGATGCCAAACCCAAGTTTGATGTACTGTCCACATAACACCCTAAAACTATGTCAAAAATAGTCTACTTTACTGCTATGAAACAGCCCTGCACCAAGCTGCCACAACACTCCAAAACTGCTGCAAAACAGTCCTGCTATGCTGCTCCTAAAACAGCCCCATTTTTGCACCAAACTATCATATAAGAGCTGTACCTCGAAAGCTATGAAGAGAACATACCCAAATTGTTCAAATTTTATTTGTTTTCCCCCCAAAACCCCAACAAGACTCTTCTATAAATAATTTGTTTCACAACACACAAAGGGGGGCTTTTAGAAGGAAAAGGAGAAAGAAAGAAAAAAGAGAGAGGAGAGAACACTAAGACTGAAGCCTTAAAACACTTTTAAACCCAGAACCAAAAACAACACCTCTGTTTCTTTTCTTCGAATTCAAGAACATTCAAGGCAGCAACTCGTTCGAATCACAAATTCCAGCTTCAAGGTAAGTCTTCTTTACTTTAAACCCTTCGTTTCAAGCATTATTGATGATTCATTTTCGAAGATAACATGTAATAATCATTGCCTTCGAAGCTACCCTTTTTTTGTTTTACTTTCTTGTCAATTATGTTAAGAACTAACCTGTACAAACCATAAAACAATGTTGGAGTGAGAAATTACAGCATGGTTTGACACAAAGCCTTAGGCTTCGATCCATACCGCTTCACAGGCCCAAACAGAAGGAAAAAGGGTGAGTGATTCGACACATAACTTTATGCTTCGATTCGCACTGAGTTACAGGGTAAACTTTATACTTAGATTCACACGGAGTTACAGGGTCGAAAGAAGGTTATGTTTAATGCATATAAGCATACTTCAAAACATGCTTTGACACATGCTGTCGAAAGATTGTTTTTTCTCTCTTTTGCGCTGTTTTTTTTATATTTTCATATTTATTTTAATTAGCCAAAAACCATCCATAAAAAAAACCTAAAAATGATTTCTTAATTAATTTGATTTCCTTTTAACTTAGGATTAATTTTCCTATTTTTTATTAATCATATCCCTTTAGATTAATTAGGTCAAAATAATTTTTCCTAAACAAAAAATCCAAAGCAAAATCCATTTCTTTTTATATTCCTTGTACATTATTCATGTCATTTCTTGTACATTTATTCAATATGGTTGTAATAAATAATCAGGTTTAATTTCTTGCAATCCCCATTTATACATTTGTATCCCCCTTCCCCTAATGATGTAATAGCTTAGGATTTTAATTTCTATAATTTACCGCTTTAATATAAATTGTTAGTAATTAGAGTGTGTATGGCAAGATAAAATCAACCGTTAGAAAACCCTAATTTCAAAGGCAAAAATATGCATTCAAACACACTATTCACACACGTGCACCTCTAGGGTAACCTCGCTTGTTGCCTCGGAAAATAGTCATATCCCTCAAATATGGGCATTTTAGCAAAGACCCTCGATAAAAAAGATCGTAGTTCCTTGATGTCCCTTGATGTTTCCTCCGGTAAACGATCTAGTCCCTTACGAAAATTTCTAAAACGTCTCATAAGTTGCCTTATATGACTATACGATGAACCACACCCATCCCTTCACATCCAATGATGGGGTTTCTTATCAAATCAATGGTAAGATAGCAACATCTAAATGAGGAGGAAAAGAACAAAGACCTTTTGAGTAGGTAGGACGCTTGTAGTTGCTTGCTCACAAACTAACACCATTTCCACACTTACACTTTCAACACATCTTAAAAAACAAACATCTCTTTGAACTATTTTCAAAACCAACACTTTGTATACATTCTTATAGAGACGAGAATCATTACAAAGTTTTCCGCAACAAAGGCGTTTTCAAAACATTTTCAAACTTACACCATAAAACACGTTTTCAAATAAAGCAAAAGTGATTTAGCAAGCAACTAAGAGCCTGTAGGTAACTACGAATGAAAAGGATATTAACACCTTCCCTTTTCATAACCTACCCCCCGAACTCAAGAAAATATCTCAAAGGTCTTTCCTGTTCTTTTCACCCTTTCCTTTATTGGATAAAAGAAAATTCGGTGGGGACTCTTGCTATCCGCAACAATTGCAATCAAACGCAAAACACCCAAGTCAGTTCTCCCACCGTATTACAGAACTGGAGACTCTGCTGGGGATCTACTTAAAAGTGGGGTTACCTTAGAGTTAGATCATATTTAATTGCTTTCATTGTTTGAATTGATTGCTTTACATTTATGGGTCCTTGTTTGGGTTTGTTTTAATCCTCTACCCGAATCGCGAAACATCATTAGGTAAGTAGCAATAGATTATGGAAAATGTACGGCATAGACCGATATGATTGAAGCAACGGCTACGTTAGTGTGACACATTTGTTGGTACATGTGTCCCTTGTGTTGAATCGAGGAGAATACAGGGCCACTGAGCAGTGTCATGAAGCACTAACTGACCATAGAACCTTAATTGAACAACTTGGCCAATAGGAAGTACTGAGATATTCGAATTTAGTGTAAAGTTGAAGATTGGTTGATACTCGATACTACACTCATTGAGATCAAACTTTTGGGATATTTCAGCCGCAAGAAAAGATTGATTATGCTGAGACAATGCCTAATGAAGAAAGATAAATGATATTGAGATCCCCTAGAACCTGGTTACTTTCTAGGACAAGTTGAACTAACTAAGCTTCAAGAGGGTATTTACCGATGACTCCATGCAAGCCTAAACCTAAGTATTTGTCTGATTTGTGTGTATATGATTAATTGTAAGTAACGACTTATTTGCTTTGTGTGTATAATTGTACATAACATCATGACATCATATTATATCATTTCCACTGACCATTTAAAGGATCTCAAAGGGCCTGTGATGCAGGGTCATGATGAACCAGATGTCTATCAAGTGGCAAGAGAATTTATTCTACTCTAACCAAATGTTGTCAAAGACCAAAGCACGATAACTTGAGTCAAGGGCTATGACCCACTTGACATGGTGAGCTTGATTCTCATGGAAGGGCATCCCACGATACGAAGTTCTTCGATCAAAGATGTGATCAAAGTTCAAATTCTAACATCTTCTTGTGTTTACCCCGCGATATCCTTGAAAACATTGTGTTGTACCCCAAAATTTGCCCTCCCATATTCCTCAAGACATGTCAAGAATAATATTCAAGTTGCTCAAGTTGGCTCAAGAATTGGACAGTCAAATCACCTCCTAAGGTAGTCAATTCAAAATTAGGGTTTTGTGTTGCATCAAGGTCCTCACATAAAAATGACCTCAAGTTCTCCCCAATGTCCTAACATGTTCTTAAGTTCATCCATGTCAAATTTCAAGCCTTGCTGAGGAAGTTTGGTCAGTCAATTGCTCAAGAGGCCCAAAAATCGACTGTGCTAGGGCAAAAGTCAACTGTGTCCCAAATACAGTCAAACCTCAAGATTTTTTGTCAAAATTATCATTTTGAAGGATAATTCATCATTTGATCAAGGGTTGATCATGATTCATCAATGATTGCTCAAGATTCATCAAGATTCAAAAGTTGCTAAATTAGGGTTTTGCAGGAAAAGTCAACTCAACTTTGACCAAGCATAACTTTCTCATAATTTATGAGAAATGACCCATCCAATGCTCATTTTGAAGAGGATGCAATTTCCTACAATCCATATTCACACCCCAAGATCAAGAAATTCTCTCACAAAAGGTTACAAATTTGGACATTATAGGTCATTTTTGAAAGTCAACAAAAACACCTTTTTTGCGAAATCTTATAACTTGAGCATGGAACATCAAAATGAGATGCGACCAAAAGGTTTGGTTAGAGGACATCTCAAGGCTTCTAAAAAGTCCAAAAACACCTCCAAAAGTTCAAAATTGAAGAAGTTATGCATTGCTGAAGTTGGGCATTTTTTCAAATTTGCCAAAAGTCAACTATCCTCAAAACTCCAATTTTTGACAAAAGGGCCCACTTTTTTCCACTTGATATAGTCTTTTCATGCCACACACGTGTTCCATCTTTAATTTCATGACTAAACATTTATTTTTCTATTTTATTTCATTTTTATTGATTTAATTCATTATTAATCAATATTAAATCAAATAAAATCTAAAAATTGATGTAAGGGGATTCTTGTGATCAATACAGCTTGCAAATATCATGTGCAACTCAATCAAACTCGTGCCAAGTCAAAACAAGCACAAAATCTCATATTTGATGCAATTATGGAAAGCTTATCAATGGTGATCAAATCCAATATTCCATCTTCAATGCATAAGGATTATGGCCCATATTTTGACCTAAATTCATTCTATTATATGCACACAAGCAAGCTAGACCTAGGACACGCAAAAAGCTCTATTGAAATGGCCAGAACAACTTGGGAAAAAAGCTTGAAAAGTGGGAGATTGAATTCTTGTTTGGAGGATTTTTCAAAGCAAAAGCTCAACACTACTCCCTTGCCTGGTATCCTGTGAAGCTGTAGCAATCAAAACCAGGCCTTGAGACCCTCTGAAACTCACTGTAAGTCTCCACGAATATGCCTCTGCACATGAAATCGTAAGTCATTCTCCTTGCATCTTTTTGCCAATTTGATTGCACTATCATGCTTGCCATTCAATTTCCATTGATTCTGCAATATTAGATTTTTTTTCGTGACTTATAGCCCTGGATTCAAAGCTAGGGTTCGTATTCTTGTTTTTTGGGCATTCTTGATACAGGCATAATCAGGACCAATAATGGCCATGGATGAGTTCAGGGGAGAGAGACGAGTGCATTGGCACTCTTAGCTTGCATTTACATGGACTATGAAGGATTTTTGAGAGATGCTACGAATCTTCGTGCGGAACAAAATCCGCAGGTAAATGAACCAGGGTGTTTGAAGAAGACGAAGACGTGGCTGGGCGTGATTGGTTCATTTGAATCAATTGCGTGTTTTTATTTTTTGGCCATACATAATTAACTATTTTGTATATAATATTTGTTTCCTATTCCACTAACGAATGTGCAAGCTGGTTGAGTTGGTGAGAGAGGCGTGGTAAAACCCTTTGGGACCTGGGTTCGAATCCCAGGTCCCCCAAAACCTTATTGCAATTTTATTTCAGGCATTCACATACAGCACTCCAAGCGTGGATTACAGTATACCCCCAGATCTCAAATGCTACATGGCTCACAAGGCAAAATCAATGGCCAAAGGTGAAGGACCACCATGGACTCAGGTCAATGCACGCCTAGCAAATCACAAAAGTCCAACAAGGCTGAAGCGTAAATGGGCCTGGGAATTTCCATTCAAACACCAAATTCAGACCCACACCCCCTGAGTATTTCTCTCTTATATTTTATTTATTTTTCTTATTTATTTATTTTTTTATTATTATTATTAAAAATTAATTAATTAACCAATTAACCTTTTTCATAAAAAAATCAGAAACAAAAAAAAAATATTTTGATTAACTCCATTAACTTTATTATTTATTTTTTTAAATAAACAATTAATTAATTTATTTAGTTTAAATAGGCTTAATAATAATATATTTTGCAATAAATTAAAATTGATTTAGAATTAGGGTTTTAATATTATATTTTTTTACCATTCTTATTTTATTGCCTTAAATAATAAAAAAAACAAAAATCTTTTCATTTAATTAATTAATTCAATTATTAATTTAGACTAATTTTTAATTCTAATTAATTCAAAAATAACCAAAATATGCTTTATTGAATAAAAAAAAAGGGTCAAAACCCTAACACACTCCGATTTAATTTTTCTCGCGTGCGAATTATCTTTGATCCATATTTT
This sequence comes from Vicia faba, assembly GCA_948472305.1. Lineage (NCBI taxonomy): Eukaryota > Viridiplantae > Streptophyta > Magnoliopsida > Fabales > Fabaceae > Vicia > Vicia faba. The sequence continues at coordinate 1,048,529,000 of OX451739.1, forward strand.
GTAACTGCTTCGGGAATGTAATAGTTTTTTAATTAGGATTTTATTTATCGCTTTTATTTACTTTTCGCAATTTAATTTTTAAGGGTTTGTCTTTGGCGATGTAAATACCCGACGCCTTGTAATAGCGTAGATTTATTTTCCGCAATTTAATTTCCGCAACCATTAACTGTTAGATGTTTGATAAATAGGCTATGCATGACAAGATCAATTTTTAATTTAAAATCAACAGTAGCTCACCATTAACATGTACAAAGATAAATAACTGAAAAAACAATACACTCGCACATGCGCACTCTTAGGGTACACCTCACTTGGAAGCCTTCGAACGTGGTCATTGAGTATAGGAAGTTTTAGAGGTCGCCCTCTTGTCCAAAGATCATAAGTTGCCTCGAAACGGTTGCCTCGGAAAAAATGATCTAAGACATTAGGGTTACCGCTAAGGCGTCCTAACATTGCTTTAGTGACCACACGTCCCTTAATCGAATTGACCCGAAAACTCCAACGACGGTGCTACCTACTCCTCAATAGTGGGATAGCATTGTCTAAAGGTCACTTGCACAATTTAATTCCTTTTTGAGTAAGTAGATGTTCTTAAGTACTTGCTCCTTTTAAAAAACAAAACAAAACTTTTCGCACTTACACTCTCTTCAAAAACAAAACTCTTCTCAAAACCCACAAACACAAAGAAAAGCAAACTTTTGAAAACATAATGAGCAAGTACCTAAGAGCCCGTGGATAACCAAGGATAGAAAGGGTGCTAACACCTTCCCTTTCTATAATCTACCTCCCGAACCTGAGAAATATCTTAAAAAGGAATTTTTCTGTGCTTTTGTCCTTTCCTTGTTGGATAAAATAAAAGACGGTGGCGACTCTTGCTTACCGCGACATTTTGCTAAAACAAACGCAAACGCGAACCAGCATTCCAAAACAGTCAGTTCTATTCCCACCGATCACAGAACTGGCGACTCTGCTGGGGACTATTATAAAGTGAGGTGTACCTTAGGATTAGATCACTATGTTTTCAATTGTATGCTTTGTATGCTTTAATTTTGTGGGCTTGTATCGGAGTTCTATAGATCCTAACCCGGATCTAGGGATACCCTTTAGATAAGTAGCAATAAACTGTGAGGGATCTGTCCGGCGTAGACCGACACGGATGAAGCAGTAGCTACGTTGGTGTGGCACCTTGGTCTGTACCGATATCCCTTGTGTTGGAACGAGGAGAATATGGGTCTTCTAGGGAGTCATTAAGCACCAACTGACCTTAGAACATTAAATTGACCAACTTGGCCATAGAACAGTAGCAGTATGCTACACTCATTGAGACTAAACTCTCGCGATGATTCCGGCCGTAAGAAAAGGTTGCTAAACTGGAATTATGACCGATTGAGGGTAGTCAGTGATATTGAGATCCTCTAGAACCCGGTTACTATTTTTAGGACAGGTTTAAACCAACTGAACTGAAAGAGGGTAGTACCTAAGCTCTATACCAGCCTGAAATCTAAGGGCTCTTTTGTGTAACTTGTGTGCCTTTACCATGTTTGCCTTTTGTGGATACTTGTGGTGTGCCTTTACCATGACATCATGACATCATAACATTGCATACATTTTGCATAAGGACTAACCTATTTCAAAGACAAGAGGGTTTCATCTTTGCTCTGTTTCGTAGGTCATCATGATGCCCATGCGTAGGAATACTATCCGGATCAACTTTGTCCAAGTACCTACCCTGCTTAAAGATTTGGTTGTCAGGATTCCAGACACTACTTCCTTCATCAGAAGGCATGGTTCTCTCTTCAGTTTGGTCACCTCAAAATTGGACGAACAAATGATGAGTGTCCTGGTCCAATTCTATGATCCGCTGTACCATTGATTTACTTTCCAGGACTTCCAACTGGTGCCTACCCTAGAAGAGTTCTCTGAGCTGCTCGGTATCTCCGTCCTGGAACAAACTCCGTTTACTGGTTGGGAAAAGACTCTTAAGCCCGAAGAAATTGGTGCAGCCCTTCACTTGACCAAGGAGGAGGTAATGGCTAACTGAGAGACTAGAAGTGGAGCTAAGGGTTTTCTGACTAAGTTTTTGGTTGACAAAGCTAATTACTTCTGGGACAGCTTAGACTTCAAAGCGTACGAGGACATTCTGACTCTCTTGATTTATGGTCTGGTATTGTTTCCGAATCCTGACACTTTTGTTGATATTAATGCCATAAAGATCTTCATCTCACAGAATCCGGTACCCACTCTCTTGGGTGACATCCTTCATCAGCTCTATGCTCATACTGCCCGAAAGCGGGGAACTTTGATGTGTTGTGCTCCTTTATTGTCGAGGTGGTTTATTTTGAACCTCCCTAAGTCCGTACTGAAGAACAAAGAAGGGATGGGCTGGGATTATAGGGTGATGTTTCTTTCTAATAATGACATTATCTGGACTATCAAAGGTATGGATGAGGTGACTGTCATTGATCGCTGCGGAGAGTATCCTAATGTTCCATTGATCGAAACCCATGGAGGGATCTCTTACAACCCATGCTTAGCTCTCCGTCAGTTTGGAAGAGCCAGAAGAGAGGGGCCTCATGAGATGCTGATGCCCCATATCATCTTTGATTTTCAGGGAGATAACGACGAGTTGCGTCGTAGATTCATAAGGGCTTGGGACAGAGTTCACCAATCTGACCCACATGAGTTGGGACCAAAGACTTCTCTGCCAATGGAGCCATATCTCAGATGGGTCTGCATCCGTGCCCAGAAGCTAGGTATGCCATATGAAGCTGTCAGGCCTGTTACCCTTGAAGTTGCTAATGAGGAGGGGGTTCTTCCAACTATTCTCCACTCTTATATGCCCACTGATATTGAGGCACTGAAGAGGTCTTGGATGCAATTGAGGAATGAACGGGATTCCTACCGAGAGAGGTTTAATGAACAGGAGCAGAAGATCCAGAAGCTGACTAGGCAACTGGAGAACGAGCGGATCCTGAATGATTATGTTTGCACTGAGAAGAAGATACCATGGGAGCATTGGTAGACCTTTGATGATTTCTTTTACAGTTTTTATTTACTTTTCAGTATTTCCATTCTTGTAACGCCTAAGGGCAATTTGTTGAACAATTTAAATTTTGAAGTTTAAATCTAATAAAGTGTGTTTCCTTTCTTGTTTACAAACTTGAATCTCGATTGTATTTGAAATCATAAATCATACGCATTTCATCCCATGCACTTCATAAACAGGTACCCCGTTACAGGTCTCTTATCTTCTTCGTTGTTTATTTCAGCAATCATCATGTCCGTTGAACCTTCCACTGAGCAAGCTATCAAGGCCCTCCAGGCCCAGAATGCCCAATTTCAAGAGTTGTTCATGAATCTAGCTAAGGGTCAGCAGGACCTGAAGACCTTGATTCTGAAGGAGAAAAAGAAGAAGAAGAAGAGGACCATCCTGTTCAATACTGGACGCAGATTTGGAAACGGGTTGCAGAATGAAGTTGATCTGACCACCTCATCTGGAGGGAAATATAGTCCACAAGAAAGGAGGGCTCCTAGCCCTATGGTCTCCGACAACGAGATGGATTATGATGAAGAACAGTATCCTCCTGCTGAGGATAAGTACAAATAGCTGGAAGACCGTTTAAGCGCTATGGAGATACAGAAGGTGCCCGGTCTGGACTTTGGAGATCTAGGTCTATCCTCTGGGGTGGTGATTCCCCATAAATTCAAGGCACCTGCCTTTGCCAAGTATGACGGAGTTTCCTGTCCGAAGCTACACCTCTGGTCATATGTAAGGAAGATCCATCCTTACACTACTGATAAGAACTTATGGATCCATTTCTTTCAAGACAGTCTCTCAGGAACTCAGCTTGAGTGGTTCTATCAGTTGGACGGAGCCAGTATCCGTAGCTGGGAAGATTTGGCTACTGCATTCTATAGGCAGTATCAGTACAACTCCGACCTCGCTCCTACGCGTACCCAACTCCAGGGTATGTCAATAGGAATGGATGAAGGATTCAAAGAATATGCTCAAAAATGGAGAGACCTTGCTGGAAGGGTGCAACCACCTTTGGCTGATCGTGAGCTTGTGGACATGTTTCTGGGGACCCTGTCTAGTCCGTTCTTTAATCACCTGATTGGAATCTCTTCAGTTGGGTTTACAGATCTTATTTTGACTGGTGAAAGAATTGAAGCTGGTATTAAGGCTGGGAAGATACAGAAGGGTGCCTCCTCGAGCACCGAGAAGAAACCGTTTAAGAAAGAGTCCAATGGTGTCTACAGTTCGAGAAGACAGAATAGACCTGAACACCGCCAAGCTGTCAATGCGGTTGTTATTTCAAAACCTGCTGGTGCTCCTCAGCATCACAATCAACCAAAAGACGAGATACCTCGAAGGCAATTCACTCGTCTCAGCATGACTTTGTCTCAGATTTTGCCACAGTTGTTGAAGACCAATTTGGTAACTCTAAAAGAAGCTCCGAAGAATCCAAGTACCACATCACCAAAGTACAACCCTAATGTCCACTGCGCTTTTCACTCTGATAGCCCGGGTCATAACACAGATGATTGTTGGGTTTTGAGGAACAGGGTGCAAGACCTAATTGATGCAAAGGAGATTGAGTTTGAGGCGCCCAAGAGGCCTAATGTTGTGACTGCTCCCATGCCCAAACATGGAGTAAATGCTGTAGAGGAAGACTTGTTTGTAGTTTCCGTGGATGATATTGTTACCCCTCTGATGACTGTCAAGAAGAACCTATTGCTAGCCGGTTTATTTCCGGGTTGTGGCGAATGTTGCCATATGTGTTCTATTTTACCTACTGGTTGCCCATTTCTGAAGTCAGGTATCCAAAACCTGATGGATAATAAGGAGATCCTGTTTGAGAAGACTGTTGTTCCTTCCATTCATTCTGAAGAAGTTTCCATTATTACCATTTTCGACAATTCTTCCAAGGTTCCCTCGAGGAAGCCTGTTAGAATTACATTTGTTCCGAAGATCCCCACTGTAATCATCACTGTTCCGGGGCCCATCCCCTACACCTCTGACAAAGCTGTCCCTTGGCACTATGGGGCAGATGTTTATGTTCTTAGAGTTAAGCAAGAGTTGGATGCTGATACCGGCATCAGCAACATTACTGGTCCTGCTAAAGTCACCCGCAGCGGCAGACTTTTCTCACCTGATATTGCTCCACCAACTGTCCGAAGACCTGTTGTCATTACACCTGCAAGTGTACCTATCACTATTCCTGATCAAGTTCCTATCCTTACCCCTGTCGCCGAGTCATCCGACGCTCGGGGCAAAGGGATCAGCACTGATGTGCCTGCCCAGACGGAGGCACCAAAGACAATCACTGTTGAAGCTTCCAAGCAGGAGATGGAAGAGATTCTGAAGATTATTAAGAGGAGTGATTATAACGTAGTTGAGCAGCTGGGGCAAACCCCATCCAAGATTTCTATGTTGTCACTATTGTTGTGCTCAGAGGCCCATGCCAAGGCTCTGATTACCTTCCTGAAGACTGCCCACGTGCCACAAGAGACATCAGCTGATCAGTTTACCGATTGTGTGGCCAATTTAACTGCTGATAATGGTCTGGGTTTCTCCGACGTTGATTTGACTGCTAAAGGGAAGAACCACAATGATGCCCTGCATGTCTCCATTGAATGCAGTGGCACTACTCTTGCACATGTATTGGTTGACACTGGTTCCTCATTGAACGTCTTGCCCAAGAAACCTCTAGACCGATTGAATTGCGAAGGGTTGGAGCTAAAGCCAAGTAACATCATTGTCAGGGCCTTTGACGGGTCTAAAAGGATGGTGCATGGTGAAGTTGATATTCCAATTAAAGTTGGTTCTCAGGTCTTCAATTCTACATTCTACGTGATGGACATTCGGCCATCCTATTCTTGTTTGCTGGGTCGTCCATGGAACCACAAAGCTGGAGCTGTAACCTCAACGCTCCACCAGAAGCTGAAGTACCCGGTCAGAGGGAAGATTGTGACAGTACAAGGGGAGGAAGAGTACATGGTCATTCACCTCAACTCGTTCAGGTACATAGAGATGGATGGGGAGTTCATTGAGACCCCATTTCAGCATTTTGAAAAGGTTCCTCAGACACTGGCATCAGCTGAGGCTGTGGTTGAAGATTCTCCTATGAAGATGGCTTCCTTAAAAGATGCCCGGGCTGTTATTGAGAAGGGTGAGTGTGCAAATTGGGGCCGACTTCCTGATTTCACTCAGAATACTAACAAGTTTGGTTTGGGTTTCACTGCAGAAGCTCAAAGGGCTGTTCGTAATGCAAGGATTGTAAGACCTCCTGTGTTCATCAGCAACTCGGGAGTAAATGCCATTGAAGATGATGTGGAGGAGTCTGAATTCGACAGCTGGATCTATCCTACGACCAACGGTGGACCAAGCAACTGGACAGCAAAGGACTTCATCCCTATTACTTTTGTTAACCAGTAATCAACTCTTTGTTTTGAACTTGTAATAGACAATGTTTTGAAACTCTATGGCCCGGTGTCTTACCCGGGGCACCGTGGCTTCATTTGTGAGGGCTTTTGTGTGCCATTTTCATATATCATTAATAAAAGCATTGGACGTTTCTTGCATTTCAAATTTTGCGCTCTTTGTTTTTCTTTATTATATATTGCAAAACAGCTATTTTACACACACTCACGTATACAGGACCGCATCCACTCTGGATCTCACTGGTAACGGCTCTGCTACTACTAGTTATGACTTCGAAAATCCAATAAACTTAGCCGAAGACGAAGGTGAAGATGATTGCGAGGTGCCAGGAGAACTTGCAAGACTATTACTCCAGGAGGAGAGGGCCATTCAGCCACACGAAGAGCCGGTAGAATCAGTAAATCTGGGTACAGACACAGATAAGAAGGAAGTCAAGATCGGTACAAATCTGGAGGTTAGTGTGAAACAACGGTTGATTCAGATGCTGCATGACTATGTTGAGATCTTTGCCTGGTCTTATGAAGATATTCCAGGGTTAGATACTGACATTGTGGTTCATCGGCTGCCTATCAAGGAAGACTGCCCTCCGGTAAAACAGAAGGTTCGCCGTATGCGCCCAGAGATGTCTGAGAAAATCAAGGCCGAAGTTATGAAACAGTTTGACGCCGGTTTTCTAGAAGTGACTTCTTACCCTCAGTGGGTTGCCAATGTGGTTCCTATACCGAAGAAGGATGGTAAGGTTCGAATGTGTGTTGACTACAAAGATTTGAACAGGGCCAGTCCCAAGGATGACTTCCCTCTACCTCACATCGACGTTCTGGTTGACAATACTGCTCAGCACAAGGTATTCTCCTTCATGGATGGTTTCTCCGGATATAATCAAATTAAGATGGCTCCCGAAGACATGGAGAAGACCACCTTTGTTACTCAGTGGGGTACCTTTTGTTACAAGGTCATGCCTTTTGGATTGAAGAATGCTGGGGCAACATATCAGCGTGCCATGGTTGCTTTGTTTCATGACATGATCCATCATGATATTGAAGTATACGTCGACGACATGATTGCAAGGTCCTGGACTGAGGAAGAACACCTTGACCATCTACAGAAGCTGTTTGACAGGTTGAAGTTGTACAAGCTGAGATTGAACCCGAACAAGTGCACCTTCGGGGTGAGGTCTGGTAAGCTACTGGGTTTCGTCGTGAGCGACAAAGGTATTCAAGTGGACCCTGCCAAAGTGAAAGCCATACAAGAGATGCCAGCTCCCAAGACAGAGAAGGAGGTCAGAGGCTTTCTAGGACGACTGAACTACATTGCCCGATTAATCTCGCACCTAACTGCTACTTGTGAGCCAATCTTCAAGCTACTGAAGAAAGATCAAGTGGTACGTTGGAACGATGAATGTCAGGCCACTTTCGAAAGGATCAAAGAGTATCTCCAAGAGCCACCCATCCTAATGCCACCAGTTGAAGGGAAATCTCTGATCTTATACTTGACAGTACTTGACAACTCAATGGGGTGTGTGATGGGGAAGCATGACGAGTCTGGCTAAAAAGAACATGCTATTTACTACCTTAGCAAAAAGTTTACCGACTGTGAGACCCGATACTCACTGCTTGAGAAAACTTGTTGTGCTTTGGCATGGGCTGCTCGCCGGCTAAGACAGTATATGCTGACTCACACCACTCTGTTGATATCAAAGATGGATCCCATCAAGTACATCTTCGAAAAGCCTGCCCTGTCCGGAAGAATAGCAAGATGGCAGATGATTTTGACTGAGTATGACATCCAGTACACGACTCAAAAAGCAATTAAGGGAAGTGTATTGGCAGACCATTCGGCACATCAGGCAGTGGATGATTACCAGTCTATGAACTTTGAATTTCCGGACGAGAACATCATGATAGTGACTGATTGTGAGATACCTGGACCGGATGAAGGACTTGAGGAAGGATCCCGATGGTCTATGTACTTTGATGGAGCTTCGAACGCTTTGGATAATGGAATTGGCGCTTTGATCATATCTCCTAAAGGCTCTCATACTCCGTTTATTGCCCGACTATGTTTCAACTGCACCAACAATATGGCGGAGTATGAAGCATGCATCATGGGTCTTCGAGCTGTAATTGACCTAAGGATTAAGTTTCTAAGTGTCTTCGGAGATTCCTCTCTCGTGATCAGTCATATAAAAGGCGAGTGGGATATGAAACACCCTAATATTATTCCTTACAAGGAGTATGTATTGACGTTGCTTCCCCATTTCGAGGAAATAACCTTTGAGCACTTTCCCAGAAAGGAGAATCAGTTAGCGGACGCGCTAGCTACGATGTTTTCTATGTTCAAAGTCAATTGGGACAACGAGGCTCCCCGGATCATTATTGAAAAATTGGAAAAACCTGCACATTGCTGTGATCTCGAGACTGAAGAGGTAACAGAAAAGCCCTGGTATCATGAGGTGAAGAGGTACCTTGAAGCTCAAGAATACCCCGAGGGTGCATCTGTTAATGACAAGAAGTTTATGAGGAGGTTTGCAGCCAAGTTCTTCATCAGCAATGGTATTCTTTACAAACGTAACCATGATTCGACCTTACTACGTTGTGTGGATAAGATTGAAGCAGAAAGAATCATGACAGAGCTGCACGAAGGTACCTTCGGAACTCATTCCAGTGGACATACCATGGCAAAGAAAATCCTTCGGGCAGGATATTACTGGTCCACAATGGAAGCTGACTGTTATCAGCATTCTCGGGCATGTCACAAATGCCAAGTCTATGCTGATAAAATGCACATTCCTGTAGTTCCTCTGAATGTTTTGACAGCACCTTGGCCTTTCGCAATGTGGGGCATTGATATGATTGGCGAGATCAGACCTACGGCATCCAACGGGCATCGTTTCATCCTGGTAGCTATTGATTACTTTACGAAGTGGGTTGAAGCAGCTTCCTTTGCTACCGTAACCAAGAACGTCGTGGCATGGTTCATTCGGCATAACCTGATCTGTCGATACGGTGTACCAGAGAGGATCATTACGAACAATGGTACCAATCTCAATAACAAGATGATCACTGAGCTTCGCGAGCAATTTAAAATACATCATCATAACTCTTCTCCCTACCGGCCGAAGATGAATGGGGCTGTCGAAGCAGCAAATAAGAATATTAAGAAGATTGTGCAGAAGATGACAGTGACATACAAAGACTGGCACGAAATGTTACCATTTTCTCTTCATGGATATCGTACCTCAGCACGGAAGTCAACAGGGGCAACACACTATTCCTTGGTATATGGCATGGAGGCAGTCTTGCCCATCAAAGTTCAGATACCCTCTCTCCGGATCATGAAGGATGCAGGTTTGAGCGAAGATGACTGGATTCAGACCCGACTTGATCAACTGAATCTAATCGACGAAAAAAGACTTACTACTGTTTGTCATGGTCAGACGTACCAAAAACGGATGATCAAGGCATTTAACAAGAAAGTCAGACGACAAGAGTATCAAGTCGGGGACCTGGTAATCAAGCGCATTATTCTATCTCAAAGTGATCCCAGGGGCAAATGGACCCCTACGTACGAAGGGCCATTTGTGGTTAAGAACATCTTCTCAGGAGGAGCTATGATTCTAACCAACATGGATGGTGACGATCTTCCTCACCCCGTCAATGCATACATAGTAAAAAGATACCACGCATAATCAAAGACCCGCTAGGTTGACTGGCCTAGGCAAAAATAAGGGCTTCCCGGCGAACCAAAAGGGTTCGGGCAAAAATAAGGGATGAAAATGAAAAAATCTGTACACCCGGCAAGTCGAAAACCTGAAAAGGCGGCTTGGGCAAAAAAGGGTATCCCGGTGGACTGAAAACCCGAAAGGGCGGTCCAGGCAAAATTTAGGGATCAAAGCGTAATACTATGTCTCATTGGATCACCTCGCATCCAGACTTCGGTATCAACTATCAAGCTCGAACGACACTAATCAATCAGATTCATCTACTAAGCAGCAAAGTGACGAGACGCTTGAAGATATAAAGGAAATAGCAGAGTTGGAACCCAGTGGGACTATTCACATAACTGTTTTGTTTTCTTTTCACAAAATTGTATAAATTCTATTTGTTCGGCGACGTTCTCTTACTAGGACGTCAGCCTCTTGTACAAAAACGCCTATTTACAGGAAAACTTCAAAATCAATACAAATTCATCTTCAGACAAATTTCAAATTGTTTTCCCTTTATCTGTTTTGTTTTTCAAAAAACGTCCAATGTTCATCTTTGATATATGCATTTGACATTAATTGCTGCTCATAAATATTTACATGCGAAACAAAGGACAAATTACTGGTAATATCAGAAACAGGAACAATAAGAATTGTCCGAGCTGTCTAGTTGCTCTACCCACCAAGGTACCAAAGTAGGTTCAGCTGAAGAATATGACTAAGATACCATCACTCCCCGCAGAGTAAAACAGTAATGGTAGCTCTACCCAATGAGACTTGCAACTACGAATGAATCAACAATACTCTCCCTAAGCAGAGTTAATCTACCATCATCCCTGAAAAGGTTTGAGTATCCCCAGAAGATCTTAATATTCCCCAGCGGAGTATAAAGATATTCCCCAGCGGAATATAAAGGTATTCCCCAGCAAGTCTAAGAGCATCCCCGGTAGTCTTAATATTCCTCAACAGAGTATAAGAATGTTCCCTGGAGGAAGACAAGACACCATGATGGAGCCATTTCCCCAGCACAGTCTAAAAGGCTTCCCCGCCAGAGCTGAATCATGTTTCCCAGTAGATTCTGAAAGCTTATCCCCTGCAGAGCACAAATAAATCTCCCCAGCTAAATTCAGAAGGTTATCCTCACAAGAGTCTAACAGGGTTATCCCTAGAAAGTCACAACTGAAAGATCATCCCCAGCGAAGTTCTTTCTTTCCCCAAACAGGAGTTCAATCCTCAACGAGTTCAATATTATCAGCAACAGTAATCTATCCCCAGCGGAGTTCATCATCAAAATCCCCAACAAAGCTTATTAATGGAATCCCCAGCGGAGTTTATCGTTAAAATCCTCAACAGAACATCTCTTCCCCACAGAGTAATTCCCCTCGGAGTAATCTCTTCCTCAGTTTATTCCCCCAATGGAGTTCTTCTCTCCTACAGGTTTATCATCTTCGTTCATCATCCCCAGCGGAAACGAAGAATTCAACTCTATTCTCCAGCAGCTCCGGGATTTATTTTCCCCAGCTAAAACATTATATCCCCGTACATCTTGATACATGCATATACGCATCATACGAATACAATCTCATTTATTTTGAGAACATCATTGCCTGATCCATATCATGCATTGCATATGACTGACCTTTACCTTTCAGGAAAGATACAGTTAAAGTTCTCAGCTTAGTCGAAGACCTAACAAGTTCTTAAATCTCAATTGAATTATCCTCGGTTGAATTTCAGATAAGGTCCTCAATCTCGACAGTTTCCCTACGTCATAGTGTGGACGAGTACTATAACCTCAACGGTATACTCCATTGAGCACGAGTCAGTTCCTAGATGTTGATGTTTTCCTCCGTCATAGTGTGGACAAGTTCTATAACCTCAACGGTATACTCCATTGAGCATGATACATTTCCTAGGTCTTGATGAAGATGTTTCCCTACATCATAGTGTAGACGAGTACTATAACCTCAACGGTATACTCCATTGAGCATGAGTCAGTTCCTAGATCTTGATGTTTTCCTCCGTCATAGTGTGGACAAGTTCTATAACCTCAGCAGTATACTACGTTGAGCACGAGACAGTTTCTAGATCTTGATGAAGATGTTTCCCTACGTCATAGTGTGGACGAGTACTATAACCTCAATGGTATACTCCATTGAGCACGAGTCAGTTCCTAGATCTTGATGTTTTCCTCCGTCATAGTGTGGACGAGTACTATAACCTCGACGGTATACTCCGTGGAGCACGAGTCAGTTCCTAGATCTTGATGTTTTCCTCCGTCATAGTGTGGACAAGTTCTATAACCTCAGCGGTATACTACATTGAGCACGAGACAGTTCCTAGATATTGATGAAGATGTTTCCCCCCAGTTGAATTATGGACAGGTTCTTAAGACTCAGCCGAGGCACTCTCTCAGTTGAAGTACAAGCAAGTTCCTAAATCTCAACAAAAGTTAGACTTCCCCAGCGGAATCTTTTACAACAACAGGTATGCAAGTTCTCGCTAAGGAATCTCTTATGCGATAGACACTCCTGCAGATGGCATCTGTAAACCCATCCTCCTACCAGCAATATCCAAATGGCATCTGTAAGCCCATTCCCGACATCACAATGCTGATGCTACACCATGCGAGTGCAAATTTCTGGGCACTCTAGTGTTCAATTATCTTCCACCTTCATATTACAAAAGGCTCGAAAGCCAATCTATATCCTCAGGTTTAAGAAAATTGAATAGGGGCAACTATTGTAACCCAAAATTTGCCCTCCCATATTCCTCAAGACATGTCAAGAATAATATTCAAGTTGCTCAAGTTGGCTCAAGAATTGGACAGTCAAATCACCTCCTAAGGCAGTCAATTCAAAATTAGGGTTTTATGTTGCATCAAGGTCCTCACATCCAAGTGACCTCAAGTTATCCCCAATTTCCTAACATGTTCTTAATGTTCATCCATGTCAAATTTCAAGCCTTGCTGAGGGAGTTTGGTCAGTCAATTGCTCAAGAGGCCCAAAAATCGACTGTGCTAGGGCAAAAGTCAACTGTGTCCCAAATATAGTCAAACCTCAAGATTTTTTGTCAACATTCTCATTTTGAAGGATAATTCATCATTTGATCAAGGGTTGATCATGATTCATCAAGTATTGCTCAAGATTCATCAAGATTCAAAAGTTGCTAAATTAGGGTTTTGTAGGAAAAGTCAACTCAACTTTGACCAAGCATAACTTTCTCATACTTTATGAGCAATGACCCATCCAAAGCTCATTTTGAAGAGGATACAATTTCCTACAATCCATCTTCACACCCCAAGATCAAGAAATTCCCTCACAAAAGTTACAAATTTGGACATTATAAGTCGTTTTTGAAAGTCAACAAAAACACCTTTTTTTCCAAAGCTTATAACTTGAGCATGGAACATTTAAATGAGATGAGACCAAAATGGTTGATTAGAGGACATCTCAAGGCTTCTAAAAAGTCCAAAAACACCTCCAAAAGTTCAAAATTGAAGAATTTATGCATTGTTGAAGTTGGGCATTTTTTCAAATTTGCCAAAAGTCAACTATCCTCAAAACTCCAATTTTTGACAAAAGGGCCAACTTTTTTCCACTTGATATAGTCTTATCATGCCACACACGTGTTCCATCTTTAATTTCATGACTAAACATTTATTTTTCTATTTTATTTCATTTTTATTGATTTAATTCATTATTAATCAATATTAAATCAAATAAAATCTAAAAATTGATGTAAGGGGATTCTTGTGATCAATACAACTTGCAAATATCATGTGCAACTCAATCAAACTCGTGCCAAGTCAAAACAAGCACAAAATCTCAGATTTGATGCAATTATGGAAAGCTTATCAATGGTGATCAAATCCAATATTCCATCTTCAATGCATAAGGATTATGGCCCATATTTTGACCTAATTTCATTCTATTATATGCACACAAGCAAGCCAGACCTAGGACACGCACAAAGCTCTGTTGAAACGGCCAGAATAACTTGGGAAAAAAGCTTGAAAAGTGGGAGATCGAATTCTTGTTTGGAGGATTTTTCAAAGCAAAAGCTCAACACTACTCCCTTGCCTGGTATCCTGTGAAGTTGTAGCAATCAAAACCAGGCCTTGAGACCCTCTAAAACTCACTGTAAGTCTCCACGAATATGCCTCTGCACATGAAATCGTAAGTCATTCTCCTTACATCTTTTTTCCAATTTGATTGCACTATCATGCTTGCCATTCAATTTCCATTAATTCTGCAATATTAGATTTTTTTTCGTGACTTATAGCCCTGGATTCAAAGCTAGGGTTCGTATTCTTGTTTTTTGGGCATTCTTGATACAGGCATAATCAGGACCAATAATGGCCATGGATGAGTTCAGGGGAGAGAGACGAGTGCGTTGGCACTCTTAGCTTGCATTTACATGGCCTAGGAAGGATTTTTGAGAGATGCTACGAATCTTCCTGCGGAACAAAATCCGCAGGTAAATGAACCAAGGCGTTTGAAGAAGACGAAGACGTGGCTGGGCGTGATTGGTTCATTTGAATCAATTGCGCGTTTTTATTTTTTGGCCAGGCATAATTAACTATTTTGTATATAATATTTGTTTCCTATTCCACTAACGAATGTGCAAGCTAGTTGAGTTGGTGAGAGAGGCGTGGCAAAACCCTTCGGGACCTGGGTTCGAATCCCAGGTCTCCCAAAGCCTTATTGCAATTTTATTTCAGGCATTCACATACAGCACTCCAAGCGTGGATTACAGTATACCCCCAGATCTCAAATGCTACGTGGCTCACAGGGAAAAATCAATGGTCAAAGGTGAAGGACCACCATGGACTCAGGTCAATGCACGCCTAGCAAATCACAAAAGTCCAACAAGGCTGAAGCGTAAATGGGCCTGGGAATTGCCATTCAAACACCAAATTCAGGCCCACACCCCCCTGAGTATTTCTCTCTTATATTTTATTTCTTTTTCTTATTTATTTATTTATTTTATTATTATTATTATTAAAAATTAATTAATTAACCAATTAACCTTTTTCATAAAAAAATCAGAAACCACAAAAAAATATTTTGATTAACTCCATTAACTTTATTATTTATTTTTGTAAATAAATAATTAATTAATTTACTTAGTTTAAATAGGCTTAATAATAACATGTTTTGCAATAAATTAAAATTGATTTAGAATTAGGGTTTTGATAGTATATTTTTTTACCATTCTTATTTTATATCCTTAAATAATAATAAATAACCAAAAATCTTTTCATTTAATTAATTAATTCAATTATTAATTTAGACTAATTTTTAATTCCAATTAATTCAAAAATAACCAAAATATGCTTTATTGAATTAAAAAAAAGGGTCAAAACCCTAAGACACTCCGATTTAATTTTTCTCGCGCGCGAATTATCTTTGATCCATATTTTGTAACTGCTTCAGGAATGTAATAGTTTTTTAATTAGTATTTTATTTATCACTTTTATTTACTTTTCGCAATTTAATTTTTAAGGGTTTGCCTTTGGCGATGTAAATACCCGACGCCTTGTAATAGCGTAGATTTATTTTCTGCAATTTAATTTTCGCAACCATTAACTGTTAGATGTTTGATAAATAGGCTATGCATGACAAGATCAATTTTTAATTTAAAATCAACAGTAGCTCACCATTAACATGTACAAAGATAAATAACTGAAAAAACAATACACTCGCACATGCGCACTCTTAGGGTACACCTCACTTAGTTGCCTTCGAACGTGGTCATTGAGTATAGGAAGTTTTAGAGGTCGCCCTCTTGTCCAAAGATCATAAGTTACCTCGAAACGGTTGCCTCGGAAAAAATGATCTAAGACATTAGGGTTACCGCTAAGGCGTCCTAACATTGCTTTAGTGACCACACGTCCCTTAATCGAATTGACCCGAAAACTCCAACGACGGTGCTACCTACTCCTCAATAGTGGGATAGCATTGTCTAAAGGACACTTGCACAATTTAATTCCTTTTTGAGTAGGTAGATGTTCTTAAGTACTTGCTCCTTTTAAAAAACAAAACAAAACTTTTCGCACTTACACTCTCTTCAAAAACAAAACTCTTCTCAAAACCCACAAACACAAAGAAAAGCAAACTTTTGAAAACATAATGAGCAAGTACCTAAGAGCCCGTGGATAACCACGGATAGAAAGGGTGCTAACACCTTCCCTTTCTATAATCTACCTCCCGAACCCGAGAAATATCTTAAAAAGGAATTTTTCTGTGCTTTTGTCCTTTCCTTGTTGGATAAAATAAAAGACGGTGGCGACTCTTGCTTACCGCGACATTTTGCAAAAACAAACGCAAACGCGAACCAGCATTCCAAAACAGTCAATTCTATTCCCACCGATCACACATTGCATCCACATATCATGCATCATATCATGACAGGTTTTCCCCACACAGTTTTCTCATCTACTTAGTATTTATTTCACTAGAGATGGCTCTAGAACAGACTGTCATAGATCTTCAGACCCAAAATGTTAAACTTCAAGAATTGTTCCTAAACCTATCCAAGGGGCAAGAAGAAGTGAAAGCACTCCTCTTTGAGAGCATGACTAAGAAAATCCTGAGGACAACGGAGATGACCAATTGGAGCAATTACAAACTGAAATGGAAACCATGAAAATCCAGATAATGGGATAGATGGTATGTCTGATGGATCTTATCAAAAACTTAGCTCGGGGACAAGAAGAGCTGAGAGCCCTCGTCAATAAGCTTCATCGATATGTATGCAACCATATGGGACAAACAGCTAGAATTAGGGATCGAGTCATTAATCAGCCTCTGATGAGACAAGAATTTGGTTTGGTCGAGAGAACACCCCTCAAAATGGCTACTATACCAAGAGTCCAACAACAACCTCGCCAACCACGACAAGGTGGTTAGCATAAGCAAGGAAGACAATTTGCTGAGATCAACATACCTTTTTCTCAAGCATTGCAACACATGTTGGGCATGAATCTGATTACTTTGATAGGATCTCATCCAAACCCCAAAACTTCTTATCCTAACTACAATCCCGATGCAAGATGTGCCTATCATTCCGACAGTGTTGGGCATGATACTAACGATTGTTGGGCGTTGAAATACAAGATTCAAAATATGATTGATGCCAAGGAGATTGAATTCGGCCCTCTTGAGACTCCCAATATGATCACTTCTCCCATGCTAAATCATTGAAGTTCATTTTGAATTTTCAATTGTAATTTTTTTTGTTTGTTTAAACGCTTATCTTTATGTCAGACTTTGGTTACTTTCACTAATGCATTGAATATGTTTGTCTTGAATTAATTCATTCATTTTCACTATATTTAAATCATGCTTTTATTCCCTTATTTTCGTGATATTCGACTCTCGTTAAAAATTGCAAGACTTTAGAGGGAGGATGATGAAAACAATACCATAATCTCATACAATATGCTTTTGGTCAGACCTTGCTGACGATGTACATGCGTTGTTTCAAATTCCTAAACACTGGAGTTATAAGGAAGATAATCCCTAGTCAGCCACTTTGAGCCTAAGAAGTAGGAGTTTTCTTTTTCACACAAATTAAAACCGTTAATTATAACTTAGGGTAGGGTAGTTTCTCAGTTAATTCAAATGTGCGCTTAGTTGCAAGCTTTCACTTCATACATAACGAACGACATCAAAATATCCTTCTGAATCAAAAGACGGTGATGGTTCCCCGTAAAATAGGCATTCATTATCTCTCAAAAGAAAATCCCACTGAGTCAAAACCTACGAAGGAGACTTAAGAAAAAACTAGGGCATCTCGCTGGCTGTAATCTCAAAGCAAAAATAGTCAGGCAAAAATTAGGGATAGTAGATCAAAAAAGAGGTCGTTACAAATCCTCGACAAACATGAAAAATGTTGCAAAAATGATTGTCTTCACGAATAAACTTCCAGCATCCGAACCATCACCAAAATGTCATTCCAAACTCAATTGGAATTCAAAATGAACAATCAACTGAGTTATCCTTTGTTAAACCGTGAACCAGGCCACACTACAACCCTTTAAAAGTCCTAATGAAGCATGGGTTAGTTCGAAAGCATACTGTTACAAAAGGTATCCCGACTCCTGTATGGCTTATTGTAAATCCCGAGTTGAATTCATATTCTTACAAAATTCTTTTATTTGCTAAAAGTGCATTTTCAAAACTTGAAGACAAACATAAACTTTGCATTGTTTGAATATCGTTGTTTGCATATGGCTAATTGTTTGACAGTGGAGAAATTCACACGATGAATATCCAATGAAAATCCTCTCAAGAAACATAATCACTTCAAATGGAAAAACACTTCCAATGACAAATATTCCATAATCAAAGGGGCATAACATGATTATTGTCCAACCCATCCGGGGAAGTCAAGTCAAGATTCCAAGAAATCTCTCATAGCCGGGGGTAGGTCTCCATTCGAATCACTTAGAGCATTGAACATGAATTCCATCAAAGGGGCACGTAAAATCAAGCTAAATTTTTTGGCAGTAACTACAACACTTAATGTTGTGGACAATGACAAATCCCCACAAATTCCCTTTCACAAGGTGATCTCTGGTACAGTTGGATTCATGCAATCCCCAACCAGAGTTTCAATCTCCGGAATATCCTCTCCCCAGCTGAGTTGGTATTAAAAGGAAGCCTTATGGAATTCTTCCTAAAAAATATCCTCCCCAGCAGTTCGTTAAATATCCTCTTCAACAGGGTTTGTTTCCCCAACAGACTACAGATTCCCCAGCTTGAGTTTTCCTCTCAGACTATTACAAATCAAGGGACCGTAACCCCTAATCCCCAATTGAAGTCACCAACGGAGTTGTTAGTATCCCCGAAAGTAACTGTGAAGCCTGGAACCTGACCAGATAATAGTTGACTCCATTCCTCTAAAGAAAGTTACTGTGAAACCTGGACCTGATCAGATAATAGTTTAACTTCTTCAAATCACTAACAAAACTCTTTTTCCCTAGTAGAGTTTGCCAATATTCCAAGTGAGTTTCTGCAAATCCTGGAAGCCGACCAGATAACAATTAACTTCTTTATCCCCAATAAGTTGTTAACTTCCATTCTCTCTAATCAAGAGATAACTCCCTAGTAGAGCAAAGGACAACTAAAACTCCTGAACTTTTCCCTAAGCAGAAATCAACACTCTCCATGGAGTTTCCTTCAAGCAAAGTCAACATTCCCCAGTGGAGTTCTCCTCAAACAACAGAACAGGAATCCCCAGCAGAAACACTGTAAACAAAGTTAGAAGATACATATACTCTTCATCTCCAACAAGCAGTCAGGGATTTAACTTCTCAAAACTCCCCAGCACTAGTCAGGAATTTATTTTCCCGGACAAAGATGCACTTCAATAACATTTCATATTCATACATCATAGCATATACATACAAAACGCATATAACACAATGTCATTTATTTTGAGAACATCATTTACACAATGCATGCATTATGACATTACATACAACTAACCCTTTACCTTTTCAGGAAAAGATCAATCAACAAATGAACGTCATCAACTATCTGTAAATTTTTCCGAGACAAAATCAAGCTTGGATTTTTTCTGTTACCTATTGAAGTAGTAGCCGTTAGATTCCTTCATTAAAAGTTGAAGTAGTAGTCAAAGATTCATTTATTACCTTTTGAAGTATTAGTCGTCAAAGAGATCATCTTGCATACTCAAAGTGGTACATTCAGATGAATGTGGTCCATTCGAAGAACACACAGTTGGTGGAAACAAATAATGTTTTGTCTATGATGAGTTTGGTCAAAGGTTGTAAGTGGTCTATTAGAAGAAAACACAATTGGTGGAAACAATATTGTTTTGTCTGTTGATAAGTTTGGTCGAAGGTTGTAAGTGGTCCATTCGAAGAACACACAATTGGTGGAAACAAATAATGTTTTGTCTGTTGATGAGTTTGGTCGAAAGTTATGAGTGGTGTATTCGAAGAAGACACAATTGGTGGAAACAAATATTGTTTTGTTTGTTGATAAGTTTGGTCGAAGGTTGTAAATGGTCCATTCGAAGAACACACAATCTGTGGAAACAACATTGTTTTGTCTATTGATGAGTTTGGTCAAAGGTTATCCACACAACAGCCTAAAACTATGTCAAAAATAGTCTGCTTTACTGCTATGAAACAACCCTGCACCAAGCTGCCACAACACTCCAAAACTGCTGCAAAACAGTCCTGCTATCCTGCTCCTAAACCAGCCCCATTCTTGCAATCCCCATTTATACACTTGTATCCCCCATCCCCTAATGATGTAATAGCTTAGGATTTTAATTTCTGCAATTTACCGCTTTACTATAAATTGTTAGTAATTAGGGTGTGTATGGCAAGATAAAATTAACCGTTAGAAAACCCTAATTTAAAAGACAAAAATGCATGCAATCAAACACACTATTCACACACGTGCACCTCTAGGGTGACCTTGCTTGTTGCCTCGGAAAATAGTCATGTCCCTCGAATATGGGCATTTTAGCAAAGACCCTCGATAAAAAAGATCGTAGTCCCTCGATATCCCTCGATGTTTCCTTCGGTAAACGATCTAGTCCCTTATGAAAATTGCTAAAACGTCTCATAATTTTCCTTCTATGACTATACGATGACCCGCGCCCGTACCTTCACATCCAATGATGGGGTTTCTTACCAAATCAATGGTAAGATATCAACATCTAAAGGAGGAGGAAAAGCACAAAGACCTTTTGAGTAGGTAGGACAATCGTAGTTGCTTGCTCACAAACTAACACCATTTCCACACTTACACTTTCAAAACATCTTCAAAAACAAACATATCTTTGAACTATTTTCAAAACCAACAGTTTGTATACATTCTTATAGAGACGAGAATCATTACAAAGTTTTCCGCAACAAAGGCGTTTTCAAAATATTTTCAAACTTACACCACAAAACATGTTTTCAAACAAAGCAAAAGTGATCTAACAAGCAACTAAGAGCCCGTAGATAACTACGGATGAAAAGGGTGATAACACCTTCCCTTTTCATAACCTACCCCCCAAACTCAAGAAAATATCTCAAAGGTCTTTCCTATTATTTTCACCCTTTCCTTTATTGGATAAAAGAAAAGTCGATGGCGACTCTTGCTATTCGCAACAATTGCAATCAAACGCAAAAAACCTAAGTCAGTTCTCCCACCGTATTACACAGACGTACACCTCTAAGGTAGCCTCTCTCTCTCTCTCTCTCTCTCTCTCTCTCTCTCTCTCTCTCTCTCTCTCTCTCTCTCTCTCTCTCTCTCTCTCTCTCTCTGTGTTTCCTTAAAGAAAAATGGTCATGTCCCTTGAACATAGGGATACCATTAGAAAAGACCCTCGGTTAAAGTCATCATAAAGATTATAGTCCCACGATTTCCCTCGAAGTTGCCTACGATAAATGATCTTGTCCCTCGATGTTGCCTACAAATATATGATCACAATCCCTTCAAATTGTTAAGGTATCCCTACATGTTTCCTTCTATGACCATAACGACGACCCTACGCATGTCCCTTCACATCCAATCGATGGGGCTACCTACCAACTAATGGTATGGATAGCACCATCCCTAACGGAGAATGAAAAATAATAACAAAAGGCCTTTCAGTGGGTAAGGAAACCCTTAATTGCTTGATCACAAATTAAAATAATTTTTGCACCTCACACTTTCAAAACAACAACGATCAAATGCTTTATAAATACTCTTGAGGACTGATACAAGGGTTATTATAAAGCAAACTTCCTTACATTGGGATTTTGAAAACCTTTTTCAAGCACACACAAAGCAAATTAAAGTGAGCTAAGAAATTAAGATCCCGTAGATAACTACAGATGAAAAGGGTGCTAACACCTTCCTTTTTCATAACTTACCCTCGGAACTCAAAATCTATCAAGGTCTTTCCTTTTCTTTTCACCCTTTCCTTATTGGATAAAGCAAAAGTCAGTGGAGACTCTTGCTAACCGCAACATTTGAGATAAAACGCAAAACCAAAAAGTCAGTTCTCCCACCGTGTTACACCATTAAAAAAATTAATTTAACCCCTTGGTTTATTTGAAAAGCCGATGGGTTAGTTAAACTAACCCCTCGGTTTTATTCCAAAATCGAGAGGATATTTAATTCCATTTATTTAATATATATATATTTGTTTGCTTCTACAGTTTTCATATAACATTAACAATGCAATTCAAACCCTACTTCATCTATTACATTTCATAAAAAAGTAAACATTAAACATAAAGGAGATAACAAAACATATTCAAATTTCCATAAAAAAATTCTGATTTCAATTTGTTCTTTAGTGTCTTATTCTTCTTCTTTGGATCTTCATACATAACCTTCAAATAACCCATAGCTTCCACCTCTGACTTCATCATGCTCCCATCTTCATTTCCACCTTTTGCCACCATGTCTTCATCCCATATGAACATATTACATGTCTCTTCACTCCTCTAAAATGGATAACTCCAAAATAGTCTTCCTTGATTTTGTCCCTTCTTGCATTGGTATGAAACCATACGACCATCACACCCATAAAATGGTCTATATCATGATTATACAGAAGTAGAAGACATAGAAACACCTTTGGATGAGTTTGTCTTTAAAGACGACATTGTTTTAGTTTAGTTAGGAAATACAATATTCCAAAACTGAGATGATAGTTAAGTGTTATTTTTACTGTTTTCAACATCCTTAAACAAATCTATGTTGTCCATATAAAGGTTATCAACGCTCAAGAATCCACCTTTAGTGATCCGTGTGAAACCTAAGGGACATCCACTATATATGTTGTCTTACGATAGGAAATATAACCAAAATGAAACATATGAAGCGCTTGAAACCTGAGAACACTTGGAAAAGTTCTCTACAATGGATTGCAAGCGTGGAAAATCATCTGGATTCAAGGTTTGTTTTCTTAAATATTTTTTCATTATTTGATTTTTAGATTATTGTTTTCTCAAATATTAATTATCTTACCTTTTCTTTCATCAGAAACCATTTCATGTAATATCTAACAGAATATGTTCCCCAAGAATCTACATCTCGGGGGGAAACAAGATACCTTAGGGAATTTTATTTTTATCTTGAACCACCGTATGGAATTTGACTTTTATCTTTATTTTCTGGGTAAACAATGTAATTTTCTAGGTGTTGTACCTCAAAATTTTCCCTCTCTATTCTCAAGATATTTCTCACAAAAGAACTCAAATGCTCAAGAAGTTTCAAGAGTTTGATCAAACAAGTCACCTCCTAAGCACCGAGACCACAAATTAGGGTTTTGACTGAAGTTGGTTGATCATTGACTTTTGACCTAATACGTAATCTAATGGTTTGAAAAATAATCTCAAGGACTCAAACACAACATGTTGACCTAATTTCATGACTCAAATCATTTCTCAAGATCAAAAGATTGATAGTTGAATTTTTTATCAACTAATGAAAAGTCAATTGATACACAAAAAGTCAAACTTTGAATTTTTTGGTCAACATTACATTCCAAAGATAAAAATTCATCAAGACATTCAAAAATATAAAACTTGATCATCAAGAATCAAGAAAGTCAAGAAAGTCCACAAAAAGTCAAAGTCTTCAAACTTAGAAATTTTCCAAGTGTTTTTACACTTGATAATTTCATTACTTCATGACATTTTTTCACCAAGATGCAAGATGATTCGAAGAAAACTTTCAACATGAAAGTTATAGATCTTGATGAATTATACAAATTTGTATTATAGGGTTGATATCCAAAAAATTCTTGGATTTGAAAATATAGGCTCATGAAGTCGTGACATTTTTGTATACGCACTTAGAGAAATTTTCAACAAGTATGGTCAGATTTTTGTCCCAACTTCTTGGGAAATTTTCATCAAGTTCCAATTTGATTTAGCCAAAGTGGACAATATGAAAGTTTTAGACAATGTTTCAAGCTTTCCAAAACATCCAAGAGCATGAATTTATCACACTTGAGCTAGGATATTCAAAGGCGTGAAGTTGGGCATCCATTCTTGAAATACAAATCATTTTGGTGAAGAACACATAACCCAATCTGCATGCTATGCTATATAATCTTGCTTTGCGGGCCTTATAACTTGCAAATCACACCATAATTTAATGTTTACACATACGTTTGAGCTATGGTCCATTTTATTTAAGCATTGTCCAAATGATTTTTCCATTTTTAGCACAAAGTTAACATTGTCATTCTTGCAAAGTAGCTTTAATCAAAAAGTCAGCTCTTCTTGAGCCTCTAACTTGTTCCTTCTACACGTACTCAACATAAAAAATAAGATAATCATGCTTAAAGTATCCAACAACTCTATGAAGAAAAGTACAAAGCATTGGAACTATGATCTTCAAGCTTTCTTCATTTACAACCCAACCTAGCCACAACATGTGATCTTGAAAATCTGATAAACCCTTGTCTTAAAACCTCTTTCCAATAAATAGAGAGATAATTTGAAAGATAGAAAGATATGAACAAGCCCTCAAAACCCCTTTACTCTCAAAAAACCAGAATTGTCCATAAAACCACCATTTTTGAGCTTTGAAGTCCAAATCTTTGAATCTCTCAAACCTTACAAAGCTTGCCCGACGACGAGACTTTTCAAAATATTTTCAAACAAACACAAACACAAAGCATTTCAAAGTTAGATATAAATTAAGAGCCTGTAGATAACTACGGATGAAAAGGATGCTAACACCTTCCCTCTTCATAACCTACGCCCCAAACTCAAGAAAAATTCTCAAAAGGTCTTTCCTATGCTTTTCACCTTTTCCTTTATTGGATAAAAGAAAAGTCGGTGGTGACTCTTGCTATCCGCAACATTTGCGATAAAATGCAAAACACCCAAGTCAGTTATCCTGTCGTATCACAGAACTGTCGACTCTGTTGGGGACATTTAATTTAAAAGTGGGGTTACCTTAAGAGCAAGATAACATTTATTTCTTTATTTGTTTGTCTTGTTTTCTTTACACTTATGGGTATACTTAGGCTTTACTTGTAAAAATCATATACCTCGATCTGAGGCATATTAGGTAAGTAGCAATAGATCGTGGGGACTATGCATCATAATACCGACATGGTTGAAGTGGTGGCTACATTAGTGTGACACATTTATTGGTATCGGTGTCCCTTGACTCCATTCGAGGAGAATACAGGACCGATGTATGGTGTCATGAAGCACTAACTGACTATAGAACCTTAGTTGAACAACTTGGCCATTAGAAAGTAGTGAGATAGCTGGCTTTGGTGCAAGACTAAAGTTGGTTGATAATCGATACTACACTCATTGATATCAGACTTTCGGGATATTTCAGTCGCTAATAAAGAAGCTTGTGCTGAAACAATGTCCGATGAAGAAAGGTCAGTGATATTGAGATTCCTTAGAACCCGATTACTTTCTTTTAGGACAGGTTGAGCCAACTAAATATCAAGAGGGTACTTACCTATAAACCCCATGCAAGCCTAAACCTAAAGCCTTGTGTGATTTGTTTGTGTGTGATTATTTGTTCATAAACATCATGACATCATGCCATAGCATTTTCACTAACCATTTCAAAGATCTAGGGATTTATCTTTGTTCTGTTTTATAGGATATGGCTTCCACTCGCAGAAATACCATCTGAATTAACTTTGTAAGGGTGCCTCCTCAACTCAAAGAGTTAGCGCCAAGGGTTCCTAGAAATTCTATGTTCACCAAAAGTTATGGTCGACTTCTCAATATGGTTACCTCAAGCTTTGAAGAAGACATGATAAGGGTACTCTTTCAGTTCATTGACCCTGTACATCATTGTTTCACCTTTCCCGACTATCAACTAGTACCCACAATGGAAGAATTCTCTCAACTATTGGGGGGTACCAGTCCTTGATCAAATACCATTCACCGGTTTAGAGGAATCTCCAAGACCTGAAGTCATTGCCAAGGCCTTACATTTGAAGAGTTCTGACATTGTAGCTAATTGGGAGACAAGAAGTGAGGTCAAAGGCTTTTTGGCTAAATTCCTGATGGAGAAGGCTTAACTATTTTTGGATGCTATGGATATGCAAGCTTTTGAGGAGATCTTGGCTCTTCTAATCTATGGGTTGGTGCTTTTTCCTAACCCGAACCAACTCATAGGTGTGAATGGTGTCAAAATTTTCCTTACTCGTAATCTTGTGCCTACTTTTCTTGGAGACATTCTACATTGTCTTCACACTCGTACCATGAGGAAGAGAGGGGCTCTTATGTGTTGCATTCTATTGCTGTCTAGGTGGTTTATTTCACACCTTCCTCGATCTATATTGAAGAATGAGCAAGGCTTAAGGTGGACTCAAAGGCTGATGTCGCTTTCTCATGTAGATATCCATTGGTGCTCTCGATCTCAAGAAGAGATTACTATCATTTACCAGTGTGGGGAGTTCCCTAATGTTCCATTCTTAGGCATTATGGGAGGTATTACTTATAACACTTCTCTAGCTCTATGACAGTTTGTCTATGCTCGAAGAGATGGTCCCCGTGACGCACTCATTCAAGGTATTGTATTCAACTATGTTAATGATGTCCAAGGTTATCATCAAAGGTGTGTGCATGCTTGGGGTATGGTAAGCAAGGTTGATAGCAATAATTTGGGGCAAAGGAATTATACCCCTCTTAAACCTTATCTCAAATGGGTACGAGCTCATGCTCAAAGTCTCATGATGTTATATCATGTTATTCTACCAATAGTTGTAGAGCCCGTTCCCGAAGGGAATGTTCCTCATACCATTCTCCATCCTAACATTCCTACCAACCTCGAAGAATTATAAAGATTGTGGATTCGACTCAAGGGGGAACAAGACACCTTTGAAGCTCGACTTTATGCAAGCGAGAAGAAAGTGTTTGAGCTCACAAGGAAACTTCACGAGGAGTAAAGCCTGAATGCCTACATTGCACCAAAGAGGAAGCACCCATGGGAGACTTGACTCTTTTATTTGAGGAGCCTATTATGTTGTCTCCTTGAGACCTTTTTGCTTTTTCATTGTAAGCTCAAAGGGTTGTTGTAATCTTTGAACTTATCAATACAATTGTTGTGTTTGTTTCTTTTTTGGCTAGAAAATTTAAATCTCTTGAGGTCCTTGAAAACATTGCATCCGTATAGCATGCATCATATCATAAGAAGGTTTCTCGACACCAGTTTCCTCATCTTTTTACTGTTTATTTCAGTATAAGATGGCTCTAGAGAAAACCGTCAAATATCTGCAAACTCAACATGCACAGTTCCAAGAGACTCTCCTTAACCTAACCAAATGTAAGCAAGAAATGATGGCACTCCTTGTCACCAAGAAGAAGACCAAGAAACGGGCTGTTATTCTCAACATGGGAAGAAGGTTTAAGGGGCCTACCCAACTAGCTCAAATAGAAGAGGATTATTATGAGGAAGAAGAGAATCAAGAAGAGAAAGCTATAATCACTAAATCTGGGGGTGGAAATAACCAAAATACTGAGGATGAAGACTATTCCGAAGAGCAGTATCCACCGGCAGATGAAAAATACAAACAGCTTGAAGACCGACTTAAGGCTGTGGAAATCAAAGTAGTACCTGGTTTAGACTTTGGAGACTTGGGTTTGGTCCCTGGGGTTGTCATTCCCCATAAATTCAAGGTCCCTGTCTTCTCCAAATATGATAGAGTCTCTTGTCGAAAGATTCATCTGAGGTCTTATGTCCGCAAGATTCAACCACACACCACCGATAGGAAGTTATGGGTGCACTTATTCCAAGAAAGCTTATCTGGGACACAGTTGGAATGGTTCTATTAACTTGAGGGGACTAATATATATACCTGGGAGGATCTAGTTGCTACCTTCTACAAGCAATACCAATACAACGTTGATCTTGTACCAACTCGTGTGCAGTTGCAGAATATGATAATGGGTTAAAATGAAGGCTTCAAAGAGTATTCTCAAAAGTGGAGGGACCTGGCTGGAAGGGTGCAACCCTTATTGACTGACACAGAATTAGTGGACATGTTCATGGGAGTCTTGATTGGTCCATTCTTCAATTTGATGATCGGGAGTTCATCATTTGGGTTCACTGAATTGATTTTGACTGGCGAGCGAGTGGAAAGAGGAATTAAAAGTGGAAATATCCCAATGGCCTCAACCTCAATGCTGTAAAGAAACCATTAGTTAGTAAGAAAGAGACTAATGTTATTTACAGATAGAGTATTTGTATCAAGAATGATCGTCATCAGTCAGTAGGAGCTGTGTTAATTTCAAACCCAATCCCAATTCAACAACCACGACAATCAAACAATCAGCAAAGGCCAGATGCGCCAAGGAGCAACTTTACTAGAATCAACATGCCACTATCTCAAGCTTTACAACATCTATTAAAGGAAGATTTAGTGACACTATTATATTGGTTCAGATGTTGCATGACTATGTTGAGGTATTCGCTTGGTCATATGAAGACATGTCAGGGCTCGATAGTGATATCGTGGTCTATCGTCTACCAATGAAAGAGGGTTTCTCTTCGATCAAACAAAAGGTTCATTGAATGAATCCAGACATGTCTGAAAGATCAAGGCTGAGGTAATGAAACAGTTCAATATAGTTTTCTTGGCAGTGACGTCGTATCCCCAATGGGTTGCAAATGTTGTTCCAGTGCCAAAGAAAGATGGTAAGGTTCTATGTTCATAGACTACAGGGATTTACATAGGGCAATCCCTAAAGATAACTTTCCACTACCATATGTCGATGTCTTAGTTGACAACACTGCTCAACACAAGGTGTTCTCCTACATGGATGGCTTCTCTGGTTATAACCAAATTAAAATGGCGCCTGAAGATATGGAGAAAATAAATTTTGTTACACAGTGGGGAACCTTCTGTTAAAAGGTCATGCCTTTTGGGAATAACGCATGCACAACTTATCAACGGGCTATGGTAGCTTTATTTCATGATATGATTCATCATGAGATAGAACTCTATGTTGATGACATGATAGTGGGATCCTAAACTGAGGAAGAACACATTGACCATCTACAAAAGTTGTTTGAAAGGTTGAAGAAATATAAGTTGAGATTGATCCTGCAAAGGTCAAAGCTATCCAAGAAATTCCAGCTCCTCGTACTGAGAAGGAGGTTAGAGGTTTTCTAGGATGACTCAATTACATTGACTGATTCATCTCTCACCTGACTGCTACTTGTGAGCCACTCGTCAAGCTGCTGAAGAAAGATCAAGTGGTAAGATGGAATGACGACTGCTAAATATCTTTTAACAAGATCAGGGAATACTTGCAAGAACCACTAATTATGATGTCACCAGTTGAAGTAAGACCCTTGATCATGTACTTAACCGTGTTAGAGAATTCAATGGGGTGTGTGTTAGGGAACCATGACGAGTCTTGTCGAAAAGAGTATGCAATATACTACCTGTTGTACCCTAAAACTTGCCCTTTCATTTTCTTTCAAGATCTTCTCTTACCTCGGTGGTTGCAAACATTTGCTTAAGGAAAGTAAAATTTAAAGATGAACGAAATGTCCTTCGATTAGAACATTAGAGTTTCCTTCGATTGGAACATCAGAGCTTCCTTCAATTGGAACATCAGAGCTTCCTTCGATTGAAACATCCAAGTTTCCTTTGATTGGAACATCAGAGCTTCTTTAGATTGGAACATCAGAGCTTCTTTCGATTGGAACATTAGAGCTTCCTTCGATTGGAACATCAGAGCTTCTTTCGATTGGAACTTCAGATCTTCCTTCGATTGGAACATCAGAGTTTCCTTCGATTGGAACATCTGAGTTTCCTTCTGTTGTAACCCAAAATTTTCCCTCCCATATTTCTCAATACATTTCAAGTGAGGTCCTCAAATTACTCAAAGAAGTCCAAGGGTTGACCAGACAAACCCTCTCCTAAGGCAGTTTACCTCAAATTAGGGTTTCAGTTTGCATCCAGATGTTTGACCCCAAAGGGTCCCAAATGCTCACCATTGTCCTAATATGTTCTCAAGATCATCCATGTCAAGTTTCAAGCCTTGTAGTGGAAATTTGCTCAGTCAATTGCTCAAAGGCCTGAAAATCGACTGTGCTAGGGCAAAAGTCAATTGTGTCCTACATACAGTCAAACTTCAAGATTTTTGGTCAACATCCTCATTTTAAAGCATTATTCATCATTTGATCATGATTCATCAAGGATTTCTCACAATTCATCAAAACCCAAAAGTTGTTAAATTAGGGTTTTGTAGGAAAAGTCAACTCAACTTTGACCAAGCATAACTTTCTCATACTTTATAAAAAATGACCCATTAAAAGATAATTTTTAAGAGGATGTAATTCCATACAATCGATCTTCATCTCCCAAGTTCAAAATATGCATTCACAAGAAGATATAAATTTGGACATTATAGGTCATTTTGGAAAGTCAACAAAAACACCTTTTTTGTCAAAGCTTCATACATGAACATGGAAGACTCAATTGAGATGATACCAAAAGGGTTGCTTATAGGACATCTTAAGCTTTCTAAAAAGTCAAAGAACACCTCTCTAGGGTCAAAATTGAGGAAGTTATGCATTGGCAAAGTTGACTCTTTTTGCAAAATTGCCAAAAGTCAAATGTGGCCAAAATTGCATTTTTTGTCAAATGGGCCCAACGTTTTATGCTTGCATTGAGTTTGTAACAGGCTCCACGACCCATGATCTCTCCCACTTGTCATTATTTTATTTTTGTCATTTATTTTGATTTTATTTCAATTAAATCAAATAAAATCATGAAAATATCAAAAACTAATCAAAGCTTGAGATTTTGTGCATGTTTAGGTCTATCATACAGCTGGAGATGGAATCAAATCGTGCAAGCTTCAAATGGACACAAAAAGATTGGATTTTCTCAATTTGGAAAGATTTGCACTAAGAATCAAATCATGAATCAATGATCATTATTGGAGAAGATTTGAAACCAAATTGCAACCCTAATTCATTCTTGGGTACATAAGGAACATTTGCAAATCAGAAACACAGAGATTGGAGGCGTGCAAAGGTGAAAGCAACTTTCTAAAAAATCAAGAAAAGTTGTAAACTGTTTTCCCAGTTCCAAGCTTCCTCAAGCCATTCCAGTCACACAAATCTCTTCCTGGATGTTCTAGGATCCTATTCCAATCACTAGCAAGCCTCATAACGTCCAAAAACGCACTGTAAGAGTCCCATGACTTTCATGTATTTTTGAATTCGTATATCACAATTCTAGCACTTTTAGCATGATTTATTTGTATATTCTTAATCCTTGAATCATTTGCAAGCTAATGGTTATGTTTAATTGCGTTTTTATTGACTGTATACAAAGATGTCATGGCTAGGGTTTATGCTTCGTTTTTGGGATTCTTCGTACAGGTACAATTGGCCATGGATAAGGGTACCATGATGCTCGTGAGGTTGCCACGAGTTGATTGGTACCATTATTGTGCATTTATCATGCTTGCATAAGATTTTGGAGAAACACAGGGTTATACCTACGCTCATTTGTCTGTAGGTAAAAGTTACAGAACTTTTAGCAACGGTGGGATGAAGGAGATGATAGCGTGGAACTCCCTGATTTGCCCATTCAAAATTTCGCGCGTTTGATAAATATTATTTTGTTTTTCCATATAAAGTTTGTTTTTTATTCCATGTACAAAAAGCCAAGCCAGCTCAGCTGGTCATCTTGCAGCGTGAAAATACCAAAGGGCCTGGGTTCGATCCCCAGGTCCCAACTTTGCTTTCTATTATTTTCTTTTACATGATCAGGTGCCCAAGTGTCCAACAAGTCTACCATGCATCCTCAACATCCATTCATACAAATCATCCACGCTCCAGATCAAAGGCATGTCCTTGAGGGACCACTATAGGCGTGGGTCAAGCGCATGCACAGGATCTGGAAAGTCAAAGCAGGCCAAATGTTGTTGGATTTGATATTTGCAATTGGCACCCCCTTCTTGCTACAACACCAGGCCCATCTTTCTTTCTTTTTAGTTATTTTAATTCTTTTAATTTAATTACTTTAATTTAATTTCTAACAAAATTAATTCTTTTTACAAAAAAATCATAAAATCAATTTCACCAATTTAGAATTTAGGTTTTATTTTATTTTATCAAATTTAGTTTTATATTAGTTTTAATTTAATTTTAGGGTAATTCTAACTTTTTTTTAAATAATTAAAATCAAATTAGAAAAATTATGGTTGTTTTTTATTTAATTTTTATTTCTTTTCTCAATAAAACAAAAAAAAATACAAAAAATAGGTTAACTCAATTATTTTTCTTAATTTAAATTAATTAATAATTAGGTTTCTTCATTTATTCAATTAAATCTTATTTTCTTAAAAATAATCAAAAACAACAAAAAATGATTTTTCTCTTTTAAGTTCCAATTAGGTTTAGACGGGGTCAAAACCCTAATTCTCTCATTCCAATTCATCGCGCGCGTTTATTTATTTTTACCATATTAATGTAACTGCTCACGGTATGTAATAGTTTAATTAGGATTTTCCTTTCTTTATCGTTTTACGAGTTTTTGGCTATGTAATTAATCCCCTACCCCAAAGCCTTGTAATAGCATAGTTTTATTTCTCGCATTTTAATTCTCGCAAATATTAACTGTTAGATGTATGATAATAGGATTGTATGACAATATTACATGACAATTTAAAATGGCTAGCAAACCCTAAATGTGCAAAGATAATAACTGAAATCAAATCACTCGCACATGCGCACTCCTAGGGTATACTCCCACTTCGGTTGCCTTCGGTAAACGATCATTAAGTATAGGGTATTTTAGTAATCACCTTTCTGTCTAAACAAAGATCAAATGTCCCGTTCGGAAATGTTGCCTCGGAAGTGTTGCCTCGGAAAGGTTGCCTCGGAAATGTTGCCTCAAACATGATCTTAAGACATTAGGGTTATTACTAAGACGTCCTAACATTGCTTTAGTGATTGTACATCCCTTACGAATTGACCCTTACAACTCCAACGACGGTGCTACTTATTTCTCAATAGTAGGATAGCATTGTCTAAAGGAAACAAGAACATAAATAATCTTTTTTCGAGTAGGTAGATGCTATTAGGTACTTTCTCAAAACCAAACTTTTTCACACTTACATTTCTTACAAACAAAGTTTTCAAAAACACTTCGTAACACTCTTGAGGACTGATACAAGGGTTAAAACGAAGTAAAACAAAAAATTTCAAAACAAACACACAAACACGGAAGCAAATTTTAAAATGATGAGCAAGTACCTAAGAGCCCGTAGAAAACTACGGATAGAAAGGGTGCTAATATCTTCCCTTTATATAATCAACCCCCCGTACTCAAAATCTCGAAAAAAAGAAATTTTTCTGTACTTTTTTCCTTTCCAGTTGGATAAAATAAAAGTCGGTGGAGACTCTTGCTTACCGCGACATTTTGCGAACACAAACGCAAAACGCAAACCAGCATTTTCTCAAAGCAGTCTGGTTTTGCCACCGTATCACAGAACTGGCGACTCTGCTGGGGAGTAATAAGTGGGGTATACCTTAGGACTAGTTCATCATAAATTACTTCTCTTGTTTGTTTTGGTTGCTTTACTTTTAAGGGTTTTGTATTGGGAGTTACTATAGATCCTAACCCGGATCTGGGGACACCTTTTTGGTAAGTAGCAATAAATTGTGATGGAACTGTACAGCGTAGACCGATACGGCAGTAGCTACATTGATGTGGCATATTGGTTGGTACTGGTATCCCTTGTGGAGAAACGAGGAGAATACGGGGCCGCTACGTGTGTCGTTAAGCATCAACTGACCTTAGAACCCTTAATAGACCAACTTGGCCATTAGAAAGTAGTGAGATAGCCGGCCTCAGTGTAAAGCTGAGAACTGGTTGATATTCGATGCTACACTCATTGAGACCATACTCTCGAGATAGTTCCGGCTGCAAGAAAAGATTTCGTGAGCTGAAACCATGACCGATGGAGGATGGTCAGTGATATTGAGAACCTCTAGAACCCGGTTACTTTTGCTAGGACAGGTTGAAACCAACTGAACTTCAAGAGGGTAATACCTTTGACTCCATTCAAGCCATAAACTTAAGGGCTATTATGTGACTTGTTTGCATTTGCCATGCCTGTTATCTGCTATACATGTTGTTTGTTTTCATCATAACATCATGCATCATAACATAGCATGCATACTTCATTATACTAACCATTTCAAAGACCGAGGGGATTTATCTTTGTTCTATTTTACAGATTATGGCTTCCATGTGCAGAAATACCATCCGAGTTAACATTGTTCAAATACCTTCTCAACTCAAGGAATTAGCCTCAAAAGTTTCTGATACTTCTTCCTTCATTAAGAGACATGGTCAGATTCTTAGCTTGGTTACCTCAAAGTTTGATGAGCAGATGATGAGTGTGCTTTTCCAGTTCTTCGATCTTGTGCATCATTGCTTCACGTTCCCAAATTATCAGCTAGTTCCCACTTTGGAAGAGTTTTCTCACTTTTTGGGCATATCCATCCTTGAGAAGATGCCCTTCACAGGTATGGAAGAGAGTCCTAGACCAGAAGACATTGTTTTAGCTCTGCATCTGAAACGGGCTGATGTAGTATCCAATTGGGAGACACGAAGCGGGGTTAAAGGTTTCTTAGCCAAGTTTCTGATGGATCAAGCTCAGTTATTTTGGGGTAACTTGGATTTCCATGCTTTCAAAGACATCTTGGCTCTCCTTATCTACGACTTGGTTCTCTTCCCGAATCCATATTCCTTTGTAGATGTGAATGCGGTTAAGATCTTCCTGTCTCGCAATCCAGTGCCTACTCTGCTTGGTGATATCCTGCATGCCCTATATACTCGTACTGTGCGAAGAAGAGGGACACTTATGTGTTATATGCCGCTGCTGTCAAGGTGGTTTATTTCGCACATCCCAAAATTCGTGTTGAAGAATGAAGAAGGTTTAGGATGGTCTTACAGGATAATGTCCCTTGCCCATACAAACATTTTTTGGAGTTCCAAGGCTATGGAAAGCACTACTGTCATTGATCGTTGTGGGGGATACCCTAATGTCCCATTTCTTGGAATCAGAGGGGGTATAACCTACAATCCCTGCCTAACTTTACGATAATTTGGTCGTGCTCAGAGAGATGGTCCTCATGAGCTACTTCTTACAGATATTGCATTCGACTACAAGGAGGAAGTTGACGAGCATCGTCGGAGGTTTATACGAGCTTGGGGCATGGTGAACAGATCTTATCCCCAAGAGCTAGGACCAAAGACTTCCCTCCCTATGCAGCCTTATCTCCAGTGGGTTCGAGCTCGAGACCAGAAGCTTGGAATGCCTTATGAAGCTTGGGGCATTGATGAGATCCTGGATTCAGCTGAAAGAGGAGAGGGATACCTATCGGGAAAAGTATCATGAGCGAGAAAGGAAGATCATGAAGCTCTCCAGGAAACTCGAGAATGAAATAACGATCAATGACTATGTCAGCACGAAGGGGGAGTGTCCATGGGATTTCTGATTTTGCTTTTTATAGTTTAAATTTACTTTCCATTTGTTTCTTTGTAATGCCTTAAAGGCATTGATTGAACACTTTTACAAGTTAATCTAATAAAGTTTTGTTTTATTTTTGTTTTGCAAATTTAAATCTCCCAAAGTCTTTGAAATCATTACATACGCATCCCATTATCATGCACGCCATTACAGGTACCATTACATATTTCTCATCTTCTTTGATGTTTATTTTAGCACGAGATGTCTTCTGATCAAGCTATCAAAGACCTTCAGGCACAAAATGCCCAGTTCCAAGAGATGTTCTTGAGCTTGGCTAAAGGGAAAGAGGATTTGAAAGCTCTCATTCTGAAAGAGAAAGAGAAGAAGAAGAAGAAGAAGAAGAAGAAGAAGAAGAAGAAGGTTGTTCTTTTGAGTATGGGCAAAAGTTTTAGGGATAGGTTGAAACAGCAAGCTAATTTGTCCCTTTCATCCAAGGAAGGGGAGAACCAAGAAGAAGAAAATGGCCCCAGTCTTGCAATCTCTGATGATGATACAGATTATGATGAGGAGCAATATCCTCCTGCTGAGGATAGGTACAAACAACTAAAAGACCGTCTGAGTGCTATGGAGATTCAGAAAATCCCTGGTTTGGACTTTGGAGAGCTGGGATTGGTATCGGGAGTGGTGATCCCTCATAAGTTCAAAGCTCTGGTTTTTGCTAAATACGACGGGGTATCCTGTCCAAAACTCCATCTCCGCTCGTATGTTTGAAAAATTCAACCCCACACTGCTGATAGAAATTTGTGGGTATATTTCTTTCAAGATAGTCTGTCAGGGACTCAGCTTGAATGGTTTTATCAGTTGGAAGAAGTTAATGTCTGAAATTGGGAGGACCTTACTGCTGCTTTTTACAAGCAGTATCAGTATAACGTCGACCTTGCTCCCACTCGTACTCAGCTTCAGGGTATGTCTATGGGTGCAAGTAAAGGTTTTAAGGACTATGCTCAAAAGTGGAGAGATTTGGCTGGAAGAGTCCAACCCCCTTTTTCTGATAGGGAGTTGGTTGACATGTTTCTGGGGACACTATCTGGTCCGTTTTTCAATCATCTGATCGACAGTTCGTCATCTGGGTTTACTGAGTTGATCTTGACTGGAGAAAGAGTAGAAGTTGGTATCTGAAGTGGTAAGATACAGAAGGATACTTCATAAATGCAATAAAGAAGCCTTTCACCGGTAAGAAAGAAGCTAACGCAGTCTACGAATCGAGGAGCCAAAACAGACCCGAACACCGTCAAGCAGTAAATGCAGTAGTGATATCAAGACCCACAGTTGCTCCACATCGCAACAATCAACAAAGGATGGAAAGACCACAAAGGAAGTACACTCGGCTCGATATGACCTTGTCTCAAATTCTACCACAATTATTGAAGACCAACCTGGTAACTCTGAGGGAAGCCCCAAAGAATCCCAACACCACATCTCCGCTATATAACCCGAATGCCCGCTGCGCCTATCAATCTGATGGCCCGGGTCATGATACAAACAACTGTTGGGCCTTGAAGAACACGGTGCAAGACTTGATCGAAGCCAAAGAGATTGAGTTTGACGCTCTGGAGAAGCCCAACGTCATAACTGCTCCTATGCCCAAACATGGTCATGGAGTAAATGCTATAGACGATGATTTATTTGTGACTTTCGTGGAAGAAATCTCTACTCCCTTGATGATAGTAAAGAAGAATGTTTTGTTGGCCGGTTTATTTCCGGGCTGTGGAGAAGTTTGCCACATGTGTTCAATCCTGCCTGCTGGTTGCCACTTATTGAAATCAGGTGTTCAGCGCCTGATGGATAACAAAGAGATCCTGTTCGAGAAGACTTTGATTCCGTTGGTTCCAATTGAAGATGTTGCCATCATAACCATTTTCGCCAATCCTTCCAAGGTTTCCTCGAGAAAGCCTGTTAGGATTACATCCGTTCCAAGAATTGCTCCGTTAATAATTATTGTCCCTGATCCTATCCCATACACTTTGTATAAGGCTGTCCCTTGGCACTATGGTGCTGATGTGTATTACCATGGGGTTAAACAAGACTTGAAGAATGAGGGAGCTGATGCTGATGTCAGCAATATTGTCGGGGCTAGCAAGGTCACCAGAAGCGGAAGACTCTTTTCTCCTGAGATTTCCCCTCCGATTGTTCACAAACTTGTTGTCATTCCATCTGCTAGTACATCAGCTACTGTCCTGATTCCTGTTCCAGTTACCACCCTTGTCGCCGAGCCATCTAGCACCCGGGGCAAAGAAATCACAGGTGAGCCTTCCCGGACGGAGGCACCTAAGAAGATCATTGTGGAAACTTCTAAGTAGAAGATAGAGGAAATTCTGAAGATTATCAAGAAGAGCAACTACAACATAGTCGAGCAGCTGGGGCAGACCCCGTCAAAAATCTCCATGTTGTCCTTGTTATTGTGCTCAGAAGCCCATGCAAAGGCTTTAATTTCTTTCCTCAAAACTGCGCATGTGCCGCAGGAAACTTCGGCCGATCAATTCAAAGATTGCGTAGCTAGTTTGACTACCGACAATGGGCTAGGTTTCTCAGACGCAAATCTGACTGCTAAAGGAAGAAATCACAATGATGCTTTGCACGTCTCGATCGAGTGCAGAGGCACTACTATGGCCCATGTGCTAGTGGATATCGGGTCCTCTTTGAATGTTTTTCCAAAGAAAGCATTAGACCGTATGGACTGTGAAGGTTTGATTCTAAAACCGAGCAATATTGTGGTCAGGGCTTTCGACGGGTCAAAAAGGATGGTGCACGGGGAGGTGGACGTCTCGGTTAAAGTTGGCTCTCATACTTTCGCATTTACCTTCTACGTGATGGATATTAGACCATCATATTCTTGCTTGCTGGGTCGCCCTTGGATCCATAAGGCTGAAGCAGTGACTTCTACGCTCCATCAAATGCTGAAATATCCAGTAGAGGGGAAGATCGTCACGGTGCAAGGTGAAGAGGAGTATATGGTGAGTCATCTTAATTCCTTTTGCTATGTGGAGATGGATGGGGAATTCATCGAAACCCCTTGTCAAAATTTTGAAGAGGTCCCTCAGACTTTGGCGTCGACTAAAGTTGCTACTGACAAACCTTTGATGAAGATGGCTTCCCTCAAGGATGCCAGGGCTGTAATTAAAAAAGGTGGGTGTGCAAATTGGGGTCATCTCCCTGATTTCACACACAAAACTGACAAATTTGGTTTGGGCTTCACTACAGGGGCTCAAAGGGCTGTTAGGCACGCGCGGATTGGAAGACCTCCTCTGCATATCAGTAATCCGAGAATTAACGCGGTGGAAGACAGTGAAGAAGATCCCGACATTGACAGCTGGATCTACCCTACAACCAATGGAGGATTGAACAACTGGACGGCGAAAGACTTCATACTTGTTTCCTTTATTTCACAATAATTGAATTTTGTTTTAAGAGTTGTAATAAACAGTTTGAAACTTTTACGGCCCGGTGCCTTTCCTGAGGCACCTTGGCTTTGCTTGTGAGGGCTTATTATCTGACATTTTCATATATCATCAATAAAACATTGGACGTTTCTTGCATTACAAATTTTGTGCTCCTTGTTTTTTTTCTTTTTTGTCTCCCACTTTATCAAAACAGCTATGCTCTTACACACACTCACGTATCATAATGCAGATCCACATCCATTCTGGATCCCATTGATAAAAACTCTGCTACTGCCAGTTATAACTTCGAAAATCCGATCAACCAAGCTGAGGACGAAGGTGAGGATGATTGTGATGTGC
This sequence comes from Vicia faba, assembly GCA_948472305.1. Taxonomy (NCBI): domain Eukaryota; kingdom Viridiplantae; phylum Streptophyta; class Magnoliopsida; order Fabales; family Fabaceae; genus Vicia; species Vicia faba. Next base: position 1,048,568,419 of record OX451739.1, read on the forward strand.
CTGGAGAACTTGCTAGACTATTACTGCAGGAAGAGAGAGCCATACAGCCTCACAAAGAGCCAGTTGAATCGGTGAATTTGGGTACAGAGGAAGACAGGAAGGAGGTCAAGATAGGTGCAAATCTGGAGCCTAGTGTCAAACAACGGTTGATATAGATACTACGTGACTATGTTGAGATCTTCGCCTGGTCTTATGAAGATATGCTCGGCTAGGACACTGATATTATGGTACACCACCTGCCAACCAAAGAAGAATGCCCTCCGGTAAAGTAGAAGGTTCATCGTATGCGCCCTGAGATGTCTGAGAAAATCAAAGTTAAGGTCATGAAACAGTTTGACGCCGGATTTCTAGCTGTCACCTCTTACCCGCAGTGGGTCGCCAACGTTGTTCCAATGCCCAAGAAGGATGGTAAGGTACGAATGTGCATAGACTATAGAGATCTGAACAGGGCGAGCCCCAAAGATAATTTCCCAGTTCCTCATATTGATGTTCTGGTCGACAACACCGTGTAGCATAAGGTCTTCTCCTTCATGAATTGTTTTTCTGGTTACAATCAAATTAAGATGTCTCCCGAGGACATGGAGAAGAAAACCTTCATTATGAAGTGGGCCACCTTTTGCTACAAGGTCATGTTGTTCGGATTGAAGAATGCTAGGGAAACTTATCAGCGCGCCATGGTCGCTTTGTTCCACGACATGATTCACCATGAGATTGAGGTTTATGTTGATGACATGATTGCAAGGTCCTAAACTGAGGAAGAACACCTTGACCATCTCCAGAAACTGTTTGACAGGTTGAAGATGTACAAGCTAAGGTTGAACCCGAACAAGTGCACCTTCGGAGTAAGGTCTGGTAAGCTGCTGGGTTTCGTCGTCAGCGATAACGGTATTCAAGTGGACCCTGCAAAGGTGAAAGCTATACAAGAGATGCAAGCTCCCCGCACAGAAAAGGAAGTCAGAGGCTTTTTGGGACGTCTGAACTACATCTCCCGATTCATTTCACATCTGACTTCCACTTGTAAACCAATCTTCAAGTTACTAAAGAAAGATCAAGTGGTAAAATGGAATGATGAATGTCAGACCGCTTTCGAAAGGATTAAGGAATACCTCCAAGAGCCACCAATTTTGATTCCTCCAGTTGAAGGAAGACCTTTGATCTTATACTTGACAGTACTAGATAATTCAATGCGGTGCGTGTTGGGGCAGCATGACGAGTCTAGCCGAAAAGAGCATGCTATTTACTACCTTAGCAAAACGTTTACCGACTGTGAGACTCGATACTCACTGCTCGAGAAAACTTGTTGCGCTTTGGCATGGGCTGCTCATCGACTGAGACAGTATATGCTGACTCACACCACTTTATTGATATTAAAGATGGACCCAATTAAGTATATCTTCGAGAAGCATGCCTTGTTTGGAAGAATAGAAAGATGGAAGATGATCTTAACTGAGTATGACATCCAATACACAACTCAAAAAGAAATTAAGGGGAGTGTATTGGCAGATCATTTGGCACATCAGGCCGTGGATGACTACCAATCCATGAATTTCGAGTTCCCGGATGAGAACATCATGTTGGTGACCGACTGTGAAGAGCCTGGACCGGATGAAGGACCCGAGGAGGGATCCTGATAGTCCATGTATTTTGATGGAGCCTCAAACGCATTGGCTAATGGTATTGGCGTTGTGATTATATCTCCTGAAGGATGTCATACTCCATTCACCGCCCGACTATGTTTCAACTGCACCAACAATATGGCGGAGTATGAAACATGCATCATGGGTCTTCGAGCTGCTATTGACCTGAGGATTAAGTTCTTGAGTGTATTTGGAGATTTTGCTCTGGTGATCAGTCAGATCAAAGGTGAGTGGGATATGAAGCACCCAAATCGTATTCCTTACAAAGAGTATGTACTGACATTGCTCCCACATTTTGAGGAGATAACCTTTGAACATTTCCCGAGAGAGGAAAACCAGTTAGCGGACGCGCTAGCTACAATGTCTTCTATGTTCAAAGTCAGGTGGGACAATGAAGCTCCCTAGATTACCATCGAGAGGTTGGACGAACCCGCACATTGTTGTGACATTGAGACTGGAGAGGTAGCAGATAAACACTGGTTTCACGAGGTAAAGAGGTATCTTGAGACTCAAGAGTACCCCGAGGGTGCGTCTGTTAATGATAAGAAGTTCTTGAGAAGATTCACTGCGAAGTTCTTCATCAGCAATGGTATCCTTTACAAGCGCAATCATGATTCAACCTTAATGCGATGTGTGGATAAAAGCGAGGCAGAAAGGATCATGGCAGAGTTACATGAAGGTACCTTCGGAACTCATTCTAGTGGACATACCATGACAAAGAAAATCCTACGGGCAGGATATTATTGGTCTACTATGGAAGCCGATTGTTATCATCATTCTCAGACCTGTCATAAGTGCCAAGTCTATGCTGATAAGGTGTGTGTACCTCCAGTTCTTCTGAATATTTTGGAAGCTCCTTGGCCTTTTGCAAAGTGGGGCATCGACATGATTGGAGAGATCAGACCTACTGCGTCTAACGGGTATCGTTTCATTCTGGTAGCTATTGATTATTATACAAAGTGGGTTGAGGCAGCTTCCTTTGCTACAGTAACCAAGAACGTTGTGGTACGGTTTATCCGACACAATCTGATCTGTCGATATGGTGTACCAGAGAGGATCATCACTGACAATGGTACAAATCTCAACAATACAATGATCATCGAGCTCTGCAAACAGTTCAAGATATAACATCATAACTCTTCTCCCTACCGACTGAAGATGAATGGGGCTGTTGAAGCAGCTAATAAGAACATCAAGAAGATTGTGCAGAAGATGACGGTGACATACAAAGACTGGCATGAGATGTTACCATTCGCTCTTCATGGGTACCGTACCTCAGCACGAACGTCAATAGGGGAAACACCCTATTCTTTGGTATATGGCATGGAGGCAGTCCTGCCCATCGAAGTCCAGATACCTTCTCTACGGATTATGAAGGATGCAGGTTTGAGCGAAGATGATTGGATCCAGACCCGGCTTGATCAGTTGAACCTAATCGACGAGAAGAGACTTAATGTTATTTGTCATGGTCATACGTATCAAAAGCGAATGATCAAGGCTTTTAACAAGAAAGTCAGACGCCAAGAATATTAAGTCGGGGATCTAGTGATCAAATGCATCATACTGCCGCAAGGTGATCCCAGGGGCAAATGGACCCCCACTTACGAAGGGCCATTTGTGGTTAAGAACATTTTCTCAGGAGGAGCTATGATTCTAACTGCCATGGATGGTGACGACCTTCCTCACCCCGTCAATGCAGACATAGTGAAAAAATACTACACATAATCAAAGACCTGCTAGGTCGATTGGCCTAGGCAAAAATAAGGGCTTCCCGGCGAACCAAAAGGGTTTGGGTAAAAGTAAGGGATGAAAATAAAAAAAATTATACACCCGGCAAGTCGAAAACCTGAAAAGGCAGCTTGGGCAAAAAAGGGTATCCCGGTGGACTGAAAACCCGAAAGGGAGGTCTAGGCATAAATTAGGGATCAAAGCGTAACACTATGTCTCATTGGATCATCTTGCAACCAGACTTCGGTATCGACTATCAAGCTCGGACGACGCCAATCAATCTAATCCACCTTCTACCAAGTAGCAAAGTGATGAGACGCTCGAAGATATTAGGGAAATAGTAGAGTTAGAATCCAATGGGATTGTTTCACATAGCTGTTTTTATTTCTTTTCACAAGATGTATAATTGCCTCGGCGGCGTTCTCTTACTAGGACGTCAGCCTCTTGTATAAAATTCCTATTACAGGCCAACAACTTTAAAATCAATACAAGTCATTTCTACAAGAAATTTTGATTTGTTTTTCTTTTCCTATTTTGTTTTGCAAGAACATCCAATGAACCATTTTTGATATATGCATTTGACAATAATTGCTGCTCATAAATATTTACATGCGAAGCAAAAGACAATTACTCGTAATTCCAGGAACAGGGGCAAACAAGAAATTTCCAAACCTTATAGTTTCTCTACCCACCAGGTACATGGACATAGCCAGCTTGAGAATATGACTAAAGGCACATACACTCCCTGCAGAGTAAGAAAAACCCAAAGGCAGTGGTGTTAACTCTCCCCAAGCAGAGTTTATCTATCACCAACAATAGAAGTTCACCATCAGTGAAGTTTATTTCTTCCACGGGAAGAAATTCAATCCCCGACAAGGTTCATTATCACCAGTAATGGTAATTCATCCTAGCTGAGGTTATTTCTCCAAATCAGCAGATCTTCTAGCAGAGTATTTCTCTTCCCCACAGAGTCATTCTATCGCCAATTTATTCTCCAGCAGAGTCTCTCCCGGCGGGATATTCTCAAACAAAACGGACGCAAGTCTCTGGCTAATCATCTTCAGTCGTTATCCCTAGCGAGAACAAAGAATTCAATTCCTTGTACTCTCCAACAGTAGTCCAGGATTTATTCTCCCCAGCTAGAGAGTATCATAAGAGAATTACATATCCATACATCGTAGCATGCGCATATGCTTCATACAGCACAATCTCATTTATTTTGAGAACATCATTACTCAACACATTTCATACATCATAACATTGCATACGACTAACCCTTTACCTTTCAGGGAAAGATACAATCAAGTTCTGTCAAGAATTCTATGGTTCAGTCAAATCGATATAATTCTCCAAAACACCATGAAGCCTGGAATCGACCAGATAGTGGTATATCCCAAATTCAAAGCTATGAAGCCCGAAAATCGACCGAAAAATAGTTGAATCCCCAGCAAGTTTCTATGAAGCCTGGAAATCGACCAGATAACAATATAAGACACCATGAAGCCTGGAATCGACCAGATAGTGGTATATCATTAACATAAGCTGTGAAGCCCGGAAATCGACCAGAAAACAGCTTAACCCCTCGACAAGGTATTGTGAAGCCTGGAAATCGACCAGATAGTAATACGAGATACCATGAAGCTTGGACTCGACAAGATAATGGTATAAGACACCGTGAAGCCTAGATCATGACCAAATAGCGGCAAAGGATACTGAAGCCTGGACACGTTCAGATAACAGTGTAAGATACTGCGAAGCTTAGAATTCGACCAAATAGCAGTTTACCCAGCCAATTACTATAAAGCTCGGAAATCGACCGGATATTAGTAAGCCTTAAATTCAAGTGGAAGCCCGAATACGACCGGATAACCACTTGATTCATTCTGAAGCTTGGAGCACGACCAGATAAGAATTGAGAAATTGTGAAGCCTGGAGAACGACCAGATAGCAAGTTTAATCTCATCCCCCAAGTAAGTCGCTGTGAAGCCTGGAGCACGACCAGATAGTAGTCGGTCTTATTTTTCCTCAGCAAATTACTGTGAAGCCTGGAGCACGACCAGATAGCAGTTCATTTGCACCTCCTCGACTAAGAGATGATTCCCCAGTAGAATAACGGACGACTGAAGCTCCTAAAATTCTATTTTTTTCTCAAGACAGAGACTAGCACCCCCAGCGTAGTCCTCCTCGACAACAGGCATACGGGCTCTCCAAAAGAATCTCTTATGCAATCGACACTTCTTATGATGGCATCTTTAAGCTCATCTTCCAACATCAACCCCCAAATGGAATCTATAAGCCCATTCCCAACATTGCAAGACGAGTACCACTTCATGCGAGTGCAAATTTTTTGGCACTCTAGTGTTCAATCATCTTCCACCTTCGGATCACGAACGGTAGACAAGCCAATCTACATCCTTAGGTTTAAGAAGATTGAATAGGGGCAGCTGTTGTACCCCAAAATTTTCCCTCCCATATTTCTCAATACATTTCAAGTGAGGTCCTGAAATTGCTAAAAGAAGTCCAAGGGTTGACCAGACAAACCCTCTCCTAAGGCAGTCTACCTCAAATTAGGGTTTCAGTTTGCATCAAGATGTTTGAGCCCAAAGGGTCCCAAATGGTCACCATTGTCCTAATATGTTCTCAAGATCATTCATGTCAAGTTTCAAGCCTTGCAAAGGAAATTTGCTCAGTCAATTGCTCAAAGGCCTGAAAATCGACATTGCTAGGGCAAAAGTCAATTGTGTCCTACATACAGTCAAACTTCAATATTTTTGGTCAACATCCTCATTTTGAAGCACTATTCATCATTTGATCAAGGGTTGATCATGATTCATTAAGGATTTCTCACAATTCATCAAAACCCAATAGTTGCTAAATTAGGGTTTTGTAGGAAAAGTCAACTCAACTTTGACCAAGCATAACTTTCTCATACTTTATCAAAAATGACCCATCCAAAGCTCATTTTGAAGAGGATATAATTCCCTACAATCCATATTCATCTCCAAAGTTAAAAATATGCACTCACAAGAAGATATAAATTTGGACATTATAGGTCATTTTGGAAAGTCAACAAAAACACCTTTTTTGTCAAAGCTTCATACATGAACATGGAAGATTCAATTTAGATGAGACCAAAAGGGTTGCTTAGAGGATATCATAATCTTTCTAAAAAGTCCAAGAACACCTCTCTAGGGTCAAAATTGAGGAAGTTATGCATTGGCAAAGTTGACTCTTTTTACAAGATTGCAAAAAGTCAAATGTGGCCAAAATTGCATTTTTTTGTCAAATGGGTCCAACCTTTTATGCTTGCATTGAGTTTGTAACAGGATCCACGACCCATGATCTCTCCCACTTGTCATTATTTTATTTTTGTCATGTATTTTGATTTTATTTCAATTAAATCAAATAAAATCAAAATAAAATCATGAAAATATCAAAAACTAATCAAAGCTTGAGATTTTGTGCATGTTTAAGTCTATCATACAGCTGGAGATGGAATCAAATCGTGCAAGCTTCAAATGGACACAAAAAGATTGAATTTTCTTAATTTGGAAATATTTGCACTAAGAATCAAATCATGAATCAATGATCATTATTGGAGAAGATTTGAAACCAAATTGCAACCCTAATTCATTCTTGGGTACATAAGGAACATTTGCAAATCAGAAACGAAGAGATTCGAGGCGTGCAAAGGTGAAATCAACTTTCAAAAAAATCAAGAAAAGTTGCAAACTGTTTTCCCAGTTCCAGGCTTCCTCAAGCCATTTCAGTCACACAAATTGCTTCCTGGACGTTCTAGGATCCTATTCCAATCACTAGCAAGCCTCATAACGTCCAAAAACGCACTGTAAGAGTCCCACGACTTTCATGTCTTTTTGAATTCGTATATCACAATTCTTGCACTTTTAGCATGATTTATTTGTATATTCTTAATCCTTGAATCATTTGCAAGCTAATGGTTATGTTTAATTGTGTTTTTATTGATGGTATACAATGATGCCATGGCTAGGGTTTATGTTTCATTTTTAGGGATTCTTCATACAGGTACAATTATCCATGGATAAGGGTACCATGATGCTAATGAGGTTTCCACGAGTTGATTGGCACCATTGTTGTGCATTTATCATGCTTGCATAAGATTTTGGAGAAACACAGGGATGTACCTACGCTCATTTGTCTGTAGGTAAAAGTTACAGAACTTTTAGCAACGGTGGGAGGAAGGAGATGATAGTGTGGCACTCCCTGATTTTCCCATTCAAAATTTCGCGCGTTTGATAAATATTATTTTGTTTTTCCATATAATGTTTGTTTGTTGTTCCATATACAAAAAGCCAAGCCAACTCAGTTGGTTATCTTGCAGTGTGAAAATACCAAAGGGCCTGGGTTCGATCCCCAGGTCCCAACTTTTCTTTCTATTATTTTCTTTTACATGATCAGGTGCCCATGTGTCCAACAAGTCTACCATGCATCCTCAGCATCCATTCATACAAATCATCCATGCTCCAGATCAAAGGCTTGTCCTTGAGGGACCACTATAGGCGTGGGTGAAGCGCATGCACAGGATCTGGAAAGTCAAAGCAGGCCAAGTGTTGTTGGGCTTGATATTTGCAATTGGCACCCCCTTCTTGCTACAACACCAGGCCCATCTTTCTTTCTTTTTAGTTATTTTAATTCTTTTAATTTAATTAGTTTAATTTATTTTCTAACAAAATTAATTGTTTTTACAAAAAAATCATAAAATCAATTTCACCAATTTATAATTTAGGTTTTATTTTATTTTATCAAATTTAATTTTATATTAGTTTTAATTTAATTTTAGGGTAATTCTAACTTTTTTTGTAAATAATTAAAATCAAATTAGAAAAATTAGGGTTGCTTTTGATTTAATTTTTATTTCTTTTCTCAATAAAACAAAAAAATACAAAAAATAGGTTAACTCAATTATTTTTCTTAATTTAAATTAATTAATAATTAGGTTTCTTCATTTATTCAATTAAATCTTATTTTCTTAAAAATAATCAAAAACAACAAAAAATGATTTTTCTCTTTTAAATTCCAATTAGGTTTAGACGGGGTCAAAACCCTAATTCTCTCGTTTCGATTCATCGCGCGCGTTTATTTATTTTTACCATATTAATATAAATGCTCACGGTATGTAATAGTTTAATTAGGATTTTCCTTTCTTTATCGTTTTACGAGTTTTTGGCTATGTAATTAATCCCCTACCAGGAAGCCTTGTAATAGCGTAGTTTTATTTCTCGCACTTTAATTCTCGCAAATATTAATTGTTAGATGTATGATAATAGGATTGTATGACAAGATTACATGACAATTTAAAATGGCTAGCAAACCATAAATGTGCAAAGATAATAACTGAAATCAAATCACTCGCACATGCGCACTCCTAGGGTATACTCCCACTTCGGTTGCCTTCGGTAAATAATCATTAAGTATAAGGTATTTTAGTGGTCGCCTTTCTGTCTAAACAAAGATCAAATGTCCCGTTCGTAAATGTTGCCTCGGAAGTGGTGCCTCGGAAAGGTTGCCTCAGAAATGTTGCCTCAAACATGATCTTAAGACATTAGGGTTATTACTAAGACGTCCTAACATTGCTTTAGTGATTGTACGTCCCTTACGAATTGACCCTTATAACTCCAATGATGGTGCTACTTATTTCTCAATAGTAGGATAGCATTGTATAAAGGAAACAAGAACAAAAATAATATTTTTTCGAGTAGGTAGATGCTAGTAGGTACTCGCTCAAAATCAAACTTTTTCACACTTACATTTCTTACAAACAAAGTTTTCAAAAACACTTCGTAACACTCTTGAGGACTGACACAAGGGTTAAAACGAAGTAAAACAAAACTTTTCAAAACAAACACACAAGCACAAAAGAAATTTTTGAAATGATGAGCAAGTACCTAAGAGCCCGTAGAAAATTATGGATAGAAAGGGTGCTAATACCTTCCCTTTCTATAATCAACCCCCATACTCAAAATCTCGAAAAAAGGAATTTTTTTGTACTTTTGTCCTTTCCAATTGGATAAAATAAAAGTCGGTGGCGACTCTTGCTTACCGTTACATTTTGCAAAGACAAACGCAAAACGCAAACCAACATTTTCTCAAAGCAGTCTGGTTCTGCCACCGTATCACACCTTCGATTGTAACATGAGGGTGTCCTTCAATTGGAACATCAGAGTGTCCTTCGATTGGAACATCAGAGTGTCCTTCGATTGGAACATCAGAGTTTCCTTCGATTGGAACATCAGAACAAAGTGTCCTTCGATTGGCATATCAGAGAAAAGTATCCTTCGAATGGCATATCAATGCAGAGGTGTCTTAATCTAAAATGTTCTGATGATAGAAGTTCTGAACACTTCGAATCAGAACTCAGAACCATCAAAGAGAACAAGGGCTGATCGAAGGGGCTCTAAAGAGGGAAACTCTGAATAATTTCAAATTCGAACAAGGCGCCAAATTGACATGTCCAAGTTCATTCAGAATCCCATAGTGGCATGAAATATCTCAAAATGGAAATATTTTAATTTTTCTGATTCTGTTTTCAAAGCCCTGTTAAGGGCTAGTATTTAATGCCATGTTTCCTTGTCTCCTCCACCATCTATAAATACAAGATGTCAAACACAAATCGAGGGGGTACATGAAAAAAATACACAGGAGGCACACAAAATGAAGACGCACACATACTGCACTAAGGACGCCTTGTCTATCGAAGGACATCTACACAGCTTGCCTCCAAGAAAGCCCAGAATGTTGCACCAGCCATCCCACGTTCAGGATTCCAAATCGAAGTATCTTCAGTGGGTAAAAGATTTTAATATTATTCAATCTACAATGTAAACTCATGTGGATTTAATTTTCATATTATTCTTGTTATTTGTAAATGGTTTAACAAATCGAAACTCATGGCGTATACATTTTTAAATCGAAGCAGTCCAGAGTTTCACTTTTTGTTCGGCCCTGAAACTAACAAAACTTACAGGATTCAAATGTTAGTTTTCCTTTATCCAGATTGAACAGTTAGCTCAGATGGTAAAAGAAGGCGTGCGCTGGATGGAGGACCTGGGATTCGAATCCCAAGTCACGCATTTTCATTTTTTTTTCTAACATGTTATATGCATGTTTGATACATACAATGGCCAGGCGCTCATCATACACCATCAGATTATCACTATGAGATCATAACTGATCCAGATATAAGTGCGTCAACATGAAAATCCATGGTGCATCCTCTAGAGGTCAGTGGCGCTGAATCCCACGCTGACTTTGGGCTTACCATTTTCTGGGCCTAACATTTTCCAGATCATCAGCACCCCCCTAATTGTTGATTAACACCCAGGTCCATGTTCTGATCCTTTTATTTATTTTATTTTATTTATTTCTTTTAATTTTCATTTTTCTTAATATAAAAAAAATCATAAAAAATTAGGATTTGTTTTTTTTAATTAAATAATTAATTTTTGAATTAATTAGTTAATTAATTTTAACTTTTCTTAAAAAAAATTAAAACAAGTTAGAATTTAGGTTTAATTTCCTTAAAAACAAACAAAAAAACTTAGATAATTTTCTTAATTAAATTTTATTTATCTAAATAAATTTTAGGATAATTAATTTAGTTGTTTTTTCCAAAAAAAATCAAAAATAACAAAAAGATTTTATTCTTAGGATTTTAGACGTCCTTTTATTTCGCGCGCATTATTTATTTTCGCATTTATTTATACTAATGTAATTGCCTACTGGATGTAATAGATTAAGTAGGACTCTTTACTGCTTTCTTTATTTTCTTTCCCCCAAATTTTATGACATGTAAATATCCCCCTCCCCGAAGCTTTGTAATAGCGTAAGATTTACTTTCCGCACTTTATATTTTCTGCACAATATTACTTTTAGTAAGTAGGATTGTATGACAAGATCTTAAAACAATCGGTAGAACACCTAAATGCTTAAAGATAAATAACTGAAACATAACACACTCACACATGCGTACCTCTAGGGTACCCCCACTTTGGTTGTCTTCGGAAACGGTCACAATTCTTGAAACGTGACAATTTTTAGTGGTTGTCTTTTAGTTTAAGAGATCACAAGTCCCTCGATGACCCTTTCGACGTCGCCTCGGTTAAAAAGTGATCTTAAAACTTTAGGACAATTACTAAAAGTTCTTTCCCAATTGCCTTAGTGACCGTAAACGTCCCTTCGATAGTCCCTCAACATCCAACGATAGGGCTACCTACTCACTAATAGTAGGATAGCACTATTTAAAGGAAAGGAGGAAAAGAACACCTTTTTCGAGTAGGTAGATAACTGCTAAGTACTTGCTCAAAAATAACCTTTTTCACACTACACTTTCAAAACCTTTTTCAAAATGTTTTATCAACACTCTTGAGAATTGATACAAGAGTTATCATAAATCTAACAAGCTTTTCAAAACATACAAAAACGAAAGCAATTTTCAAAAATGAGCAAGTTCCTAAGAGCTCGTGCAAAACCACGGATGGAAAGGGTGCTAACACCTTCCCTTTCCATAATCTACCCCCTTACTCAGAAAATCTCAAAAAAAGGTCTTTTCTGTTCTTTTCACCCTTTCCTTTATTGGATAAAACAAAAGTCGGTAGCGCGACTCTTGCTTACCCCATATTTGCGAATAAAAAATGCAAAGCCAGTATTAAACAGTCGGTTCTTCCACCATATCACAGAATTGGTGACTCTGCTGGGGAACAATAAAAAATGGGGTTACCTTAGAACTTAGTTCATTTTAAAATTACTTTCATTATGTGTTTTTATGCTTTACTTTTGAGGGCTTGTTTGGGTTGTTACTATAGATCCTACACCCGGATCTGGGGGCATCTTTTTAGGTAAACAACAATAGATCGTGGAGACTGTACGACATAGACCGATATGGTTGAAGCGATAGCTATGTTGGTGTGACATTTTGGTTGGTACCGGTATCCCTTGTGTTAAATCGAGGAGAATTCGGGGCCTCCGCATGGTGTCGTGAAAAACTAACGGACCTTAGAACCTTAGTTGAACAAAACTTGGCCATCAGAAAGTAGTGAGATAGTTGGCCTCGGTGTAAAGCTGGGGATTGGTTGATACTCGATGCTACACTCATTGAGATTGTACTTTCGAGATGTTTCGGCCGCAAGAAAAGATTGCTAAGTTAAAATAACGCTCGATAAAGAAAGATCATTGATATTGAGACTCCTTAGAACCCAGTTGATTTTCTAGGACAGGTTGAGCCAACTAAACTTCAAGGGGGTACTTACCTACAAACCCCATGCAAGCGTAAACCTAAGGCTGCTTGTGTGATTTGTTTGCTTTCAACTTGAGCTACTTGTAGGGTTTTTATCTAACAACATGATCTCCTTACAGGATTTGTTTACAATCATTATCCAGTAACCTAGACTTCTTAGACTCACTTGTCTTCATCACCTTACACTTTTGCTTAACGCATAGCATACACATCATAACATCATGCCACAATATTTCCTTAACCATTTCAAGGATCTCAAGGGTTTGCAATGCAGGTTATGATAAATCAAACGTCTAGCAAGGGGCAAGGGGATTTATTTTCCTCTAGCCAATGCCTTTAAAAGATCAAAACTCAATAACTTAGTTAGGGGCTATGACCCACTTGATATGGTGAGCTTGACTCTCATAGAAGGACACTCAACAATACGAAGTTCTTCAATCAAAGCTGCAAATTTCAACTTCTGACATTTTCTTGTTTACCTCGCGAGATCCTTTAAAACATTGCATGCATGCCATTTCATAACAGGTCTTTTAGTACAGGTTTCTCATATTTTCGCTGTTTATTTTAGCAAAAGACCTTTAAACTCAAAACTCTCAGTTTCAACAACTGTTCATGGCTTTGGCCCAGGGGCAGGAAGAACTAAAAGCTCTCGTCATCAAAGAGAAGAAGAAGAAGAAGGCAAAGAAACCGGTCGGCATCCTGAATATAGGAAGAATACTCAGAGGACTGGTTAAAGGAGCTCTAGATATTTCAACTCCATCAAATAAGGGGGATAATCATGAAGAAGATAACAACCTGGGGACTGATGAAGACGAAGCTGATTATTCTAAGGAGAAATATCCTCCTGCTAATGATAAATACACACAGTTAGAGGATCGTCTCAATGATATGGAGATTCAACAGATACCTGGCTTGGACTTTGAAGAATTAGGGCTGGTTTCTGGCGTGATCATCCCACCAAAATTCTAGGTTCCCACGTTCTCCAAATATGATGGGGTCTCTTGTCCTAAACTTCACTTGAGATCATATGTCAGAAAGATCCAGCCTCACACTACTGACCGAAAGTTATGGGTCCATTTCTTCTAAGAAAGTTTAGCTGGCACGCAACAGGAGTGGTTCTATCAGCTACAAAGAACAGACATTTATACCTGGGAAGACTTGGCTGCTGCTTTATACAAGCATTACCAATACAATGCTGACCTCGCTCCAACTTGTACATAACTTCAAAGCATGTCTATGGGTTCCAGCGAAGGCTTCAAGGAATATGCCCAGAAATGGAGGGATCTAGCTGGCAGGGTACAACCTCCTCTAAATGATCAGGAAATGGTATACATGTTCATGAGCACTCTGACAGGCCCGTTCTTTAATCTACTGATTGGGAGTTCCTCATCGGGGTTCATAGAGATGGTTCTGACTGGAGAAAGGATCAAAAGTGGTATCAAGAGTGGGAAGATCCTGATGGCTGCATCTTCTAATGTTGAGAAGAAGCCATTTGCTGGTAAGAGGGAAGCCGATGTTGTGTATGGCCAGAAGGTTCATAATAAGGCAGACTACCACCAATCTGTAGGGGCAGTGCTGGTCTTTAATACGGCATGCGTGCAATGACCACAACAACAGGGTAATCTGCGAAGGAAAGATGAGCCTAATAAACAGTTTACCAAGATCAACATGCCGCTGTCTCAAGCATTACAACATATGTTGAGGATAAATTTGATTACGTTGATAGGACCTCATCCAAACCCTAAGACTTCTTCTCCTAACTACAATCATGATGCAAGGTGTGCCTATCATTTTGGAAGTCCAGGGCACGATAGTAATGATTGTTGGGAACTGAAATACAAGATTCAAAATATGATTAATGCCAAGGAGATTGAGTTCGACCCTCTTGAGACTCCCAACATGATCATTGCTCCCATGTCAAATCATGGCCAGGATTGAGAGAATTTTAGTTCATTTGAATTCTCAAGTTGTATTTTCTTTGTTTGTTCAAACAATTATTGCCATGTCATACTTTGTTATTTCATTAATGCATTGCACATGTTTGTCTTGAAATAATTTGTTTTCATTATGCTTAAACTGCTTTCTTACTTCCTTTTTGTGATATTCAACTCTTGATTACAAGCTCTAAGCCTTTAGAGGGAGGATAACGAGAACGATACCATAATCTCTACAATATGCTTTTGAACAGACCCCGCTGGCGATGTACAGGCGTTGTTTCAAATCCTAAACAGTTGAGTATTTAAGGAAGATAATCCCTAGTCAACCCCTTTGAGCCTAAGAAGTAGGAGTTTTCTTTTCACACAAACTAAAACCCTTAATCATAACCCGGGGCAGGGTAGCTTTCTCATTTAATTCAGAAGTGAATTCAGTGGCAAGCTCTACCTTCATACATGACAAATAGTGTAGAAGATGCTCTCCGAAATATGGTGATGGTTCTGCATAATCATCAAAGCAGGCAGTCATTGTCTCTCAAAAGAAAAGCCCGCTAAGTCAAAAACCTATGAAGGAGACTTAAAAAACTGGGGAATCTCGCTGGCTATAACCACAAAAGAAACAACTCGGGCAAAGGTGGGGATAACAAAATTAAAAAAACGAGGTTCTAAAAATCCTCAACAAAAAGAAAAGATCACAAAAATAACTACCTTCTAAAACAAACTTTCAATTTCTGAACCATCACCGGAATATCGAGGCCAACATTCCAGAACTCAACTGGGATTCGAAATGCACAATTAACTAAGCATAGGACTAAAGAACATTACGAAGAACGGGTGGGTACAAATAAATTTTGAGCCTTTATCCTTTGTTTCTTAAACTGTGAACCGGGGCACGTTATAACCCTTAAAAGTCCTAGCTGAAGCATGGCTTAGTTCGAGGGCATACTGTTACAAAGGTATGCTGACTCCTGTAAGGTTTTCTATAAATCATGAGTTGATATCACATTCTTCCAAATTTTTGTTTTACTACAAAAAATGCATTTTTAAAAAAAAATTCAAGACATACATAAGCTTTGCATTCTTTAAATGACATTGTTTGCATATGGTTAATTGTTCAAATGGCAGAGAAATTCACACAATGAATATTCAGTGAACGAAGACCCCCTCAATGAACAGAATCACCTCAGATGGAATTTTTTTTCCCAATAACAAGCCTTTCATAATCAAGGGGCATGACATGGTGTCTAATTAATCTGGGGCAGTCAAGCCAATATGCAAAGAATCTCTCCAAAAATGTTGAATAGCTAGGGCAGATCTTCATCTGAATCACTCGGGGGCTGTTACATTGATTGGGGATTCCGGCAGAAAATCATTGTGAAATTTGAATCTTTGGTACCACCAAATTTCTTGTTTGTGCCAGTAGTATCAGATGGTGTCTGTATCATGTGTTCAAATCCTTCCATGACAGTTCTTAGAAAAGATACCTAGGAAATTCAAGACTATCAAAAACTTGTTCAAACATCAGGTGCACCAGATTCATCCTGAAGCAGCCCCACACAGGCTCTCATGTATGAAAGGGAACATGTGTTGTACCCACAAATTTTCCCTCTCATTTCTCAATAAATCTCTCATAAGATCTCTATTGATTCAAGACTATACAAGGTTTGATCAGCTCAAGACACCTCCTCAAACAATGACAACACCAAATTAGGATTTGAGTTTTCACAAGGACAATTGGACTTTCAAGGCCTCAAATTACTTTAATGTATCATTAGGATTCCTCAAGGTTTCTCATGTGAAGTTTCAAGTCTTGGATCATAAAATTGCTCAGTCATTTGATCAGATGACCTAAAATCAGTTGTATTGGGGAAAAAGTCAATTGTGGTCAATTAACAGTCAAACTTCATAATTTTTTATCCGTATCAACATTATGAACTCATATATGTCAATTGTTCAAGTTTGGATCACAATTCCTCAAAGAAATTTGATCAGAACACCAAAAGGGAAAAATGGTCAAAATTAGGATTTTGATTGAGAAAGCCCAGTTCTTGACTTTTGACCAAAGAAATGACTTATTGGTTTAAGACATGATCTCAAGGATTCAAGTGCACCATCTTGACCTAATTTCATATTTCAAATCACCTCTCAAGATCTTTGGATTGACAGATGAATTTCAGTCAACTGATGAAAAGTCAACTGTGCACTGAAAAGTCAAACTTTGACTTTTTGATCAAAATCAAGTTTCAAAAATCATATTTCATCAAGAAATGTTAAAATATGAAACTTGTTCATCAAGAAATTCAAAAGTCAAAATTATCTTTGAAAAGTCAAAATTCTAAGACTTAGAAATTTTTCTAAGTGTTAGAATTTTAACATCTTTTTCATAACTTTGTGCCAAATTTCCACCGTGATGCAAGATGATTCAAGGAAAACTTCCAACATGAAAGTTATAGATATCAATGAGATCTAAAACATTGTAAGGCAGAACTTTTCCTAGAAATTCTTGGATTTCAAGTTATGAATTTATGAAGACATGTCCATGAAACTAAAAAGACTTGGTGAAATTTTGCCCTAATTAGTCAGGATTTTGACCTAACTTCATGGCAACTTTTCACCTAGTTCTAAATTGAATCTTCAAAAATGTCCAACATGAAGGTTGTAGGGGATGTTACAAGCTTTTCAAAATGTCCAAGAAATTATTGATATCATACTTGAGCTAATAGTATCGAGAGCAAGAAGTTAGGGTTTCAAACTTGTTTTTCAAGTCATTTTCATGATGAACATTTGATCCAATCCATAGCCATGCTGCATAATTCTCACTTTGCAGGCCTCAAACTTGTTTTTCACTCCATAACTAATGGTTTACACAACTGTTTAGGCCCTTATCCAAGTGTTTGAAGCTTTGTCCAAAATGATTTTCCATTTATGGCACAAAGTTGCCATTTCCATTTTGATAAAGCATCACTTTTGCAATTGTCAACTTCTTGAACTTCTCAATTTTTTTCTCTGCACACAAGAAAATTCAAAACCAAAAGCAACATATCTAACGCCTCTACCAACTCAGACCATGCTTGTACAACACTTTGAGACTTGTCTGCTCACTTTTCTTCAAAAGCAAGTTATAGAGCCAAAAGGCTAGAATTCAGAAACCTTGAGTGCATTTGATCTCTAACCTTTTCCATACATATACACAAATATATTGCAACATAAGACACGAGTTCAAGCACCCCAAAACACTCTCAAGAACTCTGCAACTCAAAATTTGCCATAACTTGACAGTTTTGAACCTCACATAGCCATCTCCAAATCCACTCGTGAGTATTGAGTTTTAACCATCCAAAAACTTAATTTACATCATATCAAAGTGATCCAGGCCTTTGTTTCTGAACTGTAACTCCATTTGCACCTTTCACCATTTTCAAAACTGAAGCTTACAACTTGACTTGAGTTGGGAGTTTCAACCAACCTCAAAGCAAAGTAGGAGTTGGAACACACTCAAGGAGGTCCAGGCAAGCTAAAGAGATCATCATGCCATCTCATATTCTTATCAAACTCCATACACGAACACAGCTGTAAGAGGTAAGTTTTCAAACTTCAATATCTTGATACAAGCATTTTTGTGCATACATTCTGAAGTAAAATGTAGATATCATTACCCTGGAGCTGTACATATCCATAGTTTTCATTTATATGGCATGTGCTTAGAGAATTTTATGTTTGAATCTATCGAAAAAGTTAGGTCAGGATTTGGTACTTTTAGAAATACATGCACATCTTTGATTGTTAGTCCGAATTGTTTACATTTTTGGAATCCTGGTAAAATTTCAAACAAGTTTGATGTTGGGAGTTTTGAGAATGGATGAGAAATGAACGAGTTACAGGGGCCCTGGCTGGAAGTTGAAGATGAAGTTCATTTCTAGGAATGGATTTGTGTTATATATTTATGGTTTTGTTTAAGTTAACAGATGTATAGCCACCCTAGTGGTAAGGCAGCGCGCGTATCATGTCAAGGGCGTGGGTTCAAGCCCCAGCGCAGCCACTTTTTCATTTTTCAACATTTTCCTTTGTTTTGTCACACAGCATGCACGCCTGGGCCTAAGGCCATTGGTCCTTTTTTTTTGCTGAGACTCACCCCCTTCCTGCTTGTCACAACACAA
Organism: Vicia faba; assembly: GCA_948472305.1. Taxonomy (NCBI): domain Eukaryota; kingdom Viridiplantae; phylum Streptophyta; class Magnoliopsida; order Fabales; family Fabaceae; genus Vicia; species Vicia faba. The sequence continues at coordinate 1,048,587,146 of OX451739.1, forward strand.
CCCATTTATTTATTTTCTGATTTCCAAACAAAAATATTATTGGGCCAGGCTTCAAACAAAACTGTTTTTTTCTAACATACACCCTAAATGTCATTTTCAACCCCTAACTTTGATTTTTATATTTTATTTTATTTTATTTTTATTTATTATTTTTATCATTATTATTATTATTTTTTTATTAATAAAAATCCAAAAAAATAGTTTATTTATTTATCTAATATATTTATATTCTCTTATTTTTTATTTCTTTTTTTTAAACTAAACAAGACAAAAATATTTTCTTAAACAAATTTAATTATTTTTCCTAATAAATTAATAATTAGATTTAGGTTTAGTTATTTTCTTTTTATTTAAAATAAACTTAGAATTTAGGTTTCTTTTAATTAATTAATTTCCATACTATTTTTATTAAACTTAAAACATTTTTTAAGAAAACCCTAAAAAATGCTCTCTAACTTAATTTCATTTCTTAATTAGTTTAGGTTTAATTTTATTTATCTTAATTAATTACTTCTTTTAATTAATTAGGTCAAAACCAAACCCTTTCCTCAAAAACCAAACAAAAATTCATTTCTTTTCCATTTACATCATTGCCCATTATATTTATTCATTTCTTGTATATTATTCAATATGGTTGTAATAGATAATTAGGTTTAATTTCTTGCAATCCCCATTTGTAAATTTGTATACCCCATCCCCAAATGATGTAATAGCGTAGTAAATTTACTTTCCGCAGATTATCGCTTTCATATAAATGCTAGTAATTAGGGTTTGTATGGAAAGATAAAAATCAACAAGTAGATAACCCTAATCAGAGATTAAATGCATGCAAATAAACACTTGCACACTTGCACCTCTAAGGTTAACTCCACTTGTTGCCTAAAAAATGGACATGTTATGCATGTGGGATGTCTTAGCAAAAACAAATCAAAAATACAAGATCATAGTCCCTTGATGACGCTACAAATGTTGCCTTACAAATGATCTTAATGCCTCAAAGAGAAATGTTAAGATATCTTACAACATTGTTATCATGACTATACGATGACCCACGCCCGTCCCTTTACATCCAAAGATAAGGCTTCTCACCAATCAATGGTAAGATAACAATATCAAAGGAAAGGAGAAATGAACAAAAGACTTTTGAGTAGGTAGAAATGTTCTTAGTTTCTTGCTCACTTTCAAAACAAATATTCTTGTTCACTTTCAAAACAAACACTTCAATACAAACACTTTCAAAACAAGCACACACCATACACTTTCAAAACATGAAATATTTTCAAAAGTCCAACACTTTGTACACATTCTCGCTGAAACGAGAATAATTACAAAGTTTGCCTAAATGAAGGCGCCTTTTCAAAATACTTTCAAAAACCACCACAAAGAACATTTTCAAACAAAACAAGTGATCTAGCAAGCAACTAAGATCCCATAGATAACTATGGATGAAAAGGGTGCTAACACCTTCCCTTTTCATAATCTACCCCTCGAACTCAAGAAATAATCTCAAAGGTCTTTCCAGTTCTTTTCAACCTTTCCTTTTGGATAAAAGAAAAGTCAGTGGCGGCTCTTGCTAACCGAAACAATTGCGATAAACGCAAAACATACCAAGTCAATTCTCCCAGCGTATTATAACATGCGATCACATAAACATTTTCTGGCATTTCTACAACACTTGTTGTCATAGACTGTGACAACTCTCCATATCCTATGAGCGCAGACATAGTCAGAAAATACTACGCATGAAAAAGAGCTTCTAGGTTGACAAGACTATGCAAAATTAAGGACATCCCAGCGAACCAAAAGAGTTCGGGCAAAAATTAGGGATATATACAAAAATTGTACACCCGACAAGTAGAAAACCTAAAAAGGAGGCTTGAGAAAAAATGGTATTCCGGTGGCTAAAAACCTGAAAGGACGGTCCAGACAAAAGTTAGGGATTAAAAACGTAGGACTATGTCCCTTCATCTTGTCATTTGTTTATCAGTAAAAGACTTATCATCCTGATCAGCGTTTACCAAGCACCCCAGGAGTTGGGATAACACTCAAACCATCCACAAAGTCTCTGCAGGTACTTTCTCCAGCAGGTACAGAAGCGGGGGCATATTACTAAAAAGTCGCCGCCATATCCTCAGCTTACAACCTAGTGATGTCAGGTGTTCTTGTATCTCCGACAGAATAGGAATTTCCAACTACTGCTCCGACGTCACATTTTCCCCAGTAAAGTCGTCAAACTTCTCAGGATTCCCCAATAGGATTTCACAAAATCCTCAGGTAGTGCACAGAGCTTTCCTTCCCTAACAGAGTTTATTTCTCTAACAACGGAAGATCATCTCCCAGCAGTTCATCTTCAACAAAATCTGAAGACCTACATTCTTCATCGCCAGCTGCAATCAGGGATTTATTTTTCCTAATTCAACAGCGCTGCAATAGAACAACTGATACATTCACATATTGCATTCATATATCATTCTACAAATGTAATAGCATCTGCAGTACAAATGCATACATGCCAATCTCATTTATTTTGAGAACACCATTACATAATGCATTTCATACATCATGACATTGCATACAGCTAATGCTTTACCTTTTCAGGAAAGATCAATCAACAAATATTTATCATCAACAATTTTCAACGGGTCCAGGATTAGCTCCTGAAACAAAACAGAGTAATCATCATGAAGCAATCTTACACGCGCTCATCATGAAGCAATCTTACACGGGTTTCTTCTGACTTTCAAATACAGCTTTACACGGGCTCATCCTAAAGAAGTCTTATACGGATTCCTTCTCATTCTGAAGTAACCCTACCCAGGTTCCTTCTCACAATCTCCAGATGCAAATTTACACAAACTCATCTTGAGGCAACTCTACCCAGGTTCCTTCTCTGGAATTTCCAGATGCAGTTTTACACGAACTCATCTTGAAGAAACCCTACCCAGGTTCCTTCTCATAATTTCCAGATGCAGTTTTACACGGACTCATCCAGAGGCAACCCTACCCAGGTTCCTTCTCACAATTTCCAGATGCAGTTTTACACGGACTCATCCTTAGGCAACCCTACCCAAGTTCCTTCTTAAAATTTCCATATGCAGTTTTACACGCACTTATCCTGAAGCTGCCCTACCCAGGCTCCCTCTCATATATCTCCTAAAACAGTCCTACCCAGGTTCCTTCTCATACACTTCCAGATGAAGTCTTACCTGGACTCATCCGGAAACAGTCCTACACAGGTTTCTTCTTATACATTTCCAGATAGCAGTTAATTTCATTCTCCCCAGCAAATAAAGACGCACGCATACTCCACCAAGGACGCCTTGTCTATCGAAGGACATCTACACAGCTTGCCTCCAAGAAAGCCCAGAAAGTTGCACCAGCCATCCCATATTCAGGATTCCAAATCAAAGTATCTTCAGTGGGTAAAAACTTTTAATCTTATTCAATCTACAATGTAAACTCATGTGGATTGCATTTTCATATTATTCTTGTTATTTGTAAATGGTTTAAGAAATCGAAACTCATGGCATAGACATTTGTAAATCAAAGCAGTCCAGAGTTTCACTTTTCGTTTGGCCCTGAAACTAACAAAACTTACAGGATTCAAATGTTAGTTTTCCTTTATCTAGATTGAACAATTAGCTCAGATGGTAAATGAAGGCGTGCGCTGGATGGAGGACCTGGGATTCTAATCCCAGGTCAGGCATTTTCATTTTCTTTCTAACATGTAATATGCAGATCTGATACATACAATGGCTAGGAGCTCATCATACACCATCAGATTATCACCATCAGATCATAACTGATCCAGATCTAAGCGCGTCAACATTCAAATCCATGGTGCATCCTCTGGAGGTCAGCGGCGCTGAATCCCACGCTGACTCTGGGTTTGCCATTTTCTGGGCCTAACATCAGCACCCCCTAATTGCTGATTAACACCCAGGCCCATGTTTTGATCCTTTTATTTATTTTATTTTCTTTATTTCTTTAAATTTTCATTTTTATTAATTTAAAAAAAAACATAAAACCTTAGGATTAGTTTTTTTAAATTTAATAATTAATTTATGAATGAATTAATTAATTAAGTTTAACTTTTCTTCAAAAAAAAAATTAAAATAAGTTAGAATTTAGGTTTAATTTCCTTAAAAACAAACAAAAAAAACTTAGATAATTTTCTTAATTAAATTTTATTTATCTAAATAAGTTAAAGGATAATTAATTTAGTTGTTTTTTACAGAAAAATTCAAAAACAATAAAAAGATTTTATTCTTAGGATTTTAATCGTCCTTTTATTTCGCGCGCATTATTTATTTTCCCATTTATTTATACTAATGTAATTGCCTAATGGATGTAATAGATTAACTAGTACTCTTTACTACTTTCTTTATTTTCCTTCCCCCAAATTTTATGACATGTAAATATCCTCCTCCCTGAAGTTTTGTAATAGCGTAGGATTTACTTTCCGCACTTCATATTTTCTGCATAATATTACTGTTAGTAAGTAGGATTGTATGACAAGATCTGAAAGCAAACGGTAGAACACCTAAATGTTTAAGGATAAATAAATGAAACATAACACACTCACACATGCGTACCTCTAGGGTACCCCCACTTCGGTTGCCTTCGGAAACAGTCACAATTCTCGAAACGTGAGAATTTTTAGTGGTTGTCCTTTAGTTCAAGAGATCACAATCCCTCGATTACCCTTTCGATGTCACCTCGGTTAAAAAGTGATCTTAGAACATTAGGACAATTACTAAAAGTTCTTACCCAGTTTCCTTAGTGACCGTAAACGTCCATTCGATAGTCCCTCAACATCCAACGATAGGGCTACCTACTCACTAATAGTAGGATAACACTATCTAAAGGAAAGGAGGAAAAGAACACCTTTTTCGAGTAGGTAGATAACTGCTAAGTGTCGCACGCGCAAAATCAGAGCTAAGAGATGAACTCAATTGCGACAGTGATGATATATAAAGAAATGTAGCGGTAAAGATTTGAGATTAAGCCATCAATTGACTTATTTCAACACAATGAAGTCGCCACCGCACTTTATTGTTTCTAAAGGGAAATGGGAAAAAAGAGAACAAAACCCACAATGAAATAAAAGATCAGAGGTCAAGGTACGGGGGTCGATTATGCAAAGGGAGGGTATTAGCACCCTAAGTATCTACGGTACTCCGCATGATCCACTTTGTTTGGTTTCTTTTAAAAGGAGTGTTATGTAAAGGTTTACTTGCTAAAGGAAAAGAATGAATGAGTATTTGCAAACAAAATAAAATGAAATGTTTTTTATTATTTTTGTTGCTCGCCTTGGGTCGTAAGACTTAGTTCCTACGTACTCCCCCGTGCAATGGGAAAGTCAGAGCACCGTAGTTTAGCTAGAAAAGACTTATCTATTGGTTGATTTTAAACAAAGAGACAAGTCGTCATTGTTAGGAGAGAAATCTCGACTAACACCCACAAGGTGTGAGAGAGATGGACCATGCGTCAGCAAGAGTGAGGGTTTAAGAACGCCTCTAGTACTCAAGTGGAAAAGTTGACACCTTTATAACCATGGGGATAGGATAATGTTGCTCGACTATCAATGAATCATGTCTCATTTTGAAAAAAGTTTTAAAGGGTAAAGGTGCTCGAGTGTACAAAAGAATTTGAATGAGTTGAAGTGTTTTTGTTAATTTTGAAAGATGTCAAAGTATGATTAAATGAATTGAAGTTTGTTTAAAGAAAAGAAGTTTTAAAAGAGAAGGCACTCGACCAGGTCGAGGTTTATTATGAAATCGGTTTGAGTTTATAAACAAAGAAGATTTTGAAAAAGATGAGAAGATTTTTAAAATTAAAGAAGATGGGAGGAGGTGAAGGGACTATCCTAAAGCATAAGGTAAAAGCTAAGGAGAAGAACCATCTAACCAACAAGAAGCCAATACTTGACATTATGGGTCAAGATAGAATTCCCATTCTTTGGATTGAAACCAAGCAAGGATACCAAACCTCTTGAGAAGGACCAAACTTCAAATGTATGAAGTCTTCGAAAAATCGGGCAGAGTAACGGTTGTATAAAGATGAATTCCAGATTACATACAACGTATGTAATCACAATAACCTGCACACAAAACAAACAAATAACCCAACGTCTTGAGGTAAACCTCGAGAACTGCAGACAAAGTATCAATTAAGGTCACAAGGTCTCCAACATAGTCCAAAGTCTCTAATCCTAAGTCTAAGAAGTCCAATACTCCATAATGCAAAGGATAGTAACCTAGTAGTCCAAGTATCATTAATGTTTTTTATGGTTCTTGTTGATTATTAAGTGTCTTTAAAAGGAAAAAAAAGCTCAAGTGAGCAAAATAAAAATGACATAAATGTAAATGCTCAAGTGAGCAAAGATGAAAATAGCATGAAATGTAAATGCAAAAAGTAAATGGTACATAAAGTAAAGAGCATAAAATAAAAGTATAAAATAAAGTCAATTGTTAGAAATTAGTGGTTAGTTGGATGACCATCTTGAAACTTGCATTTGGAACTCATTAGAGGATTGGTAGAACCAAAGCCTCCACACAACAAGTTAAATTTACTTTTTTTCAAGTATATCATCCATTTTGGAATCCTAAAAAAGTAACATTTAATGATCAATGATGTTTAAGTGATCCGCGTTGACCAAAATTGATGAAGATCCATTAGAGGATTGGTAGAACCAAAGCCTCCACACAATGAGTCTCAAGGTTATTGGATCAAAGAGATCAAATTAACATACTTGGGTTTGCAAACATAGGTTTGGGCCACGAATGATCATTTATTCGAATCGGGATAAAATTTAGCACTATGTTAAGCAATCGTAAGTGGACTTATGTAGAAGTCGCACCTATTTTAAGGCCGGTCAATAGCAATCTATGTACTTCATGTTTGGATAAATGATATAGAGATCATCATCCCTTAACATGTAGCACAATTAAAAAATAAAGGGATAAGATGAAGAGGGAGGGGAATGATAAGCTAATTTGGATCACTACCTCAAATTTCTTTCAACTTTAAATTCAATCACTCATCTAGATGGATTAAAGCACTAAACATATCATTAATCCAAAGCACCAAATATGAATAAAATAATTAACTCTTTGGTAGATTTGAATTTATGAACATTTATCCAACTTCATCTACACCACAAAGTCCATTGAATTTAAAGATAAATTGGATATTTAAAATTGCAATCCAAACCAACAATCAAAAGGAGTGAGTAGAAAAAGCATTTTGGATCAAAGCTTCCCCAAAATAAGGAAAAAAAATTCATTTTGTCTCTGTGCAAATCGATTGCACTACAATGCAAATCGATTTGCACAGTGAATTTTTCAAAAAATTAAGCAAATTTCACTTTGTGCAATAGATTGCACTGTTACAACTATTGATTGCACACTGTTACAGACAACAAAACAACATTTTAAAAGGCCAAATCCTTGTTCAAAATTTCCATCAAACACCTTATGATCATGGATTCAATTGAGCAAGAAAATTCCATCAAATTATGAGAAAATATCACCAATCGAATCACAAAACAATGCTCAATGAATCAACCCAAAGATCAACAAGAGATCAAATTGTGAAAGATGGAAAGTTTGACTCTTTTGTGAAGGTAAGATTGGAAGTTTGATTCTTCAACACGAAGAACTCTGCCAAATTTGCTTGGGAAGAAAATGTCTTGAACCAAATTTGTCACACTTGTAAATTGTATTGAACTAATGATCTTCTGAGGAAGAATATGGAGAGCTGCTTGGGGATTTGTCCCAGATTAGCTGACTGTTGAGGATAAAATGATCCTGGCTTCAGTCAAAAGTTGTTGGAAATGAGTTGATCATGGCTTGAGCTTTGAAATGTTTGTTGGAAATAAACTGATCATGGCTTCAGTTTTGAAATGACTATTGGAGATAAACTGATCATGGCTTCAGCTCTGAAATGATTGTTGGAAATAAACTGATCATGGCTTCAGTTCTGAGATGACTGCTGGAATAAATTGATCATGGCTTCAGTTCTTGAAATGACTGTTGGAAAGGAATGCCCCAGTATGGGTCTTGAAAATGATCTTCTGGATAACAATTTCTGAGAAAAATCGCACTGAGCAACAAATATTGAATTGATTCGCAAATGGACCTAGAAGATACTTGCCCCTTATAGGGTCACTGACCAAGTTTTTCAGCTGTTTGAAATTCCTTGATGAGGAAAGCTTGTTTGCAAGCAAAATTGTTTATTCAAACATGGTAATTTTAATGCAAAAATCATGCAAAAGTTTTGAATTCAAAATCATTTTTGAAATGATGTTATTGGTGTATGGAAAATGCATCACTGGTTAAAACACAATGGTTTATACTTTTAAAGTGAAAGAGAAAGCAAAGGTATGATACCAAAACAAATGATTCGCAAAAGATCTTAGGAATCATTTTATGCAACCTTGCTGTAGTATGCTTTCAAATGAAACCTGGCTTCAATTAGGTCTTTTAAGGGTTGTAATATGGTCTGATTCACGGTTTAAGAAATAAAGGATAAAGGCTCAAAGTTTATCTGTACCCAACCCAACTTCGTGATGTTCTTCAATCCTACGTTCAATTAATTCAGAATATACATTCAGGTTCCAAGAGAGTTTGGAATTGCACTAATGGCGGCAATGACGATGGCTAGAAGCTAATGGATTCTTGAGAATGACAGTCATTTCTTCTTACATTATTTTGTTGTTTTAAGGACTTTTGTCAACTCTGGTGGAGAATTTTGAGGATTTGAAGACCTCTTCTGATTGAATTTATTATTCCCAACTTTTGCCTGAACTGTTTCATTTAGAATTACAGTCAGCGGGATGCCCCAGTTTTTTTGCCTGGGTCTCCTTCATAAGTTCTGACTTAGCAGTTTTTTGGATTATTTTTCAATCTTTTTTTTTCTTTTTTATTTTTGGAAAGATAATGACTACCTTTCTCAATGATTACGTGGAACCATCTGTGTCATTTTTGGTTTAAGAGCATCTTTGACACTTCTTGTTGTGTGTAAAGGAAAGCTTGATCGTGACCTTTGTTGAAAGTTGTCTTGCAAGATTTCTCTTGTAATTGAATGCACAACCAAATTAACTGAGAACTACCCATCCCCAGGTTAAGATTGCGGGTTTTTTCGTATAGAAAGAAACTCCAACTTCTAGGCTCAAAGGAGTGAACGAGGGATTAACTTCCTTATTGCTCCGGTGTTTGGGAGTTGAAACAATGCATGTATATCCTCAGCAAAGTTTTATTCGAAAGCATACCAGCAACAATTATGGGTATTTCGTTTTCATCATCCTCCCTCAAATCTTTTCATAAACAAAAGCTTGATAAAGGGAGTAAACAAAACGTGTTTTTGAAAGCATGTAAATGAAAATGATTTGAATCAAAACATTGCAATGCTCTTTTCATTAAACTTAACATGAAAGTATAAACAGTATTTGAAAGCAACAATTTTAACATAAACAAGGGAAAATGCAAACAAAAAGAAACATGGCCTAGTGACTAATCAGTAACAAGGATTAGATGTCCTGTCTGAAACACTGGCTTTAGGAAGTGACTTTTGAGGGTACCCCGACTCAGTCTTCAGCCACTTTGTTTTGGCAAAGGATTGTTAATAACATTAGGACATGCCTCTTTGAAAATGAGAATATTTTCTTTCACTAGTTCTTGCACTCTGTTTTTCAATTCATAGCAGCTTTCTAAATCATGACCGGCAGCTCCCTGATGAAATTCACAGTGAAGGTCAGATCTGAACCCGGTTGGAGGAGGATTTCAAGGAACCAGAGGCCTAGTCGTAATCAAGCCCTTCTGCACCAATGCAGGATACAATTCAGTGTAATGCATAGGGAAGGGATCAAATTGAGCCCTATTCCGATTCTGATTTTGCACAATATTCTGTTGTTGAGGAACCTGAACTGGTTGAGCATTGACCACAGGAGTAACAACCGCTACATGTGATTGATCAATATATTGAGGCCTGCGGCGAGGTTCTCTTCTCTCAGTCGAGATAACATTGGCTTCTACCTCTTTCTTCTTCTGAAAGTTCCCAAGGTATTTCTTTGCACCATTAGAAGATTCAGCAGCTTTAGACACTTTACCATTCTATATTCCTTCTTCTAATCTTTGGCCGATAGTCACCAGGTCTGTGAAGCTGGAGGACACACTACCAATCATCTTCTTCCAAAAGAAAGGGGACAAAGTATCCATGAACAAACCAGTTAACTATTTCTCTGCCAGAGGTGATTCAACTTGAGATGCCAATTCTCTCCATCGTTGAGCATATTCCTTGAATGATTCTTTCTCATTCTGAAACATATTTTGCAGTTGGAAACGGTCAGGTGCCATGTCAAGGTTGTATTTGTATTGCTTTATGAAAGCATCAAAAAGATATTGGAAGCATTGGATACGACCTTTCTCAAGTCCCATATACCATTTCAATGAAGCTCCACTCATACTATCTTAGAAACAATGGATAAGAAGCTTGTCATTCTTTGTGTAAGAAGATATCTTTTGAATGTACATCACCAAATGAATTTTTGGACAAGTGTGCCCCCGGTATTTCTCAAAATCGGGAGTCTTGAACTTTGCAGGCATACCCAGATCAGAAACTAGGCACATGTTTTAAGTAGCAATACCAAAGACATCATTACCTTCCATAGCTCGGAGTATATTCTCTAAAGTTTGATATTTTTCTTTGAACTTTTCCAACTCACCAAAGTCTTCTTGACTTACACATCGAGGACTGGCAGCATGGTACTTAAAGAGAGGATTCCCAAAAGCAGCTTGTGCAGCAGGTTGACGAGAAGCAGTATGAACGATTGGCTGAGGTTCAGCAAAAATTGGAGCCTGAAAGACTGGTCGGGAAGACTAGACAACCATTGAAGTAATTGCAACAGGGCGAGAGTATTTATGAGGTAATCCAAACTCTAACCATGTAGTGGATGTATGTTGGATAGGTTGAGTGTCAACGGAAGCAGTTGGGATTTCAGATATCACAGTCCTTTGAGTTGGCTCTCCTCTGGTAATCAGGACTTGCAACATCTCAGTAAGTTTATCCATGCCTGACTTTAACTCATTGATTTCCATTCTGACTTCCATGTTGTGTTGTTCTTGGCGTTCCATTCTCAATCTGACAGCAACTCTAGTCCCGTAGTTGTGTTGAGGAATCAGCTTAACGGTAGATGACTAACTGGAAGAAAGAAGCAACTGGGAATAAGATCCTAAACAACCTGGATGTATGCAGAATGATGCAGAGGATGCAAATGATATGCAATGTTATGCAACGCACTGCACAGTAACAGGATCACGTGGTTCAGAGTCACGAGCCTAGAGTCAAAGGTACAACCCATAAGGTATGGACTAACGGTTATCACCTGCCGAACAAGTCTCTAAGAGTTACCAGAGTCTACATCCTTCCTTCAGATATTACCAACGTCCCGATTAACTCGGTAATTAGAAATATGCTCAGGAAAAACTCGTCCGAGCATAGCATCGCGTGACAACCATTTTCGGATTACTTTGTTATAGCTTCCACACTACACCTAAAAGGCCAAGATGAGTTAGGTATTCTACGGTCCTCAGCTTCAGACGGCTCCCAGGTCGAAAGCAGTACATTTTCCCGATTACTCGGTAAACGACACTACAGTCAAAGGGGCCTCCACTGAGTGGGGGATCTCATGTCTTCTTTTTTGGGATTACTCCATCAAAGTTAACATGACTATACTGCCCGTCCTATCTTATGTTTGCCCAAAGTCTGGGTAGAAGACTTATAAGAAATCACCAAACCCCTTTAAACCAGGAAAATCCATACAAACATATATACAGAATAATTGGAAGTAATAAACAACAAGTAAAACAATATATACACACTCATAGAGTAGAAACAAACAAATCTAGGATTGACCCACTTTGGAATGGACCAACAATAGGTCAATCTGTCCCCAGTGACGTCGCCACTTTATGTCGCACGCGTAAAATCAGAGCTAAGAGATGAACTCAATTGCGACAGTGATGATATGTAAAGAAATGTAGTGGTAAAGGTTTGAGATTAAGCCATCAATTGACTTATCTCAACACAATGAAGTCGCCACCGCACTATATTATTTCCAAAGGAAAACGGGAAAAAAGCGAACAAAACCCACAATGAAATAAAAGATCAGAGATCGAGGTACGGGGGTTGGTTATGCAAAGGGAAGGTATTAGCATCCTAAGCATCAACGGTACTCCACGGGATCCACTTTGTTTGGTTTCTTTTAAAAGAAGTGTTATGTAAAGGTTTACTTGCTAAAGGAAAAGAATGAATGAGTATTTGCAAACAAAAGAAAATGAAATGTTTTTTATTATTTTTGTTGCTCGCCTTGGATCGTAAGACTTAGTGCCTACATACTCCCTCGTGCAATGGGAAAGTCATAGCACCGTAGTTCGGCTAGAAAAGAATTGTTTGTTAGTTAATTTTAAACAAAGAGACAAGTCGTCATTGTTAGGAGAGAAATCTCGACTAACGCCTACAAGGTGTGAGAAAGATGGACCATGCATCAGCAAGAGTGAGGGTTTAAGAACGCCTCTAGTACTCAAGTGGAAAAGTCGACACCTTTATAACCATGGGAATAGGAGAATGATGCTCTACTATCAATGAATCATGTCTCATCTTGAAAAAAGTTTTGAAGGGTAAAGGTGCTCGAGCGCACAAAAGAGTTTAAATGAGTTGAAGTGTTTTTGTTAATTTTGAAAGATGTCAAAGTCTGATTAAATGAATTGAAGTTCGTTTAATGAAAAGAAGTTTTAAAAGAGAAGGCACTCAACAAGGTCGAGGTTTATTATGAAAGTGGTTCGAGTTTATAAACATAGAAGATTTTGAAAAAGATGAGAAGATTTTGAAAATTAAAGAAGATGGGAGGAGATGAAGGGACTATCCTAAAGCATGAGGTAAAAGCTAAGGAGAAGAACCATCTAACCAACAAGAAGCCAATACTTGACATTATGGGTCAAGATAGAATTCTAATTCTTTGGATTGAAACCAAGCAAGGATACCAAACCTCTTGAGAAGGACCAAACTTCAAATGTATGAAGTCTTCGAAAAATTGGGCAGAGTAACGGCTGTATACAGATGAATTACAGATTACAGACAAATTATGTAATCACAATAACTTGCACACAAAACAAACAAATAACCCAATGTCTTGAGGAAAACCTCAAGAACTCCAGAAAAAATATCAATTAAGGTCACAAGGTCTCCAGCATACGCCAAAGTCTCTAATCCTAAGTCCAAGAAGTCAAATACTCCATAATGCCAAGGATAGTAACCAAGTAGTCCAAGTATCATTAATGTTTTTTATGGTTCATGTTGATTATTAAGTGTCTTTAAAAGGAAAAGAAAAGCTCAAGTGGGCAAAATAAAAATGACATAAAAGTAAACGCTCAAGTGAGCAAAGATGAAAATAGCATGAAATGTAAATGCAAAAAGTAAATGGTACATAAAGTAAAGAGCTTAAAATAAAAGCATAAAATAAAGTCAATTGTTAGAAATTAGTGGTTTGTTGGATGACCATCTTGAAACTTGCATTTGGAACTCATTAGAGGATTGGTAGAACCAAAGCCTCCATATAACAAGTTGCATTTTCTTTTTGTCAAGTATATCATCCATTTTGGAATCCTCAAAAGTAACATTTAATGATCAACGATGTTTAAGTGATCCGCATTGACCAAAATTGATGAAGATCCATTAGAGGATTGGTATAACCAAAGCCTCCACACAATGGATCTCAAGGCTATTGGATCAAAGAGATCAAATTAACATACTTGGGCTTGCAAACATATGTTTGGGCCATGAATGATCATTTATTCGAATTGGGACAAAATTTAACGTTATATTAAGCAATCGTAAGTGGACTTATGTAGAAGTCGCACCTATTTTGAGGCCGGTCAATAGAAATCTATGTACTTCATGTTTGGATAAATGATATAGAGATCACCATCCCTTAACATGTAGCACAATTAAAAAAGAAATGGATAAGATGAAGAGGGAGGGGCATGATAAGTTAATTTGGATCACTACCTCAAATTTATTTCATCTTTAAAATCAATCACTCATCTAGATGGATTAAAGCACTAAACATATCATTAATCCAAAGCACCAAAAATGAATTAAATAATTCACTCTTTGGTAGATTTGAATTGATGAAACTTTATCTAACTTCATCTATACCACAAAATCCATTGAATTTAAAGAGAAATTGGATATTTAAAATTGCAATCCAAACCAACAATCAAAAGGAGTGAGTAGAAAAAGCATTTTGGATCAAAGCTGCCCCAAAACAAGGTAAAAAATGCATTCTGTCTCTGTGCAAATCGATTGCACTACAATGCAAATCGATATGCACAGTGAAGTTTTCAAAAATTTGAGCAAATTTCACTTAATGCAATCGATTGCACTGTTACAACAATTGATTGCACGCTATTACAAACAACAAAACAACATTTTAAAAGGCCAAATCCTTGTTCAAACTTTCCATCAAACACCTTATGATCATGGATTCAATTGTGCACGAAAATTCCAACAAATTATGAGAAAATAGCACCAATGGAATCACAAAACAATGCTTATTAAATCAACCTAAAGATAAACAAGAGATCACATTGGAAAGATGGAAAATCCAACTTACCAAAGGTAGATCTAGAGAATTATCAACATAACTTCAAGAATTTGCTTCAATTCAACCATAAGAATCAATTGCCCAAGCTTGGATGTAGAGAATTGATGAATAAAAAGTGTTTAGATGAAGGTTTAGCTCAAAGATTAGTAAGCTTCAATGCAAAACTTACTAAATTTTTGAAAATGGAGCTTTGAGTGGATTTGATGGATGGAGAGAATTGAGAGATTTTTTAGCAAAGTGATTTTGGCTATCAAAAGCTTGAAATTTGAATGAAATGAGGGCTCTATTTATAGAGTTTAGGATTGGGATTAGTGGTAATTTGGTAATTGATTCTTGGAGCCAAAATTTGAATTAATGATAATTCTTTCAAAAAATGATGAAAAATTGGAGCCAAAATTTGACAAGATTGAAATTGCTGATTTTTTTCAAATTTTCACGCTGTGCCATCGATTTGCACAGTGTATTTTTTCAAAAATTGCGCAAAATGCACTTTGTGCAATCGATTAAACTCTAGGAGAAATCGATTGTACAGTGAAAAAAATTTAATTCTTTTTCTTTGCAAATAGAGATTTTAGGGAAATAATACCGGAAAACCTTATTTGCCATATGCTTCGACTCGGTACCTACAAAACACAAATTACCACTTGTTGTACCCCAAAATTTTCCCTCCCATATTTTCCAAGACATTTCAAGAATAGTCTCCAAGTTGCTCAAGATTGCTCAAGAGTTGGACAGTCAAGTCATCTCCTAAGGCATTCAATCTCAAAATTAGGGTTTTGTGTTTCATCAAGGTCCTTACATCCAAATGACCTCAAGTTCTCCCCAATTTCCTAATATGTTCACAAGTTCATCCATGTCAAATTTCAAGCCTTGCTGAGGAAGTTTGGTCAGTCAATTGCTCAAGAGGCCCAAAAATCGACTGTGCTAGAGCAACAGTCAACTGTGACCTACAAATAGTCAAACCTCAAGATTTTTTTTCAACATTCTCATTTTGAAGGATAATTCATCATTTGATCAAGGGTTGATCATGATTCATCAAGGATTTCTCAAGATTCATCAAGATTCAAAAGTTGTTAAATTAGGGTTTTGCAAGAAAAGTCAACTCAACTTTAACCAAGCATAACTTTCTCATACTTTATGAGAAATGACCCATCCAAATCTCATTTTGAAGAGGATGCAATTTTATACAATCCATATTCACACCCAAAGATCAAGAAATGCACTCACAAGAAGTTACAAATTTGGACATTATAGGTCATTTTTGAAAGTCAACAAAAAAACCTTTTTTCCAAAGCTTATAACTTGAGCGTGGAATTTCCAAATGCGATGAGACCAAAAGGGTGGGTTAGAGGATATCTCAAGGTTTCTAAAAAGTCCAAGAACACCTCTAAAAGTTCAAAATTGAAGAAGTTATGCATTGTTGAAGTTGGGCATTTTTCCAAAATTGCCAAAAGTCAACTATCCTCAAAACTTCAAATTTTGTCAAAAGGGCCCACTTTTTTCCACTTGATTTGATCTTGTCACACCACACACGTGTCCTATCTTCAGTCTTGTGTCCATTCATTGATTTTTCTATTTTATTTGATTTTTATTAATTTAATTCATTTTAAATCAATTTAAATCTAAATAAAATCCAAATATTGATGAAATAGGATCTTTTTGATTGATACAATTTTCAATTATCATCATGGACAAGATCAAACTCGTATCAAGCCATGTTATGAACAAAATATTGGATTTGGGACATTTTTGGAAGCTTTGTAATGGAAGATCATATCAAATCCAAAATCATCAATGCACAAAGATTGGATCCACAAAACTTGACCTAATGCATTGCCTTATACATATACAAACCAAAGGCACACGATTAAAGACCTAGAGGATGCACAATCAGAAAAAACCAAAACTTGGAAAAAGCTTGAAAAGTTGGAAACTGAAATCACATCTGGAGGCCAATTCAACACAAAAACTCAACGTGGTTCTCTTGCTAGACATCCACTGAATCTATTGCAATCAAAAGCCAAGCCATTCATCACCTAAAACGCACTGTAAGTCTCCCTGAAAACCGACCTGTACATGAAATCGTATTCACATATTCATGCGTTTCCTTGCTAAAATCTTTGCACAATCATGCTAATCGGTCCATTTAGAGACTTTCTGCATTAACCAATTGAGTTTTCATGGCCTGTAATGCAATACCCGAATCTAGGGTTTTTGTTTCTTGTTTTTAGGCGTTTGAATTTCAGGTAAAATTGAGGCAAATAATGGACAGGGATGAATTCAGGAGGAAGAGACGAGCATGATGATGGTCTCAGAATTCGTTTCCATAGCCTAGAGAATATTTTAGGAGACACCCATGGATTTAGCTGCGGATAAAAATCCGCAGGTAAATATCCAGGGTTCATTGGGGAAGACGATGACGCGTCCCTTTCTAATTGGCCCATTCAAAATATTCGCGCTTATTTTTTTTTATTTCAGGCATAATAGTGGTTTTCACATATTATTTTCTTTTCTTATCATATTAACAACAAAAGCAGAGTGGCGTGGTGGTAGGTGCGTTGTTCAGTGACTCATGGGACCTGGGTTCGAATCCCAGGTCCCCCAATGCATTTGTTTCATTTTTCTTCAGGTTATTCCATGTGATTTGCAAAGTGTAATCCACCATACGCCTTCAGATCTCAACGTGCCAGATGGCCTCCAGGCCAAATCTGATGGTCTAGTGGGGAGATCCATCATGCACTCCAGACAGCGCACGTATGGAGAATCAACAAAGTCAACCCAGGCCAGCGCCTGTTGGGCCACCAATTCGCTATTCTCACCATCAATCTGGGCCCACCCCCCCCCCCCCCATTGGGTTATTTCTAAATTCTTTTTATTTCTTTTCTTTCTTTTATTTAATTATTTGGTATTATTATTTTTATTATTTAAATCACTAACCAATAAATTATTTTCCTCATAAAATCAAAAACACAAAAATATGTTTTATTTATTAAAATTAAACTCATGACTTTATTTTTGTAAATAAATTAATTCAATTTATTTAGTTTAATTAGATTTAACTTTTAATATCTTTTTGCAATATTTAAAATCAATATAGAATATTAGGTTTTTACTAACTTTAATCCAATTTATTTTATTTCTTCAAATACTCAAAAAATCCAAAAAATATCTTTTTTAAATTAATTTATTTATTTATTCAATTAACTTAGATCTAATTTCTTTTCAATTCAAAAAAATAAACAAAAAATGCCTTCTTTCAAAAAGGGTCAAAACCCTACAAAATGCGCCGTTTTAATTTCTCGCACGCGTACCATTTTATTCAATATTTTAATTGCTTCCGGAATGTAATAGCTTTAAATAGGACTTTAATTATTTTATCGCTTTCTTTTATTTTCTGCAATTTAATTTCAAGGGTTATTTTTGGCGATGTAAATACCCGACGCCTTGTAATAGTTTAGATTTAATTTCCGCAATTTAAATTCCGCAACTATACACTGTTAGATGTTTGATAATAGGGAATGCATGACAAGATCAAATGTATGAACTTAAAATCAACATAGCACACCCATGACATGTACAAAAGATAAAATTAACGGAAGTAACACACTCGCACATGCGCACTCTTAGGGTACACCTCACTCGGTTGCCTTCGAACGTGGTCATTGAGTATAGGAAGTTTTAGAGGTTGCCCTCTTGTCTAAAGATCATAGTTGCCTCGAAACGGTTGCCTCGGAAAAATGATCTAAGACATTAGGGTTACCGCTAAGGCGTCCTAACATTGCTTTAGTGACCACACGTCCCTTAATCGAATTGACCCTTAAAACTCCAACGACGACGCTACCTACTCATCAATAGTAGGATAACATTGTCTAAAGGACATTAGCACAGATTGATTCCTTTTTCGAGTAGGTAGATGGTTCTTAAAGTACTTGCTCCTTTCAAAACAAAACAAAACTTTTTCGCACTCACACCTTTCAAACAAAAAACTCTTTTCAAACCCACAAACACAAAGAAAAGCAAATTTTGAAAACACTTTGAGTAAGTACCTAAGAGCCCGTGGATAACCACGAATAGAAAGGGTGCTAATACCTTCCCTTTCTATAATCTACCCCCCGGACCCGAGAAACATCTCGAAAAAGGAATTTTTCTGTGCTTTTTTCCTTTCCTTGTTGGATAAAATAAAAGACGGTGGCGACTCTTGCTTACCGTGACATTTTGCGAAAACAAACGCAAAACGCGAACCAGCATTCCAAAGTAGTCAGTTCTCTTCCCACCGTATCACAGAACTGGCGACTCTTGACGGGGATGTTAATAAAGTGAGGTGTACCTTAGGATTAGATCATTGTGTTTTCAATTGTTTGCTTTGTATGCTTTATATTGGTGTGCTTGTATCGGAGTTACTATAGATCCTAACCCGGATCTGGGGGTACCCTTTAGGTAAGTAGCAATAAACTATGAGGGAACTATACGGCGTAGACCGATACGGTTGAAGCAGTAGCTACATTGGTGTGGCACTTTAGTCTGTACCGATATCCCTTGTGTTGGAACGAGGAGAATATGGGTCTTCTAAGGGGTCATTAAGCACCAACTGACCTTAGAACCTTTAAATTGACCAACTTGGCCATAAAACAGTAGCAGTATGCTACACTCATTGAGACTAAACTCTCGCGATGATTCCTGCCGCAAGAAAAGGTTGCTAAACTGGAATTATGACCGATTGAGGGTAGTCAGTGATATTGAGATCCTCTAGAACCCGATTACTATTTTTAGGACAGGTTTAAATCAACTGAACTGAAAGAGGGTAGTACCTAAGCTCCTTGCCATCCTGAAATCTAAGGGCTCTCTGTGTGACTTGTGTGCCTTTACCATGTTTGCTGTTTGTGGATACTTGTGGTGTGCTTACTATCATGAAATCATGACATCATAACATTGCATACATCTTGCATTGGACTAACCTATTTTTCAAAGACAGGAGGGATTCATCTTTGTTCTGTTTTGTAGGTCATCATGATGCCCATGCGTAGGAATACCATCCAGATTAACTTTGTCCAAGTTCCTACCTTTCTTAAAGAGTTGGTTGCCAAGATTCCTGATACTACTTCCTTCCTCGGGAGACATGGTTATCTTCTCAGTTTGGTCACCTCCAAATTGGACAAGCAGATGATGAGTGTCCTAGTTTAGTTCTATGATCCGTTATACCATTGCTTTAATTTTCAAGACTATCAGCTGGTTCCCACCCTAGTTTAGTCCTAGTTTAGTTCTATGATCCGATATCTCTGTTCTAGAGCAGACCCCATTTACTGGTTGGGAGAAGGTTCTTATGCCCGAAGAGATTGCTGCAGCCCTTCATTTGACCAAGGAAGAGGTAATGGCTAATTGGGAGACTAGAAGTGGAGCAAAGGGCTTTCTGACTAAGTTCTTGGTTGGTAAGGCTAACTATTTCTGGGATAGTCTAGACTTCAAGGCATTCGAGGATATTCTGGCTCTTCTGATATACGACTTGGTGTTGTTTCCGAACTCTGACTCCTTTGTTGATGTTAATGCGGTAAAGATCTTCATCTCTCGAAATCTGGTACCCACTCTCTTGGGTGACATTCTTCATCAACTCTATGCTCGTACCACCCGAAAGCGGGGAACCTTGATGTGTTGTGCTCCCTTATTGGCAAGGTGGTTTATTTCGCACTTTCCCAAGTCAGTGCTGAAGAATAAAGAAGGCATGGGCTGGGCCTATAGGGTTATGTCTCTCTCGCATAATGACATTATCTGGAATCTCAAGGGTATGGATGAGGTGACTATTATTGATCGATGTGGGGAGTACCCTAATGTTCCATTGATAGGGACCCATGGGGGAATTTCTTACAACCCATGCTTAGCCTTACGTCAGTTTGGAAGATCCCGAAGAGAAGGACCTCATGAGCTGTTAATGCCTAGTATCATCTTTGACTTTCAAGGGGATAGCGACGAGCAGCGTCGCAGATTCATAAGGGCTTGGGATAGAGTTCACCAATCTGATCCACATGAGTTGGGTCCAAAGACTTCCCTTCCAATGGATCCATATCTCAGATGGGTCCATATCCGTGCCCAAAAGTTGGGTATGCCTTATGAAGCCGTCCGGCCTGTCACTCTTGAAGTTGCTAATAAAGAAGGGGTTCTTCCAACCATCCTCCATCCTTATATGCCCACTGACATTGGGGCACTGAAGAGATCTTGGATGCAACTGAGAGAAGAACGAGATTCTTACCGAGAGAAGTTCAACGATCAAGATCAGAAGATCCAGAAATTGACTAGACAGTTGGAGAACGAGCGGATTCTTAATGACTATGCCCGCACTGAGAAGAAGAGACCATGGGAGCGTTGATTGTCCTTTGTTGATTTCCTTTCCAGTTGATTATTTACTTTTCAGTATTTCTTTTCATGTAACGCCCTAAGGGCATCAGTTGAACAATTTGAATTCCAAAGTTTATCTAATAAAGTGTGTTTCATTTATTGTTTACAAATTTGAATCTCTCGATTGTCTTTGAAATCATAATCATACGCATTTCATCCCATGCACTCCATAACAGGTACCCATTACAGGTCTCTTATCTTCTTCAATATTTATTTCAGCACTCATCATGTCTGCTGAACCTTCAACTGAGCAAGCCATCAAGGCCCTCCAGACCCAGAATGCCCAATTCCAAGAGTTGTTCATGAATCTATCTAAGGGTCAGCAAGATCTGAAGACCCTGATTCTGAAAGAGAAGAAGAAGAAGAAGAAGAAGAAGAGGATAATCATGTTTAACACTGGGCACAGGTTTGGAAACAGGCTTCAGAATGAAGTTGATTTGACCACCTCATCTGGAGGGAAAGATAGTCAGGAGGAAAGGAGGGCTCCTAGCCCTGTGGTATCCGACAACGAGACAGACTTTGACGAAGAACAGTATCCTCCGGCCGAGGATAGATACAAACAACTGGAAGACCGGTTGAGTGCTATGGAAGTTCAGAAAGTGCCTAGTCTGGACTTTGGTGATCTAGGTCTATCATCTGGGGTAGTGATTCCCCACAAATTCAAGGCGCCAGCCTTTGCTAAGTATGACGGAGTTTCTTGTCTGAAGTTGCACCTCCGGTCATATGTGAGGAAGATTCAGCCGTACACCGCTGATAAGAACCTATAGATCCATTTATTTCAAGACAGTCTCTCATGGACTCAGCTTGAGTGGTTCTACCAGTTGGACGGAGCCAGTATTCGCAGTTGGGAGGATTTGGCTACTGCTTTCTATAGGCAGTACCAATACAACTCTGACCTCGCTCCCACGCGTACTCAACTCCAGAGTATGTCAATGGGAACGGGTGAATGATTCAAAGATTATGCTCAGAAGTGGAGGGACGTCGCCGGAAGAGTACAACCACCCTTGGCTGATCGGGAGCTTGTGGACATGTTTCTGGGAACCCTGTCTGGTCCATTTTTCAACCATCTGATTGGAAGCTCTTCGTCTGGGTTTACAGAGCTTATTTTGACCGGTGAAAGGATTGAGGCTGGTATTAAGGCTGGGAAGATACAAAAGGGTGCTTCGTCGAGTACCGAGAAGAAGCCATTTAAGAAAGAGTCCAGCGTTGTCTACAGTTCAAGAAACCAGAATAGACCTGAATGCCGTAAAGCTGTGAATGCGGTTGTCATTTTAAAACCTGCTGGTGCTCCTCATTACAACAATCAACAAAAGGACGAGAGACCTAAGAGGCAATTCACTCGTCTCAGCATGATTTTATCTCAGATTCTGCCACAGTTGCTGAAGACTAATCTGGTGGTTCTAAAGGAAGCCCTAAAAAATTCAAATACTACATCACCGAGGTATAACCCTAATGCCCGTTGTGCTTATCACTCTGATAGCCCGGGGCATAATACGGATGATTGCTGGACTTTGAAGAATAAGATACAAGACTTAATTGATGCGAAGGAGATTGAGTTTGAGGCGCCCGAGAGGCCTAATGTTGTGATTGCCCATATGCCCAAGCATGGGGTAAATGCTATAGAAGAAGATTTGTTCGTGGTTTCTGTGAATGATATTGTTACCCCTCTGTTGACTGTAAAGAAGAACCTTTCGCTAGCCGGTTTATTTCCGGGTTGTGATGAAGGTTGCCGTATGTGTTATGTTCTATCTACCGGTTGTCCGCTTTTGAAATCAGGTGTCCAACGCCTGATGGATAGTAAAGATATTTTGTTTGAGAAGAGTGATGTTCATGTAGTCCGTACTGAATAAGTTGCCATTATCACCATCTTCGACAATTCTTCCAAGGCTCCCTCGAGGAAGCCTGTTAGAATTACATCTGTTCCAAGAATCGCACCTGCGATCATCACTGTTCCGGGGCCCATCCCATATACCTCTGATAAAGCTGTCCCTTGGCACTACAGGGCTGATGTTTATTTTCATGGAGTTAAGCAAGAGTTGGACGCTGATACTGACATCAGAAATATTGTCGAACCTGCTAAAGTCACTCGCGGCGGAAGACTTTTCTCGCCTGATATCTCTCCACCAACTGTCTGAAGACCTGTTGTTATTACACCTGCCAGTGTACCTGCTACTATTCCTGTGCAAGTCCCTATTCTTACCCCTGTCGCCGAGTCATCTGACACTCGAGGCAAGGGGATCACCACTGATGTGCCTGCCCCGATGGAGGCACCAAAGAAGATTACTGTTGAAGCTTCTAAACAAGAGATGGAAGAGATTTTGAATATCATCAAAAAGAGTGACTACAATGTAGTTGAACAGCTGGGGAAAACCCCATCCAAGATTTCTATGTTGTCACTGTTGCTGTGCTCAGAGGCCCATGCCAAGGCTCTGATTACCTTCTTGAAAACTTTCCACGTGCCACAAGAGACATCAGCTGATCAGTTTACAGATTGCATGGCCAATTTAACTACTGATAATGGGTTGGGCTTCTCTGACGCCGACTTGACTACTAAAGGGAAGAATCAAAATGATGCCCTGCATGTCTCCATTCAATACAGGGGCACTACTATTGCACATGTATTGGTGGATACTAGTTCCTCATTAAACATTTTGCCAAAGAAAGCTCTGGACCGGTTGGACTGTGAAGGGTTGGAGCTGAATCCAAGCAACATCGTTGTCAGGGCCTTTGATGGGTCTAAGAGAATGGTGCATGGAGAAGTTGATATTCCAATCAAAGTTGGATCTCAGGTTTTCAATTCTACATTCTATGTGATGGACATTCGGCCATCTTATTCTTGTTTGCTGGGTCGTCCATGGATCCATAAAGCTGGGGCCGTAACCTCAACGCTCCACCAGAAGCTGAAGTACCCGGTCAAAGGAAAGATTATGACATTACAGGGATAGGAAGAGTACATGGTTAGCCACCTCAACTCTTTCCGATCTGTAGAGATGGATGGGGAGTTCATTGAGACTCCATTTCAGCATTTTGAAGAGGTTCCCCAGACACTGGCATCAGCTGAGACTGTGGTTGAAGATTCTCCTATGAAGATGGCTTCCCTCAAGGATGCTCGGGCTGTTGTTGAGAAAGGTGGGTGTGCGAATTGGGGACAACTCCCTGATTTTACACAGAAGACTAACAAGTTTGGTTTGGGTTTCACTGCAGAAGCTCAAAGGGTTGTTCGGAATGCACGAATCGGAAGACCTCCCGTGTTCATCAGCAACTCGGGAGTGAATTCCATTGAAGACGATGTGGAAGAGTCTAAGTTCGACAGCTGGATCTATCCTATGACCGGTGGTGGACCAAGCAACTGGACAGCAAAGGACTTCATCCCTATTACTTTTGTTACCCAGTAATGGAAACTTTTTGTTTTGAATTTGTAACAGACAATGTTTTAGACTTTTCGGCCCGGTGTCTTACCCGGGGCACTGTGGATTCATTTTGAAGGACTTTTCTGTGTCATTTTCATATATCATTAATAAAAGCATTGGACGTTCTTGCATTTCAAATTTTGCGCTCCTTGTTTTTCTTTTTATTGCAAAACAACTATTTTACACACACTCACATATCATGATCCAAATCCACTCTGGATCCCACTGATTACGACCCTGTTACTTCCAGTTATGACTTCGAAAGTCCGATCAACTTAGCCAAAGACGAAGGTGAAGATGATTGCGAAGTGCCTGGTGAACTTGCAAGACTGTTACTTCAAGAAGAGAGGGCCATACTACCTCCAAGCTACCAATTCTGATGCCTCCAATTGCAGGAAGTCCATTGATCTCATACTTAAAAGTGCTGGATAATACAAAGAGGTGTGCTGGGGCAGCATGACGAGTCTGGCCAAAAAGAGCATGCTATTTATTGCTTTAGCAAAAAGTTTACCGACTGTGAGACCCAATACTCACTGCTCGAGAGAACTTGCTACGCTTTGGCATGGGCTGCTCGTCGACTGAGACAGTACATGCTGGCTCATACTATTCTTCTGATACCAAAGGATCTGAATGTCTTGACAGCTCCTTGGCCTTTTGCAATGTGGGGCATTGATATGATCGACGAGATCAGACCTACAACATCCAACGGGCATCGTTTCATCTTGGTAACAATTGATTACTTTACAAAGTGGGTTGAAGCAGCTTCCTTTGCTACTGTAACCAAGAACGTCATGGCATGATTCATTCGGCATAATTTGATCTGTCGATACGGTGTACCAGAGAGGATCATTACGGACAATGGCACCAATCTCAACAACAAGATGATCACTGAGCTCTGCGAGCAATTCAAGATACAGCATCACAACTATTCTCCTTACCGGCCGAAGATGAATGGGGTTGTCGAAGCAGCTAATAAGAACATTAAGAAGATTGTGCAGAAGATGACAGTGACATACAAAGACTGGCACGAGATGTTACCATTTGCTCTCGATGGGTACCGTACCTCAGCGCGGACGTCAACAGGGGCAACACCTTACTTTTTGGTATATGGTATGGAAACAGTCTTTCCCATTGAAGTTCAGATACCCTCTCTTCGGATCATGAAGGATACAGGTTTGAGCGAAGATGACTGGATTCAGACCCGGCTTGATCAGCTAAACCTAATCGACAAAAAGAGACTTACTGCTATTTGTCATGGTCAGACGTACCAAAAACGGATGATCAAGGTATTTAACAAGAAAGTCAGACGACAAGAGTATCAAGTTGGGGATCTGGTAATCAAGCGCATTATCTTACCTCAAGGTGATCCCAGGGGTAAATGGACCCCTACTTGCGAAGGGCCATTTGTGGTTAAGAACATTTTCTCAGGAGGAGCTATGATTCTAACCACCATGGATGGTGACGACCTTCCTCACCCCATCAATGCAGACATAGTAAAAAGATACTACGCATAATCAGAGACCCGCTAGGTTGACTGCCCTAGGAAAAAATAAGGGCTTCCCGGCGAACCAAAAGGGTTCGGGCAAAATAAGGGATGAAAATGAAAAAATATGTATACCCAGCAAGTCGAAAACCTGAAAAGGTAGCTTGGGCAAAAATGGGTATCCCGGTGGACTGAAAACCCGAAAGGGCGGTCCAGGCAAAAACTAGGGATCAAAGCGTAACACTATGTCTCATTGGATCACCTTGCATCCAGACTTCAGTATCAACTATCAAGCTCGGAAGGAACTGATCAGTCAGATTCATCTTCAACCAGTAGCAAAGTGATGAGATGCTCGAGGACATAAAGGCAATAGCAGAGTTGGAACCCAGTGGGATTATTCACATAGCTGTTTTGTTCTCTTTTTCACAAATTGTGTAAATTCTTTTGTTCGGTGGCGTTCTCCTACTAGGACGTCAGACTTTTGTACAAAAATGCCTATTTACAGCCCAAACTTCAAAATCAATGCAATTCATTTTCAAAGAAATTTCAAACTGTTTTTCCTTTATCTGTTTTGTCTTGTTAAGAACGTCCAAGGTTCATTTTTTGATATATGCATTTGACATTAATTGCTGCATAAATATTTACATGTGAAACAAAAGACGAATTACTGGTAATGTCAGAAACAGGGGCAATAGAATTGTCCGAACTGTATAGTTGCTCTGTCTATCAGGTATAAAGGTAGATTCAGCTGAAGAACATGGCTAAGGTACTTTCACTCCCCGCAGAGTAAGATAGTAATGGTAGCTCTCCCCCAGTTGAGACTTACAACCTTGAATGAATCAGCAATACTCTTCCCAAGCAGAGTTGGTCTACCATCAGCACTAAAAGGGTCTTAATATTCCCCAGCGGAGTATAAGAATATTCCCAGTAAGTATAAGAGTATCCCCGACAGTCTTAACGGAGTATAAGAATGTTCCCCGGCCGAATACAATATACCTCTAGCGGAGTCAATATTTCCCCAGCATGGTCTGAAAAAGCTTCCCCAACGGATTTGAATCATCATCCCCAGTAGGCTCTGGAAGTTTATCCCCAGCGGAGTACAAAATAAATCTCCCCAGCCGAGTTCAAAGAATCATTCCCAGTAGAACTCAGAGGTTTATCCCCACAAGAGTCTAACAGGGTTATCCCCAGCAAGTTGCAACTGAAAGATCATCCCCAGCGAAGTTCTTTCCTTTCACAAACAGGAATTCAATCCTCAACAGATTTAATATCACCAACAACGGTAATCCATCCCCAGCGGAGTTTATCATTGAAATCCCCAACGGAGCTTATCAGCGGAATCCCCAGCGGAGTTTATCGTTAAAATCCTCAGCAGAACATCTCTTCCCCACAGAGTAATTCCCCTCGGAGTAATCCCCTCATCAGTTTATTCCCCAACGGAGTTATCCTCTCCTACAGGTTTATCATCTTCTTTCATCATCCCCAGCGGAAACGACGAATTCAACTCTATTTTCCAGCAGCTCCGGGATTTATTTTCCCCAGCTAAAACATCACATTTCCATACATCATGATACATGCATATACCATCATACCATACAATCTCATTTATGTTGAGAACATAATTGATTGATCCATATCATGCATTGCATATGACTGACCTTTACCTTTCAGGAAAGATCCAGTTAAGTTCTCAGCTATGTCAAAGGAGACAAAACCAGTTAAATCGATTCCTAAAGATTTTTTTGATGCGACCGCAGTCAAAGGAGACAAAACCAGTTAAATCGATTCCTAATGATTTTTCTGATGCGAATGCAGTTAAAGGAGACAAAACCAGTTAAATCGATTCCTAAATATTTTTCTGAGGCCATCCAGTCAATAGAGACAAAACCAGTTAAATCGATTCCTAAAGATTTTTCTGAGGCCACGAGTCAAAGGAGACAAAACCAGTTAAATCGATTCCTAAAGATTTTTCTGAGGCCAACCCGTCAAAGGAGACAAAACCAGTTAAATCGATTCCTAAAGATTTTTCTGAGGCCAACCCATCAAAGGAGACAAAACTAGTTAAATCGATTCCTAAAGATTTTTCTGAGGCCAACCCGTCAAAGGAGACAAGACCAGTTAAATCGATTCCTAAAGATTTTTCTGATGCCAATCCAGTCAAAAGAGACAAAACCCCCTCTGGCCCAGTTAAATTGATTCCTAAAGATTTTTCTGATGCCCATCCAGTCAAAAGAGACAAAACCCCCTTTGGTCCAGTTAAATTGATTCCTAAAGATTTTTCTGATGCCAATCCAGTCAAAGAAGACAAGACCACTTATCAACAATCTCCAAAATGGCATCTGTAAGCCCATTCCCGGCATCATAATGCTGATACCACATCATGCGAGTGCAAATTTCTGGGCACTCTAGTGTTCAATCATCTTCCACCTTCGGATCACGAAAGGCTAGAAAGCCAATATATATCCTCAGGTTTAAGAAGATTGAACAGGGGCAACTGTTGTACCCCAAAATTTTCCCTCCCATATTTTCCAAGACATTTCAAGAATAGTCTCCAAGTTGCTCAAGATTGCTCAAGAGTTGGACAGTCAAGTCATCTCCTAAGGCAGTCAATCTCAAAATTAGGTTTTTGTGTTTCATCAAGGTCCTTACATCCAAATGACCTCAAGTTCTCACCAATTTCCTAATATGTTCTCAAGTTCATCCATGTCAAATTTCAAGCCTTGCTGAGGAAGTTTGGTCAGTCAATTGCTCAAGAGGCCCAAAAATCGACTGTGACCTACAAATAGTCAAACCTCAAGATTTTTTTTCAACATTATCATTTTGAAGGATAATTCATCATTTGATCAAGGGTTGATCATGATTCATCAAGGATTGCTCAAGATTCATCAAGATTCAAAAGTTGCTAAATTAGGGTTTTGTAGGAAAAGTCAACTCAACTTTGACCAAGCATAACTTTCTTATACTTTATGAGAAATGACCAATCCAAATCTCATTTTTAAGAGGATGAAATTTTCTACAATCCATCTTCACACCCCAAGATCAAGAAATTCACTCACAAGAAGTTACAAATTTGGACATTATAGGTCATTTTTGAAAGTCAACAAAAACACCTTTTTTTCCAAAGCTTATAACTTGAGCGTGGAATTTCCAAATGAGATGAGACAAAAAGGTTTTGTTAGAGGACATCTCAAGGTTTCTAAAAAGTCCAATAACACCTCCAAAAGTTCAAAATTGAAGAAGTTATGCATTGTTGAAGTTGGGCAATTTTCTAAAATTGCCAAAAGTCAACTATCCTCAAAACTTCAAATTTTGTCAAAAGGGCCCACTTTTTTTCCACTTGATTTGATCTTGTCACACCACACACGTGTCCTATCTTCAATCTTGTGTCCATTCATTTATTTTTCTATTTTATTTGATTTTTATTAATTTAATTCATTTTAAATCAATTTAAATCCAAATAAAATCCAGATATTGATGAAATAGGATCTTTTTGATTGATACAATTTTCAATTATCATCATGGACAAGATCAAAATCGTATCAAGCCATGTTATGAACACAATATTGGATTTGGGACATTTTTGGAAGCTTTGTAATGGAAGATCATATCAAATCCAAAATCATCAATGCACAAAGATTGGATCCACAAAACTTGACCTAATGCATTGCCTTATACATATACAAACCAAAGGCACATGATTAAAGACCTAGAGGCTGCACAATCAGAAAAAACCAAAACTTGGAAAAAGCTTGAAAAGTTGGAAACTGAAATCACATCTGGAGGCCAATTCAACACAAAAAATCAACGTGGTTCTCTTGCTAGACATCCACTGAATCTATTGCAATCAAAAGCCAAGCCATTCGTCACCTAAAACGCACTGTAAGTCTCCCTGAAAACCGACCTGTACATGAAATCGTATTCTCATATTCATGCGTTTTCTTGCCAAAATCTTTGCACAATCATGCTAATCGGTCCATTTAGAGACTTTCTGCATTAACCAATTGAGTTTTCATGGCCTGTAATGCAATACCCGAATCTAGGGTTTTTGTTTCTTGTTTTTAGGCGTTTGAATTTCAGACAAAATTGAGGCAAATAGTGGACAGGGATGAATTCAGGAGGAAGAGACGAGCATGATGATGGTCTCAGAATTCATTTCCATAGCCTAGAGAAGATTTTAGGAGACACCCATGGATTTAGTTGCGGATAAAAATCCGCAGGTAAATATCCAGGGTTCATTGGGGAAGACGATGACGCGTCCCTTTCCAATTGGCCCATTCAAAATATCCGCGCTTATTTTTTTTTATTTCAGGCATAATAGTTGTTTTCACATATTATTTTCTTTTATTATCATATTAACAACAAAAGCAGAGTGGCGTGGTGGTAAGTGCGTTGTTCAGTGACTCATGGGACCTGGGTTCGAATCCCAGGTCCCCCAATGCATTTGTTTCATTTTTCTTCAGGTTATTCCATGTGATTTCCAAAGCGTAGTCCACCATACGCCTTCAGATCTCAACGTGCCAGATGGCCTCTAGGCAAAATCTGATGGTCTAGTGGGGAGATCCATCATGCACTCCAGTCAGCGCATGTGTGGAGAATCAACAAATTCAACCCAGGCCAGCGCCTGTTGGGCCACCAATTTGCTATTCTCACCATCAATCTGGGCTTAACCCCCCCTCCCATTGGGTTATTTCTAAATTCTTTTTATTTCTTTTCTTTCTTTTATTTAATTATTTGGTATTATTATTTTTATTATTTAAATCACTAACCAATAAATTATTTTCCTCATAAAATCAAAAACACAAAAATATGTTTTATTTATTAAAATTAAACTCATGACTTTATTTTTGTAAATAAATTAATTCAATTAATTTAGTTTAATTAGGTTTAACTTTTAATATCTTTTTGCATTATTTAAAATCAATATAGAATATTAGGTTTTTACTAACTTTAATCCAATTTATTTTATTTCTTCAAATACTCAAAAAATCCAAAAAATATCTTTTTTAAATTAATTTATTTATTTATTCAATTAACTTAGATCTAATTTCTTTTCAATTCAAAAAAATAAACAAAAAATGCCTTCTTTCAAAAAGGGTCAAAACCCAACAAAATGCGCCGTTTTAATTTCTCGCACGCGTACCATTTTATTCAATATTGTAATTGCTTCCGGAATGTAATAGCTTTAAATAGGACTTTAATTATTTTATTGCTTTCTTTTATTTTCTGCAATTTAATTTCAAGGGTTGTTTTTGGCGATGTATATACCCGACGCCTTGTAATAGTTTAGATTTAATTTCCGCAATTTAAATTCCGCAACTATACACTGTTAGATGTTTGATAATAGGGAATGCATGACAAGATCAAATGTATGAACTTAAAATCAACATAGCTCACCAATGACATGTACAAAAGATAAAATTAACGGAAGTAACACACTCGCACATGCGCACTCTTAGGGTACACCTCACTCGGTTGCCTTCGAACGTGGTCATTGAGTATAGGAAGTTTTAGAGGTTGCCCTCTTGTCTAAAGATCATAGTTGCCTCGTAACGGTTGCCTCGGAAAAATGATCTAAGACATTAGGGTTACCGCTAAGGCGTCCTAACATTGCTTTAGTGACCACACGTCCCTTAATCGAATTGACCCTTAAAAATCCAACGACGATGCTACCTACTCATCAATAGTAGGATAGCATTGTCTAAAGGATATTAGCACAGATTGATTCCTTTTTTCGAGTAGGTAGATGGTTCTTAAAGTACCTGCTCCTTTCAAAACAAAACAAAACTTTTTCGCACTCACACCTTTCAAACAAAAAACTTTTTTCAAACCCACAAACACAAAGAAAAGCAAATTTTGAAAACACTTTGAGCAAGTACCTAAGAGCCCGTGGATAACCACGGATAGAAAGGGTGCTAATACCTTCCCTTTCTATAATCTACCCCCCGGACCCGAGAAACATCTCGAAAAAGGAATTTTTTTGTGCTTTTTTCCTTTCCTTGTTGGATAAAATAAAAGATGGTGGCGACTCTTGCTTACCGCGACATTTTGCGATAACAAACGCAAAACGCGAACCAGCATTCCAAAATAGTCAGCTCTCTTCCCACCGTATCACACCACTCTATTGATCTCTAATATGGATCCTATCGAGTACATCTTTGAGAAGCCAACTCTCTCTGAAAGAATAGCCCGATGGCAAATGATCTAACTAAATATGACATCTAGTATACTACACAAAAAGCAATCAAAGGGAGTGTACTGGAGGATCATTTGGCACATCAAGCATTTGATGACTACCAATCCATGAACTTTGAATTCCTGGATGAGAATATCATGCTAGTAACAGAAGAACTTGGACCGTATAAAGGACCTGAACAAGGATCCCAATGGACTATGGTTTTTGATGGAGCTTCCAACGCTCTTGGTAATGGAATTGGTATTGTGATCATTTCTCTCAAAGGTTGGCATACTCCTTTCACTGCTAGACTTTGCTCCGATTGTACCAATAACATGGTGTGTACGAGGCGTGCAGGGTCTTAAAGCTGCTATTGACCTAAGAATTAAATTCTTAAGTGTATATAGAGACTCACCTTTGGTGGTCAATCAAATTAAAGGAGATTGGGATACAAAACATCCAAATCTTATCCCTTACAAAGAGCTTGTACTAATCTCGATCCCATAATTTGAAGAGGCTACCTTTTAGCATATTCCGAGGGAAGAAAATTAGATGGAAAATGCTTTAGCTACCATGTCTTCTATGTTCAAGGTCAGATGGGACAACGAAGCTCCCCGAATTACTATTGAAAGATTTTACGAACCAACACACTGCTATGAGATTGACACTGATGGCGTAGAGGAGAAGCCTTGGTTTCATGAGGTAAAAGGATATCTCTAAGCTCAAGAATATACTGAAGGAGCGTCAGTCAACGATAAGAAATTCCTACAGAGGTTCTCAGCCAAGTTCTTCATGAGCAATGGGATCTTATACAAGCGTAACCATGATTCAATTCTACTCCATTGTATGGACAAGAACGAAGCAGAGGAGATCATGGAGGATATGCATGAAGGTATATTTGGTACTCATTCTGGAGGATACACTATGGCCAAGAAGATTCTGAGAGCTGGTTATTATTGGTCGACCATGGAAACTGATTGTCATCACCACTCGAGGACTTGCCACAAGTGCCAAATTTATACTGATAAGGTCCATGTGCCTCCAATTCCTTTGAACATCATGACTACTCCTTGGCCATTTGTAATGTGGGGCATTGACATGATTGGATAATTCAAACATATTGCCTCTAATGGACACCGTTTCATTCTTGTCGCCATTAACTACTTTACCGTGTGGGTTGAAACAGCTTCATTTTCCTCAGTTACCAAGAATGTCGTAGCCCGATTCATCAAACATGACCTCATCTACCAGTATGGTATCCCTGAGAGGATCATCACTGACAATGGCACCAATTATAACACTGCTTTGATCACTGAACTCTACATGCAGTTCAAGATCAAACATCACAACTCATCTCCATTCAGACCTAAGATGAATGGTGCAGTGGAAGAAAACAATAAGAATATAAATAAGATTATGCAAAAGATGGTGGTGACCTATAAATACTGGCATGAGACGCTACCATTTTCCCTTCATGGCTACCGTACTTCGGCACGAACATCAACTAAAGCAACCCCTTTCTCTTTAGTCTATGGCATGGAAGATGTCCTCTCTATCGAAGTTCAGATTCCTTCTCTAAGGATTATGAAAGAAGCAGAATTAGACGAAGACGAATGGATTCAAACAAGGTTGGATCAGTTAAATTCTCTTGATGAAAAGAGGTTGGCTGCTGTTTGTCATGGTCAGGTGTACCAGAAACGCATGATCAAAACTTTCAACAAGAAGATCAATCATCGAGTATACTAGACTGGTGACTCGGTAATAAAGCGTATCATTTTGCCACAAGGAGATCTCGGGGGAAAATGGAATCCCACTTATGAAGGGTAATTTGTTGTTAAAAAAGTATTCTCGGGCGGTGCTATGATGCTAACCACTATGGATCGCGCAGATTTCCCACACCCTGTGAACACGGACATAGTCAAAAAAATACTACGCATGAAAACGACCCGCTAGGTTGACTTTCCTAGGACAAAATAAGGGCGTCCCGGCGAACCAAAAGGGTTCCGGGAAAATAAGGGATATATATAAAAGATTATACAACTGGCAAGTCGAAAACCTGAAAGGGTAGCTTGGGTAAAAAAGGGGTATCCTGGTGGGCTGAAAACCTGAAAGGGAGGTCCAGGAAAAAATTAGGGATTAAAGCATACGACTATGTCCCGTTGGATCACTACAACCAGCTTATTACCAAGTTCAAAATTTCAAAAGGTTCAATAAACTTCTTCTGACAGCAAGGGGTAAGATGTTCAAAGGCATAAGGGAAATAGCGAAGTTGGGACCCAATGATATCACTTCCACATGGCAATATACACTTATTTTCACTTTGTACTCTTTCATTTTACGATGATTTCCTCTTACTAGGATTTATGTCTCTTCGTACAAAATCGCCTGTTTATAGGCAAATTATCAATACAAATATACTTTGAAGTTCAAACCTTTTATTTTTTCTGTTTTGCTTGCAAGAACGTCCAATGATTAAAATAGAATGAGCATATGCATATGAACATGATTAACTGTTAACAAATATACACATAAGAACAGTACTAAAGATCCGGGATGACACTCAAGCTGTCTGAAATCCCCACAGAATCCCTTTCATAAGGTTATCACCAGTGAAGTCGCCATATCCATTTCTATGAGGTTATTCCTCACAGAGTAATCTTCACAAATAAGGGTACATTTCCCACAATCTCCCCGGAATATTACTTTAACAAATAAAGGAGTACAATCTTATCCCCGTTAAATCTCCCCACGGAGTCCCAATCAGTACAATTCATGGAAATTCTCTTCCCCAATTGAGTTTGTTCCTCCAAAACTAAAAAAGAAAACATACATAGTTTCTTCTCTCTAGCAAATCCAATTTCCCCAAGAGATTTGGTTTCCTCAATAGAGCACTTCTCCATCAACAAGGGTTTATTTCCCCGACATGGTTTATTTCCCCAACAAACTACAAATTCCCCAGCAAATCACTAACAAAATCCTTTCCAGAGAAGTCACCGCTATCCCCAAAAAATTACTGCAAAGTCTGAAAACCGACCAGATACCAGATAACTTTATCTTCCCCCAAACGATTCAAAATTTTGACCATCTCTTTTATCCCCAGTCAGGGTATACAGGATATAAATTCCCCAGTAGAGCAACGGATAACCAATGTTCCTAAACTTTACTCCTAAGATAGAAATCAATGTATCCCTTGTAGAGTTTCCTCAAGCAAGCAAACAGGAATCCCTGCCGGAAGCATTCTAGACAAGATTGAAGACACACATACTCTTCATCCCCTATAATAGTCAGGGATTTATTTTTCCAGACAAAGATATCGCATGGGTTTACATATACACTTCAACAAGCATCTTACACTCATCATGGCATATGCATACGAAACGTATATAACACAGTCTCATTTATTTTGAGAACATCATTATAAAATGCATTTCATACATCATGACATTTTATACAAGCTAACTCTTTACCTTTTCAGGAAAGATCAATCAACAGACGAATATCATCAACAATTTTCAAACAGGTCCAAGATTAATTCCCGAAACAAGATGGGGTAACTATCTTTACCAACAAACTGATTGTAGATCAATTCCCGAAACAGGACGGGGCGACTACCTACATGACAAACACTTCCTTCACAGACATTTGTTGGTTCATCTTAAATCGTCCAAAGATTTATTCTGATTCTTTTCTGGTAGACACTTTTTCTGGTTCAGTTTAAGTCGCCTAAAGATTTATTCTGATTCTTATCCAGTTAAAGACAAATTCCAGGCATATGTTGGTTCAGTTTAAATCGACCAAGGATTTTTTCTGATTCTTTTCTGGTAAACACTTCTTCTAGTTAAGTTTAAGTCGCCTAGAGATTTATTTTGATGCCTATCCAGTTAAAGACAAATTCAAAACATCTGTTGGTTCAGTTTAAATTGACTAAAGATTTATTTTGATTCTTTTCTGGTGGACACTTTTTCTGGTTTAGTGTAAATCGCCCAAAGATTTATTCTGATTATTTTCCAGTAGACACCTTTTTTGGTTCAGATTTATTCTGATTCTTATCCAATCAAAGACAAAGACAGACATCTGCTGGTTCCGTGTCAATGATTCTTTTCTGCTAGACACCTTTTTTTGTTCATATTTATTCTAATTCTTATCCAGTTAAAGACAAAGACAGACATCTGTTGGTTCAATTTAAATTGCCCAGAGATTTATTCTGACTCTTTTCCGGTAAACACCTTTTTCTAATTCAGATTTATTCTGATTCTTATCCAGTCAAAGACAAAGACAAGCATCTGTTGGTTCAGTGTAAATCACCCAAAGATTCATTCTGACTCTTTTCCGGTAGACACCTTTTTTGGTTCAGATTTATTCTGATTCTTATCCAATCAAAGACAAAAACGAGACATTTGTTGGTTCAGTCTAAATCAACTAAAGATTTATTCTGATTCTTTTCCAATTGAAGTCAAGCTGGGACTTAGTCTAATTTCTATCAACAATTATCCTGGATGACATCTTTAAGACCATCTCTGACGACTCTTCGGCATCTCTCTAAATGACATCTTTAAGCCCATTCCTGATATAATCAACAAAAAGATTTACTTCATGCACAGGAAAGTGCAAATTTCTTGGCACTTAAGTGTTCAACCCTCTTCTACCTTCAAGTCACGAATGGCGAATGAGCCAACCTAATTCTTCAGGTTTAAGAAGATTGAATAGGGGCAGTTGTTGTACCACAAAATTTTTTCTCTCTATTCTCAAGACATTTCTCACAAAAGACCTCAAATGCTCAAGAAGTTTCAAGAGTTTGATCAGACAAGTTCACTTCCTAAGCACTGAGACCACAAATTAGGGTTTTGATAGAAGTTGACTGATCATTAACTTTTGACCTAATACGTAATCGAATGGTTTGAAACATAATCTCAAGGACTCAAATACAACATGTTGACCTAATTTCATGACTCAAATCATTTCTCAAGATCAAAATATTGACAGTTGAATTTTGATCAACTGATAAAAAGTCAACTGATACACAAAAAGTCAAACTGTAACTTTTTGGTCAACATTACATTCCAAAGATCAAAATTCATCAAGACATTCAAAAATATCAAACTTGATCATCAAGAATCAAGAAAGTCAAGAAAGTCCACAAAAAGTCAAAGTCTTCAATACTTAGAAATTTTCTAAGTGTTTTTACACTTGATAATTTTATTATTTCATGACATTTTTTCACCAAGATGCAAGATGATTCGAAGAAAACTTTCAACGTGAAAGTTATAGATCTTGATGAATTATACAAATTTGTATTAGAGGGTTGATGTCCAAAAAATGCTTGGATTTGAAGATATAGGCTCATGAAGTCATGACATTTTTGTATAAACACTTAGAGAAATTTTCGACAAGTTTGGTCATATTTTTGTCCCAACTTCTTCGTCAATTTTCATCAAGTTCCAATTTGATTTAGCCAAAGTGGTCAACATGAAAGTTGTAGAAAATGTTTCAAGCTTTCCAAATTATTCAAGAGCATGAATTTATCACACTTGAACTATGAGATTCAAAGGCATGAAATTGGGCATCCATTCTTGAAATATAAGTCATTTTGGTGAAGAACACATAATCCAATCTGCATGCTATGCTGCATAATCTAGCTTTGCAGGCCTTCTAACTTGCAAATATCACCATAATTTAATGTTTACACAAAATTTTGATCTATGGTCCATTTGATTTAAGAATTGCCCAAATGATTTTTCCATTTTTGGGACAAAGTTAACATTGTCATTCTTACAAAGTAGCTTTAATCACAAAGTCAACTCTTCTTGAGCCTCTAACTTTTTCCTTCTACACACACTCAACATACAAAATAAAATAAGCATGCTTAAAGTATCCAACAACTATTTGAAGCAAAGTACAAAGCATTGTAACTATGATATTTAAGCTTGATTCATTTACAATCCAACCTAGCCATAACATGTGATCTTGCAAATCTGATCAACCCTTGTCTTAAAACCTCTTGCCTAAGAATAGAGAGATCATTTGCAAGATAGAAAGAGATGAACAAGACCTCAAAACCCCTTTACTCTCAAAAAACCAGAATTTTCCACAAAACCTCCATTTTTGAGCTTTGAAGTCCAAATCTTTGAATCTCTCAAACCTTACAAAGTTTGCCCAACGACAGCACTTTTCAAAATATTTTCAAACAAACACAAACACAAAGCATTTCAAAGTGAGCTAGCAATTAAGAGCCCATATATAACTACATATAAAAAGGGTTCTAACACCTTCCCTTTTCATAACCTACCCCCCGAACTCAAGAAAAATTCTCAAAACATCTTTTCTGTTCTTTTCGCCCTTTCCTTTATTGGATAAAAGAAAAGTCGGTGGCGACTCTTGTTATCCACAACATTTGTGATAAAACGTAAAACACCCAAGCCAATTCTCCCACCGTATCACACTGGGTAAAAATAAACAATGTAATATTTTGAATAAAGAATGTAAATGTAACAATTTAAAAAAAAAGATCTTATACATCCCTCGGTTTTTGGAGAAACCGAGATAAAAGATACGCTAGTTTGGAATATTATAAAAGTGCAGCACTTGGGGTTCGAACTCATGTACTAAATGGTTTTGAAATAACTATTCAT
This sequence comes from Vicia faba, assembly GCA_948472305.1. NCBI lineage: Eukaryota > Viridiplantae > Streptophyta > Magnoliopsida > Fabales > Fabaceae > Vicia > Vicia faba. Next base: position 1,048,625,892 of record OX451739.1, read on the forward strand.
TTCAGGTTTAGAAACACTGACGTGTTAAATGGATACTTCTCATGACGACCTTATATATCTCGCTTATGTTGCCGGCGTACAGCACTTTTCGCGTCTGACATTAGAAGCGTTATTTGTTGTAGTGACTTTACCTTAAACATGGATGACAGAGTAACTAAAGCATCTGCAAGATTATTCTCTTCCCTTGAGATGTGCTCAAACATGATCTCTTCGAAGTATGAAATCAAATTCATAACATGTTCTCTGTAGGGAATAAGATTTGGGTGAGGAGTCTCCCAATCTCCGTTAATATGGATTATCACAAGAGCTGAATCTCCATAAACTTTTAGGAACTTGAATCTCAAATCAACTCCAGCTTCAATGCCATAGATACAAGCTTCATATTATGCCATATTGTTGGTGCAATCAAAATAAATTTGGGCAGTAAACGGAATATGAAAACTTTCAGGGGAAGCAATAACAGCTCCAACACCATTGCCTAGAGCATTTGAAGCAGCATCTAACACCATCATCCATCGCGATCCTGGTTCGGGTCCTTCTTCTGGGCCAGGAATGTTACAATCCCTGATGTAGATGATGTCTTCATTTGGAAATTCAAATTTCATTGGCTGATAATCATCCACGGGTTGATGAGCAAGATAATCCACCAATACATTATCCTTGATGGGTTTCTAGGTAGTATACTGGATATTATATTCAGTCAAAATCATTTGCCATCGGGATAATCAGCTTATGAGAGCTTTCTTCTCAAAGACGAACTTGATAGGGTCCATCTTGGATATCAAGTAAGTGATGTGTGTCAACATATACTGACTCAGGCGCTTAGCAGCCCATGCTAGTGCACAATAAGTTTTCTTTAGAAAAGAGTACCTCGACTTGCATTCTGTGAATTTTTTGCTTAAATAATAAACCGCTTGTTCTCTCTTTCCTGTCGCATCATGTTGACTGAGTACACAACCCATGGAATTCTCATGTACTGTAAAATACATGATTAAAGGCCTTCCCTCCATAGGAGGCATGAGGATCGGAGGTTCCTGCAGATATTCTTTTACTCTATCAAATGTCTTCTGACAATTTTTATTCCTCTTGACCTCTTGATCTTTTCTTAACAATTTTTATTCCTCCCCAAGAGTTTTCAAGATCTCACGCCGAAGGTGCACTTATTAGGATTCAACCTCAATATGAATTTCCTCAATTTTCAAATAACTTATGTAGGTGAATAAGATGTTATTCTTATGTCTGAAATTTTGTGATCATGTCATCAACATACACTTCGATCTCTTTATGAATCATATCATGGAAAAGAGTAAACATTGCATGCTGATACATTTCCCATGTATAAAACCAAAAGGCATCATCTTATAACAAAAAGTTCCCCATGGAGTAATAAAAGTTGTCTTTGCCATGTCTTCAGGCGCCCTCTTGATCTGATTGTAACCATAAAAACCATACATGAACGAGAAAACTTTAGCATGAGCTGTGTTGTCAACCAAACCATCAATATGGGGAAGTCTAAAATCATCTTTAGGGCTTTCTCTATTCAAGTCCCTATAGTCAACACACATTCTAACCTTTCCATCTTTCTTGGGTACTGGCACGATGTTGGCATTCCATGGGGGATAAGAAATCACATTCAGGAACCCTGCATCAAGATGTTTTTGTACTTCCTCCTTAATCTTCTTAGACATCTTAGGATGAGTTCTTCAAAGTTTTTGTGTAACTGGAGGACATTCTTTATTTAAAGGCATCTTGTGTACCACGATATCGGTGTCCAACCCGGGCATATCTTCATAAGACCAAGAAAAGATGTAGGCATACTCACGGAGCATTTCAATCAGTCTCTACTTTACACCATCTTATAGAGCAGCCCCTATCTTGACCTCTTTCACATCATCCTCAGTTCCCAGATTCACAACCTTAATCGACTCTTGATGCGGATGGATGACCCTCTCTTATTGCCTCAATAATCTTGATAACTCTTCAGAGAGTTCACAATCTTCCTCACCTTCTTCTTTGGCTTGGTTAATCGGATTATCAAAGTCATAATGGGCGATAGCAAAATCGTTATCGAAGGGACCCATGATGACAGTGGGACTAAATATGCATGATTGATGTTTTTATGTTTCTTTTAGAAAGTGAGTGATAAAAGGAAAAAACCAAAAACATTGCCATTTTTTATTAAAATATTGAATAAAAAATAGAAAGACATGGAACAAAATATTTGAATGAAAAAGACGTCCTTTATGTCATGATAAAAATTGGAAATGAAAGCATGGTGGCCCTACACATGATTCACTATGCCTTGGATAGAGCACATGAATTATTGCATGATAAGGAAACAAACAGAAAATTACTCTTGAGCAAGCGTGACTTGAAGGACATCTTCAGAAGTCCAATTGTAGAGCTCTACACCTGGTACACCTGAACAAATCCAATTATCAATATCATAATCATTATCGTCGTTACCAACATCATTGACTTGATCATCCCTACTGATAACAACACTGGAAAACTTCACAGGAGTGGACAAATTTGGAGCTCTTGGAGCTATCCCTTGTTCACCGGGACTAAAACCCAAACCAAACTTGTTAAACTTTGGAATAACATCCAATACACGACCCTAACCCTAAGGGTGACCAGCTTCAACCACTGCTCTAGAATCTTTCAAGAATGCCATGGATGTCTCAGGCTTCTTCCTCTCCTTAGAGCGAGGAGTATTTATCATTTTCACAAATTTAAAAGCCTGGAAAGGAGTCTCATGAACCTCTCCCTCAACCTCAACATACTAAAACAAAGTCAAACTACTCATAACAAACTCTTCCTCGCCACAAACAGTTATCGTCTTGTCACTTAAAGGTTACTTGATCTTTTGATGAAGAGTGGAAGTCATTGCCCCTGCCTTATGTATCCAAGGACATCCCAACAAATAGAAGTATGTTGGTTGTATGTCCATCATAAAGAATGTGGCAGTGAAAATTTGGGGTCCAATCTAAACAGGTAAATCCACCTCACCGAAAACCGATCATCGAGATCCATCAAAAGCCTTAACTTCTAAGTCACTCGGGTGTAACTCATGACCTGGATAGTCAGTCTTCATCAAAGAGGACTTAGGAAGTACATTCAGAGACGACTTGATATTTACCGGCACACGAGAGAGAGTGGTTCCCTTACGTTCCATTGAAATATGTAACGCCTTTTTATGATTTCTCCCTTCAGAAGGGAGATCAAAGTCTATAAAACCCATGCAATTACTGGAGGTAATGCTAACACAAACACCTTCAAACTGATTCACAAAGATTTCTTGAAGGACAAAAGTTGTACTCAATAGCTTCATCAAAGTGTTGCGGTATGCCTCAGAATCTCGAAGTAGGGATAGAATGGATATCTTTGCTGGAGTCTGACTCAACTGATCAATGACGCGGTAGTCGCTTTTCTTGACATACCTCATTTTTACTCATATCCGAATTGGGAGTCTGAGCTAGAGTATTTTGTACAGGCTTCTGGTTGTCCACCACCACCTGTTTACCCTTAGCTTTCGCCAAGGCATCAACATTATCTTGAGCCCTTGGTGATGAGAAACCCCTACCGCTTCTCGTCATTCTTCCAATGCCAGCAAAATTATCAATATTAAAACTTTCTTGCAGTGGCGGTTTATCTTCAGAAGACTCTCCTTCTTGCTTCACCCCATAATAATAAACATCAGCACCGTAATGCCACGACACAACATTTTCACTAGAATAAGAGATAAGACCAAGCAATATAATTGTCAGGGGAACTGGTCTAGCTGGTTCTGGAATGTTGGCTGGAGTGTAAGGAATGAAAATCACAACAATATCTTTCTCTTTACCCTTCTTATCTTTAACAATTATGTCAAACTGAAGCTCATTATCGCTAATCAACTTTGAATTCCTACTTTCAGATCATCACAACCTTCTGGTTGAACTTGGCAATCACAACAATCTTGAATACAACCTAGATAAAAACCTCTCTTGATCGGAAACTCTTTAAAAAATGGTAATGGAGTTGTTACCAAATTCACATCCATAATCAAATTCAAACCTTCCACATCTTCCATAATAACATTGACATTTGCCCCTGCATTGGTCGACAATGCTTTCTGGAGGATATTTGGACCTTGGTCTACAGTGAAATGGATGGGTTTTGAGTCCAACAAATCTTGTACTTTGTACTTTAATGCCATACAATTTTCCATACTGTGTCATACATCACCAGAGTGAAATGCGCACTGAGCATTGACATCATAGTTTGCAGGGAGTCTCTCAGAAGGAGGCAGCATGATTCTTATATTAACCAGTTTGAGTTTGAGCATACGTTGGAGTAGTTGATATTATTTCATTGGAACCGGATCAAACTTTCTAGGTGGTCGAGGAGCATTCTATTGTCTCTGGTATTGAGGATGATATTGTTGTTGTTGTTGTGGTTGTGAAGCAAGTATATTTACAACATTTACTTGTTGTTGGGCTCTTCCTTTGCCTCTTTGAGACTAAACAACATTGGTTTTCCCCTTTCTTCTTTCTAGTATAACAAATGTATGGTTTCTTTCTGTCCCTACTTGCAGAACCACTAGTACCAGCAGACTGAATATTTCCTGATTTCAGACCATTCTCAATGCATTCTACATACATAACCATCTCAGCAAAAATGGAGGATGTACTGCAAGCCATATAGTAATGTTCCTAAAGAGTACAAGTGAACATATCAATCATCTCCCTTTCCATCATTGGCCGCTGAACCCTTGAAACAAGTTCACGCCATTTCTGAGCATACTCCTTAAAGGTTTCATTTGGTCTCTGAGTCAAATTTTACAATTGAGCCATGTTCGGTTCCATGCAAAGATTGTATTGATAATGTTTCACAAACGCTTCAACCAGATCCCTCCAACTTATGATATAAGTCCTCTCGAGCTGCATGTACCATTCTAATGATACCCCAGATAGGCTATCTTGGAAGAAATGCACTAGAAACCCTTCATCTCTAGAATGCACCGACATCTTACGGTAGTAAGATTTTACATGGGTCTTCGGGCATGTAGCACCAGTATAAATGTCAAAAATGGGAACTTTGAAATTTGGTGGAACCCTCCCCCCAAGAACCAACCCTAGATCTGTGATGTCCATTCTCTACATTATTTGCCCTTCAACAGCCTTCAATCTCCACTACACCAAATTTGTCTTTTAGCAGCACCCCTACTAAAGCGCTTTTTGTAAAAAGCGCTGGTATAGGTTGCGCTAAAAACAAAATAAAAAAACACGCTAAAAAAGCGCTCTTAAAGGGGGGGGTTACAAAAGCGCTTTCAGAAAGCGCTCTTAGAGGCTGGGGTACGAAGGCGCTTTTGAAAAGCGCTCTTATAGTGGGGGGGGTATGAAAGCGCTTTCTGAAAGCGCTCTTATAGGGGGCTTATGAAAGCGCTTTCAGAAGCGCTGATATAGGGGGTGGGGTACAAGAGCGCTTTTATCCTCAAAAGCGCTGGTATAGCCTTAGTTACGAAAGCGCTTTTCAAAAGCGCTGTCATACCCTCTTTACAATTAAAATTTTTTAAAACAAAATTATACTAAACGCGTTCTTCGTTTCCAAATCCCTAATTTCTGCTGAAAACGCACAAAATCTTGCATTCTCAGAAACGCGTTCATCGTCTTCCATCTTTGCTTGCATCTTGTCTTCAACTCTTTGCTTGCGTGGTTTTGAGAATAAAGTTTTGGTATTGCTTTTACTTCAAAGACCGGAGGGATTAGCAGGTATCGAACTTTGATTCTGTCTTTGAGAAATTCCGATCAGAGGCTCCTAAAAACAGAGCAAACCTCGTTCTGTTCTTGGCTGATAATGATCCTTCTACCTCTCTCAGCTGGTGCCCTGGTATTTTTCTTTTCTTAGTTGATTGTTTTTTCTGTGTATGTTTGTGGTTTAACCGGTTTAACCCAAATGATTTTTTAAAAGGTTTTTCTGTTTTGTTGTGAATTTTGATGTAAAAGTTTGATTTTCATGTAAATAAATGAATTTTGATGGAAATATTTGTTGGTTTTTTTTTTTTGATAACATAGCACTATGTAGACACACTGTTTGTGAAAATGCTGCATAAGAAAAATTGGATCCGGAAATTATTTTGGGTGATCGATTTGTTACTAGTATATGTTTGGAATCAAAACCCTATCTAGTTTTTAGAAGCCCTGTGTGTAGGTTAGCCAGAGTTTCACTATGGCAAGACAAATAGAGGTCTTATTTAATCACGATTTAATCGGATAGATATTTTATGTGCCCGTATTTAGTTGTAATTTAACCCTGACAAATTTAGGGTCATGTGCGATAGTCTTCCTTGCATGCCCTCATGTGCGATAGTCTTCCTTGCATGCTCTCAAAGACGAATGAATTTGAGGAAATCATGGTGGCATTGTGGTTTTGTTGATGCTTTGAAATGTAATTTTGCCAAGATCAGAGTAGCATGACGTGATTCTGCCAAACTCATCACAAATCCAAACATGCACTAAAACTTATTTTATCTTTGAAATGAAAATTGAGCTATGAATATTAGACTTTTGTATTATGTGTAAGTGTAACTATAACGGCGTTACACCGTAGAAGAATTTGGTCTAACCCCAATGTTCTGCCATAAGTTGTTTAGTACAAAATGCTGTTGCCAAATAGCAACTATAGTGGTGCTACAGCACTATTGTGAATTTTAAATATATGCTATCTGCAATTGACAACGGGGTGTATTGAGAATTACTCAAGTTCATGTTACCGGATGTATTGAGAAATACTCAATTTCGACTTTGAAAAGAGACAAGACTTGAAAAAAAGTTAATAGTGATAAAAATGATGATGTATTGGTGTGTCTATAAGAAGAAAGATCTGTGCGCGTTTTAGGGAAAAAGAATTTCCTAAAATTGATGTTATGTGATTGTGATTTATTTTGGGTGTTTTATATATTTGATTTGCAGTTTGAGAAGCATGATACTTCTTCCATTTATGAAAATCCATGAGGTTATGTTTTTTTATGATGTTTGCTTTGTCTTTTTAGACTGTGTGAGAGCTGAGCCAGTGATTCTCAAGAAGCTAGAGGCTTCACCTAATGAAATTGCGCTTTTGAAAGCTTATGTTGGAGAATAAAGTTAGAGCTTGCGTGGTTTTGAGAATAAAGTTTTGGTATTGCTTCTCAATCGTCTTCCATCTTTGCTGCTGCTTTTTGTTGTTTTGCTATTTGAATTGAATCTACTCACATCTTCGTCTAAGGTGATTTTCATTATTTTATTATTATGCCTTACAGTGTAGCTTTTTTGGTGAATATCATTATATTATATATCTTTTTTTGAATTTCTTTTCAATATGCTTGAAATAGATAGATCAATCAATGTCTCTAATATTGCTCTTTAGATATTGTTTAACATCCAGCATATGGCTTAGTAGTAGTAAGCTTAGATGCTGAGTTTGTATAGTTAAGAGTGTGAATCTGCTGAAATTAAATGCTGAGTTTGTATAGTGAAGTGAAAATATGGATTAAGGGATAAAATGTGTATAATTGATATTGATATAACTGTAATCATAGTAATCACTAATTACATCCTAACCCCCCAAAAACTTTCTATCATTGTTATTTTTACTTTATATTTTTTTATGTTCAAAACATTTTTCAAACAAAGCTCTTGTTTGCTTAGAATAGTAATTATTACATATAAATTGTATTATCATCTTTCCTCGTGGACTCATAATTTTAGTCATTGTATTTTGATATTTGTTGACACATCTACTACACATACAATAAAAATTTTAAACAAGACTATCAAAAATTAAGTTCAAACTTAAAACATCTTTTTATTTAAAAGAGATTTCTTACAATTTTAATTTCATATATTTATCTATTTATTATTAAGAAAGAAAAGTAATGTAATTAAATTATAATATTTTACTTTTAGATTATATTAAGTAATACTCATTATTTCGACATGCATGTGGAATATTCATGATGTCAATTTCGTTTATCGTTAAGTGTGGTACTTACTAACTTTGTGAATTGAATTCGCCATAGGGGTTACTTGTGAAGAGTGAAAGTTTGACCGTTTTTGTTTAGCTTAATTAAGACATGGATAAGACATGGATGAATTCAAACCGATTGTCGAAAGAGTACGAGAAAGGGGTATGGGAATTTGTTGAGTTTGCGGTTGTGCACTCCAAAGACCCGCTTCGAATGCCGTGTCCTTGCTTGGGTTGCTGTTATGCCGGGGGTAAGGTTGACGGGAATCAGTTGGGATCTCATTTACTACGGTTTGGAATTGATAGAAGTTATACATGTTGGACAATGCATGGTGAGAAAAGTACCGGGAATGCTGAGTCGAGTTGTAATAGGAAGTATGCTTCAAACGACGATTGCACAGACACATACGATTGTGATCGAGTCGAAGAGATTGCAGAAGCGCTTGAAGAAGATCTTGCAGATTGTCCCAAAATGTTTGAGAGGTTGGTAAGCGATGCAGAGAAACCGTTGTATGTTGGTTGTTCAAAATTCACAAGATTGTCTGCGGTGTTAAAGTTGTACAACTTAAAGGCGGACAATGGATGGTCGGATAAAAGTTTCACAGAGTTATTAGCCCTTATGAAAGATATGCTACCAGAGGATAATGTTCTTCCCAATCGAACGTATGAAGCCAAAAAGATGTTGTCTTCTATTGGAATGAGCTATGATAAGATACATGCATGTCCAAACGATTGCGTTTTGTTTCGAAACGAGTATGCAGCGTTGAATGAGTGTCCTAAATGTGGTGCCCCTCGATATAAGAAAAAGTTGTCTCCTGCTAAAGTCTTATGGTATTTTCCTATAATTCCGAGATTTAGACGCATGTATCGTAGTGAGACCGATTCAAGACACTTGACTTGGCATGCAGATGAAAGAATTATTGATGGAAAGTTGCGACATCCGGCAGACTCACCACAATGGAGTAAAGTTGATACTGAATATCCTGAATTTGGAAAAGAAGCAAGAAACCTTCGGTTGTCATTGTCTACTGATGGAATGAACCCGCATGGTATTCAAAGTATCTCGCATAGCACATGGCCTGTGATTCTTATGATTTATAACTTACCTCTGTGGCTATGTATGAAGCGTAAGTACATGATGTTATCTATGCTAATTTCTGGGCCTAAACAACCAGGGAATGACATAGACGTATACTTGGCACCCTTAATCGAAGATTTAAAGTTTTTGTGGGAGAGAGGTGTGGAGGTTTACGATGGGTATAGGAAAGAAAGTTTCAACTTGAGGGCGATGTTGTTTGGAACAATTAATGATTTTCCAGCATACGGAAATCTATCCGGGTACAGCAACAAGGGTCAAAAGGCGTGTCCTGTTTGTGAAGATGAAACCGATACGACACGATTGGCGCTTTGTCAGAAGAATGTCTTTCTCGGCCATCGTAGATTCTTAAATTCTAATCATCACTACCGTGGGTGGAGAAAAGCATTCAATGGAGAGGCCGAACATCGTACAGCCCCGCCTTTTTTGTCAGGTGATCAAATTTTTGAAAAGGTGAAAGATGTGAGCACTCAGTTTGGCAAGCCTTTTGCACATTCAATTGTCAAGGGTGGGTGGAAGAAGAAGTCAATTTTCTTTGAACTTCCATATTGGAAGTCGTTGTACGTAAGACATTTCCTGGATGTTATGCATATTGAAAAAAATGTATTTGACAGCGTTATAGGTACGCTACTCAATATACAAGGAAAGTCTAAGGATGGCGTTAACATAAGGAATGACATGGTAAACATGGGGATGAGAACTGAATTGGGGCCCGTGACGAAAGGAAGACGAACATATCTGCCACCTGCTGTTTACACTCTATCTAGAAAGGAGAAGAAAACATTGTGTAAGTTCCTCAGTGAAGTAAAAGTTCCAGAAGGCTACTCTTCAGATATTAGAAGACTTGTGTCCATGAAAGACCTCAAGTTAAAGAGTTTGAAGACGCATGATTTCCATGTTATAATGGAACATTTTTTACCAATAGGTATACGTTCTATTCTGCCAGAAAAAGTAAGAAGCGCAATAACTAAGCTGTGTTTCTTCTTCAGGTCTATTTGCAGTAAGGTGGCCGATCCCGCGATCTTACCAACATTGCAAAATGAGATAGTTGTTACTTTATGTGATCTTGAAATGTATTTTCCTCCCTCGTTTTTTGACATAATGGTTCATCTAGTCGTTCATCTTGTGAAAGAGACACAACTGTGCGGACCAGCTTATATGAGATGGATGTACCCTGCTGAACGTTATATGAAAATATTAAAAGGGTACGTGAAAAACAGAAGTCGACCAGAGGGTTGTATTGCCGAGCGATACGTTGCTGAAGAAGCGGTTGAGTTTTGTACTGAATATCTGTCAAATGTTCAATCAATTGGACTCCCCAAATCTCATATTGTCGAAAAAAAAGAAGGAAAAAGGCTAATTGGAAATAAAGTTGTGACAGTATCAATGGTCGAACGGGATCAAGTGCACTTGTATGTTCTGCACAATGAGATTGAGGTTGAGCCGTTTGTTGAAATGCACAAAGTTGTTCTCCGAGATTTAAATCCAAATAGAAATGAGAACTGGATAGTACGAGAGCACAATCGAAGTTTCATACCGTGGTTTAGAGATCATATTTATTCAAAGTATCGTTCAGATCCTGCTTCAGTAACAGAAAGGTTGAGATGTTTAGCCTATGGTCCATCTGTAATTGTGCTTTCTTATAGCGCATACGCAATTAATGGATACACATTTTATACCAAAGAACAGGATGATAAAAGTACTATGCAAAATAGTGGTGTTACCTTGGTAGCTGAAGCTATGCACATATCAAGTGCGAATGACTTAAATCCGAAATTTGCAAATTTGTCATATTTTGGGGTTATCGAGCGCATTTTGGTGTTTGATTACGCGAAGTTTCAGATTCCTGTATTTGGTTGCAAGTGGGTTGAAAATAATAGTGGCGTACGAATGGATAAGTCAGGATTTTTGCAAGTGGATCTCAATAGGGTAGGGTACAAAGATGAGCCTTTCATTCTAGCCTCTCAAGCTAAACAAGTGTTCTATGTCAATGATCCGACAAGTACGAAATGGTCTATAGTGCTTTTATCTAACAAAATAGTTGATGAAAAAATTGAAGATCAAGGTGATATTGGTGTTGGCATTGAATCTTGTACAAGAAACGATCAAAATGAGAATGAATCTTGTATTAGAAATGATCATAATGAGGGTATTTGGATCAATCCAACCGTCCGCATTGTTAAGAGACGCGTAGTACACAATCCTACCAAGAAAAGAAAGAGACGTTAGTGATAAAGTAATGGTCTCGATAACCTTCACTCGCTTATGTTTAGTAATGGTCTCATTTTTATATTTTTTAATTATTATATTTAGTAATCTGGCATCGAATATGTGAAAATCTTACAATTTGTACTTTAAAACAATTTGACTAAAAATTAAGATTTATTAAATGAACATGCTTTTAATATTGATAGAGTATGCATCCCCTCATCTTTGCCTAAAAGAAATATCATGAAAAAGTAATATTGATTGTATCACATGCTTTTATTTTATTAATAATAAAAAAGTAAATTTTTTCTACTTAACTTAAATTCTTTTTTAAGAAGGAAAGCATACATTGGGTATGTTTGGCAGATGATGCAGGGATGAATATCTTCACGTTGAACAATTAATAATGGATTGATTTTTTTTCTTCTTATAATAACTTCTATGTTGTAATTTTTTGAAATGTTTCTCATATAAAGTTAGTGTTAATAGTGTACTAATGTGCTTTAGTTTGTTTGATACAAGTTCAATGGCTCCAGATAGAGATGCTCCACCTGAAAACCCACCTGAAAACTCACAAGAAAACTCACAAGAAAGAGTTGCTTCGGATACAAATGCTCCACCTGATACTGAAGCAAAAGAGGTTGCACGAGGCATCACTATTATGAAGGGAATCATTCGACATAGAGACCAAGGATTAGTATACCGATTGGAATGGAATTCTGATAAACAACCAATTGGTCCTAATTCTGCAAAGTTGACAAGTTATATTGGTACACTTGTCCGTATGCATATTCCGGTCTCCGTAGCTACCTGGAAATCGAAAACGAAAAATTTAGAATTGGAGGAGAAAAAACAAGCGATTTGGGAAGAGCTTCAGGTATATATCATATATGGTTAATTGTTGTTATTATCTTGACGATAAATTGTTTAAATTACTTATACTAACACACTATGCGTACGTTTTTTTGCAGAGGACTTTTGAGATACCAGATGAACGTAAAAGCTACATACTTAGTTTGGCCGGCAAAAGATATAGAGGGTGGAAAAGTTTTTTGACAAACACCTATCTTAAGGATAAAGATGGAAAATTTCTTGAAGAGGCACCGGGACGGCCAACAAAGTATGCGACCTTCATTGATGAAGCAGATTGGGCTGAGTTTGTAAAGCAAAGAGATGAAGCTTTTCAGAAAAAGAGTGCCACGAATAGTGAGAGAGCATCCAAACCCGCGTATCCATACAAAAAAGGGCGTTTGGGATATGCACGCTTAGAGGATAAAATTGTAAGTAAATAGAAATGCGTTTTAATTAATTGTCTACATGTGCATGTTTTAATTGACGATTTTATCGTTTGTGTCAATGCATAGTTAGAGGAGACTAAAAGTGAGGAAGCTTCACTTCCTGTACATGTGTTGTGGAAGGAAGCTCGTGTGGGCAAGAATCAAGCTGTCGATCCCGATGTTCAGAGAGTTTATACTGAATGTGTAAGTATAATACTGTGTCTTTAATTAAATCAAATGTTTTTTAATATATAAATGATTTTTTATCTCCACTAATAATTATTTAAATGTAAATGAATTACAGGAGACCTTGTCGCAATCGGCATCCACCGGTGAGGAGAGCGTACTTAGTAGAGTACTAGATGCTCCCGAGTATCCCGGTCGGGTGAGGGGTAAGGGTCATGGTGTGACTCCAACCTCTTTTTATAAGAGTTCTAGGAGAAGATCAAATCTTACCAATGAAGAAGTGTTGCAAAAGTTGCAGGAATTGCAAGCACAGGTCTCTGAATTGCAAAGAGATAAAGATATGTATATGAGAGAAAATTGCAACACTTCATCGGTGAGAGAAACTAGTGATAAGGCTAGTATCAACTATCAAAAGAAATTTCCCGAGGTAATTATAAGTTTTTTTCCTTACAAACTGTTCTATTTTATTAATGATAATGACTTTATATTTTCTATTTGTTTAGGGCATTTCATCTTGCCAACTATACTTATCGTCACCGAATTATCGACTAGTTGGCAAGGGAAAAGTGCACAACACTTCGGGAGATTTACTTCACCATAGACCGCTCCCGGATGGACACCTGAAAGTATCGGTGGATGTTGTATTAGATCGTGATGCGATTCTACCGGTACCTGACATGGTCTCAGAGACGACATTGCTGCGAGATGCAATAGGATCATTTGTTGCATGGCCCTCGGAGCTCATTACCATTAGTGATGAGGTATACTGAAAACGATTATGAATCATTTAGTTTTCGAATGTCAATTCTAAACCGTTTATTAATTATTTTTTACATTTTAATTTTAGACTGCTCCTATAAAAGCCGCAATTAAGGGTAAAGGGATTTTACAGGAGGAGGAGTCTGTTGCATCACTAAAAGAGGTACATTTAAAGTGTTAATATATAGTCTGAATCTAAATCTGCATGATTTTATATTTTACCTAACTTATATGATTTTTAGGCATCCGCTCGGGAGTCACAACAAGTGACGCAGCAGGTTCGTAGCGTACCACCCACTGGTCCTCCGAAGCAAGCGGCAAAAAAAGGCGGTGCTTTTGTGCCTCGATACCGTTCGACACTCGCAATAATGGTTGATATGTCCGATTTGAAGGATGGTGGTTTACGTGAAATCAACATGGATGAAAGTGTCTTCGGTATTGAATTCCCGTCACATATTACAATTGATGACTTGGAAGAGATTTTTAGGCATGATCAACTAGGCGTCAGTAATATGCACTCATACATCCGGTAATATTCACTCATCCGATATATTATTTAATTAGTCCCACAATATAATTTATTTACACATTTCAATGAAAATAATCTAATGTTTATTATGTTTTTATTTAAGGTTGTTGTATGACAGAGTGTTGCGCGGGACTGCATTGTCTAACAGATTCCGTTTCGTGTCTTCCGCCCATTGCAGCGGAATGACAATTGCTTCGGAACCGGAATCAGTTAGACAGCGCTTAGTAGATAGATTCATGTCCACCGGCAATACAGAAAGTCTGCATCTTTGGGCGTATAATACCCGACCAGTAGGGTTAGTTTCTCATTCTTGGTTCATCTAATCTCTGTTTCTTTTGTGTATAGCAAAATTTTCATATAACCTATTGTTTTAATTTATAGAGCACACTGGTTGCTGCTTGCTATCAACCCGATAAGAGAAGTCGTGTATTATCTGAATTCGGTAAATGGTGAATGGACCAATTATCCGGCTATGAAGGAAATCGTTGATTTGTAAGTGGGATCGTTCTAAATATATATTCGTGTATATTTATATATTTTCTTATTTGTGGGATTGATCTAAACATATGCTTTTATATATTTAATAATTAGATCAATACAAGTGTTCCGTAGTCAACGGGACGCACAGGTATCCCGGACTAAATCAAACAACATCACTTGGATCCAAGTGCAGGTACATTACTTTTCACAATTTTGCTTATAATATTTATGCTACTTGGTAAAACAAGACAACTATAGAATCTTATTTGTTTTATTATGTAGTGTCCGCAACAGCGAAACAGTCATGATTGCGGATACTTTGTTTTGAGGTTCATGAAAGAAATCCTTCAGGCGAATCAATTAGAGATTCCGCTCACGGTATGAATTTATAACTTAAGATAATTTCATATAATTTATTACATTTAACTAAATATATCATTTATATTATGTTTTTGTTTTGTAGTACCTTGACGAATTCCGTGCTGCTGGGTACCCGAAGCTTAAGTTGGAAGAAATTAAAGAAGATTTGTGTCAATATTATATTAAGCAATTTTTCATGTAGGATTTGTGTCGATTTGAACTATAATATTATTGATGTAATGATGTATATATATAATTTTGGATATTATAATGGTATTATATTAGTATATATATTGTCTTACTGATGGCTGAAATAATAGCGTCGAAAATATATTACAGGTCAAAAATATATTACAGGTCGAAAATATTACAGGTCGAAAACATTACAGGTCGACTGGGAGGATTAAATTATAGGCTGCACATAAAAATACCTCATTTAGAAACGACAGCGCTTTTAAAAAGCGCTCTTAAAGGTCCACCTACTAAAGCGCTTCTTAGTAAAAGCGCTGCCAAAGACCAGTAAAAAAGCATAAAAAATTAAAAAAAAACGCAGCATACAAAAGCGCTTTTGGAAAAGCGCTCTTATAGGGGGGCCTATCAGAGCGCTTTTTCCAGAAAAAGCGCTCTCATAGGGGGGCCTACCAGAGCGCTTTTCCAAAAGCGCTTTTGTATGCTGCGTTTTTTTTAATTTTTTATGCTTTTTTACTGGTCTTTGGCAGCGCTTTCTGGGAAAAGCGCTCTTAAAGGGGGGTCTACCAGAGCGCTTTTTCCAGGAAAGCGCTCTTATAGGGGGTCCTACCAGAGCGCTTTTTCCAGGAAAGCGCTCTTAAAGGGGGGGTCTACCAGAGCGCTTTTAGAAGCGCTTTTGTTACCTACGCCAGCGCCAGCTATTAAAGCGCTTTTAAGCGCTTTTAAAGGCCAAAATAAGCGCTTTAAAAGCCCTTTTCCGTAGTAGTGCCAATTGCGAATATTGGTTCCTTCCAACTGATAAAACCAATCCAACTACGTCCCTGACAAACTTTCTTGGAAGAAATTTACCCATAGGTTCTTATCAGCAGTATGGGGTTGAATCTTCCTGACGTATGACCTTAAATGCAGCTTAAGACAAGAGACACCATCATATTTAGCAAATGTGGGGACCTTGAATTTCTGCGGGTTGACCACCCCTGAGACCAGTCCTAGCTCTTCAAAATCTAGCACGGGCACCCTCTGGATCTCCATAGCATTGAGGCGATCTTCCAGCTGTTTGTATTTATCATCAGCAGGAGGATACTGCTCTTAACAGTAGTCAACTTCCTCTTCCTCAGACTCTGGGTTGTCATTCCCTTCCTTGTTCTTTCCTTCTTGATTATCTCCTTCACCCGACGAGGTTGTGAAATCTAGAGCTCACTTGGCCGGTCCTCTGAACCTTCTTCCAAAATTAAAAACACCGACTGGTTTCTTCGCCTTTTTCTTCTTATCTTTGATCTTGAGAGCCTTCAGATCCTCTTGTCCTTTAGCCAGAGCCAAGAACATCTGTTGGAATTGAGTATTTTGTTCTTGAAGATCTTTTACTGTCTGTTCAATATCCATCTCACTGAAATAAATAGTAGAAAGATAAGAAGACCTGTTGTAAAAAACATGTTTGTGTTATGATGAATGAAAATGCATATGAAAATGATTTCAAGGAAACTAGGAGATTTAAATTTGTTTAGACAACATGAAGCACACATTGTATTAATAAATCCAAGTTTGATTACATCATGCCTCTTGGGGATTACAATGAAGGAAATAAACACAAAATAAACTCCTAAGACAAAAATGTCAAGCGCATCCTTTTTGGCGCAATTTAGGCGTTCAAACTTCGCTCTTCATGAAGCTTCTTTGTGAGCTCCAGAACTTTCTTCTCACTCGCGTGGAATTGGGATTCGAAGGTGTCTCGCTCTTCTTTTAGCTGAATCAATTCCTTTTGTAAGTCTTCAAGCGAGATAGGCATATTGGGATAAAGGACAGTATACAGAACATCTCCTTCAACAACAGGCTCCATGATAACATGTAGGATGGAGGGGTAAGGCATTACGAGACTTTGGGCACGAGTTCGTACCCACCTAAGGTAAGGCTCAAGGGTAATAGAATTTTTGTGTCCCAATGTCTTACTATCCACTTTGTTTACTATTCTCCAAGCTTGTATAAACCTTTGACGGTAGCCTTGGTCGTCGCTCTCGTAGTCGAACACCACACCTTAGATGAGCGCATCATGAGGACCATCTCTTCATGCATACCCAAACTATCGTAAAGCTAAGCAAGGGTTGTAAGTGATACCCCCCCTAATGCTAAGCAGAGGGATATTAGGGAATTCCCCATAACAGTCGATCATAGTAATGTCCTCCAAGGATCGAGAACACCAGTCAATATTCGAATGTCCGAGTAACATCAACCTATTGGACCATCTCAAACCTTGCTCGTTCTTCACAACGGATCGGGGTAAGTGCAAAACAAATCACCTAGCCAACAAAGGAGTACAACACATGAGGGTTCCTCTTCTCTTCATGGTGTGAGAGTGGAGACAATACAAGATATCTCCCAACAAAGTAGGCACCAGATTGCGAGATATAAATTTTTTTTTACTGCATTCACATCTATACGTTGGTTAGGATTAGGAAATAGCATCATCCCATAGATAAGAAGAGCCAAGATTTCTTCAAAGGCTTGTAAATCCAGAGTGTTCCAACAGTCTTGAGCTTTTTCCAACAGGAACTTGGCTAGAAACCTTTTGACACCACTTCTTGTTTCCCAGTTAACCATGACGTCAGATTGTTGCAAGTGTAAAGCTCAGGAAATATCTTCAGAGCTCAGGTCTCTTTCAATACCATTGAAAGGTAATCGATTGAGAATAGGAATTCCCAAGAGTTGAGAGAATTCTTCCATAGTAGGCACAAGTTAGTAATCGGGGAAGGTAAAGCAATGGTGTAAAGGGTCGAAGAACTGGAAAAACACTTTCATCATGTCTTCATTAAATCTTGAGGTAACCGGGTTGATGCTAATTCTTTTGGCTGAACGGAGAATTCTTAGGGACCCTTGATGCTAATTCTTTGAGCTGAAAAGGTACTCGTATGAGAATGACTTGGATTGCATTCCTGCGAGTGGGAGTCATGTCCTACAAAACAGAACAAAGATGAATCTCAAGATCCTTGAAATGGTTAGTCTAATTTGCTATGGTATGATTCCATGATGTTATGTACAAGTATATGCACAAGCAGATCAAACAAGTCCTTAGGTTTAGGCTTGCATGGGATTCATTGGTAAGTACCCTCTTGAAGGTTAGTTGGTTTAACCTGTCCTAGAAAGTAAAAGGGTTCTAGGGAATCTCAATATCACTGACTTTATTCATCGGGCATTGTTTCAGCGCAAGCCTCTTTATTGGCGACTGAAATATCTTGAAATTATGATCTCAATGAGCATAGTATCGAGTATCAACCAACTTCGAATTGCACCAAAGTCGGCTACCTCACTACTTCCTAATGGCCGAGTTATTCAAGTAAGGTTCTAAAGTCAGTTAGTGCTTCATGATATCACACAGCGGACCCGTATTCTCCTTGATTACTCAAGGGCTACCGGTACCAACAAATGTGTCACACTAACGTAGCTATTGCTTTGACCATGTCGGTATACCCCGCACAGTTTCCACAACTTATTGCTACTTACCTAAAAGGTGCCCCAGATCCGGGTAGAGGATCAAAACAAGCCCAAACAAGAAACCATAATATAAATCATGCAAGTTAAGCAAGTAAAGATGATCTAGCCCTAAGGTAACCCCACTTGTAGAATTTCCCCAGCATAGTCGCCAGTTCTATAATACGGTGGGAGAACTGACTTGGGTGTTTTGAGTTTGTTCGTATTTGTTGCAGATAGCAAGAGTCGCCACTGAATTTTCTTTTATCCAATAAGAAAAGGGTGATAAGAATAGGAAATACCTTTAGAGATTATTTCTTGAGTTCGGGGGGTAGGTTATGAAAAGGGAAGGTATTAACACCATTTTTATCTATAGTTATCTATGGGCTCTTAGTTGCTTGCTAGATGACTTGCTTTTGTTTGAAAATGTGCTTTGTGATGTGGGTTAGAAAATATTTTGAAAAAAACGTCTTTATAATGATTCTCTTCTCTATAATAATGCGTACAAAGTGTTGGTTTTGAAAATAGTTCAAAGAGGTGTTTGTGGAATGTGTTTTTGAAAGTGATTTTGAAAAGTTTCTTTGTAATGATTCTCGTCTCTATAAGAATGTGTACAAAGATCTTTGTCTTTTGAAAATATTCCAAATGAAAGTGTTGGTGTATAAAAGGTTTTTTTGTTGTGGGCAAGCGGGCAACTATGAGCAACCTACTTACTCAAAAGGCCTAGTGTTCTTTTCCTCCTTTAGATGTTTCTATCTTACCATTCATGTGGGTCGTTTGTATAGTCATAGAAGGAAACCTATTGGATGCTTTAGCAATTTTGTTTTAGGGACTAGATCGTTTACCGAAAGCAACATCGAGGGTCATCGAGGGACTACGATCTTTTATCGAGGGTCTTTGTTAAAACGCCCATATTCGAGGGACATGACTAATTTTCGAGGCAACAAGTGGGATTATCCTAGAAGTGCATGTGTGATACGGTGGGAGAACTGACTTGAGGTTTTGCGTTTGTATTCGCAAATGTTTCGGTTTAGCAAGAGTCGCCACCGACTTTTTATTTTATCCTAAGGAAAGGTCAAAAAGCACAGGAAAGACCTTTGAGATGTTTTCTTGGGTTCGTGGAGTAGATTATGAAAAGGGAAGGTGCAAGCACCCTTTTCATCCATGGTTATCCATGGGCTCTTAGTTACTTGTTTAGATCACTTGCTTTGTCTTTTCAATTGTTTGAAATGGTGCTTTGTGTGTGGTTTTGAAAATGTTTTGAAAAGAGGCCATCGTTGTGGCAACCTTTGTAATGATTCTTGTTTGAAATGTATACAAAGATTTATGTCTTTTGAAAATATGTTTTAATGTTTGAAAGTTTGATTTGGGAAATGTTTTGAAATTGTGTTGTGAGGTGTGTTTGAAAATAGCAAGGATGTTTTGCAAGTTTTGATCAAGTAACTAAGAGTTGTCTACCTTATTTTATTCAAAGATCTTTCTTATATGTTTTTAACCCTTTTGAAAGTGTTGTTTTACCATTGCATTTGGTAAACAACCTTGTATTAATATGTTAAACGGGACAGGCACGAGTCATCGTATTGACCATGATAGCAATATTGCCAAATATCTTTAGCAATTTTGAAGGACTAGATCATTTTTATATAGGCAACCAAGATAGCGTCATCGAGGGACTATGATCTTTTGTTTTGTTTTTGTTTTGCCAAAGATACTCAACATGCATAACACGGCCAATTTTAAGGCAACAAGTGGATGAAATCCTAGGGGTGCAAGTGTGCATTGTGTTTTTCATTTTCATGCATTTAGGTCTTGTATTAGGTCAAGCTACTTGTTTGATTTTAGATTTTTTTCATGCAAACCCTAATCTCTAATCATGGCATAATTGGAAGCATAAATGCGTAAAAGTAAATCTACCACTATTACAACATGATTATGGGGAGGGGGATACAATTTTTGAATGGGGATTATTTGGCAAGAAATTAAAACCCTAATTTTACTATTACATCCAAATTGAATCAATGGCATAAATAATAAATGAATAATATTTAAATAAACAAATTAAATAAATATACAAAATAATATGAATATGCAAAAAAAAGTTTTGTTTATTTTTATGTATGTAAAAATATTTAATGTAAAAAGAAAGAAATAAAAAGATTATTTTTATTTTATTAATTAAAGGTAAAAACCCTAATTTTCTTTAAGGAAGTATATTTATTAATATTATTTATTTATGTACAATAAAAATAAAAATATATTCAAGTGTAAAAAAAATATATTAAAAAAAAAAGAAGTATTATTTTTAATAAGGGTGGAAACCCTAGTTTTTTTTGTTTTAAGATAATATACATTATATTAATTATTTTATATACAAAAATAAAATATAAATATACACAAATATTTAGATAAATAATAGTATATGAGAAAAAAATATTATTTTATAGGTATAAATGATAAAAAATAAATAATAATATTTCTATAATGTTTATAAGTTTTTTATTAAATAAAATAAAAAGTATATACTACCTAATAATTATTTTCATGTCTAAAAAAAATAATAAAATAATAAAAATAAATGTGAAAATTTATGAAAATATTTGTGAGTATTTTTTATGTTTAGAACATATAAAATAAAATTAGAAAATGAAAATAAATACAAAAATATAAAAGGGTAAAGAAATTGGGCCAGGGGGGTGCATTCAGCAAAAGGGGGGTGTCAAAAACTGTAGGTGTTTAGGTATTGGCTTGCATTTTTGGTAAATCCCAAGTGTATGTGTGAATGTCATGACTGATGTCATAACATTCTAGTTCAGTTTGTACTGACTCATCAGGTACCTTTGCAGAAAAATATTGTAATTCAAATACTGATGTTTATAAGTGTGTATCTGAGCATTTTTGCAAAATGATCACATTTTGCTAAATCAGTAGACAGGTTTTCTCAGATGTCATAACAGATGTTATGACATCCTGTTCTGAACTAACAGGATTGCAGGATTGGATAAGTCTGAGTTTTTTCAGGAAATAACTCAGTCCTTTCTGAACAGAATCCTGCGTTTTCTGAGGGGTAACCTAGCTCAACCCTAACCTGGTTAATAAAGTCCTGTGACCTGGTCTTTAGGTCAAACGGAATTAACCCTAGGTTTTTGGAAACCCTAACTGAAGTTGCAGCTGCTATATATTCAACAGAGCTGCTGGTTTTCAAGGATCCCTGCCGATTGATTAGAAGATCATTTTGTAATCTGTATAGATTTGTTTGTTTGTACTCCAAGCAATTATCATTGTGATAAGTGCCTTGGAATAGGTTTCTATTTGTAAGGGTTGTGTAGCACTCAAAGCTTTGAAGCAAGAGTGTTTGAATGTTCCTTGACTAAAGCTGTGAAGCAGAGTCAAGTTAGTTGTGTACATCACTCAAAGCTGTGAAGCACGAGTGATTGTGTTGCTTGATTAAAAAGCTGTGAAGCTTAATCAAGTGTTTGTTTTTGAAGAGTGTCTTCATCAATTCTTAAGTCAAATTGGTTTATGTATCACTGCTGTGATTGAGGGGAAGTGAGTAGGAACTCAGGTTTAAGTTGTACTTAGATTAGAATTGCATTGGGTAGGTCTTAAGTGAAGGAGATAAACTGGTTGGTTTATTCCTGAAATAACATCTCTTATAGTGGATTCTCTCCCTGGCTTGGTAGCCCCCAGAGTAGGTGTTGTTGCACACTGAACTGGGTAAACAATTGACTGTGTTCTTTATTGCTTTTGTATTTACTGTCATAGAGTAAGTCAGATACGGTGTCATAACATTGAACGTGACATTGAGTATCTGCTGCCAGAATTTCAATTGGCATCAGAGCAGGCACCCTGCCTGTATTACTGGGTGAGATCTAGGGATATCACTTTCTGGCACTATGGACAAAGAAGGAGTTTTTGGAAATAGACCACCCATTCTGGATGGAACTAATTATGACTACTGGAAACCTCGTATGATTGCCTTCCTAAAATCTCTGGACAAAAAGGCTTGGAGAGCTGCTGACAAAGGATGGATTCATCCCACCATAACTGAGATAGATGGAACAATCAGCCTGAAGCCTGAGGAAGATTGGAGTAAAGAAGAAGATGAGTTAGCTCTGGGAAATTCAAAAGCTTTAAATGCCTTGTTCAATGGAATTGATAGAAACATTTTCAGACTAGTACATCAATATGAACTGGCCAAGGAAGTTTGGGACACTCTCAAAACTACTCATGAGGGAACTTCCAAAGTAAAAATGTCAAGGCTTCAGATGTTGACCACCAAATTTGAGAATCTAAAAATGATGGAAGATGAAACCATTCATGAATTTCACATGAACATCTTGGAGATTGCCAACACCTCAGGAGCACTGGGAGAAAAGATGTCAGAAGAAAAACTGGTGAGGAAGATTCTCAGATCCTTGCCTAAAAGATTTGCAATGAAGGTAACTGCCATAGAGGAAGCCCAGGACATTAGCAAGTTGAAAGTGGATGAACTTATTGGGTCTCTTCAGACTTTTGAGATGGGAATCACTGATAATGGTGTCAAAAAGAACAAGAGCATAGCTCTTATGTCCAACACTGATGTTGAAGAAGACATTTCAGAGGCTGTAGCCATGCTTGGAAGACAGTTCAACAAACTCATCAAAAGAATAGATCCAAAGTCAAGGTATAATGTTCATAACATTCCCTCTAACATTGATAGTTCCAGCAGAAGACCAAGGTCAGAAGAGAAGGGAATTCAAGGCAGAGGAATTCAATGCCATGGCTGTGAAGGATATGGGTATATTCGAGCTGAATGTCCTACCTTTCTTAAGAAACAAAAAGGAATGACTGTTACTTGGTCTGACTGTGATTCAGAAAGTAATTCTGAAGAAGAGACTGTCAAACGAGTTACTGCTCTAACTGGTGTTTGTACCTCTGAAAGTGACATCAGTGATGAAGAGGTGACTTTTGAAGAACTGGCTGATACTTACAAGAAATTGTGTATCAGAAGTGCTGAAGTCTGTGTGCAGAATGAGAAACAATCAAAACTCATTATAAAGCTGGAGGCTGAAAAAAGGGCAAATCTTTAAACTATAAGTCATCTAGAAGGAGAAGTTCAACTGCTGAACTCACAACTGAATCAAATGACCAAATCTGTCAAGATGTTGACCAATGGAACAGACAAATTGGAAGAGATCCTTCAAGTAGGACAAAATGTGGGAAATAAATCTGGACTAGGATTTATGGAAGCAACGAAATCTGGTTCTGGTAAGCAAATGTTAAAACAGATGTCTCAACACAATTGTCGACATCAGGAACAGAAACATAGGAGGAAAAGGCACCAAAGATGGAAATGTCATCATTGTGGTAGATATGGCCACATAAAGCCCTTCTGCTTCAGAGTACATGGATACCCTAATCAGAACTCAGGTGTCAAACCTAAGTCAAAAAGGGTACCACATGTTCCTCAATGGAAGAAAAAGACTATTGCACTGATAGCTCACACTTCCCTGAGGGTCTCTGCAAAGGAAGACTGGTACTTTGACAGTGGATGTTCCAGACATATGACTGGAATCAAGAACCTCCTCAATAATGTTAAGCCTCACACCACCAGTTTTGTGACCTTTGGAGATGGGGCTAAAGGTGAAATCAAAGGAGTTGGTGATTTGGACTGCCCTGGAGTTCCAAGTCTGAATGAAGTACTGCTGGTGAAAGGACTGACCGCTAATCTCATTAGTATCAGTCAACTGTGTGATCTAGGATTCAAGGTCAATTTCTCAAGATCTGAATGCCTTGTAATCAATGACAAACAAGAGATAGTAATGAAAGGAGTCAGATCCAAAGACAACTGTTACTTGTGGGAGGCTGAGAACACTAATTTCTCATCTGTGTGTTCCATTGCAAAAGAAGAAAAAGAGGTGAAACTGTGGCACCAAAAACTTGGCCATCTTCATCTAAGGGGTATGAAGAGGATTATCTCCTTGGAGGCAGTCAGAGGGATTCCAAAACTGCAAATTGATGAAGGAAGAGTTTGTGGTGAATGTCAGGTTGGTAAGCAGACTAGGATGTCACATCCAAAGTCAAGACATCTGACCACCTCTAAGGTTCTAGAACTCCTCCATATGGATCTGATGGGACCAATGCAAGTGGAGAGTCTTGGTGGTAAACGATATGCCTATGTGGTTGTGGATGATTTTTCCAGATTCACCTGGATTAATTTCATTAGGGAAAAATCAGATGCATTTGAAGTTTTTAGAGAACTGTGCAAGAGAATTCAAAGAGAGAAGGAAGGATGTATTGTCAGAATCAGAAGTGATCATGGCAAGGAATTTGAAAACAGCAAGTTTGATGACTTTTGTGCTTCAGAAGGAATCAGTCATGAGTTTTCTTCTCCCATAACACCTCAGCAAAATGGAGTTGTGGAAAGAAAAAACAGGACCATACAAGAATCTGCCAGAGCAATGTTACATGCCAAAAGACTTCCTATGTATTTTTGGGCTGAAGCTATGAATACAGCTTGCTATGTTCATAACAGAGTCACCTTGAGAAAGGGAACCTCATCCACCATATATGAACTTTGGAAAGGAAGAAAACCAACTGTGAAGTACTTCCATGTGTTTGGCAGCAAATGCTATATCCTGTCTGATCGTGAACAAAGAAGAAAACTGGACTCCAAAAGTGATGAAGGCATATTTCTAGGATACTCCTCAAACAGCAGAGCTTATAGAGTATTCAACTCCAGAACCAAAACCATGATGGAATCAATAAATGTGGTAATTGATGACTATCATGAAGAAATAGATGTTCCTTGTACTGGTGAGACATTCTTTGAGACTTCAACCCAACAGGATGACCTACCCAACTCCACCACAACAGAATCTGAATCAAAGGAAGCTAGCAAGATTCCTTCCATCAGAATTCAGAAGGATCATCCAAAAGAGCTCATCATAGGAGATCTCAATAGTGGAGTCATGACAAGATCTAGAGAAATTATCTCAAACTCTTGTTTTGTGTCCAAAATGGAACCAAGAAACGTCAAGGAAGCCTTAACTGATGAATATTGGATTGGTGCAATGCAAGATGAACTGAACCAATTCAAGCAACATGAAGTTTGGGAACTGGTTCCTAGACCTGAAGGAACTAACATCATTGGGACAAAATGGATATTCAAGAACAAGTCAGATGCTGAAGGAGTTGTCACCAGAAATAAGGCAAGACTTGTTGCTCAAGGATACACCCAGGTTGAAGGGGTTGATTTTGATGAAACCTTTGCACCTGTAGCCAGGTTGGAATCAATCAGACTCTTGTTGTCAATTGCTTGTCTTCTGAAGTTCAAGTTATTTCAGATGGATGTGAAAAGTGCCTTTCTAAATGGGTACTTAAATGAGGAAGCTTATGTAGAACAACCTAAAGGTTTTGTGGATCCAACCTATCCTGATCATGTCTACAAACTGAGAAAAGCTCTATATGGCCTGAAACAAGCTCCTAGAGCATGGTATGACAGGTTAACAAAGTTTCTCTCAGACAAAGGATACAAAAAAGGAGGCTTGGACAAAACTCTCTTTGTCAAAACTGAAGGAGGAAAGTTGATGGTTGCCCAAATATATGTTGATGACATAGTGTTTGGAGGAATGTCAGAACATATGGTTAAACACTTTGCTGACCAGATGCAGCCTGAATTTGAAATGAGTCTCATGGGAGAACTAACTTATTTTCTTGGACTACAAGTCTCACAGATGGAGGACTCAATCTTCTTGTCTCAAAGCAAGTATGCTAAGAATATTGTAAAGAAGTTTGGTATGGAGAATGCAAGTCACAAAAGGACTCCTGCTCCTACTCATCTAAAGCTTTCCAAAGATTCAAGTGGGGTTAAGGTGGATCAAAGTCTATACAGAAGCATGATAGGAAGCTTGTTGTACTTAACTGCCAGCAGACCTGATATTGCCTTTGCAGTTGGAGTTTGTGCTAGATACCAAGTTGATCCCAAAGTCAGTCATATCAATCAAGTGAAGAGAATTTTGAAGTATGTAAGTGGTACTTACAACTATGGATTGTTGTATACTCATGGCTGTGAACCAGCTCTGACTGGCTACTGTGATGCTGATTGGGCTGGTAGTGCTGATGATAGAAAAAGCACCTCTGGAGGATGTTTCTTTTTGGGAAGTAATCTGGTTTCCTGGTTCAGCAAGAAACAGAATTGTGTGTCTCTTTCCACTGCTGAAGCTGAATACATTGCAGCTGGTAGTAGCTGCTCTCAAATGATATGGATGAAACAAATGCTCACTGAGTATAATGTCACACAAGATGTTATGACATTGTACTGTGACAATCTGAGTACAATCAACATATCCAAGAATCCCATTCAGCATAGCAGGACCAAACATATTGACATACGACATCACTTTATCAGAGACCTTGTAGAAGAGAAGACAATCAAATTGGAACATGTTGCCACTGAGCTACAGCTGGCTGACATCTTTACCAAGGCTCTGGATGCAAGTCAATTTGAAAACCTAAGGGGTAAGCTGGGTATTTGCATACATGAGGAATTGTAGCAATTAATTTTGCTTAAAACAAGGACCAAAGGACTTATGCCTGTTCTGATTGGTTTAAAATTGTATTTTCTCATTTCCTACAATTCTTTTAAGAAGTTGAATAGACACTCCTTTGCTTCCTTCCTCTCTCGTCTCCTCATCAAAACCCAGTCTCTCAATCAGAAATTTCTCCTCATTTGCTGTTGGTCCTTCAAAACTGACAAAATGTCTCAAACACCATCATCATCCAATACGACCATCTTAACCTCTTCCTCTGATCAAGATTCTGGGACAATCTCTTCCTGTCTGGACTCTGACGTTCTGGAAATCTCTTCTCATAGAAAAGTGGGAACTAACCCCACCAAAGTCAAAGAGTTGAGAACAAGACATGCAGGTAATCCATCTCATCCTTCCTCTTCAGTTCCCCCTGAAATTGCAAATAGGGAAGGGACAGCCTATGTTAATCAAGCAATAGCAAAAATTGTTTCAAGAATTCTGAACGAGAACCACTCAGTTCCTGGCATTTCTGTTCCTCTGAACCAAGAAAGCTCAAATGCTGAAACAAATCCAAATGTCTCTAAGAATGTTGAGACATCAAACAAAGAGAAGAATGCTGACATTGCTCACAAGAAAAGAAAGAAGCCTGAATCCTCTGGGTCTGATGACAGTGCTTAAAGGTTGATTGCTGTTTGGTGGTGTTGCTGGTTGGTGCTGAAGTGTATTCAATTGTTTACTGCTGCTGCTCTTACGAGTTTGTTTTGGATAACTGTATAATTTTATGAACATGTATCTTTGGACCATTTGTGGCTAAAGAGGGGGAGAATATTTTGGTACTTGCTTAATCAGTACTTGACATTCTGTGTTTTATTTTTCTGCTGTCACTTATTTCTGCTGCTATCTATCTCTGATTGTTTTAGGGTCTTTAGCCAAAAATCTGCCAAAGGGGGAGTTTGTAGGTGTTTAGGTATTGGCTTGCATTTTTGGTAAATCCCAAGTGTATGTGTGAATGTCATGACTGATGTCATAACATTCTAGTTCAGTTTGTACTGACTCATCAGGTACCTTTGCAGAAAAATATTGTAATTCAAATACTGATGTTTATAAGTGTGTATCTGAGCATTTTTGCAAAATGATCACATTTTGCTAAATCAGTAGACAGGTTTTCTCAGATGTCATAACAGATGTTATGACATCCTGTTCTGAACTAACAGGATTGCAGGATTGGATAAGTCTGAGTTTTTTCAGGAAATAACTCAGTCCTTTCTGAACAGAATCCTGCGTTTTCTGAGGGGTAACCTAGCTCAACCCTAACCTGGTTAATAAAGTCCTGTGACCTGGTCTTTAGGTCAAACGGAATTAACCCTAGGTTTTTGGAAACCCTAACTGAAGTTGCAGTTGCTATATATTCAACAGAGCTGCTGTTTTTCAAGGATCCCTGCCGATTGATTAGAAGATCATTTTGTAATCTGTATAGATTTGTTTGTTTGTACTCCAAGCAATTATCATTGTGATAAGTGCCTTGGAATAGGTTTCTATTTGTAAGGGCTGTGTAGCACTCAAAGCTTTGAAGCAAGAGTGTTTGAATGTTCCTTGACTAAAGCTGTGAAGCAGAGTCAAGTTAGTTGTGTACATCACTCAAAGCTGTGAAGCACGAGTGATTGTGTTGCTTGATTAAAAAGCTGTGAAGCTTAATCAAGTGTTTGTTTTTGAAGAGTGTCTTCATCAATTCTTAAGTCAAATTGGTTTATGTATCACTGCTGTGATTGAGGGGGAGTGAGTAGGAACTCAGGTTTAAGTTGTACTTAGATTAGAATTGCATTGGGTAGGTCTTAAGTGAAGGAGATAAACTGGTTGGTTTATTCCTGAATTAACATCTCTTATAGTGGATTCTCTCCCTGGCTTGGTAGCCCCCAGAGTAGGTGTTGTTGCACACTGAACTGGGTAAACAATTGACTGTGTTCTTTATTGCTTTTGTATTTACTGTCATAGAGTAAGTCAGATACGGTGTCATAACATTGAACGTGACATTGAGTATCTGCTTCCAGAATTTCAAAAACAAAAAGCCAAAGCAAGCCCATCCCACTGACTTCGTCTTCAACCTTTGTTCACAAACGCGCGCGTCCTGTACACAATTCCAGATATCTGCATACGTGTTATAATGCAAAAACACATAACATCAAAGTTACAGCATTTTTCAAGACGAATTCAACCATATAAGAAACTTGTCCTAACTCTCAAAGACCAGAGAGAAGTTCTCTGGCCCTAAATCCTAACCTAATTTTTTCAGGAAGTTCATGGATCAAATTCTCTTAGCATGCTTAACTAAAATGAAAACTGAGCATATGTACAGCTTCATGGCTATGAATACTACATTTTTTATTCATAAATCTAAGCCTAATTATTCCTAAATAGAGAGATAGGAAGTTGACAAAAACCTGTTTTAGTTGACTTCGTGTATGGAAATGTGGAGCTTTTCAGTGAGGCCTGAGATGTTTGGGAGCTTGTTTGAACTTCCTCTGACCTTCCTCAATGCCTTGCTTGCCTTGAATGTGCTTGAACAAGCCTGCAGAACTCAACCTGCACAAGCTGAAATCAAAAATGGCAAACCTTGTAAATGGAGTTACAGTCAGTGTTTAAGGGTTGGGATAGCTTGGATGGGTTATGTGGAATGTGTTTGAACCAGTTTGAGGCAAAACGCACGAGGGATTTGTGCTATGGAAATCAAACTACAGGGAGTGCCCTGTTTTTCCAAATGAAGATAATGTTTTTCTATGGGAGGTTTGAGGGCTCAAAGGCTCGTGTTTCTGGCTCAAGGGGATGCGATAAATTTGTTCCAAATGCTTGCAAAAGTTGGTTTTCTCAGATGTGTAAGTTCTTTGAATTTTGACATCTTTCTTGTATATGAAGCAAAAATGGACAAGTGATGCAAAGCAGGCCTGTACAGGCTATCTATCAGCTTGCACACTATGCTCTTGGCCCCTCAAGTTTGTGGATTTGATTTGCTGCACAAGATATGTCTCAATGCTCAAGGATGCAGTTTTGACATAAAGCAAGATTTAAGCAAAAATGGTAATGTTGCTTTTTCTATTTAAGGATTAATCTTGTGTGTAATGATCTAATGACCAAAACAAAGCCTTATACCAATGGATTTGCATTTAATTATTGAGTGTGGAATGGTTTTGAGACCTGTAATCTAATGCAAACAAGGCTGATTAGAGTTTGCAACTTGTATCACTATGAACATGCCATGGATAAAAAGTGAGTTTTGGCCAACTTCAAGCTTTCGATTCTCCCTAACCACAAATGATTTTGGAGAGTTCCTTGAATTTTTTGAAAGCTTGTAACATGCTCTACATTCCATATTTGAAATGCATTTTGAGATTCCAAGTGTAACTATGTGAAAAATGGTCATGAAGATGGGTCAAAACCTGCCTAAATTAGGGCAAAATTTTACTAAGTTAAAAGTTTCATGGACCCTTGTTCCAAAAATCATAACTTGATATCCAAGCTTTTTTTGGGAAAACTTTGTGAATAAAAGTTGTAGACTTTGTGGAGGACTATAAATTTCATGTTGGAAGTTTTGTTTGAATCCAATTGCATCATGGTGAAAATGTTTGGAAAAGTTGGGAAAAATTAAGAAAATTTCATAACTTAGAAAAATTCTAAGTTATGAAATTTTTCAATCTTAAACCCTAATTTGCAAAATTGGGTTTCTTGATGAACAAGTTTCATGTTTTGACACATCTTGTTGAAAAATAACCCTTGGCACTTGATTTTGACCAAAAAGTCAAAGTTTGACTTTTCAGTGTACAGTCAAATTTTGATCAGTTGACTGAAAAATTCATCTGTCAATCCAATGCAATTGAGATCTTTTGAACATTGTGAATAGGTTAAGATGGTGCCATTGAGTCCTTGAATCCATGCTTGAACCCAATTTGCCATTGGCTAGGTTAAAAATCAGAAATTGCCCTTGTGCAGTCAAAACCCTAAAAATGACCATTTTGCCCTTTTGATGATCTGATCAAATTTCTTGAGGAGTTGTGGTACAAACTTGATCAAATGGTTCATATGAGCCTATAATGTTGACGTGGATCAAAAATCGTGAGGTTTGACTGTAATTTGGCCATAGTTGACTTTTTCCTCAATACAGCTGATTTCTAGGTGAACTGTCCAATTGATTGGGCAAAAATTTGATTCAAGGCTTGAAACTTAGCATGGACAATATTATAAGTCCAGTATGAAGTATGAAAGTCACTTTGAACATTGGAATTCCAAAAATCCCTGTGCAAACTCAAACCCTAATTTAGGTCATCAGTGCAAGGAGATGTCTTGAGTAGAGCAAAACCTTAATCCTGTCTGGAGTGCAAAGAGTCTTGTGAGGGGAAAATCTTGATAAAATGAGAGGGAAAATTTTGGGGTACAACAGCTGCCCCTGTTCAATCTTCTTGAACCCGAAGAGTTAGATTGGCGATTTTGGCTTTCGTGACTCGAAGGTAAAAGAGGATTGGACACTAGAGTGCCCGTAAATTTACACTCGTCAAACTGTAACTGAGGGAATGGGCTTAAAGATGCCATTTGGAGCTGGTAGAATCTTGTTGGAGATGGGCTTAAAGATGCCATCCAAGACTTGTTTGTTGAAAATCAGGAGAATGAACACCAGATTGGTATCCGTATTTGGAATGTATCTGAGTTGTATCTGGAGATTGGATTCGTATGAGCAAAGGAATAGCGTCCGTGTATGGAGCGTATCTGAGTTATAACTGTATTTGATTATCAAATGAATAACAGAATGACTTCCGTGTCTGGAATGTATCTGTATTGTATTTGAATCTGAAATCTGAATAAGCGACAGAATGACATCTATGTATGGGGAAAAGGTCTGAATGAGTGACAGAATGGATACCGTGTATGGAGCGTATCTGGACTGTATCTGAAGTCTGAAATCTGAATAAGAGACAGAAAGACATTCGTGTCTGGAGTATCTCTGGGCTGGGGAATAGGTTTAAATGAGTGACAGAATAGCTACCGTGTCTGGAGCGTATCTAGACTGTATCTGAAGGTGAGATCTGTATGAGTAGCAGAATGACTTCCGTGTCTGGAGTGTATCCGTACTATAACTGGGAACTAGACAAGTGACAGAATGACTTCCGCGTCTGGAGTGTATCTGTACTGTAACTGGGATCTAGATAAGTGACAGAATGACTTCCGCGTCTGGAGTGTTTCTGAACCTGAAGTTGATAATTGAATCTGAATGAGAAATAGAATGGCTTCCGTGTTTGGAGCGTATCTAGTCTGTATCTGATTGCTGAAGTCTGAATGAGTAGTAGAATGACCGCCGTGTCTGGGGTGTATCCATATTGTATCTGAATAAGAGATTTGAATGAGTAACAGAATGACTTCCGTGTCTGGAGTGTATCCATACTGTATCTAAAATCCTTGAACATTTGTTAATGATAGCTTTTAATCTCATCCTGAAAAGGGTAAAATGTTAGCTGAAACACAAAGTTATGTTGCATGACATGTATGATGCAATAAAATGTATTTTATCAATGTTTGATATATATGAATGTAGTGTATGTGCATGTAAGCTGATTAGTTGTCTTGCTGAGGAAAATAAATCCTTGATAGCTCGAGATAATGAAATCTTTGACTGCTGCCGGGGAAAATAAACCCTTGACTGCTGCTGGAGATTCAAAACCTTTGATTGTTGAGACTGAGAAATCCTTTGGACTACTGTTGGGGATTGAAAATCCTTGGTGACTTGTGGGGATTAACAAGAGCTTTGACAACTTCTGCGGGGAATTAAGAATCCTTCATGACTTTCCTGGGGAATAAGGAAAACTCTGACGATCTCTACTAGGGAATTAAAACCTGGGAGGCTTCAACTGGAGAAATGAGACCGAGAATCTTCGATCTGCTAGGAAACAACTCTGTGGGGAGAATGTTTATTCCATTGAAGAGTTCTCAAGAGCTTGGGTTGTATGCCAATCTACTGGGGATTTATGGAGGAAATTTGATGGTCTTCCACCGGGGTTGAAGTTTTGGACTCCGTTGGGGAAGAAAGCTTCATCTTCGTCGAGGGTTTGCAGTTCAAAGTTTTCTAGCTCCGCTGGGGATTGGGAGTTGTTGGAACGTAGTTCTGATGGGGATATGTATTTAACTCCGCTGGGGATATGTATTTCAAAGCTTCAACCCTTTTGAGGATCTGGATGATGTACTGCAGGGGATTTCCTCTGGAAGAGCTTAAAGACATTCTCCTATACTTTCAACCTATCAGTAATTATTCTTTCTCATTTCGTTTTATTTGTAAGCAGTGATTATATTAAAATGCATATGCTCATTTAATAAATCATTGGACGTTTTCAAATAAAACACAAGTGTAAAAAGAAAGGCAAGGCAAACAAATTCCTGCACTTTGAAGTATCTTTGTATTAACTTTGTGTAAGTATTTTTGTACAAAGGAGACAGACATCCTAGTAAGAGAATGTTGTAATAAAAATGAGAAAAATTTATACAAAGAAAGATGGATATGTGTAACAATTCCATGGGGTTCCCATTCTGCTATAGCCTTCGTAACTCTGAGTATCTTGTCCATTCGTTGCTTCGTCCGCAGATGATTGGATTGATCAGAAGCTTGGAGCTTGTCTGTGAAGAGATTGTCCTTAAAGTGATCCGACGAGACATAGTCATACGCTTTAATTCCCTAACTTTTTCCTGGATCGCCCTTTCGGGTTTTCGATCCACCGGGAAACCCTTTTTTGCCCAAGTCGCCCTTTCGGGTTTTCAACTTGCCGGGTGTACAAATTTTTTTTGTTTATCCCTAATTTTTGCCTGAACCGCCCTTTCGGGTTTTCGATTCATCGGGATGCCCATTTTTTGCCCAAGTCTCCCTTTCGGGTTTTCAACTTGTCGGGTCGTTTATGCGTAGTATCTTTTGTCTATGTCTGCATTCGCAGGGTGCGGCGGGTCATCGCCGTCCATGGTGGTCAGAATCATTGCCCCACCAAAAAAGATGTTTTTGATCACAAATGGTCCTTCGTAAGTAGGAGTCCATTTTCCCCTGGGATCACTTTGCGGCAAGATGATTCGCTTTATTACAAGGTCCCCGACTTGGAATACTTGTCTCTTGACTTTCTTGTTGAAGGCATTGATCATACGTTTCTGATACGCCTGACCATGGCAAACAGCAGTAAGTCGCTTCTCGTCAATCAAGTTAAGTTTATCAAGTCAGGTCTGAATCCAATTGTCTTCACTCAAACCAGCATCCTTCATGATCCTCAAGGAAGGGATCTGAACTTCCACAGGTAAAACAGCTTCCATGCCATATACCAAAGAAAAGGGGGTTGCCCCAGTTGAAGTGTGTTTCGTGGTACGGTATCCGTGTAGAGAAAACGGTAACATCGCATGCCAGTCCTTGTAGGTGATTGTCATCTTTTGAATGATCTTTTTGATATTTTTGTTCGCAGCTTCGACAACACCGTTCATCTTTGGCCGATAGGGAGATGAATTGTGATGTTGAATATTGAACTGCTCACATAGAGCAGTGATTATAGTATTGTTCAAATTTGTACCGTTTTCCGTAATGATCCTGTCGGGGATACCATATCGGCATATGAGGTTCTGCTTTATGAAGCGGGCAACCACATTCTTTGTAACAGAGGCGAAGGAAGCTGCTTCGACCCACTTGGTAAAGTAATCAATGGCCACCAGGATGAAACGGTGTCCATTGGATGCTATAGGCTTGATCTCTCCAATCATGTCGATTCCCCACATCGCGAATGGCCAAGGAGCTGTTAAGACATTGAGAGGAACTGGAGGAATATGTACCTTGTCAGCATAGATTTGGCATTTGTGACAAGTACGAAAATGTTGATGACAATCAGCTTCCATGGTAGACCAGTAGTAGCCTGCCCGTAGAATCTTCTTAGCCATCGTATGACCGCTTGAGTGGGTGCCAAAGGTGCCATTATGTAGTTAAGCCATAATCTGCTAAGCTTCAACCTTGTCCACACAACGGAGTAGGACACAATCAAGACAACGCTTGTATAGGATACCATTGCTCAGAAAGAACTTGGCTGCGAACCTCCTTAAGAACTTTTTGTTGTCGACTGAAGCTCCTTCAGGGTATTCTTGTGCTTCGAGATACCTTTTGACTTCATGAAACCAAGGTCGGTCCACCACTTCTTCGGTATTAATCTCGTGACAATGTGCAGGTTCGTCCATTCGTTCAATGGTGATTTGAGGTGTCTCATTATCCCAATTAAGTTTAAACATGGATGACATTGTAGCTAGAGCATCTGCTAGCTGATTTTCTTCTCGCGGGAAATGCTCGAAGGTAATCTGCTCGAAATGAGACAACAATGTCAGGACATGTTCTTTGTAAGGGATGAGGTTAGGGTGCTTAGTATCCCACTGTCCTTTGATTTGACTGATAACCAAAGCTGAGTCCCCAAATACAACCAAAGATTTGATTCCCAAGTCAATAGAAGCCTTGAGACCAAAGATACAAGCTTCATACTCGGCCATGTTGTTGGTGCAGCTGAAGCAGAGTCTAGCAGTGAAAGGTGTATGGCAACCTTCTGGAGAGATAAGTACTGCGCCGATACCGTTCCCAAGTGCGTTGGAGGCACCATCAAAGTACAGAGTCCATCGGGATCCTTGTTCAGGTCCGTCATACGGTCTGTTTTCTTCAACGTTGCTCAAAGTCATGATATCCTCGTCGAGAAATTCGAACCTCATAGATTGGTAATCTCTGACGGCTTGATGAGCTAGATGGTCAGCTAGTACACTCCCCTTTATATATTTTTGGGTTGTGTACTGGATATCATATTCAGTCAGGATCATCTGCCATCTAGCAATTCTTCCGGATAAAGCAGGCTTCTCGAAGATGTACTTGATCAGATCCATTTTAGAAATCAACAGAGTGGTATGTGTCAACATATACTGCCTTAGCCGGCGAGCAGCCCATACCAAAGCGCAACAAGTTTTCTCGAGTAGCGAGTCTCATAGTCGGTAAAATTTTTGCTAAGGTAATAAATGGCATGCTCTTTTCGGCCAGACTCGTCATGTTGGCCCAGTACGCACCCCATTGAATTATCCAAAACAGTCAGATACATGATTAAAGGTCTTCCTTCGACGGGAGGCATCAAGATAGGAGGTTCCAGCAAATACTCCTTGATTTTATCGAAAGCGACTTGACAGTCATCGTTCCATTCAACCACCTGATCTTTCTTCAACAGCTTGAAGATTGGTTCACAGGTAGATGTTAGGTGGGAAATGAACCTTGCAATGTAGTTTAGGCGTCCCAAGAAACCTCTGACCTCGTTCTCAGTGCGAGGGGCATGCATTTCTTGTATAGCTTTGACTTTGGCAGGATCAACCTCGATGCATTTGTTACTGACGATGAATCCCAAAAGTTTACTGGACCTGACTCCGAAAGTGCACTTGCTAGGGTTCAGTCTGAGCTTATACTCCTTTAGTCTGACAAAAAGCTTTTGCAGATGGTCGAGGTGTTCTTCTTCTGTCTTTGAACGGGCTATCATATCGTCTATGTAGACTTCAATCTCATGATGTATCAGGTCATGAAACAAAGCTACCATGGCTCGCTGATAGGTTGCCCCGACATTCTTTAGTCCGAATGGCATCACTTTATAGTAGAAGTTACCCCACTGCTTAACAAAAGTAGTCTTTTCCATGTCTTCGGAGGCCATTTTGATCTGGTTGTACCCTGAAAATCCATCCATGAAATAGAATACCTTGTGTTGAGTTGTGTTGTGAACCAAGACGTCAATGTGTGGTAGTGGAAAGTCATCTTTAGGGCTAGCCCTATTTAAGTCTCTGTAGTCCACACACATTCTGACATTGTCGTCCTTCTTAGGCACGGGCACAATGTTAGAAACCCATTGTGGATAGGAAGTAACAGCCAGAAAGCCAGCATTGAACTGCTTCATCACTTCAGTTTTGATCTTTTCAGACATATCAGGCCTCATTCGGCAGACTTTCTGCTTGATTGGTGGACAGTCTTCTCTTGTAGGAAGATGGTGAACCACAATATTCGTATCCAGTCCCGACATGTCTTCATAGGACCAGGCGAAGATCTCAACATACTCATTCAACAGCTGAACTAAGTGCTCTTTGACACTTGGCTCTAGGTTGGCACCCACTTTAACCTCTTTTCTGTCTTCGGCAGTACCCAAATTGATAGTCTCTAACAACTCTTAATGGGGCAGAATAACCCTTTCTTCTTGTTGCAAGAGTCCAGCCAACTCTCCAGGCACTTTACAGTCTTCATCACCTTCGTACTTGGCATGATTGACCAGATCTTCAGAGTCACTGAAGGCCATAGCAGAATTGTTACCCATGGAATCCGGAGTGGATGGGTACCTGCATTTTGTGAGTGTGGGTGCATGTAAGGGATAACCACCTTTAAACAAAATGAAATGTAAAAAGAAAGAAAATGAACACAAAAGTTTATAGATGAAAACGTCCATGATTCATTAAAAATGGCATATGAAAATGAAGAATCAAAACCCTTACAAATGGACCTCTATGCCCCGGGTAAGGCATAAGGCGAAAAGAGTGTACGAATTGTTTAATAATTATTACAGACCAAACAGGAAATTTTCAAAAGATAAATTATTGATTGATGAAAGTAATAGGAACAAAGTCTTTTGCCTCCCAGTTGTTCAGTCCTCCTTCAATGGTTGGAAAGATCCAGTCTTCAAAACTGCTTCCTTCTTCATCATCTTCTAAAGCATGAACTCCATGATGAGTGATTTTCAATGGCGGTCCTCCAGCCCGGGAGCGACGCACAGCTTTCTGGCTAGCAGCAATGAAACCCAAACCGAACTTATCTGTCTTATAAGGAAAATCTGGCAGTTGACCCCATATTGTGCTTTCTCCTTCCTTGATCACAACCTCCGCATCTTTAAGGGATGACATCCAGGACACATGCTTGGTAATGATGGGCACATCAGTCATTGTCTTGGCTACTACAACTTCAAGAGAAGCCTCTTCAAAGTGTTGGAAAGGTGTTTCTATGAATTTACCATCTAACTCCATGTAGCGGAAAGAGTTAAGGTGGCTTATCATATACTCCTCCTCACCGTGAACTGTTATGATCTTACCTTGGACTGGGTACTTGAGCATCTGGTGTAGAGAAGAAGTGACTGCCCCAGCATTGTGGATCCATGGCCTTCCCAACAAGCATGATTATGAAGGACGGATGTCCATCACATAAAATGTAGAGTTGAAAATTTCTGTTCCCACCTTAATTGGGATGTCCACTTCTCCGTGAACCATCCGCTTAGAACCGTCGAAGGCTCTAACAATGATATTACTGGGCTTTAAGGTCAAACCTTCACAGTCTAGCCTGTCCAATGCTTTCTTTGGTAGGACATTTAAAGATGAACCGGTATCAACCAGAACATGAGCAAGAGTGGTCCCTCTACACTCTACCGAAACATGCAGTGCATCATTATGCTTTCTTCCCTTAGATGTTAGATCGGCATCAGAAAAACCAAGACCATTGTCGGCTGTAAGGCTAGCCACACACTCTTGAAACTGATCCACAGAAGTTTCTTGAGGCACGTGCACCGTCTTCAGGAATTTGACCAAGGCTTTGGCATGAGCCTTGGAGCAGAGCAATAGAGCCAGCATAGAGATTTTTGAAGGGGTTTTCCCCAGCTTCTCTACGACATCATAGTCACTCTTCTTAATTATCTTTAAAATCTCCTCCATTTCCTTTTGGGTGGTCTCGGGGATGACTAAAGTCTGAGCCCTCGTCCTGACGGGCGCTTCTTGGATCCCCTTACCTTTATCAGCAGTAACAGCAGAGGGTACAACTTCAGGAGTAATAATTTCTTCAATCACCGGGCTTCGCACAGATATCTTGATAGGCACAGGAGCACTTGAGAGTCCGAAGATTGCCCTGGGAGGAGCAATCTTCGGAGAGAAGATTCTTCCGCTACGAGTGATCTTACTTGTCCCCACAATATTTCCCACATCAGGAGTCTCTTCATTGGAACTTTCTTCGACTGATTCGAACTGCTTAACACCGTGGTAGATTATCTCTCCTCCATATTTCCACGGTATTGTCTTGTTGGACTTATATGGGATAGGTCCCGGCATAGTAATCTTCAGTGGTAAAAACTTTGGATCGGGTGTAATCTTAACAAGTCTTTTGCAGACCTTGGAAAGATTGTCAGATATGGTGATTATAGCAACATCATTGATTGGAGTAACATGAGTAACAGGAGTAATAGTAGCAACATGAGTTTTCTGAAAGAGGATCTCTTGAGTATCCATCAGGCGTTGGATGCCTGACTTCAATAGCGGACAATCGGATTGCAAGGTCGAACAAAGGTAACAATCTTTTTCACAGCCTGGAAAAATTCTGGCTTTCAACAGATTCATCTTGATCATTGGCAACAGAGTCATTAAGTCATTAACATCGGTAACATGAAGATCTTCCATAATAGAATGGACATTATGACCATGTTTTGGCATAGGAGCGGATATCACATTAGGTTTTTCGGGGGCATCAAACTCCACCTCCTTGGAATCTATTAAATCTTGGATCTTGTTTTTAAGGGCCCAACAGTTGTTGGTGTCGTGCCCCACACTGTCCGAATGATATGCACACTTTGCATTTGAATGATAATAGGGAGAAGAGGTATTTGGGTTTTTTGGCGCTTCTTTAAAGTTGGTAAGGTTTAACTTTAACAGATGAGGGAGGACCTGAGCAGGTGTCATATTGATTCGGGTGAATTGTCATTGTGGCCTTTCTACCCTTTGCTGTTTAGCTCTGGGTTAACTGCTTCAAGGTTGATTGGCTGAAGAGTTCTGGATCATCACAACCCCCACCGATGGTCGGTGCTCCATTCTACCTTGATTTCTCTGGGTGTAAACAGCAGAAACTTCCTTCTTGGCTGGGAAGGTCTTCTTGATAGCAGTGGAAGCAGAGGTATCCTTCTGAATTTTACCGCTCTTAATACCAGCTTCAACCCTTTCACTGGTCAGAATTAATTCGATGAACCCTGCAGATGAGCTCCCGATCAAGTGATTAAATAATGGACCTGACAGGGTCTCCAAAAACATATCAACCAGCTCTCTATCCGACAATGGTGGCTGCACCCTTGCAGCCAAATCCTGCCACTTCTGGGCATACTTCTTAAAGCCTTCATTAGAGACCACACCCATACTCTGTAGTTGAGTACGAGTAGGCGCT
Organism: Vicia faba; assembly: GCA_948472305.1. Taxonomy (NCBI): domain Eukaryota; kingdom Viridiplantae; phylum Streptophyta; class Magnoliopsida; order Fabales; family Fabaceae; genus Vicia; species Vicia faba. The sequence goes on from OX451739.1 coordinate 1,048,666,165, forward strand.
AAATATGTGTTATATTGGTATTGTCGGTAGAAAGCAGCAGTTAAATCCTCCCAATTATGTACATCAGACCTCTCAAGCTGATAAAACCAGTCCAACTGCGTACCCGATAAACTATCTTGAAAAAATTGGACCCACAGATCCTTATCAGAAGAGTGAGGTTGGATCTTTCTGAAGTAGGACCGCATATGCATCTTCGGACAGGACAAACCATCGTATTTAGCAAATGTAGGTACTTTGAACTTGGGGGGAATGACGATCCCAACAACCAACCCTAGTTCTTCGAAATCTAACCCAGGTACCCTTTGTACCTCCATGGATGCCAACCGATCTTCCAAATTTTTATACTTATCATCCGCCGGAGGGTACTGCTGTTCAGAGTAATCTTCACCCTCTTCCTCTTCTTCTTCTTCAGCCTCAGATTCGGAAGGTACCGCAGCTCCTTTTCCTTTACCAACCCCTTCATCAGACGTCGAGGGAAAATCCAGAACTCTCCTAGCTTGATTCTCAAACCTTCTTCCCATAGTAGCTACACCCGCTCTTTTCTTTTTCCTCTTTTCCTTTTCCTTCTCTTTCTCTAACAGTGCTTTAAGGTCCTCTTGACCCTTTGCTAAGGTCATGAGGAGTTATTGGAATTGCGAATTCTGTGCTTGCAGATCTTTAATCGTCTGCTCTATATCCATCTTGCTGAAATAAACAGCAGAAAGATAAGGAAACCTGGTGTGAAGACCTGTTTATGCATATGATGAATGATGTGTATTCATGTAATACATTCAAGGATTCAGAAATTCAAAGTTGTTGCAAATAAAAAGAACACACGTCATATTAATAAGAAAAAATTGGTTAGTACATAAATGCCCCATGGGTAAAATATTACAAAAATCTTAATGTAAAAAGACGTTGTGCATCCTCTTTGGTGCGATGTAAGTGTTGAGATTCTGCTCTTCATGGAGTTGATGGGTAAGTTCCAAAACCTTCTTCTCACTGGCGTAGAAGCTGGCTTCAAAAGTATTATGTTCTTCCTTGAGCTGTATCCAACTCTTTTGCAAATCTTCCAATGATGTTGGCATGTTAGGATGTAGGAGGGTGTATGGAACCGCTCCTTCCATAACAGGCTCTTTGATCTTAGGCAGAATGTGGGGGTAAGGCATCATAAGACTCTGGGCGCGGGTTCGTACCCACTTGAGGTAAGGCTCAAGGGGGATGGAATTCTTGTGTCCCAGTGTCTTATTGTCCACTTTGTTGGGCATCCTCCAAGCTCGGATAAACCTTTGTCGTAGTCCTTAAGCGTCGTTGTCGAAGTCAAAAACCAAGTCAAGAATCAACATGTCATGAGGGTCATCCCTTCGGGCATTCCCAAATTGTCTCAGAGCTAAACAGGGGTTGTAGGTAATGCCTCCCCTAATGCCAAGTAGTGGGACATTAGGGAATTCCCCACAACGATCAATGATAATGACATTTTCTCTGGACCGAGAACACCAATGAACATCAGAATGTGTAAGGGTCAACAATCGTTGTGACCACCTCAAGCCTTGTTCATTCTTCAAGACTGACTGGGGAAGGTGAGAAATAAACCACCTTGCTAAAAGAGGAGTACAACACATGAGAACACCTCTTTTCCTCATTGTTCATGTGTGAAATGACTGTAGGATGTCCCCAAGCAATGTAGGCACAAGATTCCGAGATATGAAAATCTTGACAGCATTCACATCTATAAGCTGATCATGGTTTGGGAACAAAACCAACCCATAGATGAGAAGTGCTACAATCTCCTCAAAATCTTGCAGATCTAGAGAATTCCAGCAGTCTTGTGCCTTCTCAAACAGAAACTTTGCCAAGAAACCCTTGACACCACTTCTGGTTTCCCAATGACCTTTGATATCAGATGGTTGCAAGTGTAGGGCTTGAGCAATATCTTCAGGCTTTGGCTCTCTTTTCGTACCGTTGTAGGGTAGTTGATGGAGAATAGGAATTCTCAGGAGTTGAGAAAATTCCTCCAAAGTAGGTACTAGTTGGTAATCAGGAAATGTGAAACAATGGTGTAGGGGGTCAAAGAACTGGAAGAGAACTTTCACCATGTCTTCTTCAATGTTGGAGTTGACCAAGTTGAGAAGTCTACCATGTCTTTCACTGAAGAGAGAATTTTATGGAATCTTGGAAGCAAGCTCCTTGAGTTGAGGAGGGATCCTAACATGGTTGACCTGGATTGTTTTTCTGCGGAGTGATTCCATGACCTACAAAAACAAGAACAAAGATGAAGATCCAAACCCTTGAAATGGTTAGTGGATGCATATAATGCTCTATGATGTTCATGATGTATGCACAAGTATATGTACAAGCAAGTCACACAAGTTCCTAGTTTTAGGCTTGCATGGGGTTTCATAGGTAAGTACCCTCTTGAAGTTAGTTGGCTCAACATGTCCTATAAATAGTAACCGGGTTCTAAGGAGCTCAATATCAATGGATTATTTTATGTGTTCATTGTTTCAGTTTAGCCACTTAACTAGCGACCGAAATATTCCAAGAAAATAACCCTCAATGAGTGTAGTATCGAGTATCTACCAACTTCGGACAACACCAAAGTCGGTCATCTCACTACCCCTAAAAATGCCAAGATGGTCAAGTAAAGGTTCTAAGAGTTCATTAGTGCTTCATGACATCACTCAGCGGCCTCGTATTCTCTTTGATTGACTCAAAGGATACCGGTACCCACAAATATATCGCACTAATATAGCTATTGCTTCAACCATGTCGGTATACCCCGCATAGTTTCCACAACGTATTGCTATTTACCTATGAATGTTTCCCAAATCCGGGTAGAGGATTTCAAACCCAAACAATAGAACCAAGTGTAAAGCAATCAAAGCAAACAAGGTAAGCATGTAAAGGTGATCTAAACCCTAAGGTTACTCCACTTTTAGTAATTTTCCCCAGCAGAGTCGCCAGTTCTATGATACGGTGGGAGAACTGACTTGAGGTTTTGCGTTTGTGTTTGCAAATGTTTCGGTTTAGCAAGAGTCGCCACCGAATTTTTATTTTATCCTAAGGAAAGGTCAAAAAGCACAGGAAAGACCTTTGAGATGTTTTCTTGGGTTCGGGGAGTAGATTACGAAAAGGGAAGGTGCAAGCACCCTTTTCATCCATTGTTATCCATGGGCTCTTAGTTACTTGTTTAGATCACTTGCTTTTGCTTTTCAATTGTTTGAAATGGTGCTTTGTGTGTGGTTTTGAAAATGTTTTGAAAAGAGGCCATCGTTGTGGCAACCTTTGTAATGATTCTTGTTTGAAATGTATACAAAGATGTATGTCTTTTGAAAAGATGTTTTAATGTTTGAAAGTTTGATTTGGGAAATGTTTTGAAATTGTGTTGTGAGGTGTGTTTGAAAATAGCAAGGATGTTTTGCAAGTTTTGATCAAGTAACTAAGAGTTGTCTACCTTATTTTACTCAAAGATCTTTCCTATATGTTTTTAACCCTTTTGACAGTGTTGTTTTACCATTTCATTTGGTAAACAACCTTGTATTAGGATGTTAAACGGAATAGGCGCGAGTCATCGTATTGACCATGATAGCAATATTGCCAAGTATCTTTAACAATTTTGAGGGACTAGATCATTTTTATATAGGCAACCAAGATAGCGTCATCGGGGGACTATGATCTTTTGTTTTGTTTTTGTTTTGCCAAAGATACTCAACATGCATAACATGGCCAATTTTAAGGCAACAAGTGGATGAAACCCTAGGGGTGCAAGTTTGCATTGTGTTTGTCATTTTCATGCATTTAGGTCTTGTATTAGGTCAAGATACTTGTTTGATTTTGGATTTTTTGCATACAAACCCTAATCTCTAATCATGGCATAATTGGAAGCATAAATGCGTAAAAGTAAATCTACCACTATTACAACATGATTATAGGGAGGGGGATACAATTTTTGAATGGGGATTATTTGGCAAGAAATTAAAACCCTAATTTTACTATTACATCCAAATTGAATCAATGGCATAAATAATAAATGAATAATATTTAAATAAACAAATTAAATAAATATACAAAATAATATGAATATGCAAAAAAAAAAAGTTTTGTTTATTTTTATGTATGTAAAAATATTTAATGTAAAAAGAAAGAAATAAAAAGATTATTTTTATTTTATTAATTAAAGGTAAAAACCCTAATTTTCTTTAAGGAAGTATATTTATTAATATTATTTATTTATGTACAGTAAAAATAAAAATATATTCAAGTGTAAAAAAAAAATATTAAAAAAAAGAAGTATTATTTTTAATAAGGGTGGAAACCCTAATTTTTTTGTTTTAAGATAATATACATTATATTAATTATTTTATATACAAAAATAAAATATAAATATACACAAATATTTAGATAAATAATAGTATATGAGAAAAAAATATTATTTTATAGGTATAAATGATAAAAAATAAATAATAATATTTCTATAATGTTTATAAGTTTTTTATTGAATAAAATAAAAAGTATATACTACCTAATAATTATTTTCATGTCTAAAAAAAAATTAATAATAAAAATAAATGTGAAAATTTATGAAAATATTTTTGGGTATTTTTTATGTTTAGAAAATATAAAATAAAATCAGAAAATGAAAATAAATACAAAAATATAAAAGGGTAAAGAAATTGGGCCAGGGGGTGCATTCAACAAAAGGGTGTTAGCTGGCAATTTCGAATAAAGAATAATTGGATATCAAAACAATATTTCGAATAAGCATATAAGGAGGTTGATATCAATGATGAATATTGGTGGGAAATATAGAACCATTGTTCTAAAGGACTCTTCGATTTCCAGTGATAGATGATGGATTTCGATTTGGGAATTTTAGTGTTTAAAATATAAAGAGTTCCTTTGTGCAAATGTTCCAGAATTGGAAGCGGTCCAGGCAAATGGTTTAATTCGAATCGAAGAAAACTAGCAAAATACTTCGCTGGCACAGGGTTCGAATTTCAAATAAGAGCGTCATTCTTAGAAGACGCGTGGAAGTCAGTAAACATAAGGAGCCTGCATGCTTCGAATGTGGCATGATTTTAGAGTAGGACCGTTGGGGTAAGGATACTATAAATATTTGTTTTTATGTTAGAATTGAGGGTGTTCATTTCGTGTACTAAAAAGTCTCAAACACTCAAATTACTGTGACTTAAGGGAAACGAGTTAGAAGACAAAATGTACGTATTGAACATCATGATTTTTTATAATTTCAATACAAGTCTTTTTATATTTCTTTTACTTTTACAGTACTTTTGCTCTTAAATCTTTCGATTTCCTTTTATTTCCTTGTTTTACTTGCTTTCAAACACATTTATCTCTTTAGAAACTTCACTTTTACTTTATCCTTTTGTTCAAACACTTCATATTTCCAGAGACTGTTATATTCTCAGAAACTCCTTATCTTTACATTCAAGTATTAAATCTTAAGTCTAATTCGAAGCCTTTCCTTTGTACATTCAGTCAGTTTATTTCTATAGACAATCTTAGAGATATTTCTTAAGAATCTCACATTCGACATTAACATACAATATAAATTCATCAAGATAATGGGTATGAACATAGAAATGAGTTATGACACATGTTTCCTAGGATCAATCTAGTCAATCCTGCAAGTAACCAATAATAATCAATAAATTGGAAGACTAGCGGTTGTTTACTAGAAATCACTGTAAACAAATTGGCACGCCTGGTGGGACCGTGTCATAATAAAAAGAGAATTTTAGGATCTTCTGAGTTTGGATCGCGTTTCAGTACATGAACCTTCGAAGCGGCAAAATAAAGAATAATAATCCACATATACCCAGAAGACAACGTACCAAAACAATGGTTAACACAACCAACCAAGATAGGGGATAAAATCCCCCACAGGGGACTGCAATAATTGTCTTAAGTTCGATTGATGCCTCCAATACCATCCCTGTTGGCAGTTCGAATACGGTCCCAGTAAGTACATTAGAAATGCCATCAAATGTGTCCTCAATGCAAACTGTGCCACACGTAGGGAATCAACAATATTCAACCCCCACTAGGCCTCCAGGTTTTGAACCTTTGAGACCCAGAAACCCTCCATATGGAATGCCAACTTCGTTTATGGCAGGGTTATATAATGCATCAACTTCGTCCCCACTCCAAGGATTTGGTTCAGGAGTGAACCATTTGGGTACAAATTCCCAGAATATAGGAAACTTTGCCCAGTTGCCTACCCTTACAACTAATAGTCAAGCAGCGCTTAGGCAACAGATGGATGATAGCAATCATGATATGGTAGGAATCCTAGCCCGCGAAATAAATGCTATTTTCAATCCCCTAATCCAGAATATAAATAGAACAAACCAAGAAAATGCAGCCCAAATGGCCAGAATAGCAGATTTTTTTGGTGCCCCTGATGCGCCTGCGAGACGTAGGCAAAACCCAGTGGTGATTCGAAACGAAGAACCCACGATCGAACAGATTCGACCCCCCATACAAGTGGTCAAAGAGCGCAATATAGGGGTAAGATTAAGGAACCGGGAAGTTCAGGAAGTTCATAATGAATAGCCTAGACCAATAATGATGGTGAATAGGGACCAAAATGCAGACGAAATCGTTCATAGAATTAGAAATGACAATTTAGTGGCAGAAAATAACCTTACCACCATGATCGAAAGAATAATGGCCCAGAATGGTTTAAATTCAGGATTTAGGAGGCCAAATTTCACATCTCCTATTGTAGACTATGTTCTGGAAACAGAATTACCCAGGGGCTTTAAAGTCCCTAAATTCACGAAATTTGCTGGAGACACGAGTGAATCAACAGTGGAACATATAGCGAGATATTTAACCGAAACAGGAGATATAGCAAATAATGAAAATCTTAGGATAAAATACTTCCCAAGTTCTCTAACGAAGAACGCCTTTACTTGGTTCACCACCCTACCCCCTGGATCTATGGACACATGGCCTTATTTAGAAAGACTTATCCATGAACAATTTTACATGGGTCAGTCTAAAATTAGTCTCAAAGAATTAGCAAGCATTAAGAGAAAATTCACGGAACCAATAGATGATTATTTGAATAGGTTCCGTTTATTAAAATCTAGATGCTTCAGTGGTCCCTGAACATGAATTGGTCGAAATGGCTGCTGGGGGCCTAGATTATTCCATTCGAAAGAAATTGGATACACAGTATCTTAGAGATATGGCCCAACTAGTAGACAGAGTTCGTCAGGTCAAAAGGTTAAAAGCTGAAAAGGCTAGGGCTAGTAAAAATCATAAGAAAGAGAGAATAGCCTACATAAAGGCTGAAGAGGAGAACATAGATGATTCTCAAGACCCTTATGATTTCGATCAGTTCGAAATAGATCTTGCAGAACTAAAGGAAGCACCCCCTTATGCTTGCAAAGTTCTGTTTCCTTCCAATGGAAAGGATTATGTCGAAAGTGAAAAGAATGATAAATTCCCTAAGAAAATCTATACTTTCGATATAACTAAATGTGATGAAATATTTGATCTGCTTGTTAAAGATGGCCAGTTAATAGTTCCTCCTAACCTTAAGATTCCTCCGTTGGAACAAAGGAAGAAGAGGGGCTTTTGTAAATATCACAACTTTTTAGGCCATAAAACCTCACAATGTTTTCTTTTCAGGGATCTGATACAAAACGCAATCAAAGATGGCAGGCTGAAGTTCTCAGACAAAGGGAAGAATCCAATGAAAGTTGATACGGATCCGTTGCTGATGGCGGAGACTAACTATGCTGAACCTCTGGACATCAATGTAGTAGAAGCGAAGATCATTATGACTGAGTCAAGTTACTACCAAAAGATTTCGGCCTATCTGGATAAGAACAAACAAAAAACGGCTCTCGAAGCCGAAATACAAAACATGGTTGTCGAAGCCATAGATAAAAAAGAAAAAACAAAAAAAGAAATAGAAAATCCTGAGGGAAACCACTCACCCCCACCCTGTGCTGGACAAACTTCCGAACTAGTGGATCAACGGCTAGATGCCATTTATGATCAAGAGCCCTTGGGGTTCGAGAAGGATCTAGAGTCAACAAGTGCTAAGATGCTGACGCAAGATCCTTTGGAGGAAGTTGATATTGGGGAGGGCGTCGAAAAAAGAGTTACATACATCAGTGCGAAACTCAGTCCCAGTCTAAAAGGCAAGGTGGTCGAAGTGCTCAAACAAAACAGAGATTTCTTCGCCTGGGGCTACGACGAAATGCCTGGTTTAAAGAGGGAACTGGTGGAACATAGGCTTCCAATCAAGGATGGCAAGAAGCCCATTAAGCAGATGCTTAGACGATTCGCCCCAGCAATCCTCTCAAAAATAAAGGCAGAGGTGGAACGGCTCCATCGATGCAAGTTTATCAGGACCACAAGGTACGTAGAATGGCTTGCTAATATTGTACCTGTTATTAAGAAAAATGGCTCTTTACGAATTTGCATAGATTTTAGGGATTTAAATACCGCCACCCCAAAAGATGAATATTCCATGCCTATAGCAGAAATGCTGATTGATTCTGCTACGGGTTTCAAATACCTGAGTATGTTAGATGGATACTCTGGCTATAATCAGATTTTTATTGCTGAGGATGATGTTCCCAAAACTGCGTTCAGATGTCAAGGCGCCTTAGGCACTTATGAATGGGTGGTTATTCCCTTTGGACTAAAAAATGCTGGGGCAACATATCAGAGGGCAATGAACACCATTTTCCATGATTTCATTGAATCATTTATGCAGATTTATATAGATGACATAGTAGTCAAATCTGTTTCTGATGAGGGTCATTTGACTCACCTTTGCCAGTCATTCGAAAGAATGAGAAAACATGGCTTAAAAATGAATCCTCTTAAATGTTCTTTCTTTGTGCAAGCTGGGGATTTCTTAGGCTTTGTGGTCCACAAGAAGGGGATCAAAATTAACTTGAACAAGACGAAGGCTATTATGGAGACGAAACCTCCATCAACAAAGAAAGAGTTGCAATCTCTATTAGCTAAAATCAACTTTTTAAGGAGATTCATATCTAATTTGAGTGGGAGAACTCAAGCTTTCTCTCCACTCCTCCGTCTCAACCAAGGGAATTTCGAATGGACGACGCAGCATCAGGAGGCATTCGAGAAAATCAAGGCCTATTTGATGCATCCTCCTATACTTGCACCCCCTTCGAAAGATAAGCCAATGAGACTATATATCTCTGCCTCCAATGTAACTATAGGTAGTATGTTGGCCCAAGAAAACGATGATGGCGTCGAAAGAGCCATCTACTATATTAGTAGGGTCCTAAATAAAGCAGAGACTAGGTATAGTAGCATTGAAAAACTATGTCTATGTCTGTATTTCTCTTGTACAAAACTTAAATATTATATTAAACCAGTAGATGTCTACGTTTCATCTCACTTTGATGTTATTAAACATATGCTTTCAAAACCAATCATGCACAGCAGGATTGGCAAGTGGGCTTTAGCACTCACTGAGTATAATTTAGCTTTCAAGCCTTTAAAGGCTATGAAAGGACAAGTAGTTTCAGATTTCATAGTGGATCACTCTGTGAGTGAGGACTTCGCGTTAGATTATGTTGAGATTCACCCATGGAAATTATCCTTCGATGGATCAACACATAAAAACGGAAGTGGGGTTGGAGTACTCATAATTTCTCCTGAAGGAATTCCAACAAAATTCAAGTACAAGTTAGAAGGGCCTCCCTGTTCGAACAACGAAGCTGAGTATGAAGCATTGATTGCTGGACTTGAAGCTTTTTTGGAATTGGGGGCAACCAGAGTCGAAATTAGTGGAGACTCAGAGCTGGTCATCAAACAGATAACCAAATAATACAAATGTATCAAAGAAAATTTGATCATGTACTTTGTTATTGCTAACAGATTACTCAAGAAGTTTGAATATGTGGATATAAAACATATTCCCATAATTGATAATCAGGAGGCAAATGACTTGGCTCAAATAGCCTCAGGATATAAGACATCCAAAGAAAAACTCCAATACCTCATAGAAACAAGAGGCAGAATAATGGCTACCAAATTATCACCATTAGACTTAGAAAATTCAAAACTTGGTTATGCAAATCAGAAAGAATTCGAAGTGCTAAGTATTGATACTTTGGCAGATATAGATAGGAGAAGTCCTATAATAAATTACTTGAAAGAACCTTCAGTAAGTACAGAGAAAAAGATCAAATATAGGGCATTGTCTTATATGCTAATAGGGAATGAACTTTTTAAGAAAACCCCAGAAGGAATCTTACTCAAATGTTTAGGAGAAAACGAAGCATATTTAGCATTGTCCAGTGTGTATAGTGGGGCATGTGGGGCACATCAAGCAGGTCACAAAATGAAATGGTTGTTGTTTTGATATGGAATGTATTGGCCCGCTATGCTCAAAGACTGCGTAGAATTTGCTAAAGGATGCGAGGAATGCCAAATTCATGCAGGCATTCAACATGCTCCGGCAAGTGAGTTACATTCAATTGTTAAGCCTTGGCCTTTTAGAGGATGGGCATTAGATTTAATTGGTGAAATACGACCAACCTCATCCAAAGGACAAAAATATATTCTTGTGGGTATAGATTATTTTACAAAATGGGTCGAAGCAATTCCTCTGGTGAATGTTGATCAAGAGGCTATTATGGAATTTATCGAGAAGCAAATAATTTACAGGTTCAGAATACCATAAAGTATCACAACAGATCAAGGTTCAGTTTTCACAAGGGAAAAAACGCAAGAGTTTGCAAAAGAAATGGGATTTAAGTTACTCACGTCAACCCCTTATTATGCTCAAGCTAATGGACAAGTGGAAGCAGCCAATAAAGTCATAATAGGTTTGATAAAGAAACATGTAGGGAGAAAACCAAAGAATTGGAACAAAACTTTGGACCAAGCTTTATGGGCATGTCTAACATCTCCTAAAGAAGCAACAAATACTACTCCATTTCGACTTACATTTGGGCACGACGCAGTGCTGCCAGTCGAAATACATTTACAGTCAGTGAGAATCCAAAGACAAAATGAGATACCAGCTGATCAATATTGGGAAATGATGATGAATGAATTAGTGGACGTGGATGAAGATAGGCTACATGCTTTAGATGTTATGAGAAGACAGAAAGAAAGAGTAGCCAGAGCATACAACAAAAGAGTTAAAAGTAAGTTGTTCTCAACCAATGACCTGGTATGCAAAGTTATATTACCTATGGATAAAAAGAATAGATTTTTAGGTAAATGGTCACCCCATTGGGAGGGACCCTTTCGTGTTTTGAAAACGTTTTCGAATAATGCTTATGAAATAGAGGAATTAGCAGAAGATGGAAGAATATTGAAGGGAAATGGGAAATACTTAAAAAGGTATAAGCCATGCTTGCAAGAAGTTCGAATTACTACAGAATAATAAAAGTAAAACAAATATTGAAGCCAAAATGGTATTGCATAAATGCCAAAATGGTTGTGTTCAAATTACAAAAGTACGTAGTAAATATCCTTGACAATAAAATACATTCGAAAATCAGAAAGGAGCGCCTCATTTCAGCTTAGCAAACTTGCTCTTGCATAAGTTGATCTTGCATTGGGTGGCATTTTTGACGCTTTCGAGCCCTTTGATCTCTTCGCTTATGATTGGACGTTTTGCATAAAGTTGGACACTTACTCTGCCATCGTGTGCAGTATTGTCATCATGAGTTTTGATACTCTCGAAATTGCATGGATAATTCAAAAACAAGTATTTCTTTATATCTATTGAAATACATGTTCTTGAGGGGAAATTTGTTAGCTGGCAATTTCGAATAAAGAATAATTGGATATCAAAACAATATTTCGAATAAGCATATAAGGAGGTTGATATCAATGATGAATATTGGTGGGAAATATAGAACCATTGTTCTAAAGGACTCTTCGATTTCTAGTGATAGATGATGGATTTCGATTTGGGATTTTTAGTGTTTAAAATATAAAGAGTTCCTTTGTGCAAATGTGCCAGAATTGGAAGTGGTCCAGGCAAATGGTTTAATTCGAATCGAAGAAAACTAGCAAAATACTTCGTTGGCATAGGGTTCAAATTTCAAATAAGAGCTCCATTCTTAGAAGACGCGTGGAAGTCAGTAAACATAAGGAGCTTGCATGCTTCGAACGTGGCATGATTTTAGAGTAGGACCGTTGGGGTCAGGATACTATAAATAGGTGTTTTTATGTTAGAATTGAGGGTGTTCATTTCGTGTACTAAAAAGTCTCAAACACTCAAATTACCGTGACTTAAGGGAAACGAGTTAGACGATAAAATGTACGTATTGAACATCATGATTCTTTATAATTTCAATACAAGTATTTTTATATTTCTTTCACTTTTACAGTACTTTTGCTCTTAAATCTTTCGATTTCCTTTTATTTCCTTGTTTTACTTGCTTTCAAACACATTTATCTCTTTAGAAACTTTACTTTTACTTTATCCTTTTGTTCAAACACTTCATATTTCCAGAGACTGTTATATTCTCATAAACTCCTTATCTTTACATTCAAGTATTAAATCTTAAGTCTAATTCGAAGCCTTTCCTTTGTACATTCAGTTAGTTTATTTCTATAGACAATCTTAGAGATATTTCTTAAGAATCACACATTCGACATTAACATACAATATAAATTCATCAAGATAATGGGTATGAACATAGAAATGAGTTATGACACATGTGTCCTAGGATCAATCTAGTCGATCTTGCAAGTAACCAATAATAATTAATAAATTGGAAGACTAGCGGTTGTTTACTAGAAATCACTGTAAACAAAGGGGAGTGTCAAAAACAAAAATCCAAAGCAAGCCCAGCCCACTGACTTCGTCTTCAACCTTTGTTCATAAACGCGCGTGCCCTGTACACAATGCCAGATCCTGCATACGTGCTCTAATGCATAAACACATAACATCAAAGTTGTAGCATTTTTCAAGACGAATTCAACCATATAAGAAACTTGTCCTAACTCTCAAAGACCAGAGAGAATTTCTCTGGCCCTAAATCCTAACCTAATTTTTTCAGGAAGTTCATGGATCAAATTCTCTTAGCATGCTTAACTAAAATGAAAACTGAGCATATGTACAACTTCATGGCTATGAATACTACATTTTTTATTCACAAATCTAAGCCTAATTATTCCTAAATAGAGAGATAGGAAGTTGAAAAAAACCTGTTTTAGTTGACTTCGTGTATGGCAATGTGGAGCTTTTCAGTAAGGCCTGAGATGTTTGGGAGCTTGTTTGAACTTCCTCTGACCTTCCTCAATGCCTAGCTTGCCTTGAATGTGTTTGAACAAGCCTGCAGAACTTAACCTGCACAAGCTGAAATCAAAAATGGCAAACCTTGTAAATGGAGTTACAGTCAGTGTTTAAGGGTTGGGATAACTTGGATAGGTTATGTGGAATGTATTTGAACCAGTTTGAGGCAAAACGCACGAGGGATTTGTGCTATGGAAATCAAACTTCAGGGAGTGCCCTATTTTGCCAAATGAAGATAATTTTTTGCTATGGGAGGTTTGAGGGCTCAAAGGCTCGTGTTTCTGGCTCAAGGGGATGTGAGAAATTTGTTCCAAATGCTTGCAAAAGTTGGTTTTCTCAGATGTGTAAGTTCTTTGAATTTTGACATCTTTCTTGTATATGAAGCAAAAGTGGACAAGTGATGCAAAGTAGGCATGTACAGGATATCTATCAGATTTCACACTATGATCTTGGACCCTCAAGTTTGTGGATTTGATTTGCTGCACAAGATATGGCTCAATGCTCAAGGATGCAGTTTTGACATAAAGCAAGATTTAAGCAAAAATGGTAATGTTGCTTTTTCTATTTAAGGATTAATCTTGTGTGCAATGCTCTAATGACCAAAACAAAGCCTTATACCAATGTATTTGAATTTAATTATTGAGTGTGGAATGGTTTTGAGACCTGTAATCTAATGCAAACAAGGTTGATTAGAGTTTGCAACTTGTATCACTATGAACAGGCCATGGATAAAAAGTGAGTTTTGGCCAACTTCAAACTTTCGATTCTCCCTAACCACAAATGATTTTGGAGAGTTCTTGGACTTTTTAGAAAGCTTGTAACATGCTATAAATTCCATCATTTTGATATTCCAAGTGGAACTATATGAAAAATGGTCATGAAGATGGGTCAAAATCCTGCCTAAATTAGGGCAAAATTTTACTAAGTTAAAAGTTTCATGGACCGTTGTTCCAAAACTCATAACTTGAGATCCAAGATTCTTTTGGGAAAACTTTGTGATTCAAAGTTGTATACTTTGTGGAGGAATACAAATTTCATGTTGGAAGTTTTGTTTGAATCCAATTGCATCATGGTGAAAATGTTGGGCAAAATTGGGAAAAATTAAGAAAATTTCATAACTTAGAAAAATTCTAAGTTATGAAATTTTTCAATCTTAAACCCTAATTTGGAAAATTGGGTTTCTTGATGAACAAGTTTCATGTTTTGACACATCTTGATGAAAAATAACCCTTGGCACTTGATTTTGACCAAAAAGTCGAAGTTTGACTTTTCAGTGTACAATCAAATTTTGATCAGTTGACTGAAAAATTCATCTGTCAATCCAATGCAATTGAGATCTTTTGAACATTGTGAATAGGTCAAGATGATTCCATTGATTCCTTGAATCCATGATTGAACCCAATTTGCCATTGGCTAGGTTAAAAATCAGAAATTGCCCTTGTGCAGTCAAAACCCTATAAATGACCATTTTGCCCTTTTGATGATCTGATCAAATTTCTTGAGGAGTTGTGGTCCAAACTTGATCAAATGGTTCATATGATCCTATAATATTTATGTGGATCAAAAATTGTGAGGTTTGACTGTAAATTGGCCATAATTGACTTTTTCCCCAATACAACTGATTTCTAGGTCAACTGTCCAATTGACTGGGCAAAAATTTGATTCAAGGCTTGAAACTTAGCATGGACAATCTTATAAGTCCAATATGAAGTATGAAAGTCACTTTGAACATTGGAAGTCCAAAAATCCCTGTGCAAACTCAAACCCTAATTTAGGTCATCAGTGCAAGGAGATGTCTTGAGCAGAGCAAAACCTTAATCCTGTCTGGAGTGCAAAGAGTCTTGTGAGGGGAAAATCTTGATAAAATGAGAGGGCAAATTTTGGGGTACAACAGCATGTGTGCAAAGTGTGTTTGATTGCATGCATTTTGTCTTTGATTAGGGTAGTCTACTTGTTGATTTTATCTTGCCATACATCCTAATTACTAACATTTGTATAAAGCAATAACAATGCAGAAAGTAAATATCCTACACTATTACAACCATATTGAATAGCAAGAAAAAGTAAAGACAAAACGAAAATAAAGAAAGGAAAACAAGTTCTTCGATCAGGAATAAATACCCCTTTCGATTCTGCTCTTCTTGGCTTCTTTTGATTTAGGTCTGGAATCAGTAAGGACGCGCCTTTCAATTTCATCCTTTTCCTGCTTCTTTCGATTGGGGCCTAGAATCAGCGTGAGGTGCACTCTTCGCCTCAAGCTCCTTGCTGCCTTCTTCAATTGCAGGAATGCTAGGCTCCCATGTTGAGATTCGAAAGGATTGAGTATTTAGCCAATCGAAGGATACAAAGAACCTGTCTTAAACTCTTGAAGCGCTTAATCAAAGAAACTGCAAGTGACTTCCTTGGCGGTGAATGGAAATTTGCTGGAGTCTTCCTAAGTCTAGTTTAGTTACTAGTTTGTTTGAGCAGTCACTGAATCGAAGGAAGGTATGTAATAGTGGTGAGTGAATCAAAGGTTACTCTATAACAGGTAAGGGAGTGAATCAAAAGACTATTATATTTCTATTGGGGAATGAGTCGAAGGTTAGTTATCTGAAAGTTTGAGGAGTGAATTGAAGGGTTCACCTAGTGTACGAAGGGGTCTGCGTTTTTTTTTTAAAATTGAAGTGTTAGGAATATTTGAGAATGTTTGATAGTGTTTGATAGTTTTGAGAAATTGATAACTTTCTCACAACAAGAGTTTTTTTTGCAACTATTAGGGGCCCCTTAGATGTGTGGTGGAGGCTAATATTTATAGATGATTTTGTCTGATGTTTGGATGGAAAACAAAATAAATTTGAACAAAAAGGGTATGATGTTCTTGTAGCTTTCAAGGGGCAGTATTCGCATGCCAAATTGGTGAAAGAATATGGGCAGTGTTGCAGGACTACTGTGCATCAGTTTCGGAGCGTTATGGCCAGTGTATCAGGCCTAAACTTGGCACCAAGCATCTTTTGATAACTCAACCTTTCGTTTTGACCACATCTGTAACGATATCATAACAAAATGAAAAGAGGAAGAAGCAATGGAGTTGTAAGTGATTTACCTACAAAATGTTTTGAGATTGTGAAATAGAAAACCAGAGGGGAGGTTCCAATAGCTCAGGTATGCACTTCTCTTCAACTTTCAATTCTTTCTCCTTCTTTTCAGTTTCACTTCTGAATCGTTGATACGTTGCAAATTTGGTGATGATATACTAAAAGTTGAGCAGAAGATGATGACGCTCAGGGAGATGAATATCGAAGATGGGTATTTTAAGAATCAGTTGCGAAAGATGATGATATAGAGTTGAAGTTGTTGTTGCGGTTAAGAGATTGGATAGAACGATGAAGATTTGCAGAGGAGTGAAGGTTGTGGATAAGAGGATGAAGATGTGAAGTTCTGATGAAGGTTGACGGTGATTGAAGATACAAAGTTGATAATGATGAAGAAGGTGAGAGAATAGAGAGCTTCGAGAGTTTTCTGGTGAGTTTCCTATTTTTCTATTATTCACCCCTTTTTCTGTGAACGAGATCTGTAATATAAGCATTGAATCCTTTTTCTTCCCTTCTGAATTCTATTGAGAAACTCGTTAGAAGTAGTTAGAGGTTGTTAGGAGATTTGTAATTCTATTATGGTGTCGGTTAGAATGAGCTGAGTGATTCAGTTAGAGTGTTATTGATTCTGTTACGGTTAGTTATGGTCTGAGAGTTAACTGGAGTTTGGTTATTCTGTAAAGTTAGTTACAGTTAAGAGGTAGTTTTTAACTGTTATAAGGTTATCTGCAATTCTATTATGGCCTATTGTGATACGGTGGCAGAACCAACTGTTAATACTGGTTTACGTTTTTTATATTCGTAAATGTTGCGGTAAGCAAGAGTCGCCACCGACTTTTCTTTTATCCAACAAAGGAAAGGGTGAAAAGAACAGAAAAATACCTTTTTTCGAGAATTCTGAGTACGGGGGTAGATTATGGAAAGGAAAGGTGTTAGCACCCTTTCCATACATGGTTTTCCATGGGCTCTTAGGTATTTGCTCATTTTCTAAAATTTCTTGTGTTTGTGTGTTTGAAAAGATTTGAAAAATGCCTTAGTGCGGCGATTCACTTTATGGTAACCCTTGTATCAGTCCTCAAGGGTGTGATAAAGCGTTTTGAAAACTTTTGTTTGAAAAGTATGTTTGAAAGTGTGGTGTGAAAATGTATTTGAGTAAGTACCTAACAGTTATCTACCTATTCGAAAAAAGATTGTTCTTCTTCTCCTTTCCTTTAGACCGTGTTATCCTACTATTAGTGAGTAGGTAACCCTAGTCGTTGGATGTTGAGGGACTATCGAAAGGGACGTAATGGTCATCGAAGGTAACATGTAAGGATACCTTAGCATTTCGAAGGGACTATCATCGTAAGATCATTTCTCGTAGGAAACTCGAGGGACATTTTAGGGACTGTGATCTTTATTATGAGTTTAAACTGAGGGTTTGAGATAAGAGTATCCCTATATTCGAGGAACATGACCATTGTTTTTCCAAAGGAAACCAAGTGAGGTAATACCCTAGGGGTGCAAGTGTGCAAAAGTGTGCTTTTTCAGATATATTTATCTTTGATATTAGTGATCTACTGATAGATTCATTAATCATACATGCCTAGGTTGCTAGCAATTATATACAAATATATACAGAATATAAAACACAAAAGCAAGAAACAGAGGCCCTAAGCTATTACAAGGCTTTGGTGTAGATACATAAGAAATTTGACTGAAAAGATAGAGTGCGGAAATAAAACCCTAATTAAACTATTACAAACTGGGCACAGTTACATCAATAGTGAAAATTAATCGTACGGTAAAAATAATTACGCGTGAGAATAAAAGATTGAGACAAGTTTGAAACCCTAAAAAACCTAATTTGATCATTGAAAATATCTTTAGGATTTCTTTGAAAAAATTAGAGTTTGACCTAGTTTTGCTAAATAATTTTAATTAATGAAACAAATTAAAATTGATGAAATTAACTGATTTACAAAAATTAATTTATTGAAAAAAATACAAAATCCTACTGATGTTGATTTTTTATGATTTTATGGAAAAAATTAATTTAAGAAAACAAATAAACTAATTTAAATAAAACAAAATTAAAAGGGAAAAAGAGGGAGCCTGAGGGGTGTAAACCCAAATTGGAGGGTGCATGTTGAATTTCTGATTAAAGCCCAATCCAGTTGGCTCGTAGCTGCGTGTGATTCAGTGTGGTTGTCCCAGGAGTGTTCACCATGGGGAACTTCATTGGAGACAACATAGCTGGGTGCTGATTGATCCCAGGATGAGGATTTGGGGCCTATGGTGTGCGCGCTTGGAAAGGAGGAATGGGATTTGCAAAGATTTATTAGGAAAAATAACATGTAGGATGCAGGGATCGAACCCCTGACCTCCTACACACGCATGCTGAAAAGCCTTTCCCTTCGCCACTGAGCCAATTATTCAATCATTAATATAAACAAACAACGTGTATTATATGTGATAATGGTTAGTAGCTATAAAAAATGCGCAAGAATTCAAACGGGTCACTCAAGTTTTGACACGCAGTCGTCTTCTTTGTTGAGACTGTCGTTTTAGCCTAAAGGTTTTACCTACAGACAGGTTGTAGCTACAAACCTGCACATCTCAAAAATCATAATTATGAAATATAAATTCAAACCAAATATGCAGATCAATTGGATTTGGTCTCGTGAGTATAATGGTACTCATCATTTGTCCTAATTTTTCCTGAAATAAAAAGCCCTAAAATGAAGCTTCAAACCCTAGCAATGGCTTTTAATCGAATATGCATCACAACACCTAATTAATTATGCAGACATGTTCTAAACGATAATACAAACATGAATACGTATTTAAAATTCATTGATCATGCATATATTTCAAAGACCAATTTCAAGAAAAAAGTGCAAATCGTGATACTTGTGTTGATTGTTCCTGGAGGTATTGATGTGCGAGAGTGGTCCAGAAAGCTTCCAAATATGCCTGGGAAGGGATTGCAGTCCTTGAAACACCTTGAATCTCCCTCTAGATCAAAACTCGTTACACACTTTTTGTCAAAAATTCTGAGCAGTCTTTGTGTTCTACACGGCCAAAATTCTTCTTCCTCTGATCAGGGTTCATTATGTATATATAGTGAAATGAATTAGGTTAACAAAATTGAATTGAATCTTGAAAATTGAGTAAAAAAAGATTTGATTTATCTTGTATCTTTTGTTTCTAAAATGGCCAAATTTCTATGTTCTTTCCCACACGTTTTCCTTGATTTGCCAGCCTTCTTCAATCTTCTTTCGATTATGGGATTTCTGGCCTGTTTTGGACCAAGTCCCAACTTCATTCCTTTGAATTCTTGCCATCCTTGAACTTCAATTAAAACTAGTCAGGACCTTCCTTATTAGAACCTTTCTCTCCTTGATGGTTCTGAGTAGAACTGTGCCAACTTTAATACAAATACTTCTTCGATTGGACCCCCCCCCCATTTGTTTCGACTTCCTGTCCATTTAAAGAGAAGTATCTGGTCGAAATAGCTCCTGTGGCATTGTGACCCAACAAGGCAAGACTCTGGCCTGGGCATGTTTTCAGAGTGCCCTCTTAATGGCCTCTTTCGAATGGCCTGGAGGGAGTCCTTCGAAGGGCCCTTGTCCAAGTACCAATCAAAGGGTATTTTTTAGGATATCAAAAGAAGAGTCCTTTGCTACGCCAATCAAAAAGCCTTGACACAATTCCCATCCAAAGGCTTATCATGAGGTCAATCGAACGACCTTTTGCAGCTATCAGTCGAAGGACGCTATGTATATGGTAATCAAAGAGCGCTATATAGATGGAAGTTGAAGGACACTATAAGGATGGTAATAGCAAAGAGCTATATATATATATATATATATATATATATATATATATATATATATATATATATATATATATATATATATATATATATATATATATATATATATATATATGGAAATCGAAGGACTCCTAGAAACATCATTTGAAAAAATTTCCTTGTCTTCAGGCCAAGGTTTTTGACCACCTATGCAGGAGGAAAATCTAGGAAAAATATGAGAGGTCAAATTTTGGGGTACAACAGCTGCCCCTGTTCAATCTTCTTAAACCTGAGGATGTAGATTCGTTGGTCTGCCTTTCGTGATCTGAAGGTGGAAGATGATTGAACACTAAAGTGCCCAAAAATTTGCACTCGTATGAGATGATACTTGACTGCATAGATAATATCGGGAATGGGCTTATAGATTCCATTTGGAGAAGATGATGGAAGTTCGCCGGAGATGGGCTTAAAGATGCCATCTGGAGAGTTGTCGGAGAGTCATCAGAGATGGGCTTAAATATGCCATCCAGAACAATGGTGATTTCATGAGATATCCCTTTGTGGGAATTCCTGCTCTTGCTGTTAGAGAGGACACCGTTGAGGAATGTTGGTCTCTATCTTGGAACATAGAGTTTTAGGAGCTTCAGTTGTCCGTTACTCTATTGGGGAGTCATCACTTGATTGAAGAGATGGAAGTGAACTGCTATCTGGTCAGGATCCAGGCTTTACAGTGGCTTGTTGAGGATAATAAGGCTAATTGTTATCTGGTCGTGCTCCAGGCTTCACAGCGACTTATTGGGGGATGAGATTAAACTGCTATCTGGTCAGGATCCAGGCTTCACAGTGTCTTGAATTGTTGATTGACTATTATCCGGTCAGTTTTCGGGCTTCATAGCTTCTTTAATTGGAATAGAAATCTTAGTATCAATTTGATTGGACCAGAGAAGGTCTTGGATTGTTTTTAGCTGGGATAGAAATATTAGTATCAATTTGACTAAACTGGAGAAAGGCCTTGAATTAACTTTGACTGGCATATTAATCAGGAGAATCTTAGTAGTGATTCAATTGACCCTGACGAAAGTCTTGGAACTTCTTCCACTTGAATGGTAATTAGAGAGATCTTAGTGTCGACCTGTCTGACCCAGGGAAAAATCTTGGGTTAACTTTGACTGGCATAGTGTTGTACCCCAAAATTTTCCCTCTCATCTATCAAGAATTTTGCTCATAATATTTCCTTTGGCTCAAGACTGCACTAGGGTTGATCAGCTCAAGACACCTCCTTAAGCACTAATGACCAAAATTAGGGTTTGAGATTGCACAAGGATATTTGAACTTCCAATGCCCCATATGACTTTCATGGATCATTATGGACCCTCAAGATTACTCATGTCAAGTTTCAAGCTTTGAATCACACTTTTGCTCAGTCAATTGAGCAGTTGACCTAAAAATCAATTGTATTGGGAAAAAAGACAATATGGCCAATTTACAATCAAACTTCACAATTTTTGATCCATATCAACATTTTAAACTCATATGTATCATTTTATCAAGTTTGGACCACAATTCCTCAAGAAATTTAATCAAATCTTCAAAAGGGCAAAATGGTCAAAATTAGGGTTTTGACTGGGAAAGGGCAATTTCTGATTTTTGACCTAGCAAATGATCAATTTGTTTAAGGCATGATCTCAAGAGTACAATTGCATCATTTTGACCTAATGACATAGCTCAAAGCATTGCTCAAGTCCAACGGATTGATAGATGAATTTTCAGTCAACTGATCAAAACTCAACTGTATACTGAAAAGTCAAACTTTGACTTTTTGGTCAAAATCAAATGCCAAAGATCAAAATTCATCAAAGCATGTCAAAATATGAAACTTATTCATAAACAAATAAAAAATTCAAGATTTCATTTTGAAAAGTTAAAATTTCTAAACTTAGAAATTTTTCTAAGTGTTGGAAATTTCTTATTTTTTCACAACTTTGAACAAAATTTTCACCATGATGAAAGAGGATTCTGAAGAAACTTCCAACATTAAAGTTGTAGATCTCCATGAAATATACAACTTTTCTTTACACAAATTCTTCCAAAAGTTCTTGGATCTCAAGTTATAATTTTAAGAACACATGGTCATGAAACAAAACACTTAGTAAAATTTTGCCCTAATTTGGTCAGGAATTTGACCCAACTTCATGGAACTTTTTCATATAGTTCCAAGGGGTATATTCAAAAGTGATTCAAATAGGGTTGTAGAGCACATTTCAAGCTTTCCAAAATGTCCAAGAACTCCTTGATATCATTTTTGGGTATGGAGAATTGAAGAGATGAAGTTAGGATTTTATCACTTGAATTACAAGTCATTTTGTGATGAACCAAATTCAAAATTCAAAGTTATGCTGCATAACCTCTACTTTGAAGGCCTCAAAATTGTTAGGAACTCCATAATTAATTGCTTGCACAGCTGTTAGAGGTCTCATTTCAAGCATTCAATGCAAGGCCATGCTTTATATCCATTTTGGGAAGAAAGTGCACATTGCCATTTTGATAAAATGACTTTTTGCACAAAACTTGTTCTTGAGCTTTGCGCTTGCTCTTTTCTGATCATACATGTCTTATAACATAAGAGAAACTTGTTAGACACTTACAATCACTGAGCCCATGGTTGTACCTCCTTTGGAAACTTGTTTTCCCACTTTTCTTCAAAATCAAGTAACCTAGCAAATAGCTTGTAACTTGTACTTCTGACTTGCCAAAGCACTCAAACCTCTTTGCTTATACATACACAAGCCATTTGCCACAAATCAGACGCATGCTTGACCCCTAAAAAACACCAAGAGCTCAGAAATGCATCACATACCTCCTTTGTTTCCTAACATGACCAAAATTTTGAAACTCACCTCCCCCTCGTGCGTTTTCAAGCCTTTTGGTTCCCAAAGTTTCTAAACATCATTTAAAACTCATCCCACACCCTGTTACATGACTGTAACACCATTAACACCATCCTCCATTTTCAAAAATAGAGCTTTGCACTTGGACTTCTCCAGAACTCCTCATGCACTTTCAGCTCAAGCTAAGCATCCCATTAGCTTCCGGGGAACTTGAGGAAGCTAACCCAATCATTGGAACTCACTGAAAGCTGCTCAAACTCCAAACCTGATACCCTCTTGCAAGGTAAGTTTTCTGACTTTGGAACTTTTCATACAAGTATCATTAATGGTTTATTTGTGAATGAAAAATGTAGATATCATTGCCCTAAAGCTAACCATGTCCATAGTTTTCATTAATTTTGTTTGAGCTTAGAGAATTTTAAGATCAAAGTTTCTGATATTTTTAGGGTTCAGATTAGGGCCATTAAAATTCATGCTTATCTTTGATCTATAATTTTATTCCTTTGCATTTCTGAAATTGTGAGGAAATTTGCTACAAGTTTCCTGTTTACAGTTTTCATTTTTGTTGAGATTTGAATAAGATACAGAGGCTCTGGTTGGGCGTGAGGTTGAAGATGAAGTTCAGGCCATGGACTTGTTTACTATCATATATTTGTTGTTTTGATTATATAAACGGATGTATAGCCACCCTAGTGGTAGAAGCGCGCGCTTGTGACTTGAGGGACTTGGGTTCGAGCCCCATTGGTACCCTTTTGATTTTTTTCTTCATATTTTTCCTATTCTGACTTTTTTGGACAAGCGCTGGGCCTCCTCCTTGGGCCTTATTGTTTTTTTTTACTTTCTGACCCCCTATTCCACTTACACACCCTGACCCATTTTTATTTCTTTATCTTATTTTTATTTATTTATTTTCTTAAATATTTTATCTAATATTAAAAAAAATCAGAAAAAATATAAAAACATTAGATTAAGATTTTGATATAGTTTATTTATTTTTTACACAAAAATTATTTTATTTAATCATACTTTATTTATTTTGACTAGTTGTTTTATATATTTAATTAAAAAAACTAGAGTTTTTAGTTATTTTCTTTTACACCATTTAAATATATTGTTTTAAAATATAAAAAGACCAAAAATATTTTTATAACACTATAAATTATTTTTAAGACAAAAATACCAAAAATATTCTTCTTATAAACTTAATTTCTTTTTAATCAATTAATAGATTAGGGTTTTGTTTAATTTCTTTTCCAAGTAAATTAGGGTTTTACCTTTTACTAATTTAACTAATAATTTTCTTTTAGTTAATAAGTTTAAAACAAAACCTCCTTTTTTTCTCTAAAAATCCAAACAAATATCCATTTACTTTACATTTACATTCTTGAATAATTATTCATTTTTGTACATTTATTTATTCAATTCTTGTACCAATTTAATATGGTTGTAATAGATAATTAGGCTTTATTTTCTTGCAATCCCCATTTGTAATTTGTACACCCCCTCCCACAAGTATTTGTAAATAGCATAGTAATTTTAAATTCTGCAATTTATTGTTTTATATACAAATGCTAGTAATTAGGATTTGTATGGAAAGACTAAAACCAATCAAACTAGAAAACCCTAATCAAAGACAAAAACCAAGCATGAAAACAATACACTTGCACACAAGCACCCCCTAGGATAAATCCACTTGGTTGCCTTACAAATGGCCATATTATGCATGTGAGGTATCTTAGAAAAAACAAACAAAGTATAAGATCATAGTCCCTCGATGACGCTATCTATGTTGCCTTTCAAATGATCTTAGTCCCTAAAAGAGAATGATAAGATACCTTGCAATATTGCTAATTATGGTTATATGATGACCCACGCCCATCCCGTTTACATCAAAAGATAGGGTTACTTACCAAATCAATGGTAAGATAACAATGTCAAAGGAAAAAGGAAATGAACATGAAATACTTTTGAGTAAGGTAGAATGATCCTAATTACTTGCTCAATTTCAAAACAAAACATCCTTGCTATTTTCTAAACAAACACTTACACTTTCAAAACATCTTACAAAACTTGAAAACATTTTCAAAAGATCAACACTTTGTATACATTCTTACGAATGAGAATCATTACAAAGTTTGCCTAAACAATGGCCTATTTTCAAAATACTTTCAAAAACCACACAAAGCACAATTTCAAACAAAATCAAGTGATCTAGCAAGTAACTAAGAGCCCATGGAAAACCATGGATGAAAAGGGTGCTAATACCTTCCCTTTTCATAATCTACCCCCCGAACCTAAGAAATAATCTCAAAGGTCTTTCTTGTGCTTTTTCACCTTTCCTTTTGGATAAAAGAAAAGTCGGTGGCGACTCTTTCTAACCGCAACATTTGCGATCAAACGCAAAACCTTCAAGTAATTTCTCCCACCGTATCACAGAACTGGCGACTCTGCTGGGGAAAATTCTAAAAGTGGGGTTACCTTATGGTTAGATCACATTTACTCGCTTTCATTGTTTTACTTGTATGCTTTACATTATGGTTCTTTGTTTGGGTTTGAATCCACTACCCGGATTTGGGATACCTTATAGGTAAGTAGCAATACATTGTGGAAAGTATACAGGGTATACCGACATGGTCTAAGCAATAGCTACGTTAGTGCGACATGTTTGTGGGTACCGGTAGCCCTGAGTTAATCAAGGAGAATACGGGGCCGCTGAGTGATGTCATGAAGCACTAATGAACTTTTAGAACCTTTACTTGACCAACTTGGCCTTTAGAACATAGTGAGATGACCGGCTTTGGTGCAGTCTGAAATTGGTAGATACTCAATACTACACTCATTGAGGTTTGGTTTTTTGGGATATTTCGGTCGCCATTAAAGAGGCTTGTGATGAAACAATGCTCAAGGAAACAAACCAGTGATATTGAGCTCCTTAGAACCCGTTTACTATTGCTAGGACATGTTTGAGCCAACGAAACTTCAAGAGGGTACTTACCTATAAGACTCCATGCAAGCCTAAACCTAGGGATTTATTTGCTTATTTGTGTATATTTACTTGCACATAACATCATGAACATCATAACATCATACTTATTCACTAACCATTTCAAGGATCTTGGGATTTATCTTTGTTCTTGTTTTGTAGGACATGGATTCTATTTGCAGGAAAACTATTCAAGTCAATCTTGGAAGGATCCCTCCACAACTTAAAGAGATAGCTTTAAGGATTCCTGAAAATTATCCATTTACCGAGAGACATGGTCGCCTACTAAGCCTGGTCACCTCCAACACTGATGAAGACATGATGAAGGTGCTCTTTCAGTTCTTTGATCCCTTACACCATTTCTTCATATTTCCCGATTATCAACTTGTGCCAACTTTGGAAGAATTCTCCCAACTCTTGAGGATTCCCATTGTCAATCAACTACCTTTCAACGGTACGAAAAGAGATCCAAATCCAGAAGATATTGCTCAAGCTCTACACTTGCAACCATCTGATGTCACAACTAATTGGGAAACAAGGAGTGGTGTCAAGGGTTTCCTAGAAAAGTTCTTGTTTGAGAAAGCCCAAAGTTGTTGGAACTCTTTTGATCTGCAAGCTTTTGATGAAATTATGGCTCTCCTCATCTATGGGATGGTTTCATTTCCAAATCCTGACAACCTCATAGATGTAAACACCGTCAAAATCTTCATGTCTCGCAACCTGGTGCCTACTTTGCTAGGGGATATCCTACATTCTTTTCACACTCGCACTATGAGGAAAAGAGGTGTCCTTATGTGTTTCACACCTCTCTTGGCAAGATGGTTTATTTTGCATCTTCCCCAATCTGTATTGGAGAACGAGCAAGGTTCAAGGTGATCACAAAGGTTGATGACGCTTAAACATTCAGAAATTCATTGATGTTCCCGATCTATAGAGAATGTTACTGTTGTCGACTGTTGTGGAGAATTCCCTAATGTCCCTTTACTTGGCATTAGGGGAGGTATCACCTACAATCCCTGCTTAGCCTTAAGACAGTTTGGTTACACCCGAAGGGATGGCCCTCATGAGATGCTCATCCAAGGTTTGGTATTTGACTACGAGAACGACGGTCAAGGTCTGCGCCAAAGGTTCATCCAAGCTTTAAGGATGTTGAACAAGGTAGATAACAAGACATTGGGGCATAAGAATTCCACCCCCTTGAGCCTTACCTCAAATGGGTACGAACTCGTGCTCAGAGTCTTATGATGCCTTATTCCTCCATTCTCCAGGTAATCATTGAGCCTGTTATGGAAGGAGATGTTCCATACACTATCCTGCATCCTGACGTGCCCACCTCTCTTGAAGACTTAGAAAGAGATTGGATACAACTCAAGGGGGAGAGAGACACCTTCGAAACCCAATTCTACGCTAGCGAGAAGAAGGTTTTAGAGCTCACTAAGCAATTTCATGAGGAGCGGGCTCTGAATGCCTACATTGCACCAAAGAAGATGCGTACTACCTTTTTATCTTAGAGTTTTTATATTGTTTTGTCCAAAGAGGAATTGATGTAATCAAGCTTTAATTTATTAATATAACGTGTGTTTCTTTTTTGTCTAAAACAAATTTGAGTCTTTAAAATCCTTGAAATCATTGTGTATGCATCTACCATTCATCATAACATAAACAGGTTCTTGCAACAAGTCTCCTAATCTTTCTACTGTTTATTTCAGTAAGATGGATCTCGAGCAAACGGTGAAGGACCTCCAAGCACAAAATGCCCAGTTTCAGCAGATGTTCTTAACTCTATCCAAAGGACAAGAAGAGTTGAAGACTTTTCTGGTTGAAGAGAAGAAAAAGAAAGCAAAGAAAGTAACTGAAATTCTAAATATGGGAAGAAGATCCCAAGGACAAGCAAGAAGGACCCTAGACTTTGCAACGTCATCTGGTGAGAAAGACAATCAAGATGGGAAAGGCAAGGAAGCAGTTGTCCATCCAGATTCAGAAGAGAAAGAGGAAGAAGAAGATTATTCTGAAGAACAATATCCTCCAGCCGACGATAAGTATAAGCATCTGGAACAACGGTTAAGTGCAATGGAAATTCAAAAAGTGCCTGGATTGGACTTTGAGGAGTTGGGTCTAGTATATGGGATTGTCATTCGTCCAAAATTCAAAGCACCGGTGTTTGCCAAATATAATGGAGTTTCATGTCCCAAAATGCATCTCCGGTCATATGTGAGGAAAATACAGCCTCATACCGCTGACAAGGATTTATGGGTACACTTCTTCCAAGACAGTCTGTCTGGAACTCAACTTGATTGGTTTTATTAGTTAGAAAGAGCCAATGTCCATAACTAGGAAGATCTTTCCGCTGCCTTTTGCAAAAAATACCAATACAACATTGATCTTGCGTCCACCCGTACTAAACTCTAGAGTATGGCCATGGTTTCAAGTGAGGGCTTTAAAGACTATGCGCAAAAATGGAGGGACTTAGCAGGAAGAGTCCAGCCTCCCTTATCTGAAAGAGAGTTGGTAGACATGTTTTTGGGCACCTTGTCTGGTCCCTTCTTTAATCACTTAATTAGGAGTTCATCGGCAGGTTTTACTGAATTGATATTGATCGGAGAAAGGGTGGAAGCCGGGATAAAGAATGGGAAGATTCAAAAAGATGCATCCTCTGTTGCTGTAAGAAAACCATTCGTTGGAAAGAAAGAGGTTGTTGATGTATATCCTCAGAGAAATCAAGATAGGGCTGAACGCCGTCCAATGGTGGGGGCTGTCATGATTCCTAAACCCGCGCCTGCTCAGGAAAGAAATAACCATCCAAGAATGGAAAGACCAATCAGAGAGTTCACCCGAATTAATATGACAATATCTCAAGTATTACCACATTTGTTAAGATCCAATCTAGTGACTTTGAAAGAAGCTCCAAATAATCCTAACACAACCTCTCCTCACTATCATCCTAATGGCCGTTGTGCGTACCATTCTGAGAGTCTCAGCCATGACACTAATAACTGTTGGGCTCTGAAGAACAAGATACAAGACCTTCTTGAAGCCAAAGAGATTAAATTCGATGCGCCATAAATTCCCAATGTCATTACTGCCCCTATGCCCAAGCACAGTCGTGATGTCAATGCCGTTGAAGAGGATATGTTTGTTACTTCAGTTGATGAACTTGTGACCTCACTCCTGACTATCAAAAAGAACTTTTTGAATGTCGGTGTATTCCCAGGCTTTGATGAAAATTGTCATTTTTGTTTATCCTCACCAACCAGCTGTCCTCTGTTAAAAGCAGGCGTTCAATGCCTAATAGATAACGAGGAGATTTTGTTCGAGAAGACTTCAATTCCAAATGTTTCTTATAATTATGTTTCCATCGTGACCATTTACGACAATTCTTCCAGGGTATCCACCAAAGACCCGTTAGAATTACATCAGTTCCTAAAGTAGCTCAGTTGATAATTACAATGCCTGGACCAATCCCGTATTCGTTAGACAAAACCGTCCCATGGAATTATGGAGGTGATGTATACTACTGCGGTATCAAGCAAGATTGGCTAGCTGCTGAAGATTCAAGTTCTGAGAAAGTTGACTCCGATATCAGTAATATCGCAGGGACTAGTAAGATAACCCGAAGTGGAAGGGTTTTCTCTCCAAAAATTGCTCCTTCAAAAGATGTTTCTGGACCCGTAATCATTCCTATTGTTGTTTATCCTCCAAAGGCTATTCCAAGTCCTGCAATCATCTCCGCTAATACTCTTGTTGACAAAACTATTACAATCCCTGTTATCGCTCCTACTGACATTCCTGCTGCCGAGTCAGCCGAGACTCGAAGTAAGGGTATTCTGGTTGAGCCTGTCCGAATGAAGGAGTAATTAGTAACTATCCCTGAGACCTCCCGAAAAGAGATGGAGGAAATTCTAATGATCATAAAAAGAAGCGACTACAACGTAGTCGAGCAACTGGGGCAAACGCCGTCAAAAATTTCCATGCTGGCTTTATTATTATGTTCTGAGGGTCATGCAAAGGCCTTGGTAAGACTCCTTAAAACTTCCCATGTACCCCAAGAAACATCTACCGATCAATTCCAAGATTGCGTAGCCAGCTTGACTGCAGAGAATGGTTTAGGTTTTTCAGATGTTGATTTAACGCCAAGGGGGAGGAAGCATAACGAGGCATATCATGTCTCAATCGAATACAGGGGCACGACTTTGGCTCATGTCTTGGTTGACACTAGTTCGTCTCTGAATGTGTTGCCTAAAAAGGCTCTTGATAGGCTTGACTGTGAAGGATTGACCTTGAAACCAAGTAACATAGTAGTGAGGGACTTCGACGGCTCAAAAAGGATGGTGCATGGGGAAGTGGACATCCCCATAAAAGTTGGAACCCATACATTTGGTTCACCGTGGGTGCCTAGATCTGGATCATCTGATCTGGATCTAATGAGATCTCATGGAGTGGGGGTGACGTCACATGGTGCACGCGTTAGCCTTTGTGACACTGGATCTGCAAACAAAAATTAGAAAAATAATATGGCAAGAGACAGGGTTCGAACCCCTACCCTTGCCCATAGTAACGCCTTAACATACATTGCCTCTACCATTGGGACAATGATACTTCCAATGCTTAGACTGCAAATAATTGGTTAAATAATAAAATAAATCTTAATTTTTTATTTCAAACAAAACCAATCCAGGTGGACTCTTGTTGTTATGAATGAGCCAATGAGATGCTTCCATAATTCCACGCCTACAGTCAACATAAACCTCAACCCTTGACTCACCGGAGAAGCGCCGAAGCCCTAAATCTGGTCGCCTTCTCTGGTAACCCTAACCTCTGACACCTGCACAAGAGTCAAAATCAATACGAAATAAAGGGACTATCCTCCTAAATCGACCATTGTGAGTTCAATGGTGACCTCCATTTTGGCTAGCGTGACCTGTAAAATGAGATATGGTAAAAACAAAACAGCACAGCATAACTATGATGGATCCTTATTTGAACGTTCAAGCTTTCCCACGATGTGTTATACCTGTTTTAAGGATGCATATGAACACATACACACATGTCAAAGCATTCAACAATGTATAAATTTTAAGTTTCAAATCTATCAAACCTTGCTTGACCGGAGCTGTTTGGATATGGTGACTTGAGATGCCATGGGCTTCAAGAGTGATAGGTGTGGACTCTTGTGAATCTCAGGATGATGATGAAGTGCCTGGGACAGACTGAGGGAGGCTGGATCGTGTGAACCAAGGTTGTACTTCTTTGAATTTTTTTTTTTGAAACTTTAGGATTCTGTTTGAGGCTAGCTGCGCATGTCCTTTTGCTGGGACGTTTCTACTTATATGTGAGACAAAATTAGGGTAACAAAAATGGAGAGAATCTCATGCACAAAGCCATGGTTTAAATAAAAAATATTCTTTTTGAAAAGTTACCATAAGTGAAAGTTTATGCCCATTTGGTTCTTGCACGAAAATGGGAAGTGGCTGGCTGTTAACAGCTGTATTTGGCTTCATACAAACTGATCCATGTGCCAGCCCAGGTATTTTGACAATTTATTTAATTTATTTTTGAGTTTTAATGAGTAAAAATCAAAATAAATAAAATTAATGACCAAATAAGGCATGGATGGGTTTAGAGGTCGTGGGCCAAGCTAGCAACAAGTTCCAAACATAAAAAGATAGGCCCATTTGGAAAAACAAATCCAAGTTTAGTCATTATTTGCTTTATGCACTTTTCCAAAAATTGGTCAACTTTAGCAATGCATATATCTATCAATTTTAATCCTATATGGGTGTTCTATGACTTTTTAGAGAGCTTAGAATGTCCTCTAAACAACCCTTTCGTTTTCATCTCAATTGGATCATCCATGTTCATGTAAGGAGCTTTGACCCAAAAGGTGTTTTGTTGACTTTTTGAAAGGACCCATAATGTCTGAGCTTGTATCTTTCAATTGGTGCATTTCTTGTACTTGAGGGCTGAAGAGAAGTTGTAGGGAATTTGATTCTCTTCAAAATTAGCTTTGGTGGAAAACTTTCTGATAAAGTATGAGAAAGTTATGCCTGGTCAAAATGTGGTTGACTTTTCCTATATAAACCCTAATTAGAAATTCTTGACTTTTGATGAATTAGGAGCATTTCTTGAGGAAGCATGATCAACCTTTGATCAAATGATGGATATCACTTCAAAATGTTGATGTTGACCAAAAATATTGAAGTTTGATTGTGGCCACAGTTGATTTTTGACCTTAATATAGTTAATTTTCAGGAATTTGAGCAGTTGACTGAGCAAAATTGTTGTGCAAGACATGAAATTTATCATGGACAATCTTGAAGACATATTAAGGCCATGGAAAACATTTGAGACTTTGGAGCTCACACATCTTTATAAAATTGAAACCTTAATTAGAGGTTCATTGCCTTAGGAGGAGAATTTGTCTGGTCAATTCTTGGTCATCCTTGAGCAATTTGAGGACCTCAATGGGAATGCCTTGAGTAAAATGAGAGAGAAAATTTTGGGGTACAACACTTACAACCATACTCGCTACTACTATAGCATCACTCGTCTCTCTGAAAAAGAAGTCTTGGACAAGAAAAAGGAAGTTGGTTCTACAACAAGTCGGTTAACTTTGTATGCCTCCAACCTCATTGTAAGTGACCGTATGCTACATTACTTTATTGCTTACATTTTTCTCCCTAATAACTCAAATCACTCTCAAATAAGTGATGTTGAGAGGCAAGTCTTGTTTGCAATAAAAAATAATCTTCAAATAAATTGGGCATACTCAATCATGAACTATGTGTAGCATCTCAAAAATTAGTTCGGTGGACTTCTATATGCTCATTGGATAACTAAGCTTCTCAAGTTTGGAAAAGTTAGCTTCCGAGGAGAAACCGAAACAAAAATGACTTCAAGAGATTGTGAAATTTTGATTGCGGCAGCAAACAAAAATATGAGAATTTTCAAAGATGACAATGAATTGTTCAAGCATAGAGGAAAAGGAACTTCCTCCAATCAAGATGCACATCCTCCACCATCCACATATGATGGCGAAATATCAAATGAGATGATTTATCACAAACTTTGCTCAATGGAAAATTTCATGATTTCAGAATTTCGAAACATCTGTCAAGAATTGACAGCCCTTCAAACACCAATTCAAGAGGACTCTATGGTTGAGAGTGATGATGAAGAATTCTAAATGCCTTAGTACATTTTTTGTTGTTTATATTCTTCCTATGTAATGTTTCTTATCTTTTTGCATTTGGTATCGTACTTACTTTCGTACCGTTTATCTCTTCAAAGAACTAGTGTCCAATATGTTTCTAAGTATGTGTTAACTTTGTGTTTTGTTATAAAGCTTCCTCCTTGAAAAAAAGTCTTCAAAGGCTACACAAATTCAGGGGGAGATATCCATCTTTTGGGGAGAATGCACATCACTATGGTACACATACAAGCAACACTCAAAGACCTTGATGCACAAGCTACAAATGTCAAATTGGTTGTCTACATCAAAAAGGGGGAGAGTGTGATTGCATGCACTCCAATCAAAGTGTTTTGATGAAGAACACCATATATAAAGTCAAATAAATATCAAGGATGTGGAGAATAATATATTCAAGATCTTATAATATTTCAAAATCATTCTATGAAGTCTTCTACATATGAACAACCAACTTTCAAGATGAAGATTTATGAAGATTCATCAATAAGTTAGGTACAAGTTTTAATTTGAGATTTTTAAGATGATATAATGCTCAAAATATACTCTAACTTTTTTACATAAGTGTCATGATCATTTAAGAGTAAAACATTGCATGTCCATCACTTAGAAAATATGTTTTTATCACTTTCACTCAGAGGTAACCGATTACAAGGTTACAGTAATCTGTTACAAGACTTCACAAAATTAAAATAAAATTTTTGGTTCACAGGTAACCAGTTACAGCTTTTGGGTAACCGGTTACAGGCATGCAAATTTAAAAATATACACGTTATCATACATGTGTAACCTGTTACAGCCCTACGGTTACCGATTATCGCTGAAGAAAAATTCAAAAATTCTCTGTTTTACATGGCCGTTGGTTGATACCTCTTAGGGTCCAACCATTGCATATTTTTACTCATTTAAGGTGTAATGAAAGGGTGCATTTCATATATAAAATTTGTTTTCACTTAGATCATCACATAAGACATATTATTCAAAATTTCAAAAATTCTTAAGTGTTGTAAAACTTTGAGAATTTACATATTGCATGAAACATTGTTTAGAACTTTCATACTCATCATTGTTTTAGCATATATTGAGCACTAGATATGACTATAAACTTCCTATTAAATATGGTCTTAGTATCTTGATAACCATTGTGTTATTCAAGAATAGATCATACTTTGTAAAAATCAGATTTTGTATAAGATTAACCTTGCATTCCAGGATTGTTGAAGCAAGTGTGTGCATGGAAGAGGATTGTTCTTCTCACACTTAGTGTTAAAGATATTAAAATTTTTAAGAGCCTTTGATATCCCTATAGATTAGATAGTAAGGCATCACCTTTAGTGTGATTAGGCTTGTGCAATTATTCTAAACTATAGTGAAATCTCTTCCGTGTTGGCAAGAGGACTGGAGTACTCTCGATCTGTGAGGGGGACCAGTATACATCTGGTGTTCATTTACTTTCCGCACTTTATTTCTTTCATCACCATAATTATAAAAATAAGAACTTTGAAAAGAAGGCAAAAATTGACCATCACCTAATTCACCCCCCCCCCCCCCCTAGGTGCAATATTAACTTACAAATAAAAAATTTATTCATTGAAAACCAGCATGTAAATAGGAAAATACATCAGGAATCAATTCCTATAAAGAGGTAATTGCAAAAGAAAAAGCAAAAAGGGAAGTACAAGAATAGAGATGTGAAAATGGATTCCCATCGGGTTCTAAAACTTCTATAACCTTTATGACCTCGAATATCTTATCACTTTGCGTTCTGGAGAAGATGACTGGAGTGATTCCTACTCTCTGGGGTTGTCAATTGTAGTAGTGAGATGAAATCAAAGATCTGATGCAAGACATAGTCATTCGATTTCAAATCCCTAACTTTTTCCTGGATCGCCCATTCGGGTTTTCGATCCACCGGGATACCCTTTTGTGCCTAAGCCTGCCTTTTGGGTTTTCAACTTAGCGAGTGTGCATATTTTTTTCATTATTTTCATTTCTTCTTTTAATATCCCTAATTTTTTCCCAAACTTTTTTGTTCATCATTTTTTTTGGTTCGTCAGGATGCCCTTTTTTGCCTAAGACATCGACTTAGCGGGTCTTTTAATGCGAATTATTTTTTGACTACATTCGCGTTCGTAGGGAGTGGTAATTCTTCACCACCTATTATCGTAAGCATCATGACACTTCCAGAGAAAACCTTCTTTACGAAGAATGGTCCTTCATAGTTAGGAGTCCACTTGTCCCTGGGATCACCTTGAGGAAGAATTATCCTTTTCAACACGAGGTCACTAGCCTTATAACTCTGAGGGCGCACCCTTTTGTCAAATGCATTTCTCATCATTTGTGGGTAAACTTGACCATGACAAACAACTGCTAATATCTTCTCATCGATGAGGTTCAACTAATCCAATCGGTTCTGAATGCATTTATCTTCATCAAGTTATGCATCTATCATAACCCTTAACAAAGGGATCTTAACTTCCACAGGCAAAACTACTTCCATACCATATACAAGTGAGAACGGGGTTTCCCTAGTTGAAGTGCACATCGAGGTACGATAGCCATGTAAAGAGAAAGGAAACATTTCATGCCAATCCTTATAAGTCACCACCATATTTTGCACAATCTTCTTAATGTTCTTATTATCCTCTTTAACGACTCCATTCATCTTCGAATGATACAAACAAAAATTATGATGCTTGATCTTGAAGGTCTCACACAGCTCCTTCATCATTTTGTTATTGAGATTAGATCTATTATTAGTAATGATATTTTCAGGAATCCCATAATGACAAATAATATTATGCTTGCTAAATCAAGCAACCAATTGCTTGGTGACATTTGCGTATGACGCAACTTTGACCAACTTGGTGAAATAATATATGTCAACCAGAATAAAGTGATGTTCGTTGGAAGTAGTGGGCTCAATATTTCCAATCATATCAATTCCACACATCGAAAAAGGCGAGGGTGAGGTCAAGACATTCAACAGAATGGGCGGCACATATACTTTGTCAGCATATACTTGGCACTTATTACAGATTCGGGCATGGTTGTAATAATCATTTTCCATGGTGGACCAATAATAACCAGCTCTTAAAAATTTCTTAGCCATGGTATGTCCACTTGAATGAGTTCCAAAGGAACCATCATGCATTTCTTCGATGATCTTTGTTTCCCCATTATTGTCCAAACATCTGAGCAACACACCATCATGATTTATTTTGTATAACACCCCACCGGTGAGGAAACACTTACCTGACAACCTTCTCAGAAACTTGCTATCTGTAACACATGCATCTTCAAGATACTCTCGAGTCTCAAGATACCTCTTGATATCGTGAAACCACGGATTACCATCCAATTCCACGTCGACTTCATAGCAAAATATTGGCTCATCCAACCTCATGATAGTGATTGAAGGTCATTCATTATCCCACTCACTCTAACAAATAACACTTTTCATGACGAAGCTTTCACGTCAACCAGAAAAAAATCGAGGTTTTTCACCAATGCGCCCCATATAATTATTTTTATAAAAATAACTTGAGCCCTTGTTTATCTAGAAAACCGCGGTAAAATACCATTCCGGACAAGCTTCGAATCTCAGCTACGACACTTTATGTTTCTATTTGTAAAAAAGTGTAAAACAAATGATCTATCACTTCGGTTTCTTTAAGAAACCGAGGAATAAATAATCCAATTTGAATATAAAAACACTCGTTAAACTGATTTAACCATAATGCTATCTTATTAGTAGCCGCCCCACCATTTTTTTTGGGATGTATTGCAAAACTGAAAAATGTTCTTCTACCTTGAGCAAAACATGTTTTCAGCTTTTGCGATCAATCTCAAACAATGGTGTTGATGTTTTTGTTGAAGGTTTTGAACAACTATGATATATTTTTCATTATTAATGGATTGCAAGTGCAGAAAAAAAATTTTCCAACTTTTGCAACAGACACCTTATTAGAAGTTGGAAGCATTCAAAGTCATTATTTACGCTAGTGAAGGCAATGATAATGATAGCACAACCATCAATCTTGGATGCATTGATAATGATAGTACAACAACCAGTATTGTATCGATAATATCTTGTATGGGACCTGGACATTCTATATTTTTAATATTCTGAGTAAACCATATAAGCATTTGTTGTACCCCAAAATTTTCCCTCCCGTTTATCTGAAAAAAACATTCTCCTAGGGTTCTCAATTGCTCAAGATTACCCAAGGAATTGATCAGAGAAATTCTCCTCCTAAGCAATGGGTCCACAACTAGGGTTTTGTGTTTCACAAGGAAGTTTTGGTTTCAAAGGTCTCAAGTGGTTTTCATGGTTCTCCATAAGTCTTCAACAATGCTCATATCAAGTTTCAAGCCTTGTATCAAAATTTTGCTCAACTAATGGCTCGGATGATTGAAAATCAAATGTATTGGGTAAAAAGTAAATTATGGTCAACATACAGTCAAACCTCAATATTTTTGTTCAACATAAACATTTTGAAGTCATATGCATCATTTTATCAAGGGTTGATCATGATTCCTCAAGAAAAGCCCTCAAATCATAAAAAGTCAAAATTTGCCAAATTAGGGTTTCCTTTGGAGAAGTCAACTGAACTTTGACCAAGCATAACTTTTACATGCTTCATCAAATTTTCCCCAACCAAAGCCCATCTTGAAGGAAATTCAATTATCTACAACTTAGTATTTATAAGATCAAGTCCCAAAAATGCTTCATTTGAGATATATGAGTCAATACATTATAGGTCATTTCAAAAGTCAACAAAAAGACACTTTTTGTCAAGGCAACTTACATTAAGATAAAGTATTCAAATGATAAAAACTGAGAGTTATGGTTGGTACAAGTTGGGCAATTTTGAGAAAAATGCATGAAACTTCATTTGAGTAATCTTGAACTTTTGGACTAATGGGCCTAACTTTTGAGGTTTAAACATGTTTATAACATGTTAGAGGAGCTCTAAGTCCATTTATACATTACTTTTATTTTTATTTTATTTATTTTGATTTTATTCAAATTAATTCAAAATAAATCAAATTAAATATGAGTTGATGGACCAAAGGGCGCGTGGGCTTCATTTGGATGTCTTCTAGAAGGCCCAAGACCTCATAAGAGCTTGCTAAAACCGTGAAAACATGTTGGGAACAAGAATCTTCATTTTTGGAATGTTTTTAAAATAATTTTGGAAAGATTTCAATGTGTTTTCTTTGCAATGAATTATGACATAATGATACAAGATCCTTGCCTTGTTTTGATCCATTTCATTCCTCTATAAATACATGCAACACTCAAGTGCAAAAAAGACAAGTGGCTGCCATAGAAGCAAGGTTTCAAAATCACAAATTTTCAAAGAAAGGTGCAAGCTCGTATCAAAATTTCCAACCACTCTCAATCAAAACCAAGCCTCAAATCGTGTTCATGAAGTTCCCAGGAATCTCACCAAGTCCATAAACAAATCTATTCACGTCTGGAATAGCTTACACAAGCCCACTGGTTTTCGTAATTTTCTTGAATTCAAATCTTTTTAATCTATGCATATTTAACTAATTTCGTGTGCACATATGAGTTCATCATGGTGTTTAGAACATGTTTAAATAAGAAAATGCAAGCTTTAACGCAAGGATGATGAGTTACCATAGCTAGGGCATGATCAGATTCTCTCTTTGAAACTCCATTTCCACGAATTTATTTCTTTTTTACAATTAAAATCAAAACATATAAAAAATCAGATAATTACATAAAATAAAATAAATAGTCTTTTAGGTTTTCTTAATTAACTTTTTTCATTTAATTAGATTTTAGGTCTTTTTTTTATTTGTAAAATTAATTAGAATAATTAGGTTTTTATTAATTATTAACTTAAATTATTTTCTACAAAAATATACAAAAAAAATTAATTTCTAACGTTTTAGATTTTAGGAATTTAAAACATCTTTTCTAACATTTTCTTATTTATTTTCCACTTTACTTTCTTAGAGAAATTGTATAGGTCGCACAATTTTTTTGTAATAGCTGTAGTTTTATTTCTCGGAAATTTATACTATTGTATTTGCCCCAAAGCCTTATAATAGCTTAATTAGGGTTTACTTTTCCACACTTTACTTTCTGCACCTATATTATGCTTGCTTGTCTGTATATATTTAACTATTACTAATAGGCTTGTATGGTAAGATTTAAAATCAATCGTTAGGTAACCCTAACTATCAAGACAAACATAACCGAACCGAATTATTTACACACTGTTGTACCCTAAAATTTTCCCTCTCTTTTCTCAAAGATTCTCTCACAAAATTCTACATTGCTCAAAATTGCATAAGGTTTGATCAGCTCAAGACACTTCCTCAACACTGGGCTCAAATTGAGGTTTGGGTTTGGACAAGTACAATCGGGCTTTTAATGCCCCATATAGTTTCCATGGATCATATTGGGCTCTCAAGCATCAAGTCGAAGATGGAACTTCTGAATCCTCGAAAGGAAGAAGAGGAAACTGTCGAAAGGGTAAAGCATATCGAAAGGTGTGCAGCTGCAGATAACAGTTTGAATTTAAAAATATGGTATAGGTTGTTCGAACCACATGACTGATTGAAAAGGAGTGGTGGGACGATTTTGACAAATCAAAGAAGAGCAAGCTTGCTTCAATCCACAAGTTTCGATTGGGAAATGGTTTCCTTCGAGCAACCTACTCCGATTCACCTCTAAACCTGCTTCGATCCATATACTAAGCCCTTGGACACACATAGTTTCGACACTATGAATTACAAGTCTATCTTCATGCTTGCTTCGATCCACTTCTAAACCTGCTTTGATCCGCATACTAAACCCTTTGACACACATAGTTTCGGCACTATGGATTACAAGTCCATTTTCATGCTTGCTTCGATCCCTAAGCTTTGACTGGGCAATGGCTTCCTTCGAGCAACTTGCTTCGATCCACCTCTAAACCCTTCGACACATATAGTTTCTACACTATGAATTACAATTTGAGGTTTGTACATTTGAACTTTCGACCACTTAATCAACTGATGGTTACTGGTAGGAAAGCAATCCATAAATTCTTTCGTTTTGACTATGCCAATGAGATCATCTTGCATACTCAAAATGGTACATTCAGAAGAATGTGGTCCATTCGAAGAACACACAATTGGTTGAAACAAATAATGTTTTGTCTGTTGATGAGTTTGGTCGAAGGTTGTAAGTGGTCCATTCGAAGAACACACAATTGGTGGAAACAATATTATTTTGTCTGTTGATAAGTTTGGTCGAAGGTTGTAAGTGGTCCATTCAAAGAACACACAATTGATGGAAACAAATATTGTTTTGTCAGTTGATGAGTTTGGTCGAAGGTTGTAAGTGGTCCATTTGAAGAAAACATAATTGGTGGAAACAAATATTGTTTTGTCTGTTGATGAGTTTGGTCGAAGGTTGTAAGTGGTCTATTCAAAATACACACAATTGGTGGAAACAACATTGTTTTGTCTGTTGATGAGTTTGGTCGAAGGTTATGGATCTATATGATCAAAACGAAAGGGTGAAGTATTCAAGATGCTTATTGAACAAAGTCCTATATGATGCCAAACCCAAGTTTGATGTACTGTCCACATAACACCCTAAAACTATGTCAAAAATAGTCTACTTTACTGCTATGAAACAGCCCTGCACCAAGCTGCCACAACACTCCAAAACTGCTGCAAAACAGTCCTGCTATGCTGCTCCTAAAACAGCCCCATTTTTGCACCAAACTATCATATAAGAGCTGTACCTCGAAAGCTATGAAGAGAACATACCCAAATTGTTCAAATTTTATTTGTTTTCCCCCCAAAACCCCAATAAGACTCTTCTATAAATAATTTGTTTCACAACACACAAAGGGGGGCTTTTAGAAGGAAAAGGAGAAAGAAAGAAAAAAGAGAGAGGAGAGAACACTAAGACTGAAGCCTTAAAACACTTTTAAACCCAGAACCAAAAACAACACCTCTGTTTCTTTTCTTCGAATTCAAGAACATTCAAGGCAGCAACTCGTTCGAATCACAAATTCCAGCTTCAAGGTAAGTCTTCTTTACTTTAAACCCTTCGTTTCAAGCATTATTGATGATTCATTTTCGAAGATAACATGTAATAATCATTGCCTTCGAAGCTACCCTTTTTTTGTTTTACTTTCTTGTCAATTATGTTAAGAACTAACCTGTACAAACCATAAAACAATGTTGGAGTGAGAAATTACAGCATGGTTCGACACAAAGCCTTGGGCTTCGAACCATACCGCTTCACAGGCCCAAACAGAAGGAAAAAAGGGTGAGTGATTCGACACATAACTTTATGCTTCGATTCGCACTGAGTTACAGGGTAAACTTTATACTTAGATTCACACGGAGTTACAGGGTCGAAAGAAGGTTATGTTTAATGCATATAAGCATACTTCAAAACATGCTTTGACACATGCTGTCGAAAGATTGTTTTTTCTCTCTTTTGCGTTGTTTTTTTTATATTTTCATATTTATTTTAATTAGCCAAAAACCATCCATAAAAAAAACCTAAAAATGATTTCTTAATTAATTTGATTTCCTTTTAACTTAGGATTAATTTTCCTATTTTTTATTAATCATATCCCTTTAGATTAATTAGGTCAAAATAATTTTTCCTAAACAAAAAATCCAAAGCAAAATCCATTTCTTTTTATATTCCTTGTACATTATTCATGTCATTTCTTGTACATTTATTCAATATGGTTGTAATAAATAATCAGGTTTAATTTCTTGCAATCCCCATTTATACATTTGTATCCCCCTTCCCCTAATGATGTAATAGCTTAGGATTTTAATTTCTATAATTTACCGCTTTAATATAAATTGTTAGTAATTAGAGTGTGTATGGCAAGATAAAATCAACCGTTAGAAAACCCTAATTTCAAAGGCAAAAATATGCATTCAAACACACTATTCACACACGTGCACCTCTAGGGTAACCTCGCTTGTTGCCTCGGAAAATAGTCATATCCCTCAAATATGGGCATTTTAGCAAAGACCCTCGATAAAAAAGATCGTAGTTCCTTGATGTCCCTTGATGTTTCCTCCGGTAAACGATCTAGTCCCTTACGAAAATTTCTAAAACGTCTCATAAGTTGCCTTATATGACTATACGATGAACCACACCCGTCCCTTCACATCCAATGATGGGGTTTCTTATCAAATCAATGGTAAGATAGCAACATCTAAATGAGGAGGAAAAGAACAAAGACCTTTTGAGTAGGTAGGACGCTTGTAGTTGCTTGCTCACAAACTAACACCATTTCCACACTTACACTTTCAACACATCTTAAAAAACAAACATCTCTTTGAACTATTTTCAAAACCAACACTTTGTATACATTCTTATAGAGACGAGAATCATTACAAAGTTTTCCGCAACAAAGGCGTTTTCAAAACATTTTCAAACTTACACCATAAAACACGTTTTCAAATAAAGCAAAAGTGATTTAGCAAGCAACTAAGAGCCTGTAGGTAACTACGAATGAAAAGGATATTAACACCTTCCCTTTTCATAACCTACCCCCCGAACTCAAGAAAATATCTCAAAGGTCTTTCCTGTTCTTTTCACCCTTTCCTTTATTGGATAAAAGAAAATTCGGTGGGGACTCTTGCTATCCGCAACAATTGCAATCAAACGCAAAACACCCAAGTCAGTTCTCCCACCGTATTACAGAACTGGAGACTCTGCTGGGGATCTACTTAAAAGTGGGGTTACCTTAGA
The DNA here is from genome assembly GCA_948472305.1 of Vicia faba. Lineage (NCBI taxonomy): Eukaryota > Viridiplantae > Streptophyta > Magnoliopsida > Fabales > Fabaceae > Vicia > Vicia faba. The sequence continues at coordinate 1,048,709,137 of OX451739.1, forward strand.
GTTAGATCATATTTAATTGCTTTCATTGTTTGAATTGATTGCTTTACATTTATGGGTCCTTGTTTGGGTTTGTTTTAATCCTCTACCCGAATCGCGAAACATCATTAGGTAAGTAGCAATAGATTATGGAAAATGTACGGCATAGACCGATATGATTGAAGCAACGGCTACGTTAGTGTGACACATTTGTTGGTACATGTGTCCCTTGTGTTGAATCGAGGAGAATACAGGGCCACTGAGCAGTGTCATGAAGCACTAACTGACCATAGAACCTTAATTGAACAACTTGGCCAATAGGAAGTACTGAGATATTCGAATTTAGTGTAAAGTTGAAGATTGGTTGATACTCGATACTACACTCATTGAGATCAAACTTTTGGGATATTTCTGCCGCAAGAAAAGATTGATTATGTTGAGACAATGCCTAATGAAGAAAGATAAATGATATTGAGATCCCCTAGAACCTGGTTACTTTCTAGGACAAGTTGAACCAACTAAGCTTCAAGAGGGTATTTACCGATGACTCCATGCAAGCCTAAACCTAAGTATTTGTCTGATTTGTGTGTATATGATTAATTGTAAGTAACGACTTATTTGCTTTGTGTGTATAATTGTACATAACATCATGACATCATATTATATCATTTCCACTGACCATTTCAAGGATCTCAAAGGGCCTGTGATGCAGGGTCATGATGAACCAGATGTCTATCAAGTGGCAAGAGAATTTATTCTACTCTAACCAAATGTTGTCAAAGACCAAAGCACGATAACTTGAGTCAAGGGCTATGACCCACTTGACATGGTGAGCTTGATTCTCATGGAAGGGCATCCCACGATACGAAGTTCTTCGATCAAAGATGTGATCAAAGTTCAAATTCTAACATCTTCTTGTGTTTACCCCGCGATATCCTTGAAAACATTGTGTTGTACCCCAAAATTTGCCCTCCCATATTCCTCAAGACATGTCAAGAATAATATTCAAGTTGCTCAAGTTGGCTCAAGAATTGGACAGTCAAATCACCTCCTAAGGTAGTCAATTCAAAATTAGGGTTTTGTGTTGCATCAAGGTCCTCAACTAAAAATGACCTCAAGTTCTCCCAAATGTCCTAACATGTTCTTAAGTTCATCCATGTCAAATTTCAAGCCTTGCTGAGGAAGTTTGGTCAGTCAATTGCTCAAGAGGCCCAAAAATCGACTGTGCTAGGGCAAAAGTCAACTGTGTCCCAAATACAGTCAAACCTCAAGATTTTTTGTCAAAATTATCATTTTGAAGGATAATTCATCATTTGATCAAGGGTTGATCATGATTCATCAATGATTGCTCAAGATTCATCAAGATTCAAAAGTTGCTAAATTAGGGTTTTGCAGGAAAAGTCAACTCAACTTTGACCAAGCATAACTTTCTCATAATTTATGAGAAATGACCCATCCAATGCTCATTTTGAAGAGGATGCAATTTCCTACAATCCATATTCACACCCCAAGATCAAGAAATTCTCTCACAAAAGGTTACAAATTTGGACATTATAGGTCATTTTTGAAAGTCAACAAAAACACCTTTTTTGCGAAATCTTATAACTTGAGCATGGAACATCAAAATGAGATGCGACCAAAAGGTTTGGTTAGAGGACATCTCAAGGCTTCTAAAAAGTCCAAAAACACCTCCAAAAGTTCAAAATTGAAGAAGTTATGCATTGCTGAAGTTGGGCATTTTTTCAAATTTGCCAAAAGTCAACTATCCTCAAAACTCTAATTTTTGACAAAAGGGCCCACTTTTTTCCACTTGATATAGTCTTTTCATGCCACACACGTGTTCCATCTTTAATTTCATGACTAAACATTTATTTTTCTATTTTATTTCATTTTTATTGATTTAATTCATTATTAATCAATATTAAATCAAATAAAATCTAAAAATTGATGTAAGGGGATTCTTGTGATCAATACAGCTTGCAAATATCATGTGCAACTCAATCAAACTCGTGCCAAGTCAAAACAAGCACAAAATCTCATATTTGATGCAATTATGGAAAGCTTATCAATGGTGATCAAATCCAATATTCCATCTTCAATGCATAAGGATTATGGCCCATATTTTGACCTAAATTCATTCTATTATATGCACACAAGCAAGCTAGACCTAGGACACGCAAAAAGCTCTATTGAAATGGCCAGAACAACTTCGGAAAAAAGCTTGAAAAGTGGGAGATTGAATTCTTGTTTGGAGGATTTTTCAAAGCAAAAGCTCAACACTACTCCCTTGCCTGGTATCCTGTGAAGCTGTAGCAATCAAAACCAGGCCTTGAGACCCTCTGAAACTCACTGTAAGTCTCCACGAATATGCCTCTGCACATGAAATCGTAAGTCATTCTCCTTGCATCTTTTTGCCAATTTGATTGCACTATCATGCTTGTCATTCAATTTCCATTGATTCTGCAATATTAGATTTTTTTTTCGTGACTTATAGCCCTGGATTCAAAGCTAGGGTTCGTATTCTTGTTTTTTGGGCATTCTTGATACAGGCATAATCAGGACCAATAATGGCCATGGATGAGTTCAGGGGAGAGAGACGAGTGCATTGGCACTCTTAGCTTGCATTTACATGGACTATGAAGGATTTTTGAGAGATGCTACGAATCTTCGTGCGGAACAAAATCCGCAGGTAAATGAACCAGGGTGTTTGAAGAAGACGAAGACGTGGCTGGGCGTGATTGGTTCATTTGAATCAATTGCGTGTTTTTATTTTTTGGCCATACATAATTAACTATTTTGTATATAATATTTGTTTCCTATTCCACTAACGAATGTGCAAGCTGGTTGAGTTGGTGAGAGAGGCGTGGTAAAACCCTTTGGGACCTGGGTTCGAATCCCAGGTCCCCCAAAACCTTATTGCAATTTTATTTCAGGCATTCACATACAGCACTCCAAGCGTGGATTACAGTATACCCCCAGATCTCAAATGCTACATGGCTCACAAGGCAAAATCAATGGCCAAAGGTGAAGGACCACCATGGACTCAGGTCAATGCACGCCTAGCAAATCACAAAAGTCCAACAAGGCTGAAGCGTAAATGGGCCTGGGAATTTCCATTCAAACCCCAAATTCAGACCCACACCCCCTGAGTATTTCTCTCGTATATTTTATTTATTTTTCTTATTTATTTATTTTATTATTATTATTATTAAAAATTAATTAATTAACCAATTAACCTTTTTCATAAAAAAATCAGAAACAAAAAAAAAAAAAATTTTGATTAACTCCATTAACTTTATTATTTATTTTTTTAAATAAACAATTAATTAATTTATTTAGTTTAAATAGGCTTAATAATAATATATTTTGCAATAAATTAAAATTGATTTAGAATTAGGGTTTTAATATTATATTTTTTTACCATTCTTATTTTATTGCCTTAAATAATAAAAAAAAACAAAAATCTTTTCATTTAATTAATTAATTCAATTATTAATTTAGACTAATTTTTAATTCTAATTAATTCAAAAATAACCAAAATATGCTTTATTGAATAAAAAAAAAGGGTCAAAACCCTAACACACTCCGATTTAATTTTTCTCGCGTGCGAATTATCTTTGATCCATATTTTGTAACTGCTTCGGGAATGTAATAGTTTTTTAATTAGGATTTTATTTATCGCTTTTATTTACTTTTCGCAATTTAATTTTTAAGGGTTTGTCTTTGGCGATGTAAATACCCGACGCCTTGTAATAGCGTAGATTTATTTTCCGCAATTTAATTTCCGCAACCATTAACTGTTAGATGTTTGATAAATAGGCTATGCATGACAAGATCAATTTTTAATTTAAAATCAACAGTAGCTCACCATTAACATGTACAAAGATAAATAACTGAAAAAACAATACACTCGCACATGCGCACTCTTAGGGTACACCTCACTTGGAAGCCTTCGAACGTGGTCATTGAGTATAGGAAGTTTTAGAGGTCGCCCTCTTGTCCAAAGATCATAAGTTGCCTCGAAACGGTTGCCTCGGAAAAAATGATCTAAGACATTAGGGTTACCGCTAAGGCGTCCTAACATTGCTTTAGTGACCACACGTCCCTTAATCGAATTGACCCGAAAACTCCAACGACGGTGCTACCTACTCCTCAATAGTGGGATAGCATTGTCTAAAGGACACTTGCACAATTTAATTCCTTTTTGAGTAAGTAGATGTTCTTAAGTACTTGCTCCTTTTAAAAAACAAAACAAAACTTTTCGCACTTACACTCTCTTCAAAAACAAAACTCTTCTCAAAACCCACAAACACAAAGAAAAGCAAACTTTTGAAAACATAATGAGCAAGTACCTAAGAGCCCGTGGATAACCAAGGATAGAAAGGGTGCTAACACCTTCCCTTTCTATAATCTACCTCCCGAACCTGAGAAATATCTTAAAAAGGAATTTTTCTGTGCTTTTGTCCTTTCCTTGTTGGATAAAATAAAAGACGGTGGCGACTCTTGCTTACCGCGACATTTTGCAAAAACAAACGCAAACGCGAACCAGCATTCCAAAACAGTCAGTTCTATTCCCACCGATCACAGAACTGGCGACTCTGCTGGGGACTATTATAAAGTGAGGTGTACCTTAGGATTAGATCACTATGTTTTCAATTGTATGCTTTGTATGCTTTAATTTTGTGGGCTTGTATCGGAGTTCTATAGATCCTAACCCGGATCTAGGGATACCCTTTAGATAAGTAGCAATAAACTGTGAGGGATCTGTCCGGCGTAGACCGACACGGATGAAGCAGTAGCTACGTTGGTGTGGCACCTTGGTCTGTACCGATATCCCTTGTGTTGGAACGAGGAGAATATGGGTCTTCTAGGGAGTCATTAAGCACCAACTGACCTTAGAACATTAAATTGACCAACTTGGCCATAGAACAGTAGCAGTATGCTACACTCATTGAGACTAAACTCTCGCGATGATTCCGGCCGTAAGAAAAGGTTGCTAAACTGGAATTATGACCGATTGAGGGTAGTCAGTGATATTGAGATCCTCTAGAACCTGGTTACTATTTTTAGGACAGGTTTAAACCAACTGAACTGAAAGAGGGTAGTACCTAAGCTCTATACCAGCCTGAAATCTAAGGGCTCTTTTGTGTGACTTGTGTGCCTTTACCATGTTTGCCTTTTGTGGATACTTGTGGTGTGCCTTTACCATGACATCATGACATCATAACATTGCATACATTTTGCATAAGGACTAACCTATTTCAAAGACAAGAGGGTTTCATCTTTGCTCTGTTTCGTAGGTCATCATGATGCCCATGCGTAGGAATACTATCCGGATCAACTTTGTCCAAGTACCTACCCTGCTTAAAGATTTGGTTGTCAGGATTCCAGACACTACTTCCTTCATCAGAAGGCATGGTTCTCTCTTCAGTTTGGTCACCTCAAAATTGGACGAACAAATGATGAGTGTCCTGGTCCAATTCTATGATCCGCTGTACCATTGTTTTACTTTCCAGGACTTCCAACTGGTGCCTACCCTAGAAGAGTTCTCTGAGCTGCTCGGTATCTCTGTCCTGGAACAAACTCCGTTTACTGGTTGGGAAAAGACTCTTAAGCCCGAAGAAATTGCTGCAGCCCTTCACTTGACCAAGGAGGAGGTAATGGCTAACTGAGAGACTAGAAGTGGAGCTAAGGGTTTTCTGACTAAGTTTTTGGTTGACAAAGCTAATTACTTCTGGGACAGCTTAGACTTCAAAGCGTACGAGGACATTCTGACTCTCTTGATTTATGGTCTGGTATTGTTTCCGAATCCTGACACTTTTGTTGATATTAATGCCATAAAGATCTTCATCTCACAGAATCCGGTACCCACTCTCTTGGGTGACATCCTTCATCAGCTCTATGCTCATACTGCCCGAAAGCGGGGAACTTTGATGTGTTGTGCTCCTTTATTGTCGAGGTGGTTTATTTTGAACCTCCCTAAGTCCGTACTGAAGAACAAAGAAGGGATGGGCTGGGATTATAGGGTGATGTTTCTTTCTAATAATGACATTATCTGGACTCTCAAAGGTATGGATGAGGTGACTGTCATTGATCGCTGCGGAGAGTATCCTAATGTTCCATTGATCGAAACCCATGGAGGGATCTCTTACAACCCATGCTTAGCTCTCCGTCAGTTTGGAAGATCCAGAAGAGAGGGGCCTCATGAGATGCTGATGCCCCATATCATCTTTGATTTTCAGGGAGATAACGACGAGTTGCGTCGTAGATTCATAAGGGCTTGGGACAGAGTTCACCAATCTGACCCACATGAGTTGGGACCAAAGACTTCTCTGCCAATGGAGCCATATCTCAGATGGGTCTGCATCCGTGCCCAGAAGCTAGGTATGCCATATGAAGCTGTCAGGCCTGTTACCCTTGAAGTTGCTAATGAGGAGGGGGTTCTTCCAACTATTCTCCACTCTTATATGCCCACTGATATTGAGGCACTGAAGAGGTCTTGGATGCAATTGAGGAATGAACGGGATTCCTACCGAGAGAGGTTTAATGAACAGGAGCAGAAGATCCAGAAGCTGACTAGGCAACTGGAGAACGAGCGGATCCTGAATGATTATGTTTGCACTGAGAAGAAGATACCATGGGAGCATTGGTAGACCTTTGATGATTTCTTTTACAGTTTTTATTTACTTTTCAGTATTTCCATTCTTGTAACGCCTAAGGGCAATTTGTTGAACAATTTAAATTTTGAAGTTTAAATCTAATAAAGTGTGTTTCCTTTCTTGTTTACAAACTTGAATCTCGATTGTATTTGAAATCATAAATCATACGCATTTCATCCCATGCACTTCATAAACAGGTACCCCGTTACAGGTCTCTTATCTTCTTCGCTGTTTATTTCAGCAATCATCATGTCCGTTGAACCTTCCACTGAGCAAGCTATCAAGGCCCTCCAGGCCCAGAATGCCCAATTTCAAGAGTTGTTCATGAATCTAGCTAAGGGTCAGCAGGACCTGAAGACCTTGATTCTGAAGGAGAAAAAGAAGAAGAAGAAGAGGACCATCCTGTTCAATACTGGACGTAGATTTGGAAACGGGTTGCAGAATGAAGTTGATCTGACCACCTCATCTGGAGGGAAATATAGTCCACAAGAAAGGAGGGCTCCTAGCCCTATGGTCTCCGACAACGAGATGGATTATGATGAAGAACAGTATCCTCCTGCTGAGGATAAGTACAAATAGCTGGAAGACCGTTTAAGCGCTATGGAGATACAGAAGGTGCCCGGTCTGGACTTTGGAGATCTAGGTCTATCCTCTGGGGTGGTGATTCCCCATAAATTCAAGGCACCTGCCTTTGCCAAGTATGACGGAGTTTCCTGTCCGAAGCTACACCTCTGGTCATATGTAAGGAAGATCCATCCTTACACTACTGATAAGAACTTATGGATCCATTTCTTTCAAGACAGTCTCTCAGGAACTCAGCTTGAGTGGTTCTATCAGTTGGACGGAGCCAGTATCCGTAGCTGGGAAGATTTGGCTACTGCATTCTATAGGCAGTATCAGTACAACTCCGACCTCGCTCCTACGCGTACCCAACTCCAGGGTATGTCAATAGGAATGGGTGAAGGATTCAAAGAATATGCTCAAAAATGGAGAGACCTTGCTGGAAGGGTGCAACCACCTTTGGCTGATTGTGAGCTTGTGGACATGTTTCTGGGGACCCTGTCTAGTCCGTTCTTTAATCACCTGATTGGAATCTCTTCAGTTGGGTTTACAGATCTTATTTTGACTGGTGAAAGAATTGAAGCTGGTATTAAGGCTGGGAAGATACAGAAGGGTGCCTCCTCGAGCACCGAGAAGAAACCGTTTAAGAAAGAGTCCAATGGTGTCTACAGTTCGAGAAGACAGAATAGACCTGAACACCGCCAAGCTGTCAATGCGGTTGTTATTTCAAAACCTGCTGGTGCTCCTCAGCATCACAATCAACCAAAAGACGAGATACCTCGAAGGCAATTCACTCGTCTCAGCATGACTTTGTCTCAGATTTTGCCACAGTTGTTGAAGACCAATTTGGTAACTCTAAAAGAAGCTCCGAAGAATCCAAGTACCACATCACCAAAGTACAACCCTAATGTCCACTGCGCTTTTCATTCTGATAGCCCGGGTCATAACACAGATGATTGTTGGGTTTTGAGGAACAGGGTGCAAGACCTAATTGATGCAAAGGAGATTGAGTTTGAGGCGCCCGAGAGGCCTAATGTTGTGACTGCTCCCATGCCCAAACATGGAGTAAATGCTGTAGAGGAAGACTTGTTTGTAGTTTCCGTGGATGATATTGTTACCCCTCTGATGACTGTCAAGAAGAACCTGTTGCTAGCCGGTTTATTTCCGGGTTGTGGCGAATGTTGCCATATGTGTTCTATTTTACCTACTGGTTGCCCATTTCTGAAGTCAGGTATCCAAAACCTGATGGATAATAAGGAGATCCTGTTTGAGAAGACTGTTGTTCCTTCCATTCATTCTGAAGAAGTTTCCATTATTACCATTTTCGACAATTCTTCCAAGGTTCCCTCGAGGAAGCCTGTTAGAATTACATTTGTTCCGAAGATCCCCCCTGTAATCATCACTGTTCCGGGGCCCATCCCCTACACCTCTGACAAAGCTGTCCCTTGGCACTATGGGGCAGATGTTTATGTTCTTAGAGTTAAGCAAGAGTTGGATGCTGATACCGGCATCAGCAACATTACTGGTCCTGCTAAAGTCACCCGCAGCGGCAGACTTTTCTCACCTGATATTGCTCCACCAACTGTCCGAAGACCTGTTGTCATTACACCTGCAAGTGTACCTATCACTATTCCTGATCAAGTTCCTATCCTTACCCCTGTCGCCGAGTCATCCGACGCTCGGGGCAAAGGGATCAGCACTGATGTGCCTGCCCAGACGGAGGCACCAAAGACAATCACTGTTGAAGCTTCCAAGCAGGAGATGGAAGAGATTCTGAAGATTATTAAGAGGAGTGATTATAACGTAGTTGAGCAGCTGGGGCAAACCCCATCCAAGATTTCTATGTTGTCACTATTGTTGTGCTCAGAGGCCCATGCCAAGGCTCTGATTACCTTCCTGAAGACTGCCCACGTGCCACAAGAGACATCAGCTGATCAGTTTACCGATTCTGTGGCCAATTTAACTGCTGATAATGGTCTGGGTTTCTCCGACGTTGATTTGACTGCTAAAGGGAAGAACCACAATGATGCCCTGCATGTCTCCATTGAATGCAGTGGCACTACTCTTGCACATGTATTGGTTGACACTGGTTCCTCATTGAACGTCTTGCCCAAGAAACCTCTAGACCGATTGAATTGCGAAGGGTTGGAGCTAAAGCCAAGTAACATCATTGTCAGGGCCTTTGACGGGTCTAAAAGGATGGTGCATGGTGAAGTTGATATTCCAATTAAAGTTGGTTCTCAGGTCTTCAATTCTACATTCTACGTGATGGACATTCGGCCATCCTATTCTTGTTTGCTGGGTCGTCCATGGAACAACAAAGCTGGAGCTGTAACCTCAACGCTCCACCAGAAGCTGAAGTACCCGGTCAGAGGGAAGATTGTGACAGTACAAGGGGAGGAAGAGTACATGGTCATTCACCTCAACTCGTTCAGGTACATAGAGATGGATGGGGAGTTCATTGAGACCCCATTTCAGCATTTTGAAAAGGTTCCTCAGACACTGGCATCAGCTGAGACTGTGGTTGAAGATTCTCCTATGAAGATGGCTTCCTTAAAAGATGCCCGGGCTGTTATTGAGAAGGGTGAGTGTGCAAATTGGGGCCGACTTCCTGATTTCACTCAGAATACTAACAAGTTTGGTTTGGGTTTCACTGCAGAAGCTCAAAGGGCTGTTCGTAATGCAAGGATTGTAAGACCTCCTGTGTTCATCAGCAACTCGGGAGTAAATGCCATTGAAGATGATGTGGAGGAGTCTGAATTCGACAGCTGGATCTATCCTACGACCAACGGTGGACCAAGCAACTGGACAGCAAAGGACTTCATCCCTATTACTTTTGTTAACCAGTAATCAACTCTTTGTTTTGAACTTGTAATAGACAATGTTTTGAAACTCTATGGCCCGGTGTCTTACCCGGGGCACCGTGGCTTCATTTGTGAGGGCTTTTGTGTGCCATTTTCATATATCATTAATAAAAGCATTGGACGTTTCTTGCATTTCAAATTTTGCGCTCTTTGTTTTTCTTTATTATATATTGCAAAACAGCTATTTTACACACACTCACGTATACAAGACCGCATCCACTCTGGATCTCACTGGTAACGGCTCTGCTACTACTAGTTATGACTTCGAAAATCCGATAAACTTAGCCGAAGACGAAGGTGAAGATGATTGCGAGGTGCCAGGAGAACTTGCAAGACTATTACTCCAGGAGGAGAGGGCCATTCAGCCACACGAAGAGCCGGTAGAATCAGTAAATCTGGGTACAGACACAGATAAGAAGGAAGTCAAGATCGGTGCAAATCTGGAGGTTAGTGTGAAACAACGGTTGATTCAGATGCTGCATGACTATGTTGAGATCTTTTCCTGGTCTTATGAAGATATTCCAGGGTTAGATACTGACATTGTGGTTCATCGGCTGCCTATCAAGGAAGACTGCCCTCCGGTAAAACAGAAGGTTCGCCGTATGCGCCCAGAGATGTCTGAGAAAATCAAGGCCGAAGTTATGAAACAGTTTGACGCCGGTTTTCTAGAAGTGACTTCTTACCCTCAGTGGGTTGCCAATGTGGTTCCTATACCGAAGAAGGATGGTAAGGTTCGAATGTGTGTTGACTACAAAGATTTGAACAGGGCCAGTCCCAAGGATGACTTCCCTCTACCTCACATCGACGTTCTGGTTGACAATACTGCTCAGCACAAGGTATTCTCCTTCATGGATGGTTTCTCCGGATATAATCAAATTAAGATGGCTCCCGAAGACATGGAGAAGACCACCTTTGTTACTCAGTGGGGTACCTTTTGTTACAAGGTCATGCCTTTTGGATTGAAGAATGCTGGGGCAACATATCAGCGTGCCATGGTTGCTTTGTTTCATGACATGATCCATCATGATATTGAAGTATACGTCGACGACATGATTGCAAGGTCCTGGACTGAGGAAGAACACCTTGACCATCTACAGAAGCTGTTTGACAGGTTGAAGTTGTACAAGCTGAGATTGAACCCGAACAAGTGCACCTTCGGGGTGAGGTCTGGTAAGCTACTGGGTTTCGTCGTGAGCGACAAAGGTATTCAAGTGGACCCTGCCAAAGTGAAAGCCATACAAGAGATGCCAGCTCCCAAGACAGAGAAGGAGGTCAGAGGCTTTCTAGGACGACTGAACTACATTGCCCGATTAATCTCGCACCTAACTGCTACTTGTGAGCCAATCTTCAAGCTACTGAAGAAAGATCAAGTGGTACGTTGGAACGATGAATGTCAGGCCACTTTCGAAAGGATCAAAGAGTATCTCCAAGAGCCACCCATCCTAATGCCACCAGTTGAAGGGAAATCTCTGATCTTATACTTGACAGTACTTGACAACTCAATGGGGTGTGTGATGGGGAAGCATGACGAGTCTGGCTAAAAAGAACATGCTATTTACTACCTTAGCAAAAAGTTTACCGACTGTGAGACTCGATACTCACTGCTTGAGAAAACTTGTTGTGCTTTGGCATGGGCTTCTCGCCGGCTAAGACAGTATATGCTGACTCACACCACTCTGTTGATATCAAAGATGGATCCCATCAAGTACATCTTCGAAAAGCCTGCCCTGTCCGGAAGAATAGCAAGATGGCAGATGATTTTGACTGAGTATGACATCCAGTACACGACTCAAAAAGCAATTAAGGGAAGTGTATTGGCAGACCATTCGGCACATCAGGCAGTGGATGATTACCAGTCTATGAACTTTGAATTTCCGGACGAGAACATCATGATAGTGACTGATTGTGAGATACCTGGACCGGATGAAGGACTTGAGGAAGGATCCCGATGGTCTATGTACTTTGATGGAGCTTCGAACGCTTTGGATAATGGAATTGGCGCTTTGATCATATCTCCTAAAGGCTCTCATACTCCGTTTATTGCCCGACTATGTTTCAACTGCACCAACAATATGGCGGAGTATGAAGCATGCATCATGGGTCTTCGAGCTGTAATTGACCTAAGGATTAAGTTTCTAAGTGTCTTCGGAGATTCCTCTCTCGTGATCAGTCATATAAAAGGCGAGTGGGATACGAAACACCCTAATATTATTCCTTACAAGGAGTATGTATTGACGTTGCTTCCCCATTTCGAGGAAATAACCTTTGAGCACTTTCCCAGAAAGGAGAATCAGTTAGCGGACGCGCTAGCTACGATGTTTTCTATTTTCAAAGTCAATTGGGACAACGAGGCTCCCCGGATCATTATTGAAAAATTGGAAAAACCTGCACATTGCTGTGATCTCGAGACTGAAGAGGTAACAGAAAAGCCCTGGTATCATGAGGTGAAGAGGTACCTTGAAGCTCAAGAATACCCCGAGGGTGCATCTGTTAATGACAAGAAGTTTCTGAGGAGGTTTGCAGCCAAGTTCTTCATCAGCAATGGTATTCTTTACAAACGTAACCATGATTCGACCTTACTACGTTGTGTGGATAAGATTGAAGCAGAAAGAATCATGACAGAGCTGCACGAAGGTACCTTCGGAACTCATTCCAGTGGACATACCATGGCAAAGAAAATCCTTCGGGCAGGATATTACTGGTCCACAATGGAAGCTGACTGTTATCAGCATTCTCGGGCATGTCACAAATGCCAAGTCTATGCTGATAAAATGCACATTCCTGTAGTTCCTTTGAATGTTTTGACAGCACCTTGGCCTTTCGCAATGTGGGGCATTGATATGATTGGCGAGATCAGACCTACGGCATCCAACGGGCATCGTTTCATCCTGGTAGCTATTGATTACTTTACGAAGTGGGTTGAAGCAGCTTCCTTTGCTACCGTAACCAAGAACGTCGTGGCATGGTTCATTCGGCATAACCTGATCTGTCGATACGGTGTACCAGAGAGGATCATTACGAACAATGGTACCAATCTCAATAACAAGATGATCACTGAGCTTCGCGAGCAATTTAAAATACATCATCATAACTCTTCTCCCTACCGGCCGAAGATGAATGGGGCTGTCGAAGCAGCAAATAAGAATATTAAGAAGATTGTGCAGAAGATGACAGTGACATACAAAGACTGGCACGAAATGTTACCATTTTCTCTTCATGGGTATCGTACCTCAGCACGGAAGTCAACAGGGGCAACACACTATTCCTTGGTATATGGCATGGAGGCAGTCTTGCCCATCAAAGTTCAGATACCCTCTCTCCGGATCATGAAGGATGCAGGTTTGAGCGAAGATGACTGGATTCAGACCCGACTTGATCAACTGAATCTAATCGACGAAAAAAGACTTACTACTGTTTGTCATGGTCAGACGTACCAAAAACGGATGATCAAGGCATTTAACAAGAAAGTCAGACGACAAGAGTATCAAGTCGGGGACCTGGTAATCAAGCGCATTATTCTATCTCAAAGTGATCCCAGGGGCAAATGGACCCCTACGTACGAAGGGCCATTTGTGGTTAAGAACATCTTCTCAGGAGGAGCTATGATTCTAACCAACATGGATGGTGACGATCTTCCTCACCCCGTCAATGCATACATAGTAAAAAGATACCACGCATAATCAAAGACCCGCTAGGTTGACTGGCCTAGGCAAAAATAAGGGCTTCCCGGCGAACCAAAAGGGTTCGGGCAAAAATAAGGGATGAAAATGAAAAAATCTGTACACCCGGCAAGTCGAAAACCTGAAAAGGCGGCTTGGGCAAAAAAGGGTATCCCGGTGGACTGAAAACCCGAAAGGGCGGTCCAGGCAAAATTTAGGGATCAAAGTGTAATACTATGTCTCATTGGATCACCTCGCATCCAGACTTCGGTATCAACTATCAAGCTCGAACGACACTAATCAATCAGATTCATCTACTAAGCAGCAAAGTGACGAGACGCTTGAAGATATAAAGGCAATAGCAGAGTTGGAACCCAGTGGGACTATTCACATAACTGTTTTGTTTTCTTTTCACAAAATTGTATAAATTCTATTTGTTCGGCGGCGTTCTCTTACTAGGACGTCAGCCTCTTGTACAAAAACGCCTATTTACAGGCAAACTTCAAAATCAATACAAATTCATCTTCAGACAAATTTCAAATTGTTTTCCCTTTATCTGTTTTGTTTTTCAAAAAACGTCCAATGTTCATCTTTGATATATGCATTTGACATTAATTGCTGCTCATAAATATTTACATGCGAAACAAAGGACAAATTACTGGTAATATCAGAAACAGGAACAATAAGAATTGTCCGAGCTGTCTAGTTGCTCTACCCACCAAGGTACCAAAGTAGGTTCAGCTGAAGAATATGACTAAGATACCATCACTCCCCGCAGAGTAAAATAGTAATGGTAGCTCTACCCAATGAGACTTGCAACTACGAATGAATCAACAATACTCTCCCTAAGCAGAGTTAATCTACCATCATCCCTGAAAAGGTTTGAGTATCCCCAGAAGATCTTAATATTCCCCAGCGGAGTATAAAGATATTCCCCAGCGGAATATAAAGGTATTCCCCAACAAGTCTAAAAGCATCCCCGGTAGTCTTAATATTCCTCAACAGAGTATAAGAATGTTCCCTGGAGGAAGACAAGACACCATGATGGAGCCATTTCCCCAGCACAGTCTAAAAGGCTTCCCCGCCAGAGCTGAATCATGTTTCCCAGTAGATTCTGAAAGCTTATCCCCTGCAGAGCACAAATAAATCTCCCCAGCTAAATTCAGAAGGTTATCCTCACAAGAGTCTAACAGGGTTATCCCTAGAAAGTCACAACTGAAAGATCATCCCCAGCAAAGTTCTTTCTTTCCCCAAACAGGAGTTCAATCCTCAACGAGTTCAATATTATCAGCAACAGTAATTTATCCCCAGCGGAGTTCATCATCAAAATCCCCAACAAAGCTTATTAATGGAATCCCCAGCGGAGTTTATCGTTAAAATCCTCAACAGAACATCTCTTCCCCACAGAGTAATTCCCCTCGGAGTAATATCTTCCTCAGTTTATTCCCCCAACGGAGTTCTTCTCTCCTACAGGTTTATCATCTTCGTTCATCATCCCCAGCGGAAACGAAGAATTCAACTCTATTCTCCAGCAGCTCCGGGATTTATTTTCCCCAGCTAAAACATTATATCCCCGTACATCTTGATACATGCATATACGCATCATACGAATACAATCTCATTTATTTTGAGAACATCATTGCCTGATCCATATCATGCATTGCATATGACTGACCTTTACCTTTCAGGAAAGATACAGTTAAAGTTCTCAGCTTAGCCGAAGACCTGACAAGTTCTTAAATCTCAATTGAATTATCCTCGGTTGAATTTCAGATAAGGTCCTCAATCTCGACAGTTTCCCTACGTCATAGTGTGGACGAGTACTATAACCTCAACGGTATACTCCATTGAGCACGAGTCAGTTCCTAGATGTTGATGTTTTCCTCCGTCATAGTGTGGACAAGTTCTATAACCTCAACGGTATACTCCATTGAGCACGATACATTTCCTAGGTCTTGATGAAGATGTTTCCCTACGTCATAGTGTAGACGAGTACTATAACCTCAACGGTATACTCCATTGAGCATGAGTCAGTTCCTAGATCTTGATGTTTTCCTCCGTCATAGTGTGGACAAGTTCTATAACCTCAGCAGTATACTACGTTGAGCACGAGACAGTTTCTAGATCTTGATGAAGATGTTTCCCTACGTCATAGTGTGGACGAGTACTATAACCTCAATGGTATACTCCATTGAGCACGAGTCAGTTCCTAGATCTTGATGTTTTCCTCCGTCATAGTGTGGACGAGTACTATAACCTCGACGGTATACTCCGTGGAGCACGAGTCAGTTCCTAGATCTTGATGTTTTCCTCCGTCATAGTGTGGACAAGTTCTATAACCTCAGCGGTATACTACATTGAGCACGAGACAGTTCCTAGATATTGATGAAGATGTTTCCCCCCAGTTGAATTATGGACAGGTTCTTAAGACTCAGCCGAGGCACTCTCTCAGTTGAAGTACAAGCAAGTTCCTAAATCTCAACAAAAGTTAGACTTCCCCAGCGGAATCTTTTACAACAACAGGTATGCAAGTTCTCGCTAAGGAATCTCTTATGCGATAGACACTCCTGCAGATGGCATCTGTAAACCCATCCTCCTACCAGCAATATCCAAATGGCATCTGTAAGCCCATTCCCGACATCACAATGCTGATGCTACACCATGCGAGTGCAAATTTCTGGGCACTCTAGTGTTCAATTATCTTCCACCTTCATATTACAAAAGGCTCGAAAGCCAATCTATATCCTCAGGTTTAAGAAAATTGAATAGGGGCAACTATTGTAACCCAAAATTTGCCCTCCCATATTCCTCAAGACATGTCAAGAATAATATTCAAGTTGCTCAAGTTGGCTCAAGAATTGGACAGTCAAATCACCTCCTAAGGCAGTCAATTCAAAATTAGGGTTTTATGTTGCATCAAGGTCCTCACATCCAAGTGACCTCAAGTTATCCCCAATTTCCTAACATGTTCTTAATGTTCATCCATGTCAAATTTCAAGCCTTGCTGAGGAAGTTTGGTCAGTCAATTGCTCAAGAGGCCCAAAAATCGACTGTGCTAGGGCAAAAGTCAACTGTGTCCCAAATATAGTCAAACCTCAAGATTTTTTGTCAACATTCTCATTTTGAAGGATAATTCATCATTTGATCAAGGGTTGATCATGATTCATCAAGTATTGCTCAAGATTCATCAAGATTCAAAAGTTGCTAAATTAGGGTTTTGTAGGAAAAGTCAACTCAACTTTGACCAAGCATAACTTTCTCATACTTTATGAGCAATGACCCATCCAAAGCTCATTTTGAAGAGGATACAATTTCCTACAATCCATCTTCACACCCCAAGATCAAGAAATTCCCTCACAAAAGTTACAAATTTGGACATTATAAGTCGTTTTTGAAAGTCAACAAAAACACCTTTTTTCCAAAGCTTATAACTTGAGCATGGAACATTTAAATGAGATGAGACCAAAATGGTTGATTAGAGGACATCTCAAGGCTTCTAAAAAGTCAAAAAACACCTCCAAAAGTTAAAAATTGAAGAATTTATGCATTGTTGAAGTTGGGCATTTTTTCAAATTTGCCAAAAGTCAACTATCCTCAAAACTCCAATTTTTGACAAAAGGGCCAACTTTTTTCCACTTGATATAGTCTTGTCATGCCACACACGTGTTCCATCTTTAATTTCATGACTAAACATTTATTTTTCTATTTTATTTCATTTTTATTGATTTAATTCATTATTAATCAATATTAAATCAAATAAAATCTAAAAATTGATGTAAGGGGATTCTTGTGATCAATACAACTTGCAAATATCATGTGCAACTCAATCAAACTCGTGCCAAGTCAAAACAAGCACAAAATCTCAGATTTGATGCAATTATGGAAAGCTTATCAATGGTGATCAAATCCAATATTCCATCTTCAATGCATAAGGATTATGGCCCATATTTTAACCTAATTTCATTCTATTATATGCACACAAGCAAGCCAGACCTAGGACACGCACAAAGCTCTGTTGAAACGGCCAGAATAACTTGGGAAAAAAGCTTGAAAAGTGGGAGATCGAATTCTTGTTTGGAGGATTTTTCAAAGCAAAAGCTCAACACTACTCCCTTGCCTGGTATCCTGTGAAGTTGTAGCAATCAAAACCAGGCCTTGAGACCCTCTAAAACTCACTGTAAGTCTCCACGAATATGCCTCTGCACATGAAATCGTAAGTCATTCTCCTTGCATCTTTTTTCCAATTTGATTGCACTATCATGCTTGCCATTCAATTTCCATTAATTCTGCAATATTAGATTTTTTTTCGTGACTTATAGCCCTGGATTCAAAGCTAGGGTTCGTATTCTTGTTTTTTGGGCATTCTTGATACAGGCATAATCAGGACCAATAATGGCCATGGATGAGTTCAGGGGAGAGAGACGAGTGCGTTGGCACTCTTAGCTTGCATTTACATGGCCTAGGAAGGATTTTTGAGAGATGCTACGAATCTTCCTGCGGAACAAAATCCGCAGGTAAATGAACCAAGGCGTTTGAAGAAGACGAAGACGTGGCTGGGCGTGATTGGTTCATTTGAATCAATTGCGCGTTTTTATTTTTTGGCCAGGCATAATTAACTATTTTGTATATAATATTTGTTTCCTATTCCACTAACGAATGTGCAAGCTAGTTGAGTTGGTGAGAGAGGCGTGGCAAAACCCTTCGGGACCTGGGTTCGAATCCCAGGTCTCCCAAAGCCTTATTGCAATTTTATTTCAGGCATTCACATACAGCACTCCAAGCGTGGATTACAGTATACCCCCAGATCTCAAATGCTACGTGGCTCACAGGGAAAAATCAATGGCCAAAGGTGAAGGACCACCATGGACTCAGGTCAATGCACGCCTAGCAAATCACAAAAGTCCAACAAGGCTGAAGCGTAAATGGGCCTGGGAATTGCCATTCAAACACCAAATTCAGGCCCACACCCCCCTGAGTATTTCTCTCTTATATTTTATTTCTTTTTCTTATTTATTTATTTATTTTATTATTATTATTATTAAAAATTAATTAATTAACCAATTAACCTTTTTCATAAAAAAATCAGAAACCACAAAAAAATATTTTGATTAACTCCATTAACTTTATTATTTATTTTTGTAAATAAATAATTAATTAATTTACTTAGTTTAAATAGGCTTAATAATAACATGTTTTGCAATAAATTAAAATTGATTTAGAATTAGGGTTTTGATAGTATATTTTTTTACCATTCTTATTTTATATCCTTAAATAATAATAAATAACCAAAAATCTTTTCATTTAATTAATTAATTCAATTATTAATTTAGACTAATTTTTAATTCCAATTAATTCAAAAATAACCAAAATATGCTTTATTGAATTAAAAAAAAGGGTCAAAACCCTAAGACACTCCGATTTAATTTTTCTCGCGCGCGAATTATCTTTGATCCATATTTTGTAACTGCTTCCGGAATGTAATAGTTTTTTAATTAGGATTTTATTTATCACTTTTATTTACTTTTCGCAATTTAATTTTTAAGGGTTTGTCTTTGGCGATGTAAATACCCGACGCCTTGTAATAGCGTAGATTTATTTTCTGCAATTTAATTTTCGCAACCATTAACTGTTAGATGTTTGATAAATAGGCTATGCATGACAAGATCAATTTTTAATTTAAAATCAACAGTAGCTCACCATTAACATGTACAAAGATAAATAACTGAAAAAACAATACACTCGCACATGCGCACTCTTAGGGTACACCTCACTTAGTTGCCTTCGAACGTGGTCATTGAGTATAGGAAGTTTTAGAGGTCGCCCTCTTGTCCAAAGATCATAAGTTACCTCGAAACGGTTGCCTCGGAAAAAATGATCTAAGACATTAGGGTTACCGCTAAGGCGTCCTAACATTGCTTTAGTGACCACACGTCCCTTAATCGAATTGACCCGAAAACTCCAACGACGGTGCTACCTACTCCTCAATAGTGGGATAGCATTGTCTAAAGGACACTTGCACAATTTAATTCCTTTTTGAGTAGGTAGATGTTCTTAAGTACTTGCTCCTTTTAAAAAACAAAACAAAACTTTTCGCACTTACACTCTCTTCAAAAACAAAACTCTTCTCAAAACCCACAAACACAAAGAAAAGCAAACTTTTGAAAACATAATGAGCAAGTACCTAAGAGCCCGTGGATAACCACGGATAGAAAGGGTGCTAACACCTTCCCTTTCTATAATCTACCTCCCGAACCTGAGAAATATCTTAAAAAGGAATTTTTCTGTGCTTTTGTCCTTTCCTTGTTGGATAAAATAAAAGACGGTGGCGACTCTTGCTTACCGCGACATTTTGCAAAAACAAACGCAAACGCGAACCAGCATTCCAAAGCAGTCAATTCTATTCCCACCGATCACACATTGCATCCACATATCATGCATCATATCATGACAGGTTTTCCCCACACAGTTTTCTCATCTACTTACTATTTATTTCACTAGAGATGGCTCTAGAACAGACTGTCATAGATCTTCAGACCCAAAATGTTAAACTTCAAGAATTGTTCCTAAACCTATCCAAGGGGCAAGAAGAAGTGAAAGCACTCCTCTTTGAGAGCATGACTAAGAAAATCCTGAGGACAACGGAGATGACCAATTGGAGAAATTACAAACTGAAATGGAAACCATGAAAATCCAAATAATGGGATAGATGGTATGTCTGATGGATCTTATCAAAAACTTAGCTCGGGGACAAGAAGAGCTGAGAGCCCTCGTCAATAAGCTTCATCGATATGTATGCAACCATATGGGACAAACATCTAGAATTAGGGATCGAGTCATTAATCAGCCTCTGATGAGACAAGAATTTGGTTTGGTCGAGAGAACACCCCTCAAAATGGCTACTATACCAAGAGTCCAACAACAACCTCGCCAACCACGACAAGGTGGTCAGCATAAGCAAGGAAGACAATTTGCTGAGATCAACATACCTTTTTCTCAAGCATTGCAACACATGTTGGGCATGAATCTGATTACTTTGATAAGATCTCATCCAAACCCCAAAACTTCTTATCCTAACTACAATCCCGATGCAAGATGTGCCTATCATTCCGACAGTGTTGGGCATGATACTAACGATTGTTGGGCGTTGAAATACAAGATTCAAAATATGATTGATGCCAAGGAGATTGAATTCGGCCCTCTTGAGACTCCCAATATGATCACTTCTCCCATGCTAAATCATTGAAGTTCATTTTGAATTTTCAATTGTAATTTTTTTTGTTTGTTTAAACGCTTATCTTTATGTCAGACTTTGGTTACTTTCACTAATGCATTGAATATGTTTGTCTTGAATTAATCCATTCGTTTTCACTATATTTAAATCATGCTTTTATTCCCTTATTTTCGTGATATTCAACTCTCGTTAAAAATTGCAAGACTTTAGAGGGAGGATGATGAAAACAATACCATAATCTCATACAATATGCTTTTGGTCAGACCTTGCTGACGATGTACATGCGTTGTTTCAAATTCCTAAACACTGGAGTTATAAGGAAGATAATCCCTAGTCAGCCACTTTGAGCCTAAGAAGTAGGAGTTTTCTTTTTCACACAAATTAAAACCGTTAATTATAACTTAGGGTAGGGTAGTTTCTCAGTTAATTCAAATGTGCGCTTAGTTGCAAGCTTTCACTTCATACATAACGAACGACATCAAAATATCCTTCTGAATCAAAAGACGGTGATGGTTCCCCGTAAAATAGGCATTCATTATCTCTCAAAAGAAAATCCCACTGAGTCAAAACCTACGAAGGAGACTTAAGAAAAAACTAGGGCATCTCGCTGGCTGTAATCTCAAAGCAAAAATAGTCAGGCAAAAATTAGGGATAGTAGATCAAAAAAGAGGTCGTTACAAATCCTCGACAAACATGAAAAATGTTGCAAAAATGATTGTCTTCACGAATAAACTTCCAGCATCCGAACCATCACCAAAATGTCATTCCAAACTCAATTGGAATTCAAAATGAACAATCAACTGAGTTATCCTTTGTTAAACCGTGAACCAGGCCACACTACAACCCTTTAAAAGTCCTAATGAAGCATGGGTTAGTTCGAAAGCATACTGTTACAAAAGGTATCCCGACTCCTGTATGGCTTATTGTAAATCCCGAGTTGAATTCATATTCTTACAAAATTCTTTTATTTGCTAAAAGTGCATTTTCAAAACTTGAAGACAAACATAAACTTTGCATTGTTTGAATATCGTTGTTTGCATATGGCTAATTGTTTGACAGTGGAGAAATTCACACGATGAATATCCAATGAAAATCCTCTCAAGAAACATAATCACTTCAAATGGAAAAACACTTCCAATGACAAATATTCCATAATCAAAGGGGCATAACATGATTATTGTCCAACCCATCCGGGGAAGTCAAGTCAAGATTCCAAGAAATCTCTCATAGCCGGGGGCAGGTCTCCATTCGAATCACTTAGAGCATTGAACATGAATTCCATCAAAGGGGCACGTAAAATCAAGCTAAATTTTTTGGCAGTAACTACAACACTTAATGTTGTGGACAATGACAAATCCCCACAAATTCCCTTTCACAAGGTGATCTCTGGTACAGTTGGATTCATGCAATCCCCAACCAGAGTTTCAATCTCCGGAAGATCCTCTCCCCAGCTGAGTTGGTATTAAAAGGAAGCCTTATGGAATTCTTCCTAAAAAATATCCTCCCCAGCAGTTCGTTAAATATCCTCTTCAACAGGGTTTGTTTCCCCAACAGACTACAGATTCCCCAGCTTGAGTTTTCCTCTCAGACTATTACAAATCAAGGGACCGTAACCCCTAATCCCCAATTGAAGTCACCAACGGAGTTGTTAGTATCCCCGAAAGTAACTGTGAAGCCT
Source organism: Vicia faba (assembly GCA_948472305.1). Taxonomy (NCBI): domain Eukaryota; kingdom Viridiplantae; phylum Streptophyta; class Magnoliopsida; order Fabales; family Fabaceae; genus Vicia; species Vicia faba. The sequence goes on from OX451739.1 coordinate 1,048,731,765, forward strand.
GGAACCTGACCAGATAATAGTTGACTCCATTCCTCTAAAGAAAGTTACTGTGAAACCTGGACCTGATCAGATAATAGTTTAACTTCTTCAAATCACTAACAAAACTCTTTTTCCCTAGTAGAGTTTGCCAATATTCCAAGTGAGTTTCTGCAAATCCTGGAAGCCGACCAGATAACAATTAACTTCTTTATCCCCAATAAGTTGTTAACTTCCATTCTCTCTAATCAAGAGATAACTCCCTAGTAGAGCAAAGGACAACTAAAACTCCTGAACTTTTCCCTAAGCAGAAATCAACACTCTCCATGGAGTTTCCTTCAAGCAAAGTCAACATTCCCCAGTGGAGTTCTCCTCAAACAACAGAACAGGAATCCCCAGCAGAAACACTGTAAACAAAGTTAGAAGATACATATACTCTTCATCTCCAACAAGAAGTCAGGGATTTAACTTCTCAAAACTCCCCAGCACTAGTCAGGAATTTATTTTCCCGGACAAAGATGCACTTCAATAACATTTCATATTCATACATCATAGCATATACATACAAAACGCATATAACACAATGTCATTTATTTTGAGAACATCATTTACACAATGCATGCATTATGACATTACATACAACTAACCCTTTACCTTTTCAGGAAAAGATCAATCAACAAATGAACGTCATCAACTATCTGTAAATTTTTCCGAGACAAAATCAAGCTTGGATTTTTTCTGTTACCTATTGAAGTAGTAGCCGTCAGATTCCTTCATTAAAAGTTGAAGTAGTAGTCAAAGATTCATTTATTACCTTTTGAAGTATTAGTCGTCAAAGAGATCATCTTGCATACTCAAAGTGGTACATTCAGATGAATGTGGTCCATTCGAAGAACACACAGTTGGTGGAAACAAATAATGTTTTGTCTATGATGAGTTTGGTCAAAGGTTGTAAGTGGTCTATTCGAAGAAAACACAATTGGTGGAAACAATATTGTTTTGTCTGTTGATAAGTTTGGTCGAAGGTTGTAAGTGGTCCATTCGAAGAACACACAATTGGTGGAAACAAATAATGTTTTGTCTGTTGATGAGTTTGGTCGAAAGTTATGAGTGGTGTATTCGAAGAAGACACAATTGGTGGAAACAAATATTGTTTTGTTTGTTGATAAGTTTGGTCGAAGGTTGTAAATGGTCCATTCGAAGAACACACAATCTGTGGAAACAACATTGTTTTGTCTATTGATGAGTTTGGTCAAAGGTTATCCACACAACAGCCTAAAACTATGTCAAAAATAGTCTGCTTTACTGCTATGAAACAACCCTGCACCAAGCTGCCACAACACTCCAAAACTGCTGCAAAACAGTCCTGCTATCCTGCTCCTAAACCAGCCCCATTCTTGCAATCCCCATTTATACACTTGTATCCCCCATCCCCTAATGATGTAATAGCTTAGGATTTTAATTTCTGCAATTTACCGCTTTACTATAAATTGTTAGTAATTAGGGTGTGTATGGCAAGATAAAATTAACCGTTAGAAAACCCTAATTTAAAAGACAAAAATGCATGCAATCAAACACACTATTCACACACGTGCACCTCTAGGGTGACCTTGCTTGTTGCCTCGGAAAATAGTCATGTCCCTCGAATATGGGCATTTTAGCAAAGACCCTCGATAAAAAAGATCGTAGTCCCTCGATATCCCTCGATGTTTCCTTCGGTAAACGATCTAGTCCCTTATGAAAATTGCTAAAACGTCTCATAATTTTCCTTCTATGACTATACGATGACCCGCGCCCGTACCTTCACATCCAATGATGGGGTTTCTTACCAAATCAATGGTAAGATATCAACATCTAAAGGAGGAGGAAAAGCACAAAGACCTTTTGAGTAGGTAGGACAATCGTAGTTGCTTGCTCACAAACTAACACCATTTCCACACTTACACTTTCAAAACATCTTCAAAAACAAACATATCTTTGAACTATTTTCAAAACCAACAGTTTGTATACATTCTTATAGAGACGAGAATCATTACAAAGTTTTCCGCAACAAAGGCGTTTTCAAAATATTTTCAAACTTACACCACAAAACATGTTTTCAAACAAAGCAAAAGTGATCTAACAAGCAACTAAGAGCCCGTAGATAACTACGGATGAAAAGGGTGATAACACCTTCCCTTTTCATAACCTACCCCCCAAACTCAAGAAAATATCTCAAAGGTCTTTCCTATTATTTTCACCCTTTCCTTTATTGGATAAAAGAAAAGTCGATGGCGACTCTTGCTATTCGCAACAATTGCAATCAAACGCAAAAAACCTAAGTCAGTTCTCCCACCGTATTACACAGACGTACACCTCTAAGGTAGCCTCTCTCTCTCTCTCTCTCTCTCTCTCTCTCTCTCTCTCTCTCTCTCTCTCTCTCTCTCTCTCTCTCTCTCTCTCTGTTTCCTTAAAGAAAAATGGTCATGTCCCTTGAACATAGGGATACCATTAGAAAAGACCCTCGGTTAAAGTCATCATAAAGATTATAGTCCCACGATTTCCCTCGAAGTTGCCTACGATAAATGATCTTGTCCCTCGATGTTGCCTACAAATATATGATCACAATCCCTTCAAATTGTTAAGGTATCCCTACATGTTTCCTTCTATGACCATAACGACGACCCTACGCATGTCCCTTCACATCCAATCGATGGGGCTACCTACCAACTAATGGTATGGATAGCACCATCCCTAACGGAGAATGAAAAATAATAACAAAAGGCCTTTCAGTGGGTAAGGAAACCCTTAATTGCTTGATCACAAATTAAAATAATTTTTGCACCTCACACTTTCAAAACAACTACGATCAAATGCTTTATAAATACTCTTGAGGACTGATACAAGGGTTATTATAAAGCAAACTTCCTTACATTGGGATTTTGAAAACCTTTTTCAAGCACACACAAAGCAAATTAAAGTGAGCTAAGAAATTAAGATCCCGTAGATAACTACAGATGAAAAGGGTGCTAACACCTTCCTTTTTCATAACTTACCCTCCGAACTCAAAATCTATCAAGGTCTTTCCTTTTCTTTTCACCCTTTCCTTATTGGATAAAGCAAAAGTCAGTGGCGACTCTTGCTAACCGCAACATTTGAGATAAAACGCAAAACCAAAAAGTCAGTTCTCCCACCGTGTTACACCATTAAAAAAATTAATTTAACCCCTTGGTTTATTTGAAAAGCCGATGGGTTAGTTAAACTAACCCCTCGGTTTTATTCCAAAATCGAGAGGATATTTAATTCCATTTATTTAATATATATATATTTGTTTGCTTCTACAGTTTTCATATAACATTAACAATGCAATTCAAACCCTACTTCATCTATTACATTTCATAAAAAAGTAAACATTAAACATAAAGGAGATAACAAAACATATTCAAATTTCCATAAAAAAATTCTGATTTCAATTTGTTCTTTAGTGTCTTATTCTTCTTCTTTGGATCTTCATACATAACCTTCAAATAACCCATAGCTTCCACCTCTGACTTCATCATGCTCCCATCTTCATTTCCACCTTTTGCCACCATGTCTTCATCCCATATGAACATATTACATGTCTCTTCACTCCTCTAAAATGGATAACTCCAAAATAGTCTTCCTTGATTTTGTCCCTTCTTGCATTGGTATGAAACCATACGACCATCACACCCATAAAATGGTCTATATCATGATTATACAGAAGTAGAAGACATAGAAACACCTTTGGATGAGTTTGTCTTTAAAGACGACATTGTTTTAGTTTAGTTAGGAAATACAATATTCCAAAACTGAGATGATAGTTAAGTGTTATTTTTACTGTTTTCAACATCCTTAAACAAATCTATGTTGTCCATATAAAGGTTATCAACGCTCAAGAATCCACCTTTAGTGATCCGTGTGAAACCTAAGGGACATCCACTATATATGTTGTCTTGCGATAGGAAATATAACCAAAATGAAACATATGAAGCGCTTGAAACCTGAGAACACTTGGAAAAGTTCTCTACAATGGATTGCAAGCGTGGAAAATCATCTGGATTCAAGGTTTGTTTTCTTAAATATTTTTTCATTATTTGATTTTTAGATTATTGTTTTCTCAAATATTAATTATCTTACCTTTTTTTTCATCAGAAACCATTTCATGTAATATCTAACAGAATATGTTCCCCAAGAATCTACATCTCGGGGGGAAACAAGATACCTTAGGGAATTTTATTTTTATCTTGAACCACCGTATGGAATTTGACTTTTATCTTTATTTTCTGGGTAAACAATGTAATTTTCTGGGTGTTGTACCTCAAAATTTTCCCTCTCTATTCTCAAGATATTTCTCACAAAAGAACTCAAATGCTCAAGAAGTTTCAAGAGTTTGATCAAACAAGTCACCTCCTAAGCACTGAGACCACAAATTAGGGTTTTGACTGAAGTTGGTTGATCATTGACTTTTGACCTAATACGTAATCTAATGGTTTGAAAAATAATCTCAAGGACTCAAACACAACATGTTGACCTAATTTCATGACTCAAATCATTTCTCAAGATCAAAAGATTGATAGTTGAATTTTTTATCAACTAATGAAAAGTCAATTGATACACAAAAAGTCAAACTTTGAATTTTTTGGTCAACATTACATTCCAAAGATAAAAATTCATCAAGACATTCAAAAATATAAAACTTGATCATCAAGAATCAAGAAAGTCAAGAAAGTCCACAAAAAGTCAAAGTCTTCAAACTTAGAAATTTTCCAAGTGTTTTTACACTTGATAATTTAATTACTTCATGACATTTTTTCACCAAGATGCAAGATGATTCGAAGAAAACTTTCAACATGAAAGTTATAGATCTTGATGAATTATACAAATTTGTATTATAGGGTTGATATCCAAAAAATTCTTGGATTTGAAAATATAGGCTCATGAAGTCGTGACATTTTTGTATACGCACTTAGAGAAATTTTCAACAAGTATGGTCAGATTTTTGTCCCAACTTCTTGGGAAATTTTCATCAAGTTCCAATTTGATTTAGCCAAAGTGGACAATATGAAAGTTTTAGACAATGTTTCAAGCTTTCCAAAACATCCAAGAGCATGAATTTATCACACTTGAGCTAGGATATTCAAAGGCGTGAAGTTGGGCATCCATTCTTGAAATACAAATCATTTTGGTGAAGAACACATAACCCAATCTGCATGCTATGCTATATAATCTTGCTTTGCGGGCCTTATAACTTGCAAATCACACCATAATTTAATGTTTACACATACGTTTGAGCTATGGTCCATTTTATTTAAGCATTGTCCAAATGATTTTTCCATTTTTAGCACAAAGTTAACATTGTCATTCTTGCAAAGTAGCTTTAATCAAAAAGTCAGCTCTTCTTGAGCCTCTAACTTGTTCCTTCTACACGTACTCAACATAAAAAATAAGATAATCATGCTTAAAGTATCCAACAACTCTATGAAGAAAAGTACAAAGCATTGGAACTATGATCTTCAAGCTTTCTTCATTTACAACCCAACCTAGCCACAACATGTGATCTTGAAAATCTGATAAACCCTTGTCTTAAAACCTCTTTCCAATAAATAGAGAGATAATTTGAAAGATAGAAAGATATGAACAAGCCCTCAAAACCCCTTTACTCTCAAAAAACCAGAATTGTCTATAAAACCTCCATTTTTGAGCTTTGAAGTCCAAATCTTTGAATCTCTCAAACCTTACAAAGCTTGCCCGACGACGAGACTTTTCAAAATATTTTCAAACAAACACAAACACAAAGCATTTCAAAGTTAGATATAAATTAAGAGCCTGTAGATAACTACGGATGAAAAGGATGCTAACACCTTCCCTCTTCATAACCTACGCCCCAAACTCAAGAAAAATTCTCAAAAGGTCTTTCCTATGCTTTTCACCTTTTCCTTTATTGGATAAAAGAAAAGTCGGTGGTGACTCTTGCTATCCGCAACATTTGCGATAAAATGCAAAACACCCAAGTCAGTTATCCTGTCGTATCACAGAACTGTCGACTCTGTTGGGGACATTTAATTTAAAAGTGGGGTTACCTTAAGAGCAAGATAACATTTATTTCTTTATTTGTTTGTCTTGTTTTCTTTACACTTATGGGTATACTTAGGCTTTACTTGTAAAAATCATATACCTCGATCTGAGGCATATTAGGTAAGTAGCAATAGATCGTGGGGACTATGCATCATAATACCGACATGGTTGAAGTGGTGGCTACATTAGTGTGACACATTTATTGGTATCGGTGTCCCTTGACTCCATTCGAGGAGAATACAGGACCGATGTATGGTGTCATGAAGCACTAACTGACTATAGAACCTTAGTTGAACAACTTGGCCATTAGAAAGTAGTGAGATAGCTGGCTTTGGTGCAAGACTAAAGTTGGTTGATAATCGATACTACACTCATTGATATCAGACTTTCGGGATATTTCAGTCGCTAATAAAGAAGCTTGTGCTGAAACAATGTCCGATGAAGAAAGGTCAGTGATATTGAGATTCCTTAGAACCCGATTACTTTCTTTTAGGACAGGTTGAGCCAACTAAATATCAAGAGGGTACTTACCTATAAACCCCATGCAAGCCTAAACCTAAAGCCTTGTGTGATTTGTTTGTGTGTGATTATTTGTTCATAAACATCATGACATCATGCCATAGCATTTTCACTAACCATTTCAAAGATCTAGGGATTTATCTTTGTTCTGTTTTATAGGATATGGCTTCCACTCGCAGAAATACCATCTGAATTAACTTTGTAAGGGTGCCTCCTCAACTCAAAGAGTTAGCGCCAAGGGTTCCTAGAAATTCTATGTTCACCAAAAGTTATGGTCGACTTCTCAATCTGGTTACCTCAAGCTTTGAAGAAGACATGATAAGGGTACTCTTTCAGTTCATTGACCCTGTACATCATTGTTTCACCTTTCCCGACTATCAACTAGTGCCCACAATGGAAGAATTCTCTCAACTATTGGGGGGTACCAGTCCTTGATCAAATACCATTCACCGGTTTAGAGGAATCTCCAAGACCTGAAGTCATTGCCAAGGCCTTACATTTGAAGAGTTCTGACATTGTAGCTAATTGGGAGACAAGAAGTGAGGTCAAAGGCTTTTTGGCTAAATTCCTGATGGAGAAGGCTTAACTATTTTTGGATGCTATGGATATGCAAGCTTTTGAGGAGATCTTGGCTCTTCTAATCTATGGGTTGGTGCTTTTTCCTAACCCGAACCAACTCATAGGTGTGAATGGTGTCAAAATTTTCCTTACTCGTAATCTTGTGCCTACTTTTCTTGGAGACATTCTACATTGTCTTCACACTCGTACCATGAGGAAGAGAGGGGCTCTTATGTGTTGCATTCTATTGCTGTCTAGGTGGTTTATTTCACACCTTCCTCGATCTATATTGAAGAATGAGCAAGGCTTAAGGTGGACTCAAAGGCTGATGTCGCTTTCTCATGTAGATATCCATTGGTGCTCTCGATCTCAAGAAGAGATTACTTTCATTTACCAGTGTGGGGAGTTCCCTAATGTTCCACTCTTAGGCATTATGGGAGGTATTACTTATAACACTTCTCTAGCTCTATGACAGTTTGTCTATGCTCGAAGAGATGGTCCCCGTGACGCACTCATTCAAGGTATTGTATTCAACTATGTTAATGATGTCCAAGGTTATCATCAAAGGTGTGTGCATGCTTGGGGTATGGTAAGCAAGGTTGATAGCAATAATTTGGGGCAAAGGAATTATACCCCTCTTAAACCTTATCTCAAATGGGTACGAGCTCATGCTCAAAGTCTCATGATGTTATATCATGTTATTCTACCAATAGTTGTAGAGCCCGTTCCCGAAGGGAATGTTCCTCATACCATTCTCCATCCTAACATTCCTACCAACCTCGAAGAATTATAAAGATTGTGGATTCGACTCAAGGGGGAACAAGACACCTTTGAAGCTCGACTTTATGCAAGCGAGAAGAAAGTGTTTGAGCTCACAAGGAAACTTCACGAGGAGTAAAGCCTGAATGCCTACATTGCACCAAAGAGGAAGCACCCATGGGAGACTTGACTCTTTTATTTGAGGAGCCTATTATGTTGTCTCCTTGAGACCTTTTTGCTTTTTCATTGTAAGCTCAAAGGGTTGTTGTAATCTTTGAACTTATCAATACAATTGTTGTGTTTGTTTCTTTTTTGGCTAGAAAATTTAAATCTCTTGAGGTCCTTGAAAACATTGCATCCGTATAGCATGCATCATATCATAAGAAGGTTTCTCGACACCAGTTTCCTCATCTTTTTACTGTTTATTTCAGTATAAGATGGCTCTAGAGAAAACCGTCAAATATCTGCTAACTCAACATGCACAGTTCCAAGAGACTCTCCTTAACCTAACCAAATGTAAGCAAGAAATGATGGCACTCCTTGTCACCAAGAAGAAGACCAAGAAACGGGCTGTTATTCTCAACATGGGAAGAAGGTTTAAGGGGCCTACCCAACTAGCTCAAATAGAAGAGGATTCTTATGAGGAAGAAGAGAATCAAGAAGAGAAAGCTATAATCACTAAATCTGGGGGTGGAAATAACCAAAATACTGAGGATGAAGACTATTCCGAAGAGCAGTATCCACCGGCAGATGAAAAATACAAACAGCTTGAAGACCGACTTAAGGCTGTGGAAATCAAAGTAGTACCTGGTTTAGACTTTGGAGACTTGGGTTTGGTCCCTGGGGTTGTCATTCCCCATAAATTCAAGGTCCCTGTCTTCTCCAAATATGATAGAGTCTCTTGTCGAAAGATTCATCTGAGGTCTTATGTCCGCAAGATTCAACCACACACCACCGATAGGAAGTTATGGGTGCACTTATTCCAAGAAAGCTTATCTGGGACACAGTTGGAATGGTTCTATTAACTTGAGGGGACTAATATATATACCTGGGAGGATCTAGTTGCTACCTTCTACAAGCAATACCAATACAACGTTGATCTTGTACCAACTCGTGTGCAGTTGCAGAATATGATAATGGGTTAAAATGAAGGCTTCAAAGAGTATTCTCAAAAGTGGAGGGACCTGGCTGGAAGGGTGAAACCCTTATTGACTGACACAGAATTAGTGGACATGTTCATGGGAGTCTTGATTGGTCCATTCTTCAATTTGATGATTGGGAGTTCATCATTTGGGTTCACTGAATTGATTTTGACTGGCGAGCCAGTGGAAAGAGGAATTAAAAGTGGAAATATCCCAATGGCCTCAACCTCAATGCTGTAAAGAAACCATTAGTTAGTAAGAAAGAGACTAATGTTATTTACAGATAGAGTATTTGTATCAAGAATGATCGTCATCAGTCAGTAGGAGCTGTGTTAATTTCAAACCCAATCCCAATTCAACAACCACGACAATCAAACAATCAGCAAAGGCCAGATGCGCCAAGGAGCAACTTTACTAGAATCAACATGCCACTATCTCAAGCTTTACAACATCTATTAAAGGCAGATTTAGTGACACTATTATATTGGTTCAGATGTTGCATGACTATGTTGAGGTATTCGCTTGGTCATATGAAGACATGTCAGGGCTCGATAGTGATATCGTGGTCTATCGTCTACCAATGAAAGAGGGTTTCTCTTCGATCAAACAAAAGGTTCATTGAATGAATCCAGACATGTCTGAAAGATCAAGGCTGAGGTAATGAAACAGTTCAATATAGTTTTCTTGGCAGTGACGTCGTATCCCCAATGGGTTGCAAATGTTGTTCCAGTGCCAAAGAAAGATGGTAAGGTTCTATGTTCATAGACTACAGGGATTTACATAGGGCAATCCCTAAAGATAACTTTCCACTACCATATGTCGATGTCTTAGTTGACAACACTGCTCAACACAAGGTGTTCTCCTACATGGATGGCTTCTCTGGTTATAACCAAATTAAAATGGCGCCTGAAGATATGGAGAAAACAAATTTTGTTACACAGTGGGGAACCTTCTGTTAAAAGGTCATGCCTTTTGGGAATAACGCATGCACAACTTATCAACGGGCTATGGTAGCTTTATTTCATGATATGATTCATCATGAGATAGAATTCTATGTTGATGACATGATAGTGGGATCCTAAACTGAGGAAGAACACATTGACCATCTACAAAAGTTGTTTGAAAGGTTGAAGAAATATAAGTTGAGATTGATCCTGCAAAGGTCAAAGCTATCCAAGAAATTCCAGCTCCTCGTACTGAGAAGGAGGTTAGAGGTTTTCTAGGATGACTCAATTACATTGCCTGATTCATCTCTCACCTGACTGCTACTTGTGAGCCACTCGTCAAGCTGCTGAAGAAAGATCAAGTGGTAAGATGGAATGACGACTGCTAAATATCTTTTAACAAGATCAGGGAATACTTGCAAGAACCACTAATTATGATGTCACCAGTTGAAGTAAGACCCTTGATCATGTACTTAACCGTGTTAGAGAATTCAATGGGGTGTGTGTTAGGGAACCATGACGAGTCTTGTCGAAAAGAGTATGCAATATACTACCTGTTGTACCCTAAAACTTGCCCTTTCATTTTCTTTCAAGATCTTCTCTTACCTCGGTGGTTGCAAACATTTGCTTAAGGAAAGTAAAATTTAAAGATGAACGAAATGTCCTTCGATTAGAACATTAGAGTTTCCTTCGATTGGAACATCAGAGCTTCCTTCAATTGGAACATCAGAGCTTCCTTCGATTGAAACATCCAAGTTTCCTTTGATTGGAACATCAGAGCTTCTTTAGATTGGAACATCAGAGCTTCTTTCGATTGGAACATTAGAGCTTCCTTCGATTGGAACATCAGAGCTTCTTTCGATTGGAACTTCAGATCTTCCTTCGATTGGAACATCAGAGTTTCCTTCGATTGGAACATCTGAGTTTCCTTCTGTTGTAACCCAAAATTTTCCCTCCCATATTTCTCAATACATTTCAAGTGAGGTCCTCAAATTACTCAAAGAAGTCCAAGGGTTGACCAGACAAACCCTCTCCCAAGGCAGTTTACCTCAAATTAGGGTTTCAGTTTGCATCCAGATGTTTGACCCCAAAGGGTCCCAAATGCTCACCATTGTCCTAATATGTTCTCAAGATCATCCATGTCAAGTTTCAAGCCTTGTAGTGGAAATTTGCTCAGTCAATTGCTCAAAGGCCTGAAAATCGACTGTGCTAGGGCAAAAGTCAATTGTGTCCTACATACAGTCAAACTTCAAGATTTTTGGTCAACATCCTCATTTTAAAGCATTATTCATCATTTGATCATGATTCATCAAGGATTTCTCACAATTCATCAAAACCCAAAAGTTGTTAAATTAGGGTTTTGTAGGAAAAGTCAACTCAACTTTGACCAAGCATAACTTTCTCATACTTTATAAAAAATGACCCATCAAAAGCTAATTTTTAAGAGGATGTAATTCCATACAATCGATCTTCATCTCCCAAGTTCAAAATATGCATTCACAAGAAGATATAAATTTGGACATTATAGGTCATTTTGGAAAGTCAACAAAAACACCTTTTTTGTCAAAGCTTCATACATGAACATGGAAGACTCAATTGAGATGATACTAAAAGGGTTGCTTATAGGACATCTTAAGCTTTCTAAAAAGTCAAAGAACACATCTCTAGGGTCAAAATTGAGGAAGTTATGCATTGGCAAAGTTGACTCTTTTTGCAAAATTGCCAAAAGTCAAATGTGGCCAAAATTGCATTTTTTGTCAAATGGGCCCAACTTTTTATGCTTGCATTGAGTTTGTAACAGGCTCCACGACCCATGATCTCTCCCACTTGTCATTATTTTATTTTTGTCATTTATTTTGATTTTATTTCAATTAAATCAAATAAAATCATGAAAATATCAAAAACTAATCAAAGCTTGAGATTTTGTGCATGTTTAGGTCTATCATACAGCTGGAGATGGAATCAAATCGTGCAAGCTTCAAATGGACACAAAAAGATTGGATTTTCTCAATTTGGAAAGATTTGCACTAAGAATCAAATCATGAATCAATGATCATTATTGGAGAAGATTTGAAACCAAATTGCAACCCTAATTCATTCTTGGGTACATAAGGAACATTTGCAAATCAGAAACACAGAGATTGGAGGCGTGCAAAGGTGAAAGCAACTTTCTAAAAAATCAAGAAAAGTTGTAAACTGTTTTCCCAGTTCCAAGCTTCCTCAAGCCATTCCAGTCACACAAATCTCTTCCTGGATGTTCTAGGATCCTATTCCAATCACTAGCAAGCCTCATAACGTCCAAAAACGCACTGTAAGAGTCCCATGACTTTCATGTATTTTTGAATTCGTATATCACAATTCTAGCACTTTTAGCATGATTTATTTGTATATTCTTAATCCTTGAATCATTTGCAAGCTAATGGTTATGTTTAATTGCGTTTTTATTGACTGTATACAAAGATGTCATGGCTAGGGTTTATGCTTCGTTTTTAGGGATTCTTCGTACAGGTACAATTGGCCATGGATAAGGGTACCATGATGCTCGTGAGGTTGCCACGAGTTGATTGGTACCATTATTGTGCATTTATCATGCTTGCATAAGATTTTGGAGAAACACAGGGTTATACCTACGCTCATTTGTCTGTAGGTAAAAGTTACAGAACTTTTAGCAACGGTGGGAGGAAGGAGATGATAGCGTGGAACTCCCTGATTTGCCCATTCAAAATTTCGCGCGTTTGATAAATATTATTTTGTTTTTCCATATAAAGTTTGTTTTTTATTCCATGTACAAAAAGCCAAGCCAGCTCAGTTGGTCATCTTGCAGCGTGAAAATACCAAAGGGCCTGGGTTCGATCCCCAGGTCCCAACTTTGCTTTCTATTATTTTCTTTTACATGATCAGGTGCCCAAGTGTCCAACAAGTCTACCATGCATCCTCAACATCCATTCATACAAATCATCCACGCTCCAGATCAAAGGCATGTCCTTGAGGGACCACTATAGGCGTGGGTCAAGCGCATGCACAGGATCTGGAAAGTCAAAGCAGGCCAAATGTTGTTGGATTTGATATTTGCAATTGGCACCCCCTTCTTGCTACAACACCAGGCCCATCTTTCTTTCTTTTTAGTTATTTTAATTCTTTTAATTTAATTACTTTAATTTAATTTCTAACAAAATTAATTCTTTTTACAAAAAAATCATAAAATCAATTTCACCAATTTAGAATTTAGGTTTTATTTTATTTTATCAAATTTAGTTTTATATTAGTTTTAATTTAATTTTAGGGTAATTCTAACTTTTTTTTAAATAATTAAAATCAAATTAGAAAAATTATGGTTGTTTTTTATTTAATTTTTATTTCTTTTCTCAATAAAACAAAAAAAAATACAAAAAATAGGTTAACTCAATTATTTTTCTTAATTTAAATTAATTAATAATTAGGTTTCTTCATTTATTCAATTAAATCTTATTTTCTTAAAAATAATCAAAAACAACAAAAAATGATTTTTCTCTTTTAAGTTCCAATTAGGTTTAGACGGGGTCAAAACCCTAATTCTCTCATTCCAATTCATCGCGCGCGTTTATTTATTTTTACCATATTAATGTAACTGCTCACGGTATGTAATAGTTTAATTAGGATTTTCCTTTCTTTATCGTTTTACGAGTTTTTGGCTATGTAATTAATCCCCTACCCCGAAGCCTTGTAATAGCATAGTTTTATTTCTCGCATTTTAATTCTCGCAAATATTAACTGTTAGATGTATGATAATAGGATTGTATGACAATATTACATGACAATTTAAAATGGCTAGCAAACCCTAAATGTGCAAAGATAATAACTGAAATCAAATCACTCGCACATGCGCACTCCTAGGGTATACTCCCACTTCGGTTGCCTTCGGTAAACGATCATTAAGTATAGGGTATTTTAGTAATCACCTTTCTGTCTAAACAAAGATCAAATGTCCCGTTCGGAAATGTTGCCTCGGAAGTGTTGCCTCGGAAAGGTTGCCTCGGAAATGTTGCCTCAAACATGATCTTAAGACATTAGGGTTATTACTAAGACGTCCTAACATTGCTTTAGTGATTGTACATCCCTTACGAATTGACCCTTACAACTCCAACGACGATGCTACTTATTTCTCAATAGTAGGATAGCATTGTCTAAAGGAAACAAGAACATAAATAATCTTTTTTCGAGTAGGTAGATGCTATTAGGTACTTTCTCAAAACCAAACTTTTTCACACTTACATTTCTTACAAACAAAGTTTTCAAAAACACTTCGTAACACTCTTGAGGACTGATACAAGGGTTAAAACGAAGTAAAACAAAAAATTTCAAAACAAACACACAAACACGGAAGCAAATTTTAAAATGATGAGCAAGTACCTAAGAGCCCGTAGAAAACTACGGATAGAAAGGGTGCTAATATCTTCCCTTTATATAATCAACCCCCCGTACTCAAAATCTCGAAAAAAAGAAATTTTTCTGTACTTTTTTCCTTTCCAGTTGGATAAAATAAAAGTCGGTGGAGACTCTTGCTTACCGCGACATTTTGCGAACACAAACGCAAAACGCAAACCAGCATTTTCTCAAAGCAGTCTGGTTTTGCCACCGTATCACAGAACTGGCGACTCTGCTGGGGAGTAATAAGTGGGGTATACCTTAGGACTAGTTCATCATAAATTACTTCTCTTGTTTGTTTTGGTTGCTTTACTTTTAAGGGTTTTGTATTGGGAGTTACTATAGATCCTAACCCGGATCTGGGGACACCTTTTAGGTAAGTAGCAATAAATTGTGATGGAACTGTACAGCGTAGACCGATACGGCAGTAGCTACATTGATGTGGCATATTGGTTGGTACTGGTATCCCTTGTGGAGAAACGAGGAGAATACGGGGCCGCTACGTGTGTCGTTAAGCATCAACTGACCTTAGAACCCTTAATAGACCAACTTGGCCATTAGAAAGTAGTGAGATAGCCGGCCTCAGTGTAAAGCTGAGAACTGGTTGATATTCGATGCTACACTCATTGAGACCATACTCTCGAGATAGTTCCGGCTGCAAGAAAAGATTGCGTGAGCTGAAACCATGACCGATGGAGGATGGTCAGTGATATTGAGAACCTCTAGAACCCGGTTACTTTTGCTAGGACAGGTTGAAACCAACTGAACTTCAAGAGGGTAATACCTTTGACTCCATTCAAGCCATAAACTTAAGGGCTATTATGTGACTTGTTTGCATTTGCCATGCTTGTTATCTGCTATACATGTTGTTTGTTTTCATCATAACATCATGCATCATAACATAGCATGCATACTTCATTATACTAACCATTTCAAAGACCGAGGGGATTTATCTTTGTTCTGTTTTACAGATTATGGCTTCCATGTGCAGAAATACCATCCGAGTTAACTTTGTTCAAATACCTTCTCAACTCAAGGAATTAGCCTCAAAAGTTTCTGATACTTCTTCCTTCATTAAGAGACAT
Organism: Vicia faba; assembly: GCA_948472305.1. Classification (NCBI taxonomy): domain Eukaryota; kingdom Viridiplantae; phylum Streptophyta; class Magnoliopsida; order Fabales; family Fabaceae; genus Vicia; species Vicia faba. The sequence continues at coordinate 1,048,747,230 of OX451739.1, forward strand.
GGTCAGATTCTTAGCTTGGTTACCTCAAAGTTTGATGATCAGATGATGAGTGTGCTTTTCCAGTTCTTCGATCTTGTGCATCATTGCTTCACGTTCCCAAATTATCAGCTAGTTCCCACTTTGGAAGAGTTTTCTCACTTTTTGGGCATATCCATCCTTGAGAAGATGCCCTTCACAGGTATGGAAGAGAGTCCTAGACCAGAAGACATTGTTTTAGCTCTGCATCTGAAACGGGCTGATGTAGTATCCAATTGGGAGACACGAAGCGGGGTTAAAGGTTTCTTAGCCAAGTTTCTGATGGATCAAGCTCAGTTATTTTGGGGTAACTTGGATTTCCATGCTTTCAAAGACATCTTGGCTCTCCTTATCTACGGCTTGGTTCTCTTCCCGAATCCATATTCCTTTGTAGATGTGAATGCGGTTAAGATCTTCCTGTCTCGCAATCCAGTGCCTACTCTGCTTGGTGATATCCTGCATGCCCTATATACTCGTACTGTGCGAAGAAGAGGGACACTTATGTGTTATATGCCGCTGCTGTCAAGGTGGTTTATTTCGCACATCCCAAAATTCGTGTTGAAGAATGAAGAAGGTTTAGGATGGTCTTACAGGATAATGTCCCTTGCCCATACAAACATTTTTTGGAGTTCCAAGGCTATGGAAAGCACTACTGTCATTGATCGTTGTGGGGGATACCCTAATGTCCCATTTCTTGGAATCAGAGGGGGTATAACCTACAATCCCTGCCTAACTTTACGATAATTTGGTCGTGCTCAGAGAGATGGTCCTCATGAGCTACTTCTTACAGATATTGCATTCGACTACAAGGAGGAAGTTGACGAGCATCGTCGGAGGTTTATACGAGCTTGGGGCATGGTGAACAGATCTTATCCCCAAGAGCTAGGACCAAAGACTTCCCTCCCTATGCAGCCTTATCTCCAGTGGGTTCGAGCTCGAGACCAGAAGCTTGGAATGCCTTATGAAGCTTGGGGCATTGAAGAGATCCTGGATTCAGCTGAAAGAGGAGAGGGATACCTATCGGGAAAAGTATCATGAGCGAGAAAGGAAGATCATGAAGCTCTCCAGGAAACTCGAGAATGAAATAACGATCAATGACTATGTCAGCACGAAGGGGGAGTGTCCATGGGATTTCTGATTTTGCTTTTTATAGTTTAAATTTACTTTCCATTTGTTTCTTTGTAATGCCTTAAAGGCATTGATTGAACACTTTTACAAGTTAATCTAATAAAGTTTTGTTTTATTTTTGTTTTGCAAATTTAAATCTCCCAAAGTCTTTGAAATCATTACATACGCATCCCATTATCATGCACGCCATTACAGGTACCATTACATATTTCTCATCTTCTTTGATGTTTATTTTAGCACGAGATGTCTTCTGATCAAGCTATCAAAGACCTTCAGGCACAAAATGCCCAGTTCCAAGAGATGTTCTTGAGCTTGGCTAAAGGGAAAGAGGATTTGAAAGCTCTCATTCTGAAAGAGAAAGAGAAGAAGAAGAAGAAGAAGAAGAAGAAGAAGAAGAAGGTTGTTCTTTTGAGTATGGGCAAAAGTTTTAGGGATAGGTTGAAACAGCAAGCTAATTTGTCCCTTTCATCCAAGGAAGGGGAGAACCAAGAAGAAGAAAATGGCCCCAGTCTTGCAATCTCTGATGATGAGGAGCAATATCCTCCTGCTGAGGATAGGTACAAACAACTAAAAGACCGTCTGAGTGCTATGGAGATTCAGAAAATCCCTGGTTTGGACTTTGGAGAGCTGGGATTGGTATCGGGAGTGGTGATCCCTCATAAGTTCAAAGCTCTGGTTTTTGCTAAATACGACGGGGTATCCTGTCCAAAACTCCATCTCCGCTCGTATGTTTGAAAAATTCAACCCCACACTGCTGATAGAAATTTGTGGGTATATTTCTTTCAAGATAGTCTGTCAGGGACTCAACTTGAATGGTTTTATCAGTTGGAAGAAGTTAATGTCTGAAATTGGGAGGACCTTACTGCTGCTTTTTACAAGCAGTATCAGTATAACGTCGACCTTGCTCCCACTCGTACTCAGCTTCAGGGTATGTCTATGGGTGCAAGTAAAGGTTTTAAGGACTATGCTCAAAAGTGGAGAGATTTGGCTGGAAGAGTCCAACCCCCTTTTTCTGATAGGGAGTTGGTTGACATGTTTCTGGGGACACTATCTGGTCCGTTTTTCAATCATCTGATCGACAGTTCGTCATCTGGGTTTACTGAGTTGATCTTGACTGGAGAAAGAGTAGAAGTTGGTATCTGAAGTGGTAAGATACAGAAGGATACTTCATAAATGCAATAAAGAAGCCTTTCACCGGTAAGAAAGAAGCTAACGCAGTCTACGAATCGAGGAGCCAAAACAGACCCGAACACCGTCAAGCAGTAAATGCAGTAGTGATATCAAGACCCACAGTTGCTCCACATCGCAACAATCAACAAAGGATGGAAAGACCACAAAGGAAGTACACTCGGCTCGATATGACCTTGTCTCAAATTCTACCACAATTATTGAAGACCAACCTGGTAACTCTGAGGGAAGCCCCAAAGAATCCCAACACCACATCTCCGCTATATAACCCGAATGCCCGCTGCGCCTATCAATCTGATGGCCCGGGTCATGATACAAACAACTGTTGGGCCTTGAAGAACACGGTGCAAGACTTGATCGAAGCCAAAGAGATTGAGTTTGACGCTCTGGAGAAGCCCAACGTCATAACTGCTCCTATGCCCAAACATGGTCATGGAGTAAATGCTATAGACGATGATTTATTTGTGACTTCCGTGGAAGAAATCTCTACTCCCTTGATGATAGTAAAGAAGAATGTTTTGTTGGCAGGTTTATTTCCGGGCTGTGGAGAAGTTTGCCACATGTGTTCAATCCTGCCTGCTGGTTGCCACTTATTGAAATCAGGTGTTCAGCGCCTGATGGATAACAAAGAGATCCTGTTCGAGAAGACTTTGATTCCGTTGGTTCCAATTGAAGATGTTGCCATCATAACCATTTTCGCCAATCCTTCCAAGGTTTCCTCGAGAAAGCCTGTTAGGATTACATCCGTTCCAAGAATTGCTCCGTTAATAATTATTGTCCCTGATCCTATCCCATACACTTTGTATAAGGCTGTCCCTTGGCACTATGGTGCTGATGTGTATTACCATGGGGTTAAACAAGACTTGAAGAATGAGGGAGCTGATGCTGATGTCAGCAATATTGTCGGGGCTAGCAAGGTCACCAGAAGCGGAAGACTCTTTTCTCCTGAGATTTCCCCTCCGATTGTTCACAAACTTGTTGTCATTCCATCTGCTAGTACATCAGCTACTGTCCTGATTCCTGTTCCAGTTACCACCCTTGTCGCCGAGCCATCTAGCACTCGGGGCAAAGAAATCACAGGTGAGCCTTCCCGGACGGAGGCACCTAAGAAGATCATTGTGGAAACTTCTAAGTAGAAGATAGAAGAAATTCTGAAGATTATCAAGAAGAGCAACTACAACATAGTCGAGCAGCTGGGGCAGACCCCGTCAAAAATCTCCATGTTGTCCTTGTTATTGTGCTCAGAAGCCCATGCAAAGGCTTTAATTTCTTTCCTCAAAACTGCGCATGTGCCGCAGGAAACTTCGGCCGATCAATTCAAAGATTGCGTAGCTAGTTTGACTACCGACAATGGGCTAGGTTTCTCAGACGCAAATCTGACTGCTAAAGGAAGAAATCACAATGATGCTTTGCACGTCTCGATCGAGTGCAGAGGCACTACTATGGCCCATGTGCTAGTGGATATCGGGTCCTCTTTGAATGTTTTTCCAAAGAAAGCATTAGACCGTATGGACTGTGAAGGTTTGATTCTAAAACCGAGCAATATTGTGGTCAGGGCTTTCGACGGGTCAAAAAGGATGGTGCACAGGGAGGTGGACGTCTCGGTTAAAGTTGGCTCTCAGACTTTCGCATTTACCTTCTACGTGATGGATATTAGACCATCATATTCTTGCTTGCTGGGTCGCCCTTGGATCCATAAGGCTGAAGCAGTGACTTCTACGCTCCATCAAATGCTGAAATATCCAGTAGAGGGGAAGATCGTCACGGTGCAAGGTGAAGAGGAGTATATGGTGAGTCATCTTAATTCCTTTCGCTATGTGGAGATGGATGGGGAATTCATCGAAACCCCTTGTCAAAATTTTGAAGAGGTCCCTCAGACTTTGGCGTCGACTAAAGTTGCTACTGACAAACCTTTGATGAAGATGGCTTCCCTCAAGGATGCCAGGGCTGTAATTAAAAAAAGTGGGTGTGCAAATTGGGGTCATCTCCCTGATTTCACACACAAAACTGACAAATTTGGTTTGGGCTTCACTACAGGGGCTCAAAGGGCTGTTAGGCACGCGCGGATTGGAAGACCTCCTCTGCATATCAGTAATCCGAGAATTAACGCGGTGGAAGACAGTGAAGAAGATCCCGACATTGACAGCTGGATCTACCCTACAACCAATGGAGGATTGAACAACTGGACGGCGAAAGACTTCATACTTGTTTCCTTTATTTCACAATAATTGAATTTTGTTTTAAGAGTTGTAATAAACAGTTTGAAACTTTTACGGCCCGGTGCCTTTCCTGAGGAACCTTGGCTTTGCTTGTGAGGGCTTATTATCTGACATTTTCATATATCATCAATAAAACATTGGACGTTTCTTGCATTACAAATTTTGTGCTCCTTGTTTTTTTTCTTTTTTGTCTCCCACTTTATCAAAACAGCTATGCTCTTACACACACTCACGTATCATAATGCAGATCCACATCCATTCTGGATCCCATTGATAAAAACTCTGCTACTGCCAGTTATAACTTCGAAAATCCGATCAACCAAGCTGAGGACGAAGGTGAGGATGATTGTGATGTGCCTGGAGAACTTGCTAGACTATTACTGCAGGAAGAGTGAGCCATACAGCCTCACAAAGAGCCAGTCGAATCGGTGAATTTGGGTACAGAGGAAGACAGGAAGGAGGTCAAGATAGGTGCAAATCTGGAGCCTAGTGTCAAACAACGGTTGATATAGATACTACGTGACTATGTTGAGATCTTCGCCTGGTCTTATGAAGATATGCTCGGTTAGGACACTGATATTATGGTACACCACCTGCCAACCAAAGAAGAATGCCCTCCGGTAAAGTAGAAGGTTCATCGTATGCGCCCTGAGATGTCTAAGAAAATCAAAGTTAAGGTCATGAAACAGTTTGACGCCGGATTTCTAGCTGTCACCTCTTACCCGCAGTGGGTCGCCAACGTTGTTCCAATGCCCAAGAAGGATGGTAAGGTACGGATGTGCATAGACTATAGAGATCTGAACAGGGCGAGCCCCAAAGATGATTTCCCAGTTCCTCATATTGATGTTCTGGTCGACAACACCGTGTAGCATAAGGTCTTCTCCTTCATGAATTGTTTTTCTGGTTACAATCAAATTAAGATGTCTCCCGAGGACATGGAGAAGAAAACCTTCATTATGAAGTGGGCCACCTTTTGCTACAAGGTCATGTTGTTCGGATCGAAGAATGCTAGGGAAACTTATCAGCGCGCCATGGTCGCTTTGTTCCACGACATGATTCACCATGAGATTGAGGTTTATGTTGATGACATGATTGCAAGGTCCTAAACTGAGGAAGAACACCTTGACCATCTCCAGAAACTGTTTGACAGGTTGAAGATGTACAAGCTAAGGTTGAACCCGAACAAGTGCACCTTCGGAGTAAGGTCTGGTAAGCTGTTGGGTTTCGTCGTCAGCAATAACGGTATTCAAGTGGACCCTGCAAAGGTGAAATCTATACAAGAGATGCAAGCTCCCCGCACAGAAAAGGAAGTCAGAGGCTTTTTGGGACGTCTGAACTACATCTCCCGATTCATTTCACATCTGACTTCCACTTGTAAACCAATCTTCAAGTTACTAAAGAAAGATCAAGTGGTAAAATGGAATGATGAATGTCAGACCGCTTTCGAAAGGATTAAGGAATACCTCCAAGAGCCACCAATTTTGATTCCTCCAGTTGAAGGAAGACCTTTGATCTTATACTTGACAGTACTAGATAATTCAATGCGGTGCGTGTTGGGGCAGCATGACGAGTCTAGCCGAAAAGAGCATGCTATTTACTACCTTAGCAAAACGTTTACCGACTGTGAGACTCGATACTCACTGCTCGAGAAAACTTGTTGCGCTTTGGCATGGGCTGCTCATCGACTGAGACAGTATATGCTGACTCACACCACTTTATTGATATTAAAGATGGACCCAATTAAGTATATCTTCGAGAAGCATGCCTTGTCTGGAAGAATAGAAAGATGGCAGATGATCTTAACTGAGTATGACATCCAATACACAACTCAAAAAGAAATCAAGGGGAGTGTATTGGCAGATCATTTGGCACATCAGGCCGTGGATGACTACCAATCCATGAATTTCGAGTTCCCGGATGAGAACATCATGTTGGTGACCGACTGTGAAGAGCCTGGACCGGATGAAGGACCCGAGGAGGGATCCTGATGGTCCATGTATTTTGATGGAGCCTCAAACGCATTGGCTAATGGTATTGGCGCTGTGATTATATCTCCTGAAGGATGTCATACTCCATTCACCGCCCGACTATGTTTCAACTGCACCAACAATATGGCGGAGTATGAAACATGCATCATGGGTCTTCGAGCTGCTATTGACCTTAGGATTAAGTTCTTGAGTGTATTTGGAGATTTTGCTCTGGTGATCAGTCAGATCAAAGGTGAGTGGGATATGAAGCACCCAAATCGTATTCCTTACAAAGAGTATGTACTGACATTGCTCCCACATTTTGAGGAGATAACCTTTGAACATTTCCCGAGAGAGGAAAACCAGTTAGCGGACGCGCTAGCTACAATGTCTTCTATGTTCAAAGTCAGGTGGGACAATGAAGCTCCCTAGATTACCATCGAGAGGTTGGACGAACCCGCACATTGTTGTGACATTGAGACTGGAGAGGTAGCAGATAAACACTGGTTTCACGAGGTAAAGAGGTATCTTGAGACTCAAGAGTACCCCGAGGGTGCGTCTGTTAATGATAAGAAGTTCTTGAGAAGATTCACTGCGAAGTTCTTCATCAGCAATGGTATCCTTTACAAGCGCAACCATGATTCAACCTTAATGTGATGTGTGGATAAAAGCGAGGCAGAAAGGATCATGGCAGAGTTACATGAAGGTACCTTCGGAACTCATTCTAGTGGACATACCATGACAAAGAAAATCCTACGGGCAGGATATTATTGGTCTACTATGGAAGCCGATTGTTATCATCATTCTCAGACCTGTCATAAGTGCCAAGTCTATGCTGATAAGGTGTGTGTACCTCCAGTTCTTCTGAATGTTTTGGAAGCTCCTTGGCCTTTTGCAAAGTGGGGCATCGACATGATTGGAGAGATCAGACCTACTGCGTCTAACGGGTATCGTTTCATTCTGGTAGCTATTGATTATTATACAAAGTGGGTTGAGGCAGCTTCCTTTGCTACAGTAACCAAGAACATTGTGGTACGGTTTATCCGACACAATCTGATCTGTCGATATGGTGTACCAGAGAGGATCATCACTGACAATGGTACAAATCTCAACAATACAATGATCATCGAGCTCTGCAAACAGTTCAAGATATAACATCATAACTCTTCTCCCTACCGACTGAAGATGAATGGGGCTGTTGAAGCAGCTAATAAGAACATCAAGAAGATTGTGCAGAAGATGACGGTGACATACAAAGACTGGCATGAGATGTTACCATTCGCTCTTCATGGGTACCGTACCTCAGCACGAACGTCAATAGGGGAAACACCCTATTCTTTGGTATATGGCATGGAGGCAGTCCTGCCCATCGAAGTCCAGATACCTTCTCTACGGATTATGAAGGATGCAGGTTTGAGCGAAGATGATTGGATCCAGACCCGGCTTGATCAGTTGAACCTAATCGACGAGAAGAGACTTAATGTTATTTGTCATGGTCATACGTATCAAAAGCGAATGATCAAGGCTTTTAACAAGAAAGTCAGACGCCAAGAATATTAAGTCGGGGATCTAGTGATCAAATGCATCATACTGCCGCAAGGTGATCCCAGGGGCAAATGGACCCCCACTTACGAAGGGCCATTTGTGGTTAAGAACATTTTCTCAGGAGGAGCTATGATTCTAACTGCCATGGATGGTGACGACCTTCCTCACCCCGTCAATGCAGACATAGTGAAAAAATACTACACATAATCAAAGACCTGCTAGGTCGATTGGCCTAGGCAAAAATAAGGGCTTCCCGGAGAACCAAAAGGGTTTGGGTAAAAGTAAGGGATGAAAATAAAAAAAATTATACACCCGGCAAGTCGAAAACCTGAAAAGGCAGCTTGGGCAAAAAAGGGTATCCCGGTGGACTGAAAACCCGAAAGGGAGGTCTAGGCATAAATTAGGGATCAAAGCGTAACACTATGTCTCATTGGATCATCTTGCAACCAGACTTCGGTATCGACTATCAAGCTCGGACGACGCCAATCAATCTAATCCACCTTCTACCAAGTAGCAAAGTGATGAGACGCTCGAAGATATTAGGGAAATAGTAGAGTTAGAATCCAATGGGATTGTTTCACATAGCTGTTTTTATTTCTTTTCACAAGATGTATAATTGCCTCGGCGGCGTTCTCTTACTAGGACGTCAGCCTCTTGTATAAAATTCCTATTACAGGACAACAACTTTAAAATCAATACAAGTCATTTCTACAAGAAATTTTGATTTGTTTTTCTTTTCCTATTTTGTTTTGCAAGAACATCCAATGAACCATTTTTGATATATGCATTTGACAATAATTGCTGCTCATAAATATTTACATGCGAAGCAAAAGACAATTACTCGTAATTCCAGGAACAGGGGCAAACAAGAAATTTCCAAACCTTATAGTTTCTCTACCCACCAGGTACAGGGACATAGCCAGCTTGAGAATATGACTAAAGGCACATACACTCCTTGCAGAGTAAGAAAAACCCAAAGGCAGTGGTGTTAACTCTCCCCAAGCAGAGTTTATCTATCACCAACAATAGAAGTTCACCATCAGTGAAGTTTATTTCTTTCACGGGAAGAAATTCAATCCCCGACAAGGTTCATTATAACCAGTAATGGTAATTCATCCTAGCTGAGGTTATTTCTCCAAATCAGCAGATCTTCTAGCAGAGTATTTCTCTTCCCCACAGAGTCATTCTATCGCCAATTTATTCTCCAGCAGAGTCTCTCCCGGCGGGATATTCTCAAACAAAACGGACGCAAGTCTCTGGCTAATCATCTTCAGTCGTTATCCCTAGCGAGAACAAAGAATTCAATTCCTTGTAGTCTCCAACAGTAGTCCAGGATTTATTCTCCCCAGCTAGAGAGTATCATAAGAGAATTGCATATCCATACATCGTAGCATGCGCATATGCTTCATACAGCACAATCTCATTTATTTTGAGAACATCATTACTCAACACATTTCATACATCATAACATTGCATACGACTAACCCTTTACCTTTCAGGGAAAGATACAATCAAGTTCTGTCAAGAATTCTATGGTTCAGTCAAATCGATATAATTCTCCAAAACACCATGAAGCCTGGAATCGACCAGATAGTGGTATATCCTAAATTCAAAGCTATGAAGCCCGAAAATCGACCGAAAAATAGTTGAATCCCCAGCAAGTTTCTATGAAGCCTGGAAATCGACCAGATAACAATATAAGACACCATGAAGCCTGGAATCGACCAGATAGTGGTATATCATTAACATAAGCTGTGAAGCCCGAAAATCAACCAGAAAACAGCTTAACCCCTCGACAAGGTATTGTGAAGCCTGGAAATCGACCAGATAGTAATACGAGATACCATGAAGCTTGGACTCGACAAGATAATGGTATAAGACACCGTGAAGCCTAGATCATGACCAGATAGCGGCAAAGGATACTGAAGCCTGGACACGTTCAGATAACAGTGTAAGATACTGCGAAGCTTAGAATTCGACCAAATAGCAGTTTACCCAGCCAATTACTATAAAGCCCGGAAATCGACCGGATATTAGTAAGCCTTAAATTCAAGTGGAAGCCCGAATACGACCGGATAACCACTTGATTCATTCTGAAGCTTGGAGCACGACCAGATAAGAATTGAGAAATTGTGAAGCCTGGAGAACGACCAGATAGCAAGTTTAATCTCATCCCCCAAGTAAGTCGCTGTGAAGCCTGGAGCACGACCAGATAGTAGTCGGTCTTATTTTTCCTCAACAAATTACTGTGAAGCCTGGAGCACGACCAGATAGCAGTTCATTTGCACCTCCTCGACTAAGAGATGATTCCCCAGTAGAATAACGGACGACTGAAGCTCCTAAAATTCTATTTTTTTTCTCAAGACAGAGACTAGCACCCCCAGCGTAGTCCTCCTCGACAACAGGCATACGGGCTCTCCAAAAGAATCTCTTATGCAATCGACACTTCTTATGATGGCATCTTTAAGCTCATCTTCCAACATCAACCCCCAAATGGCATCTATAAGCCTATTCCCAACATTGCAAGACGAGTACCACTTCATGCGAGTGCAAATTTTTGGGCACTCTAGTGTTCAATCATCTTCCACCTTCGGATCACGAACGGTAGACAAGCCAATCTACATCCTTAGATTTAAGAAGATTGAATAGGGGCAGTTGTTGTACCCCAAAATTTTCCCTCCCATATTTCTCAATACATTTCAAGTGAGGTCCTGAAATTGCTAAAAGAAGTCCAAGGGTTGACCAGACAAACCCTCTCCTAAGGCAGTCTACCTCAAATTAGGGTTTCAGTTTGCATCAAGATGTTTGAGCCCAAAGGGTCCTAAATGGTCACCATTGTCCTAATATGTTCTCAAGATCATTCATGTCAAGTTTCAAGCCTTGCAAAGGAAATTTGCTCAGTCAATTGCTCAAAGGCCTGAAAATCGACATTGCTAGGGCAAAAGTCAATTGTGTCCTACATACAGTCAAACTTCAATATTTTTGGTCAACATCCTCATTTTGAAGCACTATTCATCATTTGATCAAGGGTTGATCATGATTCATTAAGGATTTCTCACAATTCATCAAAACCCAATAGTTGCTAAATTAGGGTTTTGTAGGAAAAGTCAACTCAACTTTGACCAAGCATAACATTCTCATACTTTATCAAAAATGACCCATCCAAAGCTCATTTTGAAGAGGATATAATTCCCTACAATCCATATTCATCTCCAAAGTTAAAAATATGCACTCACAAGAAGATATAAATTTGGACATTATAGGTCATTTTGGAAAGTCAACAAAAACACCTTTTTTGTCAAAGCTTCATACATGAACATGGAAGATTCAATTTAGATGAGACCAAAAGGGTTGCTTAGAGGATATCATAATCTTTCTAAAAAGTCCAAGAACACCTCTCTAGGGTCAAAATTGAGGAAGTTATGCATTGGCAAAGTTGACTCTTTTTACAAGATTGCAAAAAGTCAAATGTGGCCAAAATTGCATTTTTTTTGTCAAATGGGTCTAACCTTTTATGCTTGCATTGAGTTTGTAACAGGATCCACGACCCATGATCTCTCCCACTTGTCATTATTTTATTTTTGTCATGTATTTTGATTTTATTTCAATTAAATCAAATAAAATCAAAATAAAATCATGAAAATATCAAAAACTAATCAAAGCTTGAGATTTTGTGCATGTTTAAGTCTATCATACAGCTGGAGATGGAATCAAATCGTGCAAGCTTCAAATGGACACAAAAAGATTGAATTTTCTTAATTTGGAAATATTTGCACTAAGAATCAAATCATGAATCAATGATCATTATTGGAGAAGATTTGAAACCAAATTGCAACCCTAATTCATTCTTGGGTACATAAGGAACATTTGCAAATCAGAAACGAAGAGATTCGAGGCGTGCAAAGGTGAAATCAACTTTCAAAAAAATCAAGAAAAGTTGCAAACTGTTTTCCCAGTTCCAGGCTTCCTCAAGCCATTTCAGTCACACAAATTGCTTCCTGGACGTTCTAGGATCCTATTCCAATCACTAGCAAGCCTCATAACGTCCAAAAACGCACTGTAAGAGTCCCACGACTTTCATGTCTTTTTGAATTCGTATATCACAATTCTTGCACTTTTAGCATGATTTATTTGTATATTCTTAATCCTTGAATCATTTGCAAGCTAATGGTTATGTTTAATTGTGTTTTTATTGATGGTATACAATGATGCCATGGCTAGGGTTTATGTTTCATTTTTAGGGATTCTTCATACAGGTACAATTATCCATGGATAAGGGTACCATGATGCTAATGAGGTTTCCACGAGTTGATTGGCACCATTGTTGTGCATTTATCATGCTTGCATAAGATTTTGGAGAAACACAGGGATGTACCTACGCTCATTTGTCTGTAGGTAAAAGTTACAGAACTTTTAGCAACGGTGGGAGGAAGGAGATGATAGTGTGGCACTCCCTGATTTTCCCATTCAAAATTTCGCGCGTTTGATAAATATTATTTTGTTTTTCCATATAATGTTTGTTTGTTGTTCCATATACAAAAAGCCAAGCCAACTCAGTTGGTTATCTTGCAGTGTGAAAATACCAAAGGGCCTGGGTTCGATCCCCAGGTCCCAACTTTTCTTTCTATTATTTTCTTTTACATGATCAGGTGCCCATGTGTCCAACAAGTCTACCATGCATCCTCAGCATCCATTCATACAAATCATCCATGCTCCAGATCAAAGGCTTGTCCTTGAGGGACCACTATAGGCGTGGGTGAAGCGCATGCACAGGATCTGGAAAGTCAAAGCAGGCCAAGTGTTGTTGGGCTTGATATTTGCAATTGGCACCCCCTTCTTGCTACAACATCAGGCCCATCTTTCTTTCTTTTTAGTTATTTTAATTCTTTTAATTTAATTAGTTTAATTTATTTTCTAACAAAATTAATTCTTTTTACAAAAAAATCATAAAATCAATTTCACCAATTTATAATTTAGGTTTTATTTTATTTTATCAAATTTAATTTTATATTAGTTTTAATTTAATTTTAGGGTAATTCTAACTTTTTTTGTAAATAATTAAAATCAAATTAGAAAAATTAGGGTTGCTTTTGATTTAATTTTTATTTCTTTTCTCAATAAAACAAAAAAATACAAAAAATAGGTTAACTCAATTATTTTTCTTAATTTAAATTAATTAATAATTAGGTTTCTTCATTTATTCAATTAAATCTTATTTTCTTAAAAATAATCAAAAACAACAAAAAATGATTTTTCTCTTTTAAATTCCAATTAGGTTTAGACGGGGTCAAAACCCTAATTCTCTCGTTTCGATTCATCGCGCGCGTTTATTTATTTTTACCATATTAATATAAATGCTCACGGTATGTAATAGTTTAATTAGGATTTTCCTTTCTTTATCGTTTTACGGGTTTTTGGCTATGTAATTAATCCCCTACCAGGAAGCCTTGTAATAGCGTAGTTTTATTTCTCGCACTTTAATTCTCGCAAATATTAATTGTTAGATGTATGATAATAGGATTGTATGACAAGATTACATGACAATTTAAAATGGCTAGCAAACCCTAAATGTGCAAAGATAATAACTGAAATCAAATCACTCGCACATGCGCACTCCTAGCGTATACTCCCACTTCGGTTGCCTTCGGTAAATAATCATTAAGTATAAGGTATTTTAGTGGTCGCCTTTCTGTCTAAACAAAGATCAAATGTCCCGTTCGTAAATGTTGCCTCGGAAGTGGTGCCTCGGAAAGGTTGCCTCAGAAATGTTGCCTCAAACATGATCTTAAGACATTAGGGTTATTACTAAGACGTCCTAACATTGCTTTAGTGATTGTACGTCCCTTACGAATTGACCCTTATAACTCCAATGATGGTGCTACTTATTTCTCAATAGTAGGATAGCATTGTATAAAGGAAACAAGAACAAAAATAATCTTTTTTCGAGTAGGTAGATGCTAGTAGGTACTCGCTCAAAATCAAACTTTTTCACACTTACATTTCTTACAAACAAAGTTTTCAAAAACACTTCGTAACACTCTTGAGGACTGACACAAGGGTTAAAACGAAGTAAAACAAAACTTTTCAAAACAAACACACAAGCACAAAAGAAATTTTTGAAATGATGAGCAAGTACCTAAGAGCCCGTAGAAAATTATGGATAGAAAGGGTGCTAATACCTTCCCTTTCTATAATCAACCCCCATACTCAAAATCTCGAAAAAAGGAATTTTTCTGTACTTTTGTCCTTTCCAATTGGATAAAATAAAAGTCGGTGGCGACTCTTGCTTACCGTTACATTTTGCAAAGACAAACGCAAAACGCAAACCAACATTTTCTCAAAGCAGTCTGGTTCTGCCACCGTATCACACCTTCGATTGTAACATGAGGGTGTCCTTCAATTGGAACATCAGAGTGTCCTTCGATTGGAACATCAGAGTGTCCTTCGATTGGAACATCAGAGTTTCCTTCGATTGGAACATCAGAACAAAGTGTCCTTCGATTGGCATATCAGAGAAAAGTATCCTTCGAATGGCATATCAATGCAGAGGTGTCTTAATCTAAAATGTTCTGATGATAGAAGTTCTGAACACTTCGAATCAGAACTCAGAACCATCAAAGAGAACAAGGGCTGATCGAAGGGGCTCTAAAGAGGGAAACTCTGAATAATTTCAAATTCGAACAAGGCGCCAAATTGACATGTCCAAGTTCATTCAGAATCCCATAATGGCATGAAATATCTCAAAATGGAAATATTTTAATTTTTCTGATTCTGTTTTCAAAGCCCTGTTAAGGGCTAGTATTTAATGCCATGTTTCCTTGTCTCCTCCACCATCTATAAATACAAGATGTCAAACACAAATCGAGGGGGTACATGAAAAAAATACACAGGAGGCACACAAAATGAAGACGCACACATACTGCACTAAGGACGCCTTGTCTATTGAAGGACATCTACACAGCTTGCCTCCAAGAAAGCCCAGAATGTTGCACCAGCCATCCCACGTTCAGGATTCCAAATCGAAGTATCTTCAGTGGGTAAAAGATTTTAATATTATTCAATCTACAATGTAAACTCATGTGGATTTAATTTTCATATTATTCTTGTTATTTGTAAATGGTTTAACAAATCGAAACTCATGGTGTATACATTTTTAAATCGAAGCAGTCCAGAGTTTCACTTTTTGTTCGGCCCTGAAACTAACAAAACTTACAGGATTCAAATGTTAGTTTTCCTTTATCCAGATTGAACAGTTAGCTCAGATGGTAAAAGAAGGCGTGCGCTGGATGGAGGACCTGAGATTCGAATCCCAAGTCACGCATTTTCATTTTTTTTCTAACATGTTATATGCATGTTTGATACATACAATGGCCAGGCGCTCATCATACACCATCAGATTATCACTATGAGATCATAATTGATCCAGATATAAGTGCGTCAACATGAAAATCCATGGTGCATGCTCTAGAGGTCAGTGGCGCTGAATCCCACGCTGACTTTGGGCTTACCATTTTCTGGGCCTAACATTTTCCAGATCATCAACACCCCCCTAATTGTTGATTAACACCCAGGTCCATGTTCTGATCCTTTTATTTATTTTATTTTATTTATTTCTTTTAATTTTCATTTTTCTTAATATAAAAAAAATCATAAAAAATTAGGATTTGTTTTTTTTAATTAAATAATTAATTTTTGAATTAATTAGTTAATTAATTTTAACTTTTCTTAAAAAAAATTAAAACAAGTTAGAATTTAGGTTTAATTTCCTTAAAAACAAACAAAAAAACTTAGATAATTTTCTTAATTAAATTTTATTTATCTAAATAAATTTTAGGATAATTAATTTAGTTGTTTTTTCCAAAAAAAATCAAAAACAACAAAAAGATTTTATTCTTAGGATTTTAGACGTCCTTTTATTTCGCGCGCATTATTTATTTTCGCATTTATTTATACTAATGTAATTGCCTACTGGATGTAATAGATTAAGTAGGACTCTTTACTGCTTTCTTTATTTTCTTTCCCCCAAATTTTATGACATGTAAATATCCCCCTCCCCGAAGCTTTGTAATAGCGTAAGATTTACTTTCCGCACTTTATATTTTCTGCACAATATTACTTTTAGTAAGTAGGATTGTATGACAAGATCTTAAAACAATCGGTAGAACACCTAAATGCTTAAAGATAAATAACTGAAACATAACACACTCACACATGCGTACCTCTAGGGTACCCCCACTTTGGTTGTCTTCGGAAACGGTCACAATTCTTGAAACGTGACAATTTTTAGTGGTTGTCTTTTAGTTTAAGAGATCACAAGTCCCTCGATGACCCTTTCGACGTCGCCTCGGTTAAAAAGTGATCTTAAAACTTTAGGACAATTACTAAAAGTTCTTTCCCAATTGCCTTAGTGACCGTAAACGTCCCTTCGATAGTCCCTCAACATCCAACGATAGGGCTACCTACTCACTAATAGTAGGATAGCACTATTTAAAGGAAAGGAGGAAAAGAACACCTTTTTCGAGTAGGTAGATAACTGCTAAGTACTTGCTCAAAAATAACCTTTTTCACACTACACTTTCAAAACCTTTTTCAAAATGTTTTATCAACACTCTTGAGAATTGATACAAGAGTTATCATAAATCTAACAAGCTTTTCAAAACATACAAAAATGAAAGCAATTTTCAAAAATGAGCAAGTTCCTAAGAGCTCGTGCAAAACCACGGATGGAAAGGGTGCTAACACCTTCCCTTTCCATAATCTACCCCCTTACTCAGAAAATCTCAAAAAAAGGTCTTTTCTGTTCTTTTCACCCTTTCCTTTATTGGATAAAACAAAAGTCGGTAGCGCGACTCTTGCTTACCCCACATTTGCGAATAAAAAATGCAAAACCAGTATTAAACAGTCGGTTCTTCCACCATATCACAGAATTGGTGACTCTGCTGGGGAACAATAAAAAATGGGGTTACCTTAGAACTTAGTTCATTTTAAAATTACTTTCATTATGTGTTTTTATGCTTTACTTTTGAGGGCTTGTTTGGGTTGTTACTATAGATCCTACACCCGGATCTGGGGGCATCTTTTTAGGTAAACAACAATAGATCGTGGAGACTGTACGACATAGACCGATATGGTTGAAGCGATAGCTATGTTGGTGTGACATTTTGGTTGGTACCGGTATCCCTTGTGTTAAATCGAGGAGAATACGGGGCCTCCGCATGGTGTCGTGAAAAACTAACGGACCTTAGAACCTTAGTTGAACAAAACTTGGCCATCAGAAAGTAGTGAGATAGTTGGCCTCGGTGTAAAGTTGGGGATTGGTTGATACTCGATGCTACACTCATTGAGATTGTACTTTCGAGATGTTTCGGCTGCAAGAAAAGATTGCTAAGTTAAAATAACGCTCGATAAAGAAAGATCATTGATATTGAGACTCCTTAGAACCCAGTTGCTTTTCTAGGACAGGTTGAGCCAACTAAACTTCAAGGGGGTACTTACCTACAAACCCCATGCAAGCGTAAACCTAAGGCTGCTTGTGTGATTTGTTTGCTTTCAACTTGAGCTACTTGTAGGGTTTTTATCTAACAACATGATCTCCTTACAGGATTTGTTTACAATCATTATCCAGTAACCTGGACTTCTTAGACTCACTTGTCTTCATCACCTTACACTTTTGCTTAACGCATAGCATACACATCATAACATCATGCCACAATATTTCCTTAACCATTTCAAGGATCTCAAGGGTTTGCAATGCAGGTTATGATAAATCAAACGTCTAGCAAGGGGCAAGGGGATTTATTTTCCTCTAGCCAATGCCTTTAAAAGATCAAAACTCAATAACTTAGTTAGGGGCTATGACCCACTTGATATGGTGAGCTTGACTCTCATAGAAGGACACTCAACAATACGAAGTTCTTCAATCAAAGCTGCAAATTTCAACTTCTGACATTTTCTTGTTTACCTCGCGAGATCCTTTAAAACATTGCATGCATGCCATTTCATAACAGGTCTTTTAGTACAGGTTTCTCATATTTTCGCTGTTTATTTTAGCAAAAGACCTTTAAGCTCAAAACTCTCAGTTTCAACAACTGTTCATGGCTTTGGCCCAGGGGCAGGAAGAACTAAAAGCTCTCGTCATCAAAGAGAAGAAGAAGAAGAAGGCAAAGAAACCGGTCGGCATCCTGAATATAGGAAGAATACTCAGAGGACTGGTTAAAGGAGCTCTAGATATTTCAACTCCATCAAATAAGGGGGATAATCATGAAGAAGATAACAACCTGGGGACTGATGAAGACGAAGCTGATTATTCTAAGGAGAAATATCCTCCTGCTAATGATAAATACACACAGTTAGAGGATCGTCTCAATGATATGGAGATTCAACAGATACCTGGCTTGGACTTTGAAGAATTAGGGCTGGTTTCTGGCGTGATCATCCCACCAAAATTCTAGGTTCCCACGTTCTCCAAATATGATGGGGTCTCTTGTCCTAAACTTCACTTGAGATCATATGTCAGAAAGATCCAGCCTCACACTACTGACCGAAAGTTATGGGTCCATTTCTTCTAAGAAAGTTTAGCTGGCACGCAACAGAAGTGGTTCTATCAGCTACAAAGAACAGACATTTATACCTGGGAAGACTTGGCTGCTGCTTTATACAAGCATTACCAATACAATGCTGACCTCGCTCCAACTTGTACATAACTTCAAAGCATGTCTATGGGTTCCAGCGAAGGCTTCAAGGAATATGCCCAGAAATGGAGGGATCTAGCTGGCAGGGTACAACCTCCTCTAAATGATCAGGAAATGGTATACATGTTCATGAGCACTCTGACAGGCCCGTTCTTTAATCTACTGATTGGGAGTTCCTCATCGGGGTTCATAGAGATGGTTCTGACTGGAGAAAGGATCAAAAGTGGTATCAAGAGTGGGAAGATCCTGATGGCTGCATCTTCTAATGTTGAGAAGAAGCCATTTGCTGGTAAGAGGGAAGCCGATGTTGTGTATGGCCAGAAGGTTCATAATAAGGCAGACTACCACCAATCTGTAGGGGCAGTGCTGGTCTTTAATACGGCATGCGTGCAATGACCACAACAACAGGGTAATCTGCGAAGGAAAGATGAGCCTAATAAACAGTTTACCAAGATCAACATGCCGCTGTCTCAAGCATTACAACATATGTTGAGGATAAATTTGATTACGTTGATAGGACCTCATCCAAACCCTAAGACTTCTTCTCCTAACTACAATCATGATGCAAGGTGTGCCTATCATTTTGGAAGTCCAGGGCACGATAGTAATGATTGTTGGGAACTGAAATACAAGATTCAAAATATGATTAATGCCAAGGAGATTGAGTTCGACCCTCTTGAGACTCCCAACATGATCATTGCTCCCATGTCAAATCATGGCCAGGATTGAGAGAATTTTAGTTCATTTGAATTCTCAAGTTGTATTTTCTTTGTTTGTTCAAACAATTATTGCCATGTCATACTTTGTTATTTCATTAATGCATTGCACATGTTTGTCTTGAAATAATTTGTTTTCATTATGCTTAAACTGCTTTCTTACTTCCTTTTTGTGATATTCAACTCTTGATTACAAGCTCTAAGCCTTTAGAGGGAGGATGACGAGAACGATACCATAATCTCTACAATATGCTTTTGAACAGACCCCGCTGGCGATGTACAGGCGTTGTTTCAAATCCTAAACAGTTGAGTATTTAAGGAAGATAATCCCTAGTCAACCCCTTTGAGCCTAAGAAGTAGGAGTTTTCTTTTCACACAAACTAAAACCCTTAATCATAACCCGGGGCAGGGTAGCTTTCTCAGTTAATTCAGAAGTGAATTCAGTGGCAAGCTCTACCTTCATACATGACAAATAGTGTAGAAGATGTTCTCCGAAATATGGTGATGGTTCTGCATAATCATCAAAGCAGGCAGTCATTGTCTCTCAAAAGAAAAGCCCGCTAAGTCAAAAACCTATGAAGGAGACTTAAAAAACTGGGGAATCTCGCTGGCTATAACCACAAAAGAAACAACTCGGGCAAAGGTGGGGATAACAAAATTAAAAAAACGAGGTTCTAAAAATCCTCAACAAAAAGAAAAGATCACAAAAATAACTGCCTTCTAAAACAAACTTTCAATTTCTGAACCATCACCGGAATATCGAGGCCAACATTCCAGAACTCAACTGGGATTCGAAATGCACAATTAACTAAGCATAGGACTAAAGAACATTACGAAGAACGGGTGGGTACAAATAAATTTTGAGCCTTTATCCTTTGTTTCTTAAACTGTGAACCGGGGCACGTTATAACCCTTAAAAGTCCTAGCTGAAGCATGGCTTAGTTCGAGGGCATACTGTTACAAAGGTATGCTGACTCCTGTAAGGTTTTCTATAAATCATGAGTTGATATCACATTCTTCCAAATTTTTGTTTTACTACAAAAAATGCATTTTTTTTAAAAAAATTCAAGACATACATAAGCTTTGCATTCTTTAAATGACATTGTTTGCATATGGTTAATTGTTCAAATGGCAGAGAAATTCACACAATGAATATTCAGTGAACGAAGACCCCCTCAATGAACAGAATCACCTCAGATGGAATTTTTTTTCCCAATAACAAGCCTTTCATAATCAAGGGGCATGACATGGTGTCTAATTAATCTGGGGAAGTCAAGCCAATATGCAAAGAATCTCTCCAAAAATGTTGAATAGCTAGGGCAGATCTTCATCTGAATCACTCGGGGGCTGTTACATTGATCGGGGATTCCGGCAGAAAATCATTGTGAAATTTGAATCTTTGGTACCACCAAATTTCTTGTTTGTGCCAGTAGTATCAGATGGTGTCTGTATCATGTGTTCAAATCCTTCCATGACAGTTCTTAGAAAAGATACCTAGGAAATTCAAGACTATCAAAAACTTGTTCAAACATCAGGTGCACCAGATTCATCCTGAAGCAGCCCCACACAGGCTCTCATGTATGAAAGGGAACATGTGTTGTACCCACAAATTTTCCCTCTCATTTCTCAATAAATCTCTCATAAGATCTCTATTGATTCAAGACTATACAAGGTTTGATCAGCTCAAGACACCTCCTCAAACAATGACAACACCAAATTAGGATTTGAGTTTTCACAAGGACAATTGGACTTTCAAGGCCTCAAATTACTTTAATGTATCATTAGGATTCCTCAAGGTTTCTCATGTCAAGTTTCAAGTCTTGGATCATAAAATTGCTCAGTCATTTGATCAGATGACCTAAAATCAGTTGTATTGGGGAAAAAGTCAATTGTGGTCAATTAACAGTCAAACTTCATAATTTTTTATCCGTATCAACATTATGAACTCATATATGTCAATTGTTTAAGTTTGGATCACAATTCCTCAAAGAAATTTGATCAGAACACCAAAAGGGAAAAATGGTCAAAATTAGGATTTTGATTGAGAAAGCCCAGTTCTTGACTTTTGACCAAAGAAATGACTTATTGGTTTAAGACATGATCTCAAGGATTCAAGTGCACCATCTTGACCTAATTTCATATTTCAAATCACCTCTCAAGATCTTTGGATTGACAGATGAATTTCAGTCAACTGATGAAAAGTCAACTGTGCACTGAAAAGTCAAACTTTGACTTTTTGATCAAAATCAAGTTTCAAAAATCATATTTCATCAAGAAATGTTAAAATATGAAACTTGTTCATCAAGAAATTCAAAAGTCAAAATTATCTTTGAAAAGTCAAAATTCTAAGACTTAGAAATTTTTCTAAGTGTTAGAATTTTAACATCTTTTTCATAACTTTGTGCCAAATTTCCACCGTGATGCAAGATGATTCAAGGAAAACTTCCAACATGAAAGTTATAGATATCAATGATATCTAAAACATTGTAAGGCAGAACTTTTCCTAGAAATTCTTGGATTTCAAGTTATGAATTTATGAAGACATGTCCATGAAACTAAAAAGACTTGGTGAAATTTTGCCCTAATTAGTCAGGATTTTGACCTAACTTCATGGCAACTTTTCACCTAGTTCTAAATTGAATCTTCAAAAATGTCCAACATGAAGGTTGTAGGGGATGTTACAAGCTTTTCAAAATGTCCAAGAAATTATTGATATCATACTTGAGCTAATAGTATCGAGAGCAAGAAGTTAGGGTTTCAAACTTGTTTTTCAAGTCATTTTCATGATGAACATTTGATCCAATCCATAGCCATGCTGCATAATTCTCACTTTGCAGGCCTCAAACTTGTTTTTCACTCCATAACTAATGGTTTACACAACTGTTTAGGCCCTTATCCAAGTGTTTGAAGCTTTGTCCAAAATGATTTTCCATTTATGGCACAAAGTTGCCATTTCCATTTTGATAAAGCATCACTTTTGCAATTGTCAACTTCTTGAACTTCTCAATTTTTTTCTCTGCACACAAGAAAATTCAAAACCAAAAGCAACATATCTAACGCCTCTACCAACTCAGACCATGCTTGTACAACACTTTGAGACTTGTCTGCTCACTTTTCTTCAAAAGCAAGTTATAGAGCCAAAAGGCTAGAATTCAGAAACCTTGAGTGCATTTGATCTCTAACCTTTTCCATACATATACACAAATATATTGCAACATAAGACACGATTTCAAGCACCCCAAAACACTCTCAAGAACTCTGCAACTCAAAATTTGCCATAACTTGACAGTTTTGAACCTCACATAGCCATCTCCAAATCCACTCGTGAGTATTGAGTTTTAACCATCCAAAAACTTAATTTACATCATATCAAAGTGATCCAGGCCTTTGTTTCTGAACTGTAACTCCATTTGCACCTTTCACCATTTTCAAAACTGAAGCTTACAACTTGACTTGAGTTGGGAGTTTCAACCAACCTCAAAGCAAAGTAGGAGTTGGAACACACTCAAGGAGGTCCAGGCAAGCTAAAGAGATCATCATGCCATCTCATATTCTTATCAAACTCCATACACGAACACAGCTGTAAGAGGTAAGTTTTCAAACTTCAATATCTTGATACAAGCATTTTTGTGCATACATTCTGAAGTAAAATGTAGATATCATTGCCCTGGAGCTGTACATATCCATAGTTTTCATTTATATGGCATGTGCTTAGAGAATTTTATGTTTGAATCTATCGAAAAAGTTAGGTCAGGATTTGGTACTTTTAGAAATACATGCACATCTTTGATTGTTAGTCCGAATTGTTTACATTTTTGGAATCCTGGTAAAATTTCAAACAAGTTTGATGTTGGGAGTTTTGAGAATGGATGAGAAATGAACGAGTTACAGGGGCCCTGGCTGGAAGTTGAAGATGAAGTTCATTTCTAGGAATGGATTTGTGTTATATATTTATGGTTTTGTTTAAGTTAACAGATGTATAGCCACCCTAGTGGTAAGGCAGCGCGCGTATCATGTCAAGGGCGTGGGTTCAAGCCCCAGCGCAGCCACTTTTTCATTTTTCAACATTTTCCTTTGTTTTGTCACACAGCATGCACGCCTGGGCCTAAGGCCATTGGTTCTTTTTTTTTGCTGAGACTCACCCCCTGCCTGCTTGTCACAACACAACCCATTTATTTATTTTCTGATTTCCAAACAAAAATATTATTGGGCCAGGCTTCAAACAAAACTGTTTTTTTCTAACATACACCCTAAATGTCATTTTCAACCCCTAACTTTGATTTTTATATTTTATTTTATTTTATTTTTATTTATTATTTTTATCATTATTATTATTATTTTTTTATTAATAAAAATCCAAAAAAATAGTTTATTTATTTATCTAATATATTTATATTCTCTTATTTTTTATTTCTTTTTTTTAAACTAAACAAGACAAAAATATTTTCTTAAACAAATTTAATTATTTTTCCTAATAAATTAATAATTAGATTTAGGTTTAGTTATTTTCTTTTTATTTAAAATAAACTTAGAATTTAGGTTTCTTTTAATTAATTAATTTTCCATACTATTTTTATTAAACTTAAAACATTTTCTAAGAAAACCCTAAAAAATGCTCTCTAACTTAATTTCATTTCTTAATTAGTTTAGGTTTAATTTTATTTTTCTTAATTAATTACTTCTTTTAATTAATTAGGTCAAAACCAAACCCTTTCCTCAAAAACCAAACAAAAATCCATTTCTTTTCCATTTACATCATTGCCCATTATATTTATTCATTTCTTGTATATTATTCAATATGGTTGTAATAGATAATTAGGTTTAATTTCTTGCAATCCCCATTTGTAAATTTGTATACCCCATCCCCAAATGATGTAATAGCGTAGTAAATTTACTTTCCGCAGATTATCGCTTTCATATAAATGCTAGTAATTAGGGTTTGTATGGAAAGATAAAAATCAACAAGTAGATAACCCTAATCAGAGATTAAATGCATGCAAATAAACACTTGCACACTTGCACCTCTAAGGTTAACTCCACTTGTTTCCTAAAAAATGGACATGTTATGCATGTGGGATGTCTTAGCAAAAACAAATCAAAAATACAAGATCATAGTCCCTTGATGACGCTACAAATGTTGCCTTACAAATGATCTTAATCCCTCAAAGAGAAATGTTAAGATATCTTACAACATTGTTATCATGACTATACGATGACCCACGCCCGTCCCTTTACATCCAAAGATAAGGCTTCTCACCAATCAATGGTAAGATAACAATATCAAAGGAAAGGAGAAATGAACAAAAGACTTTTGAGTAGGTAGAAATGTTCTTAGTTTCTTGCTCACTTTCAAAACAAATATTCTTGTTCACTTTCAAAACAAACACTTCAATACAAACACTTTCAAAACAAGCACACACCATACACTTTCAAAACATGAAATATTTTCAAAAGTCCAACACTTTGTACACATTCTCGCTGAAACGAGAATAATTACAAAGTTTGCCTAAATGAAGGCGCCTTTTCAAAATACTTTCAAAAACCACCACAAAGAACATTTTCAAACAAAACAAGTGATCTAGCAAGCAACTAAGATCCCATAGATAACTATGGATGAAAAGGGTGCTAACACCTTCCCTTTTCATAATCTACCCCTCGAACTCAAGAAATAATCTCAAAGGTCTTTCCAGTTCTTTTCAACCTTTCCTTTTGGATAAAAGAAAAGTCGGTGGCGGCTCTTGCTAACCGAAACAATTGCGATAAACGCAAAACATACCAAGTCAATTCTCCCAGCGTATTATAACATGCGATCACATAAACATTTTCTGGCATTTCTACAACACTTGTTGTCATAGACTGTGACAACTCTCCATATCCTATGAGCGCAGACATAGTCAGAAAATACTACGCATGAAAAAGAGCTTCTAGGTTGACAAGACTATGCAAAATTAAGGACATCCCAGCGAACCAAAAGAGTTCGGGCAAAAATTAGGGATATATACAAAAATTGTACACCCGACAAGTAGAAAACCTAAAAAGGAGGCTTGAGAAAAAATGGTATTCCGGTGGCTAAAAACCTGAAAGGACGGTCCAGACAAAAGTTAGGGATTAAAAACGTAGGACTATGTCCCTTCATCTTGTCATTTGTTTATCAGTAAAAGACTTATCATCCTGATCAGCGTTTACCAAGCACCCCAGGAGTTGGGATAACACTCAAACCATCCACAAAGTCTCTGCAGGTACTTTCTCCAGCAGGTACAGAAGCGGGGGCATATTACTAAAAAGTCGCCGCCATATCCTCAGCTTACAACCTAGTGATGTCAGGTGTTCTTGTATCTCCGACAGAATAGGAATTTCCAACTACTGCTCCGACGTCACATTTTCCCCAGTAAATTCGTCAAACTTCTCAGGATTCCCCAATAGGATTTCACAAAATCCTCAGGTAGTGCACAGAGCTTTCCTTCCCTAACAGAGTTTATTTCTCTAACAACGGAAGATCATCTCCCAGCAGTTCATCTTCAACAAAATCTGAAGACCTACATTCTTCATCGCCAGCTGCAATCAGGGATTTATTTTTCCTAATTCAACAGCACTGCAATAGAACAACTGATACATTCACATATTGCATTCATATATCATTCTACAAATGTAATAGCATCTGCAGTACAAATGCATACATGCCAATCTCATTTATTTTGAGAACACCATTACATAATGCATTTCATACATCATGACATTGCATACAGCTAATGCTTTACCTTTTCAGGAAAGATCAATCAACAAATATTTATCATCAACAATTTTCAACGGGTCCAGGATTAGCTCCTGAAACAAAACAAAGTAATCATCATGAAGCAATCTTACACGCGCTCATCATGAAGCAATCTTACACGGGTTTCTTCTGACTTTCAAATACAGCTTTACACGGGCTCATCCTAAAGAAGTCTTATACGGATTCCTTCTCATTCTGAAGTAACCCTACCCAGGTTCCTTCTCACAATCTCCAGATGCAAATTTACACAAACTCATCTTGAGGCAACTCTACCCAGGTTCCTTCTCTGGAATTTCCAGATGCAGTTTTACACGAACTCATCTTGAAGAAACCCTACCCAGGTTCCTTCTCATAATTTCCAGATGCAGTTTTACACGGACTCATCCAGAGGCAACCCTACCCAGGTTCCTTCTCACAATTTCCAGATGCAGTTTTACACGGACTCATCCTTAGGCAACCCTACCCAAGTTCCTTCTTAAAATTTCCTTATGCAGTTTTACACGCACTTATCCTGAAGCTGCCCTACCCAGGCTCCCTCTCATATATCTCCTAAAACAGTCCTACCCAGGTTCCTTCTCATACACTTCCAGATGAAGTCTTACCTGGACTCATCCGGAAACAGTCCTACACAGGTTTCTTCTTATACATTTCCAGATAGCAGTTAATTTCATTCTCCCCAGCAAATAAAGACGCACGCATACTCCACCAAGGACGCCTTGTCTATCGAAGGACATCTACACAGCTTGCCTCCAAGAAAGCCCAGAAAGTTGCACCAGCCATCCCATATTCAGGATTCCAAATCAAAGTATCTTCAGTGGGTAAAAGCTTTTAATCTTATTCAATCTACAATGTAAACTCATGTGGATTGCATTTTCATATTATTCTTGTTATTTGTAAATGGTTTAAGAAATCGAAACTCATGGCATAGACATTTGTAAATCAAAGCAGTCCAGAGTTTCACTTTTCGTTTGGCCCTGAAACTAACAAAACTTACAGGATTCAAATGTTAGTTTTCCTTTATCTAGATTGAACAATTAGCTCAGATGGTAAATGAAGGCGTGCGCTGGATGGAGGACCTGGGATTCTAATCCCAGGTCAGGCATTTTCATTTTCTTTCTAACATGTAATATGCAGATCTGATACATACAATGGCTAGGCGCTCATCATACACCATCAGATTATCACCATCAGATCATAACTGATCCAGATCTAAGCGCGTCAACATTCAAATCCATGGTGCATCCTCTGGAGGTCAGCGGCGCTGAATCCCACGCTGACTCTGGGTTTGCCATTTTCTGGGCCTAACATCAGCACCCCCTAATTGCTGATTAACACCCAGGCCCATGTTTTGATCCTTTTATTTATTTTATTTTCTTTATTTCTTTAAATTTTCATTTTTATTAATTTAAAAAAAAACATAAAACCTTAGGATTAGTTTTTTTAAATTTAATAATTAATTTATGAATGAATTAATTAATTAAGTTTAACTTTTCTTCAAAAAAAAAATTAAAATAAGTTAGAATTTAGGTTTAATTTCCTTAAAAACAAACAAAAAAAACTTAGATAATTTTCTTAATTAAATTTTATTTATCTAAATAAGTTAAAGGATAATTAATTTAGTTGTTTTTTACAGAAAAATTCAAAAACAATAAAAAGATTTTATTCTTAGGATTTTAATCGTCCTTTTATTTCGCGTGCATTATTTATTTTCCCATTTATTTATACTAATGTAATTGCCTAATGGATGTAATAGATTAACTAGTACTCTTTACTACTTTCTTTATTTTCCTTCCCCCAAATTTTATGACATGTAAATATCCTCCTCCCCGAAGTTTTGTAATAGCGTAGGATTTACTTTCCGCACTTCATATTTTCTGCATAATATTACTGTTAGTAAGTAGGATTGTATGACAAGATCTGAAAGCAAACGGTAGAACACCTAAATGTTTAAGGATAAATAAATGAAACATAACACACTCACACATGCGTACCTCTAGGGTACCCCCACTTCGGT
Source organism: Vicia faba (assembly GCA_948472305.1). Lineage (NCBI taxonomy): Eukaryota > Viridiplantae > Streptophyta > Magnoliopsida > Fabales > Fabaceae > Vicia > Vicia faba. The sequence goes on from OX451739.1 coordinate 1,048,775,485, forward strand.
TGCCTTCAGAAACAGTCACAATTCTCGAAACGTGAGAATTTTTAGTGGTTGTCCTTTAGTTCAAGAGATCACAATCCCTCGATTACCCTTTCGATGTCACCTCGGTTAAAAAGTGATCTTAGAACATTAGGACAATTACTAAAAGTTCTTGCCCAGTTTCCTTAGTGACCGTAAACGTCCATTCGATAGTCCCTCAACATCCAACGATAGGGCTACCTACTCACCAATAGTAGGATAACACTATCTAAAGGAAAGGAGGAAAAGAACACCTTTTTCGAGTAGGTAGATAACTGCTAAGTGTCGCACGCGCAAAATCAGAGCTAAGAGATGAACTCAATTGCGACAGTGATGATATATAAAGAAATGTAGCGGTAAAGATTTGAGATTAAGCCATCAATTGACTTATTTCAACACAATGAAGTCTCCACCGCACTTTATTGTTTCTAAAGGGAAATGGGAAAAAAGAGAACAAAACCCACAATGAAATAAAAGATCAGAGGTCAAGGTACGGGGGTCGATTATGCAAAGGGAGGGTATTAGCACCCTAAGTATCTACGGTACTCCACATGATCCACTTTGTTTGGTTTCTTTTAAAAGGAGTGTTATGTAAAGGTTTACTTGCTAAAGGAAAAGAATGAATGAGTATTTGCAAACAAAATAAAATGAAATGTTTTTTATTATTTTTGTTGCTCGCCTTGGGTCGTAAGACTTAGTTCCTACGTAGTCCCTCGTGCAATGGGAAAGTCAGAGCACCGTAGTTTAGCTAGAAAAGACTTATCTATTGGTTGATTTTAAACAAAGAGACAAGTCGTCATTGTTAGGAGAGAAATCTCGACTAACACCCACAAGGTGTGAGAGAGATGGACCATGCGTCAGCAAGAGTGAGGGTTTAAGAACGCCTCTAGTACTCAAGTGGAAAAGTTGACACCTTTATAACCATGGGGATAGGATAATGTTGCTCGACTATCAATGAATCATGTCTCATTTTGAAAAAAGTTTTAAAGGGTAAAGGTGCTCGAGTGTACAAAAGAATTTGAATGAGTTGAAGTGTTTTTGTTAATTTTGAAAGATGTCAAAGTATGATTAAATGAATTGAAGTTTGTTTAAAGAAAAGAAGTTTTAAAAGAGAAGGCACTCGACAAGGTCGAGGTTTATTATGAAATCGGTTTGAGTTTATAAACAAAGAAGATTTTGAAAAAGATGAGAAGATTTTTAAAATTAAAGAAGATGGGAGGAGGTGAAGGGACTATCCTAAAGCATAAGGTAAAAGCTAAGGAGAAGAACCATCTAACCAACAAGAAGCCAATACTTGACATTATGGGTCAAGATAGAATTCCCATTCTTTGGATTGAAACCAAGCAAGGATACCAAACCTCTTGAGAAGGACCAAACTTCAAATGTATGAAGTCTTCGAAAAATCGGGCAGAGTAACGGTTGTATAAAGATGAATTCCAGATTACATACAACGTATGTAATCACAATAACCTGCACACAAAACAAACAAATAACCCAACGTCTTGAGGTAAACCTCGAGAACTGCAGACAAAATATCAATTAAGGTCACAAGGTCTCCAACATAGTCCAAAGTCTCTAATCCTAAGTCTAAGAAGTCCAATACTCCATAATGCAAAGGATAGTAACCTAGTAGTCCAAGTATCATTAATGTTTTTTATGGTTCTTGTTGATTATTAAGTGTCTTTAAAAGGAAAAAAAAGCTCAAGTGAGCAAAATAAAAATGACATAAATGTAAATGCTCAAGTGAGCAAAGATGAAAATAGCATGAAATGTAAATGCAAAAAGTAAATGGTACATAAAGTAAAGAGCATAAAATAAAAGTATAAAATAAAGTCAATTGTTAGAAATTAGTGGTTAGTTGGATGACCATCTTGAAACTTGCATTTGGAACTCATTAGAGGATTGGTAGAACTAAAGCCTCCACACAACAAGTTAAATTTGCTTTTTTTCAAGTATATCATCCATTTTGGAATCCTAAAAAAGTAACATTTAATGATCAATGATGTTTAAGTGATCCGCGTTGACCAAAATTGATGAAGATCCATTAGAGGATTGGTAGAACCAAAGCCTCCACACAATGAGTCTCAAGGTTATTGGATCAAAGAGATCAAATTAACATACTTGGGCTTGCAAACATAGGTTTGGGCCACAAATGATCATTTATTCGAATCGGGATAAAATTTAGCACTATGTTAAGCAATCGTAAGTGGACTTATGTAGAAGTCGCACCTATTTTAAGGCCGGTCAATAGCAATCTATGTACTTCATGTTTGGATAAATGATATAGAGATCATCATCCCTTAACATGTAGCACAATTAAAAAATAAAGGGATAAGATGAAGAGGGAGGGGAATGATAAGCTAATTTGGATCACTACCTCAAATTTCTTTCAACTTTAAATTCAATCACTCATCTAGATGGATTAAAGCACTAAACATATCATTAATCCAAAGCACCAAATATGAATAAAATAATTAACTCTTTGGTAGATTTGAATTTATGAACATTTATCCAACTTCATCTACACCACAAAGTCCATTGAATTTAAAGATAAATTGGATATTTAAAATTGCAATCCAAACCAACAATCAAAAGGAGTGAGTAGAAAAAGCATTTTGGATCAAAGCTTCCCCAAAATAAGGCAAAAAAATTCATTTTGTCTCTGTGCAAATCGATTGCACTACAATGCAAATCGATTTGCACAGTGAATTTTTCAAAAAATTAAGCAAATTTCACTTTGTGCAATAGATTGCACTGTTACAGCTATTGATTGCACACTGTTACAGACAACAAAACAACATTTTAAAAGGCCAAATCCTTGTTCAAAATTTCCATCAAACACCTTATGATCATGGATTCAATTGAGCAAGAAAATTCCATCAAATTATGAGAAAATATCACCAATCGAATCACAAAACAATGCTCAATGAATCAACCCAAAGATCAACAAGAGATCACATTGTGAAAGATGGAAAGTTTGACTCTTTTGTGAAGGTAAGATTGGAAGTTTGATTCTTCAACACGAAGAACTCTGCCAAATTTGCTTGGGAAGAAAATGTCTTGAACCAAATTTGTCACACTTGTAAATTGTATTGAACTAATGATCTTCTGAGGAAGAATATGGAGAGCTGCTTGGGGATTTGTCCCAGATTAGCTGACTGTTGAGGATAAAATGATCCTGGCTTCAGTCAAAATTTGTTGGAAATGAGTTGATCATGGCTTGAGCTTTGAAATGTTTGTTGGAAATAAACTGATCATGGCTTCAGTTTTGAAATGACTATTGGAGATAAACTGATCATGGCTTCAGCTCTGAAATGATTGTTGGAAATAAACTGATCATGGCTTCAGTTCTGAGATGACTCCTGGAATAAATTGATCATGGCTTCAGTTCTTGAAATGACTGTTGGAAAGGAATGCCCCAGTATGGGTCTTGAAAATGATCTTCTGGATGACAATTTCTGAGAAAAATCGCACTGAGCAACAAATATTGAATTGATTCGCAAATGGACCTGGAAGATACTTGCCCCTTATAGGGTCACTGACCAAGTTTTTCAGCTGTTTGAAATTCCTTGATGAGGAAAGCTTGTTTGCAAGCAAAATTGTTTATTCAAACATGGTAATTTTAATGCAAAAATCATGCAAAAGTTTTGAATTCAAAATCATTTTTGAAATGATGTTATTGGTGTATGGAAAATGCATCACTGGTTAAAACACAATGGTTTATACTTTTAAAGTGAAAGAGAAAGCAAAGGTATGATACCAAAACAAATGATTCGCAAAAGATCTTAGGAATCATTTTATGCAACCTTGTTGTAGTATGCTTTCAAATGAAACCTGGCTTCAATTAGGTCTTTTAAGGGTTGTAATATGGTCTGATTCACGGTTTAAGAAATAAAGGATAAAGGCTCAAAGTTTATCTGTACCCAACCCAACTTCGTGATGTTCTTCAATCCTACGTTCAATTAATTCAGAATATACATTCAGGTTCCAAGAGAGTTTGGAATTGCACTAATGGCGGCAATGACGATGGCTAGAAGCTAATGGATTCTTAAGAATGACCGTCATTTCTTCTTACATTATTTTGTTGTTTTAAGGACTTTTGTCAACTCTGGTGGAGAATTTTGAGGATTTGAAGACCTCTTCTGATTGAATTTATTATTCCCAACTTTTGCCTGAACTGTTTCATTTAGAATTACAGTCAGCGGGATGCCCCAGTTTTTTTGCCTGGGTCTCCTTCATAAGTTCTGACTTAGCAGTTTTTTGGATTATTTTTCAATCTTTTTTTTTCTTTTTTATTTTTGGAAAGATAATGACTACCTTTCTCAATGATTACGTGGAACCATCTGTGTCATTTTTGGTTTAAGAGCATCTTTGACACTTCTTGTTGTGTGTAAAGGAAAGCTTGATCGTGACCTTTGTTGAAAGTTGTCTTGCACGATTTCTCTTGTAATTGAATGCACAACCAAATTAACTGAGAACTACCCATCCCCAGGTTAAGATTGCGGGTTTTTTCGTATAGAAAGAAACTCCAACTTCTAGGCTCAAAGGAGTGAACGAGGGATTAACTTCCTTATTGCTCCGGTGTTTGGGAGTTGAAACAATGCATGTATATCCTCAGCAAAGTTTTATTCGAAAGCATACCAGCAATAATTATGGGTATTTCGTTTTCATCATCCTCCCTCAAATCTTTTCATAAACAAAAGCTTGATAAAGGGAGTAAACAAAACGTGTTTTTGAAAGCATGTAAATGAAAATGATTTGAATCAAAACATTGCAATGCTCTTTTCATTAAACTTAACATGAAAGTATAAACAGTATTTGAAAGCAACAATTTTAACATAAACAAGGGAAAATGCAAACAAAAAGAAACATGGCCTAGTGACTAATCAGTAACAAGGATTAGATGTCCTGTCTGAAACACTGGCTTTAGGAAGTGACTTTTGAGGGTACCCCGACTCAGTCTTCAGCCACTTTGTTTTGGCAAAGGATTGTTAATAACATTAGGACATGCCTCTTTGAAAATGAGAATATTTTCTTTCACTAGTTCTTGCACTCTGTTTTTCAATTCATAGCAGCTCTCTAAATCATGACCGGCAGCTCCCTGATGAAATTCACAGTGAAGGTCAGATCTGAACCCGGTTGGAGGAGGATTTCAAGGAACCAGAGGCCTAGTCGTAATCAAGCCCCTCTGCACCAATGCAGGATACAATTCAGTGTAATGCATAGGGAAGGGATCAAATTGAGCCCTATTCCGATTCTGATTTTGCACAATATTCTGTTGTTGAGGAACCTGAACTGGTTGAGCATTGACCACAGGAGTAACAACCGCTACATGTGATTGATCAATATATTGAGGCCTGCGGCGAGGTTCTCTTCTCTCAGTCGAGATAACATTGGCTTCTACCTCTTTCTTCTTCTGAAAGTTCCCAAGGTATTTCTTTGCACCATTAGAAGATTCAGCAGCTTTAGACACTTTACCATTCTATATTCCTTCTTCTAATCTTTGGCCGATAGTCACCAGGTCTGTGAAGCTGGAGGACACACTACCAATCATCTTCTTCCAAAAGAAAGGGGACAAAGTATCCATGAACAAACCAGTTAACTATTTCTCTGCCAGAGGTGATTCAACTTGAGATGCCAATTCTCTCCATCGTTGAGCATATTCCTTGAATGATTCTTTCTCATTCTGAAACATATTTTGCAGTTGGCAACGGTCAGGTGCCATGTCAAGGTTGTATTTGTATTGCTTTATGAAAGCATCAAAAAGATATTGGAAGCATTGGATACGACCTTTCTCAAGTCCCATATACCATTTCAATGAAGCTCCACTCATACTATCTTAGAAACAATGGATAAGAAGCTTGTCATTCTTTGTGTAAGAAGATATCTTTTGAATGTACATCACCAAATGAATTTTTGGACAAGTGTGCCCCCGGTATTTCTCAAAATCGGGAGTCTTGAACTTTGCAGGCATACCCAGATCAGAAACTAGGCACATGTTTTAAGTAGCAATACCAAAGACATCATTACCTTCCATAGCTCGGAGTATATTCTCTAAAGTTTGATATTTTTCTTTGAACTTTTCCAACTCACCAAAGTCTTCTTGACTTACACATCGAGGACTGGCAGCATGGTACTTAAAGAGAGGATTCCCAAAAGCAGCTTGTGCAGCAGGTTGACGAGAAGCAGTATGAACGATTGGCTGAGGTTCAGCAAAAATTGGAGCCTGAAAGACTGGTCGGGAAGACTAGCCAACCATTGAAGTAATTGCAACAGGGCGAGAGTATTTATGAGGTAATCCAAACTCTAACCATGTAGTGGATGTATGTTGGATAGGTTGAGTGTCAACGGAAGCAGTTGGGATTTCAGATATCACAGTCCTTTGAGTTGGCTCTCCTCTGGTAATCAGGACTTGCAACATCTCAGTAAGTTTGTCCATGCCTGACTTTAACTCATTGATTTCCATTCTGACTTCCATGTTGTGTTGTTCTTGGCGTTCCATTCTCAATCTGACAGCAACTCTAGTCCCGTAGTTGTGTTGAGGAATCAGCTTAACGGTAGATGACTAACTGGAAGAAAGAAGCAACTGGGAATAAGATCCTAAACAACCTGGATGTATGCAGAATGATGCAGAGGATGCAAATGATATGCAATGTTATGCAATGCACTGCACAGTAACAGGATCACGTGGTTTAGAGTCACGAGCCTAGAGTCAAAGGTACAACCCATAAGGTATGGACTAACGGTTATCACCTGCCGAACAAGTCTCTAAGAGTTACCAGAGTCTACATCCTTCCTTCAGATATTACCAACGTCCCGATTAACTCGGTAATTAGAAATATGCTCAGGAAAAACTCGTCCGAGCATAGCATCGCGTGACAACCATTTTCGGATTACTTTGTTATAGCTTCCACACTACACCTAAAAGGCCAAGATGAGTTAGGTATTCTACGGTCCTCAGCTTCAGACGGCTCCCAGGTCGAAAGCAGTACATTTTCCCGATTACTCGGTAAACGACACTACAGTCAAAGGGGCCTCCACTGAGTGGGGGATCTCATGTCTTCTTTTTTGGGATTACTCCATCAAAGTTAACATGACTATACTGCCCGTCCTATCTTATGTTTGCCCAAAGTCTGGGTAGAAGACTTATAAGAAATCACTAAACCCCTTTAAACCAGGAAAATCCATACAAACATATATACAGAATAATTGGAAGTAATAAACAACAAGTAAAACAATATATACACACTCATAGAGTAGAAACAAACAAATCTAGGATTGACCCACTTTGGAATGGACCAACAATAGGTCAATTTGTCCCCAGTGACGTCGCCATTATGTCTCACGCGTAAAATCAGAGCTAAGAGATGAACTCAATTGCGACAGTGATGATATGTAAAGAAATGTAGCGGTAAAGGTTTGAGATTAAGCCATCAATTGACTTATCTCAACACAATGAAGTCGCCACCGCACTATATTATTTCCAAAGGAAAACGGGAAAAAAGCGAACAAAACCCACAATGAAATAAAAGATCAGAGATCGAGGTACGGGGGTTGGTTATGCAAAGGGAAGGTATTAGCATCCTAAGCATCAACGGTACTCCACGGGATCCACTTTGTTTGGTTTCTTTTAAAAGAAGTGTTATGTAAAGGTTTACTTGCTAAAGGAAAAGAATGAATGAGTATTTGCAAACAAAAGAAAATGAAATGTTTTTTATTATTTTTGTTGCTCGCCTTGGATCGTAAGACTTAGTGCCTACATACTCCCTCGTGCAATGGGAAAGTCATAGCACCGTAGTTCGGCTAGAAAAGAATTGTTTGTTAGTTAATTTTAAACAAAGAGACAAGTCGTCATTGTTAGGAGAGAAATCTCGACTAACGCCTACAAGGTGTGAGAAAGATGGACCATGCATCAGCAAGAGTGAGGGTTTAAGAACGCCTCTAGTACTCAAGTGGAAAAGTCGACACCTTTATAACCATGGGAATAGGAGAATGATGCTCTACTATCAATGAATCATGTCTCATCTTGAAAAAAGTTTTGAAGGGTAAAGGTGCTCGAGCGCACAAAAGAGTTTAAATGAGTTGAAGTGTTTTTGTTAATTTTGAAAGATGTCAAAGTCTGATTAAATGAATTGAAGTTCGTTTAATGAAAAGAAGTTTTAAAAGAGAAGGCACTCAACAAGGTCGAGGTTTATTATGAAAGTGGTTCGAGTTTATAAACATAGAAGATTTTGAAAAAGATGAGAAGATTTTGAAAATTAAAGAAGATGGGAGGAGATGAAGGGACTATCCTAAAGCATGAGGTAAAAGCTAAGGAGAAGAACCATCTAACCAACAAGAAGCCAATACTTGACATTATGGGTCAAGATAGAATTCTAATTCTTTGGATTTAAACCAAGCAAGGATAGAAAACCTCTTGAGAAGGACCAAACTTCAAATGTATGAAGTCTTCGAAAAATTGGGCAGAGTAACGGCTGTATACAGATGAATTACAGATTACAGACAAATTATGTAATCACAATAACTTGCACACAAAACAAACAAATAACCCAATGTCTTGAGGAAAACCTCAAGAACTCCAGAAAAAATATCAATTAAGGTCACAAGGTCTCCAGCATACGCCAAAGTCTCTAATCCTAAGTCCAAGAAGTCAAATACTCCATAATGCCAAGGATAGTAACCAAGTAGTCCAAGTATCATTAATGTTTTTTATGGTTCATGTTGATTATTAAGTGTCTTTAAAAGGAAAAGAAAAGCTCAAGTGGGCAAAATAAAAATGACATAAAAGTAAACGCTCAAGTGAGCAAAGATGAAAATAGCATGAAATGTAAATGCAAAAAGTAAATGGTACATAAAGTAAAGAGCTTAAAATAAAAGCATAAAATAAAGTCAATTGTTAGAAATTAGTGGTTTGTTGGATGACCATCTTGAAACTTGCATTTGGAACTCATTAGAGGATTGGTAGAACCAAAGCCTCCATATAACAAGTTGCATTTTCTTTTTTTCAAGTATATCATCCATTTTGGAATCCTCAAAAGTAACATTTAATGATCAACGATGTTTAAGTGATCCGCATTGACCAAAATTGATGAAGATCCATTAGAGGATTGGTAGAACCAAAGCCTCCACACAATGGATCTCAAGGCTATTGGATCAAAGAGATCAAATTAACATACTTGGGCTTGCAAACATAGGTTTGGGCCATGAATGATCATTTATTCGAATTGGGACAAAATTTAACGTTATATTAAGCAATCGTAAGTGGACTTATGTAGAAGTCGCACCTATTTTGAGGCCGGTCAATAGAAATCTATGTACTTCATGTTTGGATAAATGATATAGAGATCACCATCCCTTAACATGTAGCACAATTAAAAAAGAAATGGATAAGATGAAGAGGGAGGGGCATGATAAGTTAATTTGGATCACTACCTCAAATTTATTTCATCTTTAAAATCAATCACTCATCTAGATGGATTAAAGCACTAAACATATCATTAATCCAAAGCACCAAAAATGAATTAAATAATTCACTCTTTGGTAGATTTGAATTGATGAAACTTTATCTAACTTCATCTATACCACAAAATCCATTGAATTTAAAGAGAAATTGGATATTTAAAATTGCAATCCAAACCAACAATCAAAAGGAGTGAGTAGAAAAAGCATTTTGGATCAAAGCTGCCCCAAAACAAGGTAAAAAATGCATTATGTCTCTGTGCAAATCGATTGCACTACAATGCAAATCGATATGCACAGTGAAGTTTTCAAAAATTTGAGCAAATTTCACTTAATGCAATCGATTGCACTGTTACAACAATTGATTGCACGCTATTACAAACAACAAAACAACATTTTAAAAGGCCAAATCCTTGTTCAAACTTTCCATCAAATACCTTATGATCATGGATTCAATTGTGCACGAAAATTCCAACAAATTATGAGAAAATAGCACCAATGGAATCACAAAACAATGCTTATTAAATCAACCTAAAGATAAACAAGAGATCACATTGGAAAGATGGAAAATCCAACTTACCAAAGGTAGATCTAGAGAATTATCAACATAACTTCAAGAATTTGCTTCAATTCAACCATAAGAATCAATTGCCCAAGCTTGGATGTAGAGAATTGATGAATAAAAAGTGTTTAGATGAAGGTTTAGCTCAAAGATTAGTAAGCTTCAATGCAAAACTTACTAAATTTTTGAAAATGGAGCTTTGAGTGGATTTGATGGATGGAGAGAATTGAGAGATTTTTTAGCAAAGTGATTTTGGCTATCAAAAGCTTGAAATTTGAATGAAATGAGGGCTCTATTTATAGAGTTTAGGATTGGGATTAGTGGTAATTTGGTAATTGATTCTTGGAGCCAAAATTTGAATTAATGATAATTCTTTCAAAAAATGATGAAAAATTGGAGCCAAAATTTGACAAGATTGAAATTGCTGATTTTTTTCAAATTTTCACGCTGTGCCATCGATTTGCACAGTGTATTTTTTCAAAAATTGCGCAAAATGCACTTTGTGCAATCGATTAAACTCTAGGAGAAATCGATTGTACAGTGAAAAAAATTTAATTCTTTTTCTTTGCAAATAGAGATTTTAGGGAAATAATACCGGAAAACCTTATTTGCCATATGCTTCGACTCGGTACCTACAAAACACAAATTACCACTTGTTGTACCCCAAAATTTGCCCTCCTATATTTTCCAAGACATTTCAAGAATAGTCTCCAAGTTGCTCAAGATTGCTCAAGAGTTGGACAGTCAAGTCATCTCCTAAGGCATTCAATCTCAAAATTAGGGTTTTGTGTTTCATCAAGGTCCTTACATCCAAATGACCTCAAGTTCTCCCCAATTTCCTAATATGTTCACAAGTTCATCCATGTCAAATTTCAAGCCTTGCTGAGGAAGTTTGGTCAGTCAATTGCTCAAGAGGCCCAAAAATCGACTGTGCTAGGGCAACAGTCAACTGTGACCTACAAATAGTCAAACCTCAAGATTTTTTTTCAACATTCTCATTTTGAAGGATAATTCATCATTTGATCAAGGGTTGATCATGATTCATCAAGGATTTCTCAAGATTCATCAAGATTCAAAAGTTGTTAAATTAGGGTTTTGCAAGAAAAGTCAACTCAACTTTAACCAAGCATAACTTTCTCATACTTTATGAGAAATGACCCATCCAAATCTCATTTTCAAGAGGATGCAATTTTATACAATCCATATTCACACCCCAAGATCAAGAAATGCACTCACAAGAAGTTACAAATTTGGACATTATAGGTCATTTTTGAAAGTCAACAAAAAAACCTTTTTTCCAAAGCTTATAACTTGAGCGTGGAATTTCCGAATGCGATGAGACCAAAAGGGTGGGTTAGAGGATATCTCAAGGTTTCTAAAAAGTCCAAGAACACCTCTAAAAGTTCAAAATTGAAGAAGTTATGCATTGTTGAAGTTGGGCTTTTTTCCAAAATTGCCAAAAGTCAACTATCCTCAAAACTTCAAATTTTGTCAAAAGGGCCCACTTTTTTCCACTTGATTTGATCTTGTCACACCACACACGTGTCCTATCTTCAGTCTTGTGTCCATTCATTGATTTTTCTATTTTATTTGATTTTTATTAATTTAATTCATTTTAAATCAATTTAAATCTAAATAAAATCCAAATATTGATGAAATAGGATCTTTTTGATTGATACAATTTTCAATTATCATCATGGACAAGATCAAACTCGTATCAAGCCATGTTATGAACAAAATATTGGATTTGGGACATTTTTGGAAGCTTTGTAATGGAAGATCATATCAAATCCAAAATCATCAATGCACAAAGATTGGATCCACAAAACTTGACCTAATGCATTGCCTTATACATATACAAACCAAAGGCACACGATTAAAGACCTAGAGGATGCACAATCAGAAAAAACCAAAACTTGGAAAAAGCTTGAAAAGTTGGAAACTGAAATCACATCTGGAGGCCAATTCAACACAAAAACTCAACGTGGTTCTCTTGCTAGACATCCACCGAATCTATTGCAATCAAAAGCCAAGCGATTCATCACCTAAAACGCACTGTAAGTCTCCCTGAAAACCGACCTGTACATGAAATCGTATTCACATATTCATGCGTTTCCTTGCTAAAATCTTTGCACAATCATGCTAATCGGTCCATTTAGAGACTTTCTGCATTAACCAATTGAGTTTTCATGGCCTGTAATGCAATACCCGAATCTAGGGTTTTTGTTTCTTGTTTTTAGGCGTTTGAATTTCAGGCAAAATTGAGGCAAATAATGGACAGGGATGAATTCAGGAGGAAGAGACGAGCATGATGATGGTCTCAGAATTCGTTTCCATAGCCTAGAGAAGATTTTAGGAGACACCCATGGATTTAGCTGCGGATAAAAATCCGCAGGTAAATATCCAGGGTTCATTGGGGAAGACGATGACGCGTCCCTTTCTAATTGGCCCATTCAAAATATTCGCGCTTATTTTTTTTTATTTCAGGCATAATAGTGGTTTTCACATATTATTTTCTTTTCTTATCATATTAACAACAAAAGCAGAGTGGCATGGTGGTAGGTGCGTTGTTCAGTGACTCATGGGACCTGGGTTCGAATCCCAGGTCCCCCAATGCATTTGTTTCATTTTTCTTCAGGTTATTCCATGTGATTTGCAAAGTGTAGTCCACCATACGCCTTCAGATCTCAACGTGCCAGATGGCCTCCAGGCCAAATCTGATGGTCTAGTGGGGAGATCCATCATGCACTCCAGACAGCGCACATATGGAGAATCAACAAAGTCAACCCAGGCCAGCGCCTGTTGGGCCACCAATTCGCTATTCTCACCATCAATCTGGGCCCAACCCCCCCCCCCCCCCCCATTGGGTTATTTCTAAATTCTTTTTATTTCTTTTCTTTCTTTTATTTAATTATTTGGTATTATTATTTTTATTATTTAAATCACTAACCAATAAATTATTTTCCTCATAAAATCAAAAACACAAAAATATGTTTTATTTATTAAAATTAAACTCATGACTTTATTTTTGTAAATAAATTAATTCAATTTATTTAGTTTAATTAGATTTAACTTTTAATATCTTTTTGCAATATTTAAAATCAATATAGAATATTAGGTTTTTACTAACTTTAATCCAATTTATTTTATTTCTTCAAATACTCAAAAAATCCAAAAAATATCTTTTTTAAATTAATTTATTTATTTATTCAATTAAATTAGATCTAATTTCTTTTCAATTCAAAAAAATAAACTAAAAATGCCTTCTTTCAAAAAGGGTCAAAACCCTACAAAATGCGCCGTTTTAATTTCTCGCACGCGTACCATTTTATTCAATATTGTAATTGCTTCTGGAATGTAATAGCTTTAAATAGGACTTTAATTATTTTATCGCTTTCTTTTATTTTCTGCAATTTAATTTCAAGGGTTATTTTTGGCGATGTAAATACCCGACGCCTTGTAATAGTTTAGATTTAATTTCCGCAATTTAAATTCCGCAACTATACACTGTTAGATGTTTGATAATAGGGAATGCATGACAAGATCAAATGTATGAACTTAAAATCAACATAGCACACCCATGACATGTACAAAAGATAAAATTAACGGAAGTAACACACTCGCACATGCGCACTCTTAGGGTACACCTCACTCGGTTGCCTTCGAACGTGGTCATTGAGTATAGGAAGTTTTAGAGGTTGCCCTCTTGTCTAAAGATCATAGTTGCCTCGAAACGGTTGCCTCGGAAAAATGATCTAAGACATTAGGGTTACCGCTAAGGCGTCCTAACATTGCTTTAGTGACCACACGTCCCTTAATCGAATTGACCCTTAAAACTCCAACGACGACGCTACCTACTCATCAATAGTAGGATAACATTGTCTAAAGGACATTAGCACTGATTGATTCCTTTTTCGAGTAGGTAGATGGTTCTTAAAGTACTTGCTCCTTTCAAAACAAAACAAAACTTTTTCGCACTCACACCTTTCAAACAAAAAACTCTTTTCAAACCCACAAACACAAAGAAAAGCAAATTTTGAAAACACTTTGAGCAAGTACCTAAGAGCCCGTGGATAACCACGAATAGAAAGGGTGCTAATACCTTCCCTTTCTATAATCTACCCCCCGGACCCGAGAAACATCTCGAAAAAGGAATTTTTCTGTGCTTTTTTCCTTTCCTTGTTGGATAAAATAAAAGACGGTGGCGACTCTTGCTTACCGTGACATTTTGCGAAAACAAACGCAAAACGCGAACCAGCATTCCAAAGTAGTCAGTTCTCTTCCCACCGTATCACAGAACTGGCGACTCTTGACGGGGATGTTAATAAAGTGAGGTGTACCTTAGGATTAGATCATTGTGTTTTCAATTGTTTGCTTTGTATGCTTTATATTGGTGTGCTTGTATCGGAGTTACTATAGATCCTAACCCGGATCTGGGGGTACCCTTTAGGTAAGTAGCAATAAACTATGAGGGAACTATACGGCGTAGACCGATACGGTTGAAGCAGTAGCTACATTGGTGTGGCACTTTAGTCTGTACCGATATCCCTTGTGTTGGAACGAGGAGAATATGGGTCTTCTAAGGGGTCATTAAGCACCAACTGACCTTAGAACCTTTAAATTGACCAACTTGGCCATAAAACAGTAGCAGTATGCTACACTCATTGAGACTAAACTCTCGCGATGATTCCTGCTGCAAGAAAAGGTTGCTAAACTGGAATTATGACCGATTGAGGGTAGTCAGTGATATTGAGATCCTCTAGAACCCGATTACTATTTTTAGGACAGGTTTAAATCAACTGAACTGAAAGAGGGTAGTACCTAAGCTCCTTGCCATCCTGAAATCTAAGGGCTCTCTGTGTGACTTGTGTGCCTTTACCATGTTTGCTGTTTGTGGATACTTGTGGTGTGCTTACTATCATGACATCATGACATCATAACATTGCATACATCTTGCATTGGACTAACCTATTTTTCAAAGACAGGAGGGATTCATCTTTGTTCTGTTTTGTAGGTCATCATGATGCCCATGCGTAGGAATACCATCCAGATTAACTTTGTCCAAGTTCCTACCTTTCTTAAAGAGTTGGTTGCCAAGATTCCTGATACTACTTCCTTCCTCGGGAGACATGGTTATCTTCTCAGTTTGGTCACCTCCAAATTGGACAAGCAGATGATGAGTGTCCTAGTTTAGTTCTATGATCCGTTATACCATTGCTTTAATTTTCAAGACTATCAGCTGGTTCCCACCCTAGAAGAGTTCTCTGAGTTGCCCGATATCTCTGTTCTAGAGCAGACCCCATTTACTGGTTGGGAGAAGGTTCTTATGCCCGAAGAGATTGCTGCAGCCCTTCATTTGACCAAGGAAGAGGTAATGGCTAATTGGGAGACTAGAAGTGGAGCAAAGGGCTTTCTGACTAAGTTCTTGGTTGGTAAGGCTAACTATTTCTGGGATAGTCTAGACTTCAAGGCATTCGAGGATATTCTGGCTCTTCTGATATACGACTTGGTGTTGTTTCCGAACTCTGACTCCTTTGTTGATGTTAATGCGGTAAAGATCTTCATCTCTCGAAATCTGGTACCCACTCTCTTGGGTGACATTCTTCATCAGCTCTATGCTCGTACCACCCGAAAGCGGGGAACCTTGATGTGTTGTGCTCCCTTATTGGCAAGGTGGTTTATTTCGCACTTTCCCAAGTCAGTGCTGAAGAATAAAGAAGGCATGGGCTGGGCCTATAGGGTTATGTCTCTCTCGCATAATGACATTATCTGGAATCTCAAGGGTATGGATGAGGTGACTATTATTGATCGATGTGGGGAGTACCCTAATGTTCCATTGATAGGGACCCATGGGGGAATTTCTTACAACCCATGCTTAGCCTTACGTCAGTTTGGAAGATCCCGAAGAGAAGGACCTCATGAGCTGTTAATGCCTAGTATCATCTTTGACTTTCAAGGGGATAGCGACGAGCAGCGTCGCAGATTCATAAGGGCTTGGGATAGAGTTCACCAATCTGATCCACATGAGTTGGGTCCAAAGACTTCCCTTCCAATGGATCCATATCTCAGATGGGTCCATATCCGTGCCCAAAAGTTGGGTATGCCTTATGAAGCCGTCCGGCCTGTCACTCTTGAAGTTGCTAATAAAGAAGGGGTTCTTCCAACCATCCTCCATCCTTATATGCCCACTGACATTGGGGCACTGAAGAGATCTTGGATGCAACTGAGAGAAGAACGGGATTCTTACCGAGAGAAGTTCAACGATCAAGATCAGAAGATCCAGAAATTGACTAGACAGTTGGAGAACGAGCGGATTCTTAATGATTATGCCCGCACTGAGAAGAAGAGACCATGGGAGCGTTGATTGTCCTTTGTTGATTTCCTTTCCAGTTGATTATTTACTTTTCAGTATTTCTTTTCATGTAACGCCCTAAGGGCATCAGTTGAACAATTTGAATTCCAAAGTTTATCTAATAAAGTGTGTTTCATTTATTGTTTACAAATTTGAATCTCTCGATTGTCTTTGAAATCATAATCATACGCATTTCATCCCATGCACTCCATAACAGGTACCCATTACAGGTCTCTTATCTTCTTCAATATTTATTTCAGCACTCATCATGTCTGCTGAACCTTCAACTGAGCAAGCCATCAAGGCCCTCCAGACCCAGAATGCCCAATTCCAAGAGTTGTTCATGAATCTATCTAAGGGTCAGCAAGATCTGAAGACCCTGATTCTGAAAGAGAAGAAGAAGAAGAAGAAGAAGAGGATAATCATGTTTAACACTGGGCACAGGTTTGGAAACAGGCTTCAGAATGAAGTTGATTTGACCACCTCATCTGGAGGGAAAGATAGTCAGGAGGAAAGGAGGGCTCCTAGCCCTGTGGTATCCGACAACGAGACGGACTTTGACGAAGAACAGTATCCTCCGGCCGAGGATAGATACAAACAACTGGAAGACCGGTTGAGTGCTATGGAAGTTCAGAAAGTGCCTAGTCTGGACTTTGGTGATCTAGGTCTATCATCTGGGGTAGTGATTCCCCACAAATTCAAGGCGCCAGCCTTTGCTAAGTATGACGGAGTTTCTTGTCTGAAATTGCACCTCCGGTCATATGTGAGGAAGATTCAGCCGTACACCGCTGATAAGAACCTATGGATCCTCTTATTTCAAGACAGTCTCTCATGGACTCAGCTTGAGTGGTTCTACCAGTTGGACGGAGCCAGTATTCGCAGTTGGGAGGATTTGGCTACTGCTTTCTATAGGCAGTACCAATACAACTCTGACCTCGCTCCCACGCGTACTCAACTCCAGAGTATGTCAATGGGAACGGGTGAATGATTCAAAGATTATGCTCAGAAGTGGAGGGACGTCGCCGGAAGAGTACAACCACCCTTGGCTGATCGGGAGCTTGTGGACATGTTTCTGGGAACCCTGTCTGGTCCATTTTTCAACCATCTGATTGGAAGCTCTTCGTCTGGGTTTACAGAGCTTATTTTGACCGGTGAAAGGATTGAGGCTGGTATTAAGGCTGGGAAGATACAAAAGGGTGCTTCGTCGAGTACCGAGAAGAAGCCATTTAAGAAAGAGTCCAGCGTTGTCTACAGTTCAAGAAACCAGAATAGACCTGAACGCCGTAAAGCTGTGAATGCGGTTGTCATTTTAAAACCTGCTGGTGCTCCTCAGTACAACAATCAACAAAAGGACGAGAGACCTAAGAGGCAATTCACTCGTCTCAGCATGATTTTATCTCAGATTCTGCCACAGTTGCTGAAGACTAATCTGGTGGTTCTAAAGGAAGCCCTAAAAAATTCAAATACTACATCACCGAGGTATAACCCTAATGCCCGTTGTGCTTATCACTCTGATAGCCCGGGGCATAATACGGATGATTGCTGGACTTTGAAGAATAAGATACAAGACTTAATTGATGCGAAGGAGATTGAGTTTGAGGCGCCCGAGAGGCCTAATGTTGTGATTGCCCATATGCCCAAGCATGGGGTAAATGCTATAGAAGAAGATTTGTTCGTGGTTTCTGTGAATGATATTGTTACCCCTCTGTTGACTGTAAAGAAGAACCTTTCGCTAGCCGGTTTATTTCCGGGTTGTGATGAAGGTTGCCGTATGTGTTCTGTTCTATCTACCGGTTGTCCGCTTTTGAAATCAGGTGTCCAACGCCTGATGGATAGTAAAGATATTTTGTTTGAGAAGAGTGATGTTCATGTAGTCCGTACTGAATAAGTTGCCATTATCACCATCTTCGACAATTCTTCCAAGGCTCCCTCGAGGAAGCCTGTTAGAATTACATTTGTTCCAAGAATCGCACCTGCGATCATCACTGTTCCGGGGCCCATCCCATATACCTCTGATAAAGCTGTCCCTTGGCACTACAGGGCTGATGTTTTTTTTCATGGAGTTAAGCAAGAGTTGGACGCTGATACTGACATCAGAAATATTGTCGAACCTGCTAAAGTCACTCGCAGCGGAAGACTTTTCTCGCCTGATATCTCTCCACCAACTGTCTGAAGACCTGTTGTTATTACACCTGCCAGTGTACCTGCTACTATTCCTGTGCAAGTCCCTATTCTTACCCCTGTCGCCGAGTCATCTGACACTCGAGGCAAGGGGATCACCACTGATGTGCCTGCCCCGATGGAGGCACCAAAGACGATTACTGTTGAAGCTTCTAAACAAGAGATGGAAGAGATTTTGAATATCATCAAAAAGAGTGACTACAATGTAGTTGAACAGCTGGGGAAAACCCCATCCAAGATTTCTATGTTGTCACTGTTGCTGTGCTCAGAGGCCCATGCCAAGGCTCTGATTACCTTCTTGAAAACTTTCCACGTTCCACAAGAGACATCAGCTGATCAGTTTACAGATTGCATGGCCAATTTAACTACTGATAATGGGTTGGGCTTCTCTGACGCCGACTTGACTACTAAAGGGAAGAATCAAAATGATGCCCTGCATGTCTCCATTCAATACAGGGGCACTACTATTGCACATGTATTGGTGGATACTGGTTCCTCATTAAACATTTTGCCAAAGAAAGCTCTGGACCGGTTGGACTGTGAAGGGTTGGAGCTGAATCCAAGCAACATCGTTGTCAGGGCCTTTGATGGGTCTAAGAGAATGGTGCATGGAGAAGTTGATATTCCAATCAAAGTTGGTTCTCAGGTTTTCAATTCTACATTCTATGTGATGGACATTCGGCCATCTTATTCTTGTTTGCTGGGTCGTCCATGGATCCATAAAGCTGGGGCCGTAACCTCAACGCTCCACCAGAAGCTGAAGTACCCGGTCAAAGGAAAGATTATGACAGTACAGGGATAGGAAGAGTACATGGTTAGCCACCTCAACTCTTTCCGATCTGTAGAGATGGATGGGGAGTTCATTGAGACTCCATTTCAGCATTTTGAAGAGGTTCCCCAGACACTGGCATCAGCTGAGACTGTGGTTGAAGATTCTCCTATGAAGATGGCTTCCCTCAAGGATGCTCGGGCTGTTGTTGAGAAAGGTGGGTGTGCGAATTGGGGACAACTCCCTGATTTTACACAGAAGACTAACAAGTTTGGTTTGGGTTTCACTGCAGAAGCTCAAAGGGTTGTTCGGAATGCACGAATCGGAAGACCTCCCGTGTTCATCAGCAACTCGGGAGTGAATTCCATTGAAGACGATGTGGAAGAGTCTGAGTTCGACAGCTGGATCTATCCTATGACCGGTGGTGGACCAAGCAACTGGACAGCAAAGGACTTCATCCCTATTACTTTTGTTACCCAGTAATGGAAACTTTTTGTTTTGAATTTGTAACAGACAATGTTTTAGACTTTTCGGCCCGGTGTCTTACCCGGGGCACCGTGGATTCATTTGTGAGGACTTTTGTGTGTCATTTTCATATATCATTAATAAAAGCATTGGACGTTCTTGCATTTCAAATTTTGCGCTCCTTGTTTTTCTTTTTATTGCAAAACAACTATTTTACACACACTCACATATCATGATCCAAATCCACTCTGGATCCCACTGATTACGACCCTGTTACTTCCAGTTATGACTTCGAAAGTCCGATCAACTTAACCAAAGACGAAGGTGAAGATGATTGCGAAGTGCCTGGTGAACTTGCAAGACTGTTACTTCAAGAAGAGAGGGCCATACTACCTCCAAGATACCAATTCTGATGCCTCCAATTGCAGGAAGTCCATTGATCTCATACTTAAAAGTGCTGGATAATACAAAGAGGTGTGCTGGGGCAGCATGACGAGTCTGGCCAAAAAGAGCATGCTATTTATTGCTTTAGCAAAAAGTTTACCGACTGTGAGACCCAATACTCACTGCTCGAGAGAACTTGCTACGCTTTGGCATGGGCTGCTCGTCGACTGAGACAGTACATGCTGGCTCATACTATTCTTCTGATACCAAAGGATCTGAATGTCTTGACATCTCCTTGGCCTTTTGCAATGTGGGGCATTGATATGATCGACGAGATCAGACCTACAACATCCAACGGGCATCGTTTCATCTTGGTAACAATTGATTACTTTACAAAGTGGGTTGAAGCAGCTTCCTTTGCTACTGTAACCAAGAACATCGTGGGATGATTCATTCGGCATAATTTGATCTGTCGATACGGTGTACCAGAGAGGATCATTACGGATAATGGCACCAATCTCAACAACAAGATGATCACTGAGCTCTGCGAGCAATTCAAGATACAGCATCACAACTCTTCTCCTTACCGGCCGAAGATGAATGGGGTTGTCGAAGCAGCTAATAAGAACATTAAGAAGATTGTGCAGAAGATGACAGTGACATACAAAGACTGGCACGAGATGTTACCATTTGCTCTCGATGGGTACCGTACCTCAGCGCGGACGTCAACAGGGGCAACACCTTACTTTTTGGTATATGGTATGGAAACAGTCTTTCCCATTGAAGTTCAGATACCCTCTCTTCGGATCATGAAGGATACAGGTTTGAGCGAAGATGACTGGATTCAGACCCGGCTTGATCAGCTAAACATAATCGACGAAAAGAGACTTACTGCTATTTGTCATGGTCAGACGTACCAAAAACGGATGATCAAGGTATTTAACAAGAAAGTCAGACGACAAGAGTATCAAGTTGGGGATCTGGTAATCAAGCGCATTATCTTACCTCAAGGTGATCCCAGGGGTAAATGGACCCCTACTTGCGAAGGGCCATTTGTGGTTAAGAACATTTTCTCAGGAGGAGCTATGATTCTAACCACCATGGATGGTGACGACCTTCCTCACCCCATCAATGCAGACATAGTAAAAAGATACTACGCATAATCAGAGACCCGCTAGGTTGACTGCCCTAGGAAAAAATAAGGGCTTCCCGGCGAACCAAAAGGGTTCGGGCAAAATAAGGGATGAAAATGAAAAAATATGTATACCCAGCAAGTCGAAAACCTGAAAAGGTAGCTTGGGCAAAAATGGGTATCCCGGTGGACTGAAAACCCGAAAGGGCGGTCCAGGCAAAAACTAGGGATCAAAGCGTAACACTATGTCTCATTGGATCACCTTGCATCCAGACTTCAGTATCAACTATCAAGCTCGGAAGGAACTGATCAGTCAGATTCATCTTCAACCAGTAGCAAAGTGATGAGATGCTCGAGGACATAAAGGCAATAGCAGAGTTGGAACCCAGTGGGATTATTCACATAGCTGTTTTGTTCTCTTTTTCACAAATTGTGTAAATTCTTTTGTTCGGTGGCGTTCTCCTACTAGGACGTCAGCCTTTTGTACAAAAATGCCTATTTATAGCCCAAACTTCAAAATCAATGCAATTCATTTTCAAAGAAATTTCAAACTGTTTTTCCTTTATCTGTTTTGTCTTGTTAAGAACGTCCAAGGTTCATTTTTTGATATATGCATTTGACATTAATTGCTGCATAAATATTTACATGTGAAACAAAAGACGAATTACTGGTAATGTCAGAAACAGGGGCAATAGAATTGTCCGAACTGTATAGTTGCTCTGTCTATCAGGTATAAAGGTAGATTCAGCTGAAGAACATGGCTAAGGTACTTTCACTCCCCGCAGAGTAAGATAGTAATGGTAGCTCTCCCCCAGCTGAGACTTACAACCTTGAATGAATCAGCAATACTCTTCCCAAGCAGAGTTGGTCTACCATCAGCACTAAAAGGGTCTTAATATTCCCCAGCGGAGTATAAGAATATTCCCAGTAAGTATAAGAGTATCCCCGACAGTCTTAACGGAGTATAAGAATGTTCCCCGGCCGAATACAATATACCTCTAGCGGAGTCAATATTTCCCCAGCATGGTCTGAAAAAGCTTCCCCAACGGATTTGAATCATCATCCCCAGTAGGCTCTGGAAGTTTATCCCCAGCGGAGTACAAAATAAATCTCCCCAGCCGAGTTCAAAGAATCATTCCCAGCAGAACTCAGAGGTTTATCCCCACAAGAGTCTAACAGGGTTATCCCCAGCAAGTTGCAACTGAAAGATCATCCCCAGCGAAGTTCTTTCCTTTCACAAACAGGAATTCAATCCTCAACAGATTTAATATCACCAACAACGGTAATCCATCCCCAGCGGAGTTTATCATTGAAATCCCCAACGGAGCTTATCAGCGGAATCCCCAGCGGAGTTTATCGTTAAAATCCTCAGCAGAACATCTCTTCCCCACAGAGTAATTCCCCTCGGAGTAATCCCCTCATCAGTTTATTCCCCAACGGAGTTATCCTCTCCTACAGGTTTATCATCTTCTTTCATCATCCCCAGCGGAAACGAAGAATTCAACTCTATTCTCCAGCAGCTCCGGGATTTATTTTCCCCAGCTAAAACATCACATTTCCATACATCATGATACATGCATATACCATCATACCATACAATCTCATTTATGTTGAGAACATAATTGATTGATCCATATCATGCATTGCATATGACTGACCTTTACCTTTCAGGAAAGATCCAGTTAAGTTCTCAGCTATGTCAAAGGAGACAAAACCAGTTAAATCGATTCCTAAAGATTTTTCTGATGCGACCGCAGTCAAAGGAGACAAAACCAGTTAAATCGATTCCTAATGATTTTTCTGATGCGAATGCAGTTAAAGGAGATAAAACCAGTTAAATCGATTCCTAAATATTTTTCTGAGGCCATCCAGTCAATAGAGACAAAACCAGTTAAATCGATTCCTAAAGATTTTTCTGAGGCCACGAGTCAAAGGAGACAAAACCAGTTAAATCGATTCCTAAAGATTTTTCTGAGGCCAACCCGTCAAAGGAGACAAAACCAGTTAAATCGATTCCTAAAGATTTTTCTGAGGCCAACCCGTCAAAGGAGACAAAACTAGTTAAATCGATTCCTAAAGATTTTTCTGAGGCCAACCCGTCAAAGGAGACAAGACCAGTTAAATCGATTCCTAAAGATTTTTCTGATGCCAATCCAGTCAAAAGAGACAAAACCCCCTCTGGCCCAGTTAAATCGATTCCTAAAGATTTTTCTGATGCCCATCCAGTCAAAAGAGACAAAACCCCCTTTGGTCCAGTTAAATTGATTCCTAAAGATTTTTCTGATGCCAATCCAGTCAAAGAAGACAAGACCACTTATCAACAATCTCCAAAATGGCATCTGTAAGCCCATTCCCGGCATCATAATGCTGATACCACATCATGCGAGTGCAAATTTCTGGGCACTCTAGTGTTCAATCATCTTCCACCTTCGGATCACGAAAGGCTAGAAAGCCAATATATATCCTCAGGTTTAAGAAGATTGAACAGGGGCAACTGTTGTACCCCAAAATTTTCCCTCCCATATTTTCCAAGACATTTCAAGAATAGTCTCCAAGTTGCTCAAGATTGCTCAAGAGTTGGACAGTCAAGTCATCTCCTAAGGCAGTCAATCTCAAAATTAGGTTTTTGTGTTTCATCAAGGTCCTTACATCCAAATGACCTCAAGTTCTCACCAATTTCCTAATATGTTCTCAAGTTCATCCATGTCAAATTTCAAGCCTTGCTGAGGAAGTTTGGTCAGTCAATTGCTCAAGAGGCCCAAAAATCGACTGTGACCTACAAATAGTCAAACCTCAAGATTTTTTTTCAACATTATAATTTTGAAGGATAATTCATCATTTGATCAAGGGTTGATCATGATTCATCAAGGATTGCTCAAGATTCATCAAGATTCAAAAGTTGTTAAATTAGGGTTTTGTAGGAAAAGTCAACTCAACTTTGACCAAGCATAACTTTCTTATACTTTATGAGAAATGACCAATCCAAATCTCATTTTTAAGAGGATGAAATTTTATACAATCCATCTTCACACCCCAAGATCAAGAAATTCACTCACAAGAAGTTACAAATTTGGACATTATAGGTCATTTTTGAAAGTCAACAAAAACACCTTTTTTTTCCAAAGCTTATAACTTGAGCGTGGAATTTCCAAATGAGATGAGACAAAAAGGTTTTGTTAGAGGACATCTCAAGGTTTCTAAAAAGTCCAATAACACCTCCAAAAGTTCAAAATTGAAGAAGTTATGCATTGTTGAAGTTGGGCAATTTTCTAAAATTGCCAAAAGTCAACTATCCTCAAAACTTCAAATTTTGTCAAAAGGGCCCACTTTTTTTCCACTTGATTTGATCTTGTCACACCACACACGTGTCCTATCTTCAATCTTGTGTCCATTCATTTATTTTTCTATTTTATTTGATTTTTATTAATTTAATTCATTTTAAATCAATTTAAATCCAAATAAAATCCAAATATTGATGAAATAGGATCTTTTTGATTGATACAATTTTCAATTATCATCATGGACAAGATCAAACTCGTATCAAGCCATGTTATGAACACAATATTGGATTTGGGACATTTTTGGAAGCTTTGTAATGGAAGATCATATCAAATCCAAAATCATCAATGCACAAAGATTGGATCCACAAAACTTGACCTAATGCATTGCCTTATACATATACAAACCAAAGGCACATGATTAAAGACCTAGAGGCTGCACAATCAGAAAAAACCAAAACTTGGAAAAAGCTTGAAAAGTTGGAAACTGAAATCACATCTGGAGGCCAATTCAACACAAAAAATCAACGCGGTTCTCTTGCTAGACATCCACTGAATCTATTGCAATCAAAAGCCAAGCCATTCGTCACCTAAAATGCACTGTAAGTCTCCCTGAAAACCGACCTGTACATGAAATCGTATTCTCATATTCATGCGTTTTCTTGCCAAAATCTTTGCACAATCATGCTAATCGGTCCATTTAGAGACTTTCTGCATTAACCAATTGAGTTTTCATGGCCTGTAATGCAATACCCGAATCTAGGGTTTTTGTTTCTTGTTTTTAGGCGTTTGAATTTCAGACAAAATTGAGGCAAATAGTGGACAGGGATGAATTCAGGAGGAAGAGACGAGCATGATGATGGTCTCAGAATTCATTTCCATAGCCTAGAGAAGATTTTAGGAGACACCCATGGATTTAGTTGCGGATAAAAATCCGCAGGTAAATATCCAGGGTTCATTGGGGAAGACGATGACGCGTCCCTTTCCAATTGGCCCATTCAAAATATCCGCGCTTATTTTTTTTTATTTCAGGCATAATAGTTGTTTTCACATATTATTTTCTTTTATTATCATATTAACAACAAAAGCAGAGTGGCGTGGTGGTAAGTGCGTTGTTCAGTGACTCATGGGACCTGGGTTCGAATCCCAGGTCCCCCAATGCATTTGTTTCATTTTTCTTCAGGTTATTCCATGTGATTTCCAAAGCGCAGTCCACCATACGCCTTCAGATCTCAACGTGCCAGATGGCCTCTAGGCAAAATCTGATGGTCTAGTGGGGAGATCCATCATGCACTCCAGTCAGCGCATGTGTGGAGAATCAACAAATTCAACCCAGGCCAGCGCCTGTTGGGCCACCAATTTGCTATTCTCACCATCAATCTGGGCTTAACCCCCCCTCCCATTGGGTTATTTCTAAATTCTTTTTATTTCTTTTCTTTCTTTTATTTAATTATTTGGTATTATTATTTTTATTATTTAAATCACTAACCAATAAATTATTTTCCTCATAAAATCAAAAACACAAAAATATGTTTTATTTATTAAAATTAAACTCATGACTTTATTTTTGTAAATAAATTAATTCAATTAATTTAGTTTAATTAGGTTTAACTTTTAATATCTTTTTGCATTATTTAAAATCAATATAGAATATTAGGTTTTTACTAACTTTAATCCAATTTATTTTATTTCTTCAAATACTCAAAAAATCCAAAAAATATCTTTTTTAAATTAATTTATTTATTTATTCAATTAACTTAGATCTAATTTCTTTTCAATTCAAAAAAATAAACAAAAAATGCCTTCTTTCAAAAAGGGTCAAAACCCAACAAAATGCGCCGTTTTAATTTCTCGCACGCGTACCATTTTATTCAATATTGTAATTGCTTCCGGAATGTAATAGCTTTAAATAGGACTTTAATTATTTTATTGCTTTCTTTTATTTTCTTCAATTTAATTTCAAGGGTTGTTTTTGGCGATGTATATACCCGACGCCTTGTAATAGTTTAGATTTAATTTCCGCAATTTAAATTCCGCAACTATACACTGTTAGATGTTTGATAATAGGGAATGCATGACAAGATCAAATGTATGAACTTAAAATCAACATAGCTCACCAATGACATGTACAAAAGATAAAATTAACGGAAGTAACACACTCGCACATGCGCACTCTTAGGGTACACCTCACTCGGTTGCCTTCGAACGTGGTCATTGAGTATAGGAAGTTTTAGAGGTTGCCCTCTTGTCTAAAGATCATAGTTGCCTCGTAACGGTTGCCTCGGAAAAATGATCTAAGACATTAGGGTTACCGCTAAGGCGTCCTAACATTGCTTTAGTGACCACACGTCCCTTAATCGAATTGACCCTTAAAAATCCAACGACGATGCTACCTACTCATCAATAGTAGGATAGCATTGTCTAAAGGATATTAGCACAGATTGATTCCTATTTTCGAGTAGGTAGATGGTTCTTAAAGTACCTGCTCCTTTCAAAACAAAACAAAACTTTTTCGCACTCACACCTTTCAAACAAAAAACTTTTTTCAAACCCACAAACACAAAGAAAAGCAAATTTTGAAAACACTTTGAGCAAGTACCTAAGAGCCCGTGGATAACCACGGATAGAAAGGGTGCTAATACCTTCCCTTTCTATTATCTACCCCCCGGACCCGAGAAACATCTCGAAAAAGGAATTTTTTTGTGCTTTTTTCCTTTCCTTGTTGGATAAAATAAAAGACGGTGGCGACTCTTGCTTACCGCGACATTTTGCGATAACAAACGCAAAACGCGAACCAGCATTCCAAAATAGTCAGCTCTCTTCCCACCGTATCACACCACTCTATTGATCTCTAATATGGATCCTATCGAGTACATCTTTGAGAAGCCAACTCTCTCTGAAAGAATAGCCCGATGGCAAATGATCTAACTGAATATGACATCTAGTATACTACACAAAAAGCAATCAAAGGGAGTGTACTGGAGGATCATTTGGCACATCAAGCATTTGATGACTACCAATCCATGAACTTTGAATTCCTGGATGAGAATATCATGCTAGTAACAGAAGAACTTGGACCGTATAAAGGACCTGAACAAGGATCCCAATGTACTATGGTTTTTGATGGAGCTTCCAACGCTCTTGGTAATGGAATTGGTATTGTGATCATTTCTCTCAAAGGTTGGCATACTCCTTTCACTGCTAGACTTTGCTCCGATTGTACCAATAACATGGTGTGTACGAGGCGTGCAGGGTCTTAAAGCTGCTATTGACCTAAGAATTAAATTCTTAAGTGTATATAGAGACTCACCTTTGGTGGTCAATCAAATTAAAGGAGATTGGGATACAAAACATCCAAATCTTATCCTTACAAAGAGCTTGTACTAATCTCGATCCCATAATTTGAAGAGGATACCTTTTAGCATATTCCGAGGGAAGAAAATTAGATGGAAAATGCTTTAGCTACCATGTCTTCTATGTTCAAGGTCAGATGGGACAACGAAGCTCCCCGAATTACTATTGAAAGATTTTACGAACCAACACACTGCTATGAGATTGACACTGATGGCGTAGAGGAGAAGCCTTGGTTTCATGAGGTAAAAGGATATCTCTAAGCTCAAGAATATACTGAAGGAGCGTCAGTCAACGATAAGAAATTCCTACAGAGGTTCTCAGCCAAGTTCTTCATGAGCAATGGGATCTTATACAAGCGTAACCATGATTCAATTCTACTCCATTGTATGGACAAGAACGAAGCAGAGGAGATCATGGAGGATATGCATGAAGGTATATTTGGTACTCATTCTGGAGGATACACTATGGCCAAGAAGATTCTGAGAGCTGGTTATTATTGGTCGACCATGGAAACTGATTGTCATCACCACTCGAGGACTTGCCACAAGTGCCAAATTTATACTGATAAGGTCCATGTGCCTCCAATTCCTTTGAACATCATGACTACTCCTTGGCCATTTGTAATGTGGGGCATTGACATGATTGGATAATTCAAACATATTGCCTCTAATGGACACCGTTTCATTCTTGTCGCCATTAACTACTTTACCGTGTGGGTTGAAACAGCTTCATTTTCCTCAGTTACCAAGAATGTCGTAGCCCGATTCATCAAACATGACCTCATCTACCAGTATGGTATCCCTGAGAGGATCATCACTGACAATGGCACCAATTATAACACTGCTTTGATCACTGAACTCTACATGCAGTTCAAGATCAAACATCACAACTCATCTCCATTCAGACCTAAGATGAATGGTGCAGTGGAAGAAAACAATAAGAATATAAAGAAGATTATGCAAAAGATGGTGGTGACCTATAAATACTGGCATGAGACGCTACCATTTTCCCTTCATGGCTACCGTACTTCGGCACGAACATCAACTAAAGCAACCCCTTTCTCTTTAGTCTATGGCATGGAAGATGTCCTCTCTATCGAAGTTCAGATTCCTTCTCTAAGGATTATGAAAGAAGCAGAATTAGACGAAGACGAATGGATTCAAACAAGGTTGGATCAGTTAAATTCTCTTGATGAAAAGAGGTTGGCTGCTGTTTGTCATGGTCAGGTGTACCAGAAACGCATGATCAAAACTTTCAACAAGAAGATCAATCATCGAGTATACTAGACTGGTGACTCGGTAATAAAGCGTATCATTTTGCCACAAGGAGATCTCGGGGGAAAATGGAATCCCACTTATGAAGGGTAATTTGTTGTTAAAAAAGTATTCTCGGGCGGTGCTATGATGCTAACCACTATGGATCGCGCAGATTTCCCACACCCTGTGAACACGGACATAGTCAAAAAAATACTACGCATGAAAACGACCCGCTAGGTTGACTTTCCTAGGACAAAATAAGGGCGTCCCGGCGAACCAAAAGGGTTCCGGGAAAATAAGGGATATATATAAAAGATTATACAACTGGCAAGTCGAAAACCTGAAAGGGTAGCTTGGGTAAAAAAGGGGTATCCTGGTGGGCTGAAAACCTGAAAGGGAGGTCCAGGAAAAAATTAGGGATTAAAGCATACGACTATGTCCCGTTGGATCACTACAACCAGCTTATTACCAAGTTCAAAATTTCAAAAGGTTCAATAAACTTCTTCTGACAGCAAGGGGTAAGATGTTCAAAGGCATAAGGGAAATAGCGAAGTTGGGACCCAATGATATCACTTCCACATGGCAATATACACTTATTTTCACTTTGTACTCTTTCATTTTACGATGATTTCCTCTTACTAGGATTTATGTCTCTTCGTACAAAATCGCCTGTTTATAGGCAAATTATCAATACAAATATACTTTGAAGTTCAAACCTTTTATTTTTTCTGTTTTGCTTGCAAGAACGTCCAATGATTAAAATAGAATGAGCATATGCATATGAACATGATTAACTGTTAACAAATATACACATAAGAACAGTACTAAAGATCCGGGATGACACTCAAGCTGTCTGAAATCCCCACAGAATCCCTTTCATAAGGTTATCACCAGTGAAGTCGCCATATCCATTTCTATGAGGTTATTCCTCACAGAGTAATCTTCACAAATAAGGGTACATTTCCCACAATCTCCCCGGAATATTACTTTAACAAATAAAGGAGTACAATCTTATCCCCGTTAAATCTCCCCACGGAGTCCCAATCAGTACAATTCATGGAAATTCTCTTCCCCAATTGAGTTTGTTCCTCCAAAACTAAAAAAGAAAACATACATAGTTTCTTCTCTCTAGCAAATCCAATTTCCCCAAGAGATTTGGTTTCCTCAATAGAGCACTTCTCCATCAACAAGGGTTTATTTCCCCGACATGGTTTATTTCCCCAACAAACTACAAATTCCCCAGCAAATCACTAACAAAATCCTTTCCAGAGAAGTCACCGCTATCCCCAAAAAATTACTGCAAAGTCTGAAAACCGACCAGATACCAGATAACTTTATCTTCCCCCAAACGATTCAAAATTTTGACCATCTCTTTTATCCCCAGTCAGGGTATACAGGATATAAATTCCCCAGTAGAGCAACGGATAACCAATGTTCCTAAACTTTACTCCTAAGATAGAAATCAATGTATCCCTTGTAGAGTTTCCTCAAGCAAGCAAACAGGAATCCCCGCCGGAAGCATTCTAGACAAGATTGAAGACACACATACTCTTCATCCCCTGTAATAGTCAGGGATTTATTTTTCCAGACAAAGATATCGCATGGGTTTACATATACACTTCAACAAGCATCTTACACTCATCATGGCATATGCATACGAAACGTATATAACACAGTCTCATTTATTTTGAGAACATCATTATAAAATGCATTTCATACATCATGACATTTTATACAAGCTAACTCTTTACCTTTTCAGGAAAGATCAATCAACAGACGAATATCATCAACAATTATCAAACAGGTCCAAGATTAATTCCCGAAACAAGATGGGGTAACTATCTTTACCAACAAACTGATTGTAGATCAATTCCCGAAACAGGACGGGGCGACTACCTACATGACAAAAACTTCCTTCACAGACATTTGTTGGTTCATCTTAAATCGTCCAAAGATTTATTCTGATTCTTTTCTGGTAGACACTTTTTCTGGTTCAGTTTAAGTCGCCTAAAGATTTATTCTGATTCTTATCCAGTTAAAGACAAATTCCAGGCATATGTTGGTTCAGTTTAAATCGACCAAGGATTTTTTCTGATTCTTTTCTGGTAAACACTTCTTCTAGTTAAGTTTAAGTCGCCTAGAGATTTATTTTGATGCCTATCCAGTTAAAGACAAATTCAAAACATCTGTTGGTTCAGTTTAAATTGACTAAAGATTTATTTTGATTCTTTTCTGGTGGACACTTTTTCTGGTTTAGTGTAAATCGCCCAAAGATTTATTCTGATTATTTTCCAGTAGACACCTTTTTTGGTTCAGATTTATTCTGATTCTTATCCAATCAAAGACAAAGACAGACATCTGCTGGTTCCGTGTCAATGATTCTTTTCTGCTAGACACCTTTTTTTGTTCATATTTATTCTAATTCTTATCCAGTTAAAGACAAAGACAGACATCTGTTGGTTCAATTTAAATTGCCCAGAGATTTATTCTGACTCTTTTCCGGTAAACACCTTTTTCTAATTCAGATTTATTCTGATTCTTATCCAGTCAAAGACAAAGACAAGCATCTGTTGGTTCAGTGTAAATCACCCAAAGATTCATTCTGACTCTTTTCCGGTAGACACCTTTTTTGGTTCAGATTTATTCTGATTCTTATCCAATCAAAGACAAAAACGAGACATTTGTTGGTTCAGTCTAAATCAACTAAAGATTTATTCTGATTCTTTTCCAATTGAAGTCAAGCTGGGACTTAGTCTAATTTCTATCAACAATTATCCTGGATGACATCTTTAAGACCATCTCTGACGACTCTTCGGCATCTCTCTAAATGACATCTTTAAGCCCATTCCTGATATAATCAACAAAAAGATTTACTTCATGCACAGGAAAGTGCAAATTTCTTGGCACTTAAGTGTTCAACCCTCTTCTACCTTCAAGTCACGAATGGCGAATGAGCCAACCTAATTCTTCAGGTTTAAGAAGATTGAATAGGGGCAGTTGTTGTACCACAAAATTTTTTCTCTCTATTCTCAAGACATTTCTCACAAAAGACCTCAAATGCTCAAGAAGTTTCAAGAGTTTGATCAGACAAGTTCACTTCCTAAGCACTGAGACCACAAATTAGGGTTTTGATAGAAGTTGACTGATCATTAACTTTTGACCTAATACGTAATCGAATGGTTTGAAACATAATCTCAAGGACTCAAATACAACATGTTGACCTAATTTCATGACTCAAATCATTTCTCAAGATCAAAATATTGACAGTTGAATTTTGATCAACTGATAAAAAGTCAACTGATACACAAAAAGTCAAACTGTAACTTTTTGGTCAACATTACATTCCAAAGATCAAAATTCATCAAGACATTCAAAAATATCAAACTTGATCATCAAGAATCAAGAAAGTCAAGAAAGTCCACAAAAAGTCAAAGTCTTCAATACTTAGAAATTTTCTAAGTGTTTTTACACTTGATAATTTTATTATTTCATGACATTTTTTCACCAAGATGCAAGATGATTCGAAGAAAACTTTCAACGTGAAAGTTATAGATCTTGATGAATTATACAAATTTGTATTAGAGGGTTGATGTCCAAAAAATGCTTGGATTTGAAGATATAGGCTCATGAAGTCATTACATTTTTGTATAAACACTTAGAGAAATTTTCGACAAGTTTGGTCATATTTTTGTCCCAACTTCTTCGTCAATTTTCATCAAGTTCCAATTTGATTTAGCCAAAGTGGTCAACATGAAAGTTGTAGAAAATGTTTCAAGCTTTCCAAATTATTCAAGAGCATGAATTTATCACACTTGAACTATGAGATTCAAAGGCATGAAATTGGGCATCCATTCTTGAAATATAAGTCATTTTGGTGAAGAACACATAATCCAATCTGCATGCTATGTTGCATAATCTAGCTTTGCAGGCCTTCTAACTTGCAAATATCACCATAATTTAATGTTTACACAAAATTTTGATCTATGGTCCATTTGATTTAAGAATTGCCCAAATGATTTTTCCATTTTTGGGACAAAGTTAACATTGTCATTCTTACAAAGTAGCTTTAATCACAAAGTCAGCTCTTCTTGAGCCTCTAACTTTTTCCTTCTACACACACTCAACATACAAAATAAAATAAGCATGCTTAAAGTATCCAACAACTATTTGAAGCAAAGTACAAAGCATTGTAACTATGATATTTAAGCTTGATTCATTTACAATCCAACCTAGCCATAACATGTGATCTTGCAAATCTGATCAACCCTTGTCTTAAAACCTCTTGCCTAAGAATAGAGAGATCATTTGCAAGATAGAAAGAGATGAACAAGACCTCAAAACCCCTTTACTCTCAAAAAACCAGAATTTTCCACAAAACCTCCATTTTTGAGCTTTGAAGTCCAAATCTTTGAATCTCTCAAACCTTACAAAGTTTGCCCAACGACAGCACTTTTCAAAATATTTTCAAACAAACACAAACACAAAGCATTTCAAAGTGAGCTAGCAATTAAGAGCCCATATATAACTACATATAAAAAGGGTGCTAACACCTTCCCTTTTCATAACCTACCCCCCGAACTCAAGAAAAATTCTCAAAACATCTTTTCTGTTCTTTTCGCCCTTTCCTTTATTGGATAAAAGAAAAGTCGGTGGCGACTCTTGTTATCCACAACATTTGTGATAAAACGTAAAACACCCAAGCCAATTCTCCCACCGTATCACACTGGGTAAAAATAAACAATGTAATATTTTGAATAAAGAATGTAAATGTAACAATTTAAAAAAAAAAGATCTTATACATCCCTCGGTTTTTGGAGAAACCGAGATAAAAGATACGCTAGTTTGGAATATTATAAAAGTGCAGCACTTGGGGTTCGAACTCATGTACTAAATGGTTTTGAAATAACTATTCATTTCAGGTTTAGAAACACTGACGTGTTAAATGGATACTTCTCATGACGACCTTATATATCTCGCTTATGTTGCCGACGTACAGCGCTTTTCGCGTCTGACATTAGAAGCGTTATTTGTTGTAGTGACTTTACCTTAAACATGGATGACAGAGTAACTAAAGCATCTGCAAGATTATTCTCTTCCCTTGAGATGTGCTCAAACATGATCTCTTCGAAGTATGAAATCAAATTCATAACATGTTCTCTGTAGGGAATAAGATTTGGGTGAGGAGTCTCCCAATCTCCGTTAATATGGATTATCACAAGAGCTGAATCTCCATAAACTTTTAGGAACTTGAATCTCAAATCAACTCCAGCTTCAATGCCATAGATACAAGCTTCATATTATGCCATATTGTTGGTGCAATCAAAATAAATTTGGGCAGTAAACGGAATATGAAAACTTTCAGGGGAAGCAATAACAGCTCCAACACCATTGCCTAGAGCATTTGAAGCAGCATCTAACACCATCATCCATCGCGATCCTGGTTCGGGTCCTTCTTCTGGGCCAGGAATGTTACAATCCCTGATGTAGATGATGTCTTCATTTGGAAATTCAAATTTCATTGGCTGATAATCATCCACGGGTTGATGAGCAAGATAATCCACCAATACATTATCCTTGATGGGTTTCTAGGTAGTATACTGGATATCATATTCAGTCAAAATCATTTGCCATCGGGATAATCAGCTTATGAGAGCTTTCTTCTCAAAGACGAACTTGATAGGGTCCATCTTGGATATCAAGTAAGTGATGTGTGTCAACATATACTGACTCAGGCGCTTAGCAGCCCATGCTAGTGCACAATAAGTTTTCTTTAGAAAAGAGTACCTCGACTTGCATTCTGTGAATTTTTTGCTTAAATAATAAACCCCTTGTTCTCTCTTTCCTGTCGCATCATGTTGACTGAGTACACAACCCATGGAATTCTCATGTACTGTAAAATACATGATTAAAGGCCTTCCCTCCATAGGAGGCATGAGGATCGGAGGTTCCTGCAGATATTCTTTTACTCTATCAAATGTCTTCTGACAATTTTTATTCCTCTTGACCTCTTGATCTTTTCTTAACAATTTTTATTCCTCCCCAAGAGTTTTCAAGATCTCACGCCGAAGGTGCACTTATTAGGATTCAACCTCAATATGAATTTCCTCAATTTTCAAATAACTTATGTAGGTGAATAAGATGTTATTCTTATGTCTGAAATTTTGTGATCATGTCATCAACATACACTTCGATCTCTTTATGAATCATATCATGGAAAAGAGTAACCATTGCATGCTGATACATTTCCCATGTATAAAACCAAAAGGCATCATCTTATAACAAAAAGTTCCCCATGGAGTAATAAAAGTTGTCTTTGCCATGTCTTCAGGCGCCCTCTTGATCTGATTGTAACCATAAAAACCATACATGAACGAGAAAACTTTAGCATGAGCTGTGTTGTCAACCAAACCATCAATATGGGGAAGTCTAAAATCATCTTTAGGGCTTTCTCTATTCAAGTCCCTATAGTCAACACACATTCTAACCTTTCCATCTTTCTTGGGTACTGGCACGATGTTGGCATTCCATGGGGGATAAGAAATCACATTCAGGAACCCTGCATCAAGATGTTTTTGTACTTCCTCCTTAATCTTCTTAGACATCTTAGGATGAGTTCTTCAAAGTTTTTGTGTAACTGGAGGACATTCTTTATTTAAAGGCATCTTGTGTACCACGATATCGGTGTCCAACCCGGGCATATCTTCATAAGACCAAGAAAAGATGTAGGCATACTCACGGAGCATTTCAATCAGTCTCTACTTTACACCATCTTATAGAGCAGCCCCTATCTTGACCTCTTTCACATCATCCTCAGTTCCCAGATTCACAACCTTAATCGACTCTTGATGCGGATGGATGACCCTCTCTTATTGCCTCAATAATCTTGATAACTCTTCAGAGAGTTCACAATCTTCCTCACCTTCTTCTTTGGCTTGGTTAATCGGATTATCAAAGTCATAATGGGCGATAGCAAAATCGTTATCGAAGGGACCCATGATGACAGTGGGACTAAATATGCATGATTGATGTTTTTATGTTCCTTTTAGAAAGTGAGTGATAAAAGGAAAAAACCAAAAACATTGCCATTTTTTATTAAAATATTGAATAAAAAATAGAAAGACATGGAACAAAATATTTGAATGAAAAAGACGTCCTTTATGTCATGATAAAAATTGGAAATGAAAGCATGGTGGCCCTACACATGATTCACTATGCCTTGGATAGAGCACATGAATTATTGCATGATAAGGAAACAAACAGAAAATTACTCTTGAGCAAGCGTGACTTGAAGGACATCTTCAGAAGTCCAATTGTAGAGCTCTACACCTGGTACACCTGAACAAATCCAATTATCAATATCATAATCATTATCGTCGTTACCAACATCATTGACTTGATCATCCCTACTGATAACAACACTGGAAAACTTCACAGGAGTGGACAAATTTGGAGCTCTTGGAGCTATCCCTTGTTCACCGGGACTAAAACCCAAACCAAACTTGTTAAAATTTGGAATAACATCCAATACACGACCCTAACCCTAAGGGTGACCAGCTTCAACCACTGCTCTAGAATCTTTCAAGAATGCCATGGATGTCTCAGGCTTCTTCCTCTCCTTAGAGCGAGGAGTATTTATCATTTTCACAACTTTAAAAGCCTGGAAAGGAGTCTCATGAACCTCTCCCTCAACCTCAACATACTAAAACAAAGTCAAACTACTCATAACAAACTCTTCCTCGCCACAAACAGTTATCGTCTTGTCACTTAAAGGTTACTTGATCTTTTGATGAAGAGTGGAAGTCATTGCCCCTGCCTTATGTATCCAAGGACATCCCAACAAATAGAAGTATGTTGGTTGTATGTCCATCATAAAGAATGTGGCAGTGAAAATTTGGGGTCCAATCTAAACAGGTAAATCCACCTCACCGAAAACCGATCATCGAGATCCATCAAAAGCCTTAACTTCTAAGTCACTCGGGTGTAACTCATGACCTGGATAGTCAGTCTTCATCAAAGAGGACTTAGGAAGTACATTCAGAGACGACTTGATATTTACCGGCACACGAGAGAGAGTGGTTCCCTTACGTTCCATTGAAATATGTAACGCCTTTTTATGATTTCTCCCTTCAGAAGGGAGATCAAAGTCTATAAAACCCATGCAATTACTGGAGGTAATGCTAACACAAACACCTTCAAACTGATTCACAAAGATTTCTTGAAGGACAAAAGTTGTACTCAATAGCTTCATCAAAGTGTTGCGGTATGCCTCAGAATCTCGAAGTAGGGATAGAATGGATATCTTTGCTGGAGTCTGACTCAACTGATCAATGACGCGGTAGTCGCTTTTCTTGACATACCTCATTTTTACTCATATCCGAATTGGGAGTCTGAGCTAGAGTATTTTGTACAGGCTTCTGGTTGTCCACCACCACCTGTTTACCCTTAGCTTTCGCCAAGGCATCAACATTATCTTGAGCCCTTGGTGATGAGAAACCCCTACCGCTTCTCGTCATTCTTCCAATGCCAGCAAAATTATCAATATTAAAACTTTCTTGCAGTGGCGGTTTATCTTCAGAAGACTCTCCTTCTTGCTTCACCCCATAATAATAAACATCAGCACCGTAATGCCACGACACAACATTTTCACTAGAATAAGAGATAAGACCAAGCAATATAATTGTCAGGGGAACTGGTCTAGCTGGTTCTGGAATGTTGGCTGGAGTGTAAGGAATGAAAATCACAACAATATCTTTCTCTTTACCCTTCTTATCTTTAACAATTATGTCAAACTGAAGCTCATTATCGCTAATCAACTTTGAATTCCTACTTTCAGATCATCACAACCTTCTGGTTGAACTTGGCAATCACAACAATCTTGAATACAACCTAGATAAAAACCTCTCTTGATCGGAAACTCTTTAAAAAATGGTAATGGAGTTGTTACCAAATTCACATCCATAATCAAATTCAAACCTTCCACATCTTCCATAATAACATTGACATTTGCCCCTGCATTGGTCGACAATGCTTTCTGGAGGATATTTGGACCTTGGTCTACAGTGAAATGGATGGGTTTTGAGTCCAACAAATCTTGTACTTTGTACTTTAATGCCATACAATTTTCCATACTGTGTCATACATCACCAGAGTGAAATGCGCACTGAGCATTGCCATCATAGTTTGCAGGGAGTCTCTCAGAAGGAGGCAGCATGATTCTTATATTAACCAGTTTGAGTTTGAGCATACGTTGGAGTAGTTGATATTATTTCATTGGAACCGGATCAAACTTTCTAGGTGGTCGAGGAGCATTCTATTGTCTCTGGTATTGAGGATGATATTGTTGTTGTTGTTGTGGTTGTGAAGCAAGTATATTTACAACATTTACTTGTTGTTGGGCTCTTCCTTTGCCTCTTTGAGACTAAACAACATTGGTTTTCCCCTTTCTTCTTTCTAGTATAACAAATGTATGGTTTCTTTCTGTCCCTACTTGCAGAACCACTAGTACCAACAGACTGAATATTTCCTGATTTCAGACCATTCTCAATGCATTCTACATACATAACCATCTCAGCAAAAATGGAGGATGTACTGCAAGCCATATAGTAATGTTCCTAAAGAGTACAAGTGAACATATCAATCATCTCCCTTTCCATCATTGGCCGCTGAACCCTTGAAACAAGTTCACGCCATTTCTGAGCATACTCCTTAAAGGTTTCATTTGGTCTCTGAGTCAAATTTTACAATTGAGCCATGTTCGGTTCCATGCAAAGATTGTATTGATAATGTTTCACAAACGCTTCAACCAGATCCCTCCAACTTATGATATAAGTCCTCTCGAGCTGCATGTACCATTCTAATGATACCCCAGATAGGCTATCTTGGAAGAAATGCACTAGAAACCCTTCATCTCTAGAATGCACCGACATCTTACGGTAGTAAGATTTTACATGGGTCTTCGGGCATGTAGCACCAGTATAAATGTCAAAAATGGGAACTTTGAAATTTGGTGGAACCCTCCCCCCAAGAACCAACCCTAGATCTGTGATGTCCATTCTCTACATTATTTGCCCTTCAACAGCCTTCAATCAGCTCTCTTCTAGCATACAATACTTCTGATCTCTAGCAGGAAAACTTGCTTCACTGTTATGCATAGAATATATGTCCTTATTATAATCCATTTCTAGATCTTGTGGCCGAGGATTCCTTCTGACATGTGGATGCCCCAACATCTCGCCAGCAACAAAATTTGTCTCAACTGGTGGTGGTGGTGGTGGAAAACGACCATGGTTGACATGTAGACCTTGATTACGAGCGTAATCATTAACATTCAATGCCCTAACATTCAAATTAGCACCAGGACGTGGGTGTCCCACAAAGAAGTCTTTAAACATATTCTTAAGATGCCCCTCTTCATTATGATGCCTCTCAACAAGATCCCTTAACTTCTGTTGGCCATGGATCATGTTGGTAATCACTTCCATTAACTAAGACATCTATGTCTCAATCTGAACCTTCATTGCTGTCAAATCAGCTTGAACTTTCTCCATTTGTTGACGTTGATTACTCCTTGTGTGATAACGGTGAAACATCAAATTTCCAATCTCTTCTAAATTAAAGCACAATCAAGATAAGAAGACCGGCCTGAAAACCTGTTATGCATGAGATATATGGGTGCATGATTGCATGTAATGCATGCAATGTTTATCGTCTCCAAGGTGTTCAAAATTTTTATCAACCTTCAAGATAACATCAACAAAAACTACTCATTTTATTAAGACAAAGGAAGATCCTAAAGGAGTTTAATACATGAAAAGTCGTAACATAAATTATCCCATCCAATAAATCTGGTGG
This sequence comes from Vicia faba, assembly GCA_948472305.1. NCBI lineage: Eukaryota > Viridiplantae > Streptophyta > Magnoliopsida > Fabales > Fabaceae > Vicia > Vicia faba. The sequence goes on from OX451739.1 coordinate 1,048,815,543, forward strand.
TGATATTCGGAAAAAGGGGAAAACAATAAAAACATCCAACTCCAGATAGCTTAAAGATCCCTGAATATTGAGTTGTCTTTCAATCGAATCTTGAGCTTTGCATTCTCTTATATAACTTGTGCTAGGAGAATGTTACTTCCCTTCAACTGAGTCTCTACTGCGAGCCTCTAAGTATTCTCCTCTTCGGACTTAGCACCTTTGTCTAGAAGTTTCTTCTCCAACTCTTCAACCTTGTTCTTGTACCTCTTCTCCATTTCAGCTTTGGATGCTTTGAGGATCTCATTATCTCGACACTTTTGTTTTAACTTCTTTTCAATTTCAGCAATAACCTTTTGGTGATCTTCAACAAAAACGTAATTGTCTTCAGCTCTAGGTCTCTTCGTAGCCTTCCCCACTCCAAATATACTACCTTCAACTCTCTTAAGCGTGTGAGCTAATTGGCTCTTCTCTTAGGAAACACTACTACGGAAAAGGGCTTTTAAAGCGCTTATTTTGGCCTTTAAAAGCGCTTAAAAGCGCTTTAATAGCTGGCGCTGGCGTAGGTAACAAAAGCGCTTCTAAAAGCGCTCTGGTAGACCCCCCCTTTAAGAGCGCTTTCCTGGAAAAAGCGCTCTGGTAGGACCCCCTATAAGAGCGCTTTCCTGGAAAAAGCGCTCTGGTAGACCCCCCTTTAAGAGCGCTTTTCCCAGAAAGCGCTGCCAAAGACCAGTAAAAAAGCATAAAAAATTAAAAAAAAACGCAGCATACAAAAGCGCTTTTGGAAAAGCGCTCTGGTAGGCCCCCCTATGAGAGCGCTTTTTCTGGAAAAAGCGCTCTGATAGGCCCCCCTATAAGAGCGCTTTTCCAAAAGCGCTTTTGTATGCTGCGTTTTTTTTTAATTTTTTATGCTTTTTTACTGGTCTTTGGCAGCGCTTTTACTAAGAAGCGCTTTAGTAGGTGGACCTTTAAGAGCGCTTTTTAAAAGCGCTGTCGTTTCTAAATGAGGTATTTTTATGTGCAGCCTATAATTTAATCCTCCCAGTCGACCTGTAATGTTTTCGACCTGTAATATTTTCGACCTGTAATATATTTTTGACCTGTAATATATTTTCGACGCTATTATTTCAGCCATCAGTAAGACAATATATATACTAATATAATACCATTATAATATCCAAAATTATATATATACATCATTACATCAATAATATTATAGTTCAAATCGACACAAATCCTACATGAAAAATTGCTTAATATAATATTGACACAAATCTTCTTTAATTTCTTCCAACTTAAGCTTCGGGTACCCAGCAGCACGGAATTCGTCAAGGTACTACAAAACAAAAACATAATATAAATGATATATTTAGTTAAATGTAATAAATTATATGAAATTATCTTAAGTTATAAATTCATACCGTGAGCGGAATCTCTAATTGATTCGCCTGAAGGATTTCTTTCATGAACCTCAAAACATAGTATCCGCAATCATGACTGTTTTGCTGTTGCGGACACTACATAATAAAACAAATAAGATTCTATAGTTGTCTTGTTTTACCAAGTAGCATAAATATTATAAGCAAAATTGTGAAAAGTAATGTACCTGCACTTGGATCCAAGTGATGTTGTTTGATTTAGTCCGGGATACCTGTGCGTCCCATTGACTACGGAACACTTGTATTGATCTAATTATTAAATATATAAAAGCATATGTTTAGATCAATCCCACAAATAAGAAAATATATAAATATACACGAATATATATTTAGAACGATCCCACTTACAAATCAACGATTTCCTTCATAGCCGGATAATTGGTCCATTCACCATTTACCGAATTCAGATAATACACGACTTCTCTTATCGGGTTGATAGCAAGCAGCAACCAGTGTGCTCTATAAATTAAAACAATAGGTTATATGAAAATTTTGCTATACACAAAAGAAACAGAGATTAGATGAACCAAGAATGAGAAACTAACCCTACTGGTCGGGTATTATACGCCCAAAGATGCAGACTTTCTGTATTGCCGGTGGACATGAATCTATCTACTAAGCGCTGTCTAACTGATTCCGGTTCCGAAGCAATTGTCATTCCGCTGCAATGGGCGGAAGACACGAAACGGAATCTGTTAGACAATGCAGTCCCGCGCAACACTCTGTCATACAACAACCTTAAATAAAAACATAATAAACATTAGATTATTTTCATTGAAATGTGTAAATAAATTATATTGTGGGACTAATTAAATAATATATCGGATGAGTGAATATTACCGGATGTATGAGTGCATATTACTGACGCCTAGTTGATCATGCCTAAAAATCTCTTCCAAGTCATCAATTGTAATATGTGACGGGAATTCAATACCGAAGACACTTTCATCCATGTTGATTTCACGTAAACCACCATCCTTCAAATCGGACATATCAACCATTGTTGCGAGTGTCGAACGGTATCGAGGCACAAAAGCACCGCCTTTTTTTGCCGCTTGCTTCGGAGGACCAGTGGGTGGTACGCTACGAACCTGCTGCGTCACTTGTTGTGACTCCCGAGCGGATGCCTAAAAATCATATAAGTTAGGTAAAATATAAAATCATGCAGATTTAGATTCAGACTATATATTAACACTTTAAATGTACCTCTTTTAGTGATGCAACAGACTCCTCCTCCTGTAAAATCCCTTTACCCTTAATTGCGGGTTTTATAGGAGCAGTCTAAAATTAAAATGTAAAAAATAATTAATAAACGGTTTAGAATTGACATTCGAAAACTAAATGATTCATAATCGTTTTCAGTATACCTCATCACTAATGGTAATGAGCTCCGAGGGCCATGCAACAAATGATCCTATTGCATCTCGCAGCAATGTCGTCTCTGAGACCATGTCAGGTACCGGTAGAATCGCATCACGATCTAATACAACATCCATCGATACTTTCAGGTGTCCATCCGGGAGCGGTCTGTGGTGAAGTAAATCTCCCGAAGTGTTGTGCACTTTTCCCTTGCCAACTAGTCGATAATTCGGTGACGATAAGTATAGTTGGCAAGATGAAATGCCCTAAACAAATAGAAAATATAAAGTCATTATCATTAATAAAATAGAACAGTTTGTAAGGAAAAAAACTTATAATTACCTCGGGAAATTTCTTTTGATAGTTGATACTAGCCTTATCACTAGTTTCTCTCACCGATGAAGTGTTGCAATTTTCTCTCATATACATATCTTTATCTCTTTGCAATTCAGAGACCTGTGCTTGCAATTCCTGCAACTTTTGCAACACTTCTTCATTGGTAAGATTTGATCTTCTCCTAGAACTCTTATAAAAAGAGGTTGGAGTCACACCATGACCCTTACCCCTCACCCGACCGGGATACTCGGGAGCATCTAGTACTCTACTAAGTACGCTCTCCTCACCGGTGGATGCCGATTGCGACAAGGTCTCCTGTAATTCATTTACATTTAAATAATTATTAGTGGAGATAAAAAATCATTTATATATTAAAAAACATTTGATTTAATTAAAGACACAGTATTATACTTACACATTCAGTATAAACTCTCTGAACATCGGGATCGACAGCTTGATTCTTGCCCACACGAGCTTCCTTCCACAACACATGTACAGGAAGTGAAGCTTCCTCACTTTTAGTCTCCTCTAACTATGCATTGAAACAAACGATAAAATCGTCAATTAAAACATGCACATGTAGACAATTAATTAAAACGCATTTCTATTTACTTACAAAGCGTGCATATCCCAAACGCCCTTTTTTGTATGGATACGCGGGTTTGGATGCTCTCTCACTATTCGTGGCACTCTTTTTCTGAAAAGCTTCATCTCTTTGCTTTACAAACTCATCCCAATCTGCTTCATCAATGAAGGTCGCATACTTTGTTGGCCGTCCCGGTGCCTCTTCAAGAAATTTTCCATCTTTATCCTTAAGATAGGTGTTTGTCAAAAAACTTTTCCACCCTCTATATCTTTTGCCGGCCAAACTAAGTATGTAGCTTTTACGTTCATCTGGTATCTCAAAAGTCCTCTGCAAAAAAACGTACGCATAGTGTGTTAGTATAAGTAATTTAAACAATTTATCGTCAAGATAATAACAACAATTAACCATATATGATATATACCTGAAGCTCTTCCCAAATCGCTTGTTTTTTCTCCTCCAATTCTAAATTTTTCGTTTTCGATTTCCAGGTAGCTACGGAGACCGGAATATGCATACGGACAAGTGTACCAATATAACTTGTCAACTTTGCAGAATTAGGACCAATTGGTTGTTTATCAGAATTCCATTCCAATCGGTATACTAATCCTTGGTCTCTATGTCGAATGATTCCCTTCATAATAGTGATGCCTCGTGCAACCTCTTTTGCTTCAGTATCAGGTGGAGCATTTGTATCCGAAGCAACTCTTTCTTGTGAGTTTTCTTGTGAGTTTTCAGGTGGGTTTTCAGGTGGAGCATCTCTATCTGGAGCCATTGAACCTGTATCAAACAAACTAAAGCACATTAGTACACTATTAACACTAACTTTATATGAGAAACATTTCAAAAAATTACAACATAGAAGTTATTATAAGAAGAAAAAAAATCAATCCATTATTAATTGTTCAACGTGAAGATATTCATCCCTGCATCATCTGCCAAACATACCCAATGTATGCTTTCCTTCTTAAAAAAGAATTTAAGTTAAGTAGAAAAAATTTACTTTTTTATTATTAATAAAATAAAAGCATGTGATACAATCAATATTACTTTTTCATGATATTTCTTTTAGGCAAAGATGAGGGGATGCATACTCTATCAATATTAAAAGCATGTTCATTTAATAAATCTTAATTTTTAGTCAAATTGTTTTAAAGTACAAATTGTAAGATTTTCACATATTCGATGCCAGATTACTAAATATAATAATTAAAAAATATAAAAATGAGACCATTACTAAACATAAGCGAGTGAAGGTTATCGAGACCATTACTTTATCACTAACGTCTCTTTCTTTTCTTGGTAGGATTGTGTACTACGCGTCTCTTAACAATGCGGACGGTTGGATTGATCCAAATACCCTCATTATGATCATTTCTAATACAAGATTCATTCTCATTTTGATCGTTTCTTGTACAAGATTCAATGCCAACACCAATATCACCTTGATCTTCAATTTTTTCATCAACTATTTTGTTAGATAAAAGCACTATAGACCATTTCGTACTTGTCGAATCATTGACATAGAACACTTGTTTAGCTTGAGAGGCTAGAATGAAAGGCTCATCTTTGTACCCTACCCTATTGAGATCCACTTGCAAAAATCCTGACTTATCCATTCGTACGCCACTATTATTTTCAACCCACTTGCAACCAAATACAGGAATCTGAAACTTCGCGTAATCAAACACCAAAATGCGCTCGATAACCCCAAAATATGACAAATTTGCAAATTTCGGATTTAAGTCATTCGCACTTGATATGTGCATAGCTTCAGCTACCAAGGTAACACCACTATTTTGCATAGTACTTTTATCATCCTGTTCTTTGGTATAAAATGTGTATCCATTAATTGCGTATGCGCTATAAGAAAGCACAATTACAGATGGACCATAGGCTAAACATCTCAACCTTTCTGTTACTGAAGCAGGATCTGAACGATACTTTGAATAAATATGATCTCTAAACCACGGTATGAAACTTCGATTGTGCTCTCGTACTATCCAGTTCTCATTTCTATTTGGATTTAAATCTCGGAGAACAACTTTGTGCATTTCAACAAACGGCTCAACCTCAATCTCATTGTGCAGAACATACAAGTGCACTTGATCCCGTTCGACCATTGATACTGTCACAACTTTATTTCCAATTAGCCTTTTTCCTTCTTTTTTTTTCGACAATATGAGATTTGGGGAGTCCAATTGATTGAACATTTGACAGATATTCAGTACAAAACTCAACCGCTTCTTCAGCAACGTATCGCTCGGCAATACAACCCTCTGGTCGACTTCTGTTTTTCACGTACCCTTTTAATATTTTCATATAACGTTCAGCATGTTACATCCATCTCATATAAGCTGGTCCGCACAGTTGTGTCTCTTTCACAAGATGAACGACTAGATGAACCATTATGTCAAAAAACGAGGGAGGAAAATACATTTCAAGATCACATAAAGTAACAACTATCTCATTTTGCAATGTTGGTAAGATCGCGGGATCGACCACCTTACTGCAAATAGACCTGAAGAAGAAACACAGCTTAGTTATTGCGCTTCTTACTTTTTCTGGCAGAATAGAACGTATACCTATTGGTAAAAAATGTTCCATTATAACATGGCAATCATGCGTCTTCAAACTCTTTAACTTGAGGTCTTTCATGGACACAAGTCTTCTAATATCTGAAGAGTAGCCTTCTGGAACTTTTACTTCACTGAGGAACTTACACAATGTTTTCTTCTCCTTTCTAGATAGAGTGTAAACAGCAGGTGGCAGATATGTTCGTCTTCCTTTCGTCACGGGCCCCAATTCAGTTCTCATCCCCATGTTTACCATGTCATTCCTTATGTTAACGCCATCCTTAGACTTTCCTTGTATATTGAGTAGCGTACCTATAACGCTGTCAAATACATTTTTTTCAATATGCATAACATCCAGGAAATGTCTTACGTACAACAACTTCCAATATGGAAGTTCAAAGAAAATTGACTTCTTCTTCCACCCACCCTTGACAATTGAATGTGCAAAAGGCTTGCCAAACTGAGTGCTCACATCTTTCACCTTTTCAAAAATTTGATCACCTGACAAAAAAGGCAGGGCTGTACGATGTTCGGCCTCTCCATTGAATGCTTTTCTCCACCCACGGTAGTGATGATTAGAATTTAAGAATCTACGATGGCCGAGAAAGACATTCTTCTGACAAAGCGCCAATCGTGTCGTATCGGTTTCATCTTCACAAACAGGACACGCCTTTTGACCCTTGTTGCTGTACCCGGATAGATTTCCGTATGCTGGAAAATCATTAATTGTTCCAAACAACATCGCCCTCAAGTTGAAACTTTCTTTCCTATACCCATCGTAAACCTCCACACCTCTCTCCCACAAAAACTTTAAATCTTCGATTAAGGGTGCCAAGTATACGTCTATGTCATTCCCTGGTTGTTTAGGCCTAGAAATTAGCATAGATAACATCATGTACTTACGCTTCATACATAGCCACGGAGGTAAGTTATAAATCATAAGAATCACAGGCCATGTGCTATGCGAGATACTTTGAATACCATGCGGGTTCATTCCATCAGTAGACAATGACAACCGAAGGTTTCTTGCTTCTTTTCCAAATTCAGGATATTCAGTATCAACTTTACTCCATTGTGGTGAGTCTGCCGGATGTCGCAACTTTCCATCAATAATTCTTTCATCTGCATGCCAAGTCAAGTGTCTTGAATCGGTCTCACTACGATACATGCGTCTAAATCTCGGAATTATAGGAAAATACCATAAGACTTTAGCAGGAGACAACTTTTTCTTATATCGAGGGGCACCACATTTAGGACACTCATTCAACGCTGCATACTCGTTTCGAAACAAAACGCAATCGTTTGGACATGCATGTATCTTATCATAGCTCATTCCAATAGAAGACAACATCTTTTTGGCTTCATACGTTCGATTGGGAAGAACATTATCCTCTGGTAGCATATCTTTCATAAGGGCTAATAACTCTGTGAAACTTTTATCCGACCATCCATTGTCCGCCTTTAAGTTGTACAACTTTAACACCGCAGACAATCTTGTGAATTTTGAACAACCAACATACAACGGTTTCTCTGCATCGCTTACCAACCTCTCAAACATTTTGGGACAATCCGCAAGATCTTCTTCAAGCGCTTCTGCAATCTCTTCGACTCGATCACAATCGTATGTGTCTGTGCAATCGTCGTTTGAAGCATACTTCCTATTACAACTCGACTCAGCATTCCCGGTACTTTTCTCACCATGCATTGTCCAACATGTATAACTTCTATCAATTCCAAACCGTAGTAAATGAGATCCCAACTGATTCCCGTCAACCTTACCCCCGGCATAACAGCAACCCAAGCAAGGACACGGCATTCGAAGCGGGTCTTTGGAGTGCGCAACCGCAAACTCAACAAATTCCCATACCCCTTTCTCGTACTCTTTCGACAATCGGTTTGAATTCATCCATGTCTTATCCATGTCTTAATTAAGCTAAACAAAAACGGTCAAACTTTCACTCTTCACAAGTAACCCCTATGGCGAATTCAATTCACAAAGTTAGTAAGTACCTCACTTAACGATAAACGAAATTGACATCATGAATATTCCACATGCATGTCGAAATAATGAGTATTACTTAATATAATCTAAAAGTAAAATATTATAATTTAATTACATTACTTTTCTTTCTTAATAATAAATAGATAAATATATGAAATTAAAATTGTAAGAAATCTCTTTTAAATAAAAAGATGTTTTAAGTTTGAACTTAATTTTTGATAGTCTTGTTTAAAATTTTTATTGTATGTGTAGTAGATGTGTCAACAAATATCAAAATACAATGACTAAAATTATGAGTCCACGAGGAAAGATGATAATTCAATTTATATGTAATAATTACTATTCTAAGCAAACAAGAGCTTTGTTTGAAAAATGTTTTGAACATAAAAAAATATAAAGTAAAAATAACAATGATAGAAAGTTTTTGGGGGGTTAGGATGTAATTAGTGATTACTATGATTACAGTTATATCAATATCAATTATACACATTTTATCCCTTAATCCATATTTTCACTTCACTATACAAACTCAGCATTTAATTTCAGCAGATTCACACTCTTAACTATACAAACTCAGCATCTAAGCTTACTACTACTAAGCCATATGCTGGATGTTAAACAATATATAAAGAGCAATATTAGAGACATTGATTGATCTATCTATTTCAAGCATATTGAAAAGAAATTCAAAAAAGATATATAATATAATGATATTCACCAAAAAAGCTACACTGTAAGGCATAATAATAAAATAATGAAAATCACCTTAGACGAAGATGTGAGTAGATTCAATTCAAATAGCAAAACAGCAAAAAGCAGAAGCAAAGATGGAAGACGATTGAGAAGCAATACCAAAACTTTATTCTCAAAACCACGCAAGCTCTAACTTTATTCTCCAACATAAGCTTTCAAAAGCGCAATTTCATTAGGTGAAGCCTCTAGCTTCTTGAGAATCACTGGCTCAGCTCTCACACAGTCTAAAAAGACAAAGCAAACATCATAAAAAAAACATAACCTCATGGATTTTCATAAATGGAAGAAGTATCATGCTTCTCAAACTGCAAATCAAATATATAAAACACCCAAAATAAATCAGAATCACATAACATCAATTTTAGGAAATTCTTTTTCCCTAAAACGCGCACAGATCTTTCTTCTTATAGACACACCAATACATCATCATTTTTATCACTATTAACTTTTTTTCAAGTCTTGTCTCTTTTCAAAGTCGAAATTGAGTATTTCTCAATACATCCGGTAACATGAACTTGAGTAATTCTCAATACACCCCGTTGTCAATTGCAAATAGCATATATTTAAAATTCACAATAGTGATGTAGCACCACTATAGTTGCTATTTGGCAACAGCATTTTGTACTAAACAACTTATGGCAGAACATTGGGGTTAGACCAAATTCTTCTACGGTGTAACGCCGTTATAGTTACACTTACACATAATACAAAAGTCTAATATTCATAGCTCAATTTTCATTTCAAAGATAAAATAAGTTTTAGTGCATGTTTGGATTTGTGATGAGTTTGGCAGAATCACGTCATGCTACTCTGATCTTGGCAAAATTACATTTCAAAGCATCAACAAAACCACAATGCCACCATGATTTCCTCAAATTCATTCGTCTTTGAGAGCATGCAAGGAAGACTATCGCACATGAGGGCATGCAAGGAAGACTATCGCACATGACCCTAAATTTGTCAGGGTTAAATTACAACTAAATACGGGCACATAAAATATCTATCCGATTAAATCGTGATTAAATAAGACCTCTATTTGTCTTGCCATAGTGAAACTCTGGCTAACCTACACACAGGGCTTCTAAATTTGTCTTTTAGCAGCACCCCTACTAAAGCGCTTTTTGTAAAAAGCGCTGGTATAGGTTGCGCTAAAAACAAAATAAAAAACACGCTAAAAAAGCTCTCTTAAAGGGGGGGGTTACAAAAGCACTTTCAGAAAGCGCTCTTAGAGGCTGGGGTACGAAGGCGCTTTTGAAAAGCGCTCTTATAGTGGGGGGGGTATGAAAGCGCTTTCTGAAAGCGCTCTTATAGGGGGCTTATAAAAGCGCTTTCAGAAGCGCTGATATAGGGGGTGGGGTACAAGAGCGCTTTTATCCTCAAAAGCGCTGGTATAGCCTTAGTTACGAAAGCGCTTTTCAAAAGCGCTGTCATACCCTCTTTACAATTAAAATTTTTTAAAACAAAATTATACTAAACGCGTTCTTCGTTTCCAAATCCCTAATTTCTGCTGAAAACGCACAAAATCTTGCATTCTCAGAAACGCGTTCATCGTCTTCCATCTTTGCTTGCATCTTGTCTTCAACTCTTTGCTTGCGTGGTTTTGAGAATAAAGTTTTGGTATTGCTTTTACTTCAAAGACCGGAGGGATTAGCAGGTATCGAACTTTGATTCTGTCTTTGAGAAATTCCGATCAGAGGCTCCTAAAAACAGAGCAAACCTCGTTCTGTTCTTGGCTGATAATGATCCTTCTACCTCTCTCAGCTGGTGCCCTGGTATTTTTCTTTTCTTAGTTGATTGTTTTTTCTGTGTATGTTTGTGGTTTAACCGGTTTAACCCAGATGATTTTTTAAAAGGTTTTTCTGTTTTGTTGTGAATTTTGATGTAAAAGTTTGATTTTCATGAAAATAAATGAATTTTGATGGAAATATTTGTTGGTTTTTTTTTTTTTTGATAACATAGCACTATGTAGACACACTGTTTGTGAAAATGCTGCATAAGAAAAATTGGATCCGGAAATTATTTTGGGTGATCGATTTGTTACTAGTATATGTTTGGAATCAAAGCCCTATCTAGTTTTTAGAAGCCCTGTGTGTAGGTTAGCCAGAGTTTCACTATGGCAAGACAAATAGAGGTCTTATTTAATCACGATTTAATCGGATAGATATTTTATGTGCCCGTATTTAGTTGTAATTTAACCCTGACAAATTTAGGGTCATGTGCGATAGTCTTCCTTGCATGCCCTCATGTGCGATAGTCTTCCTTGCATGCTCTCAAAGACGAATGAATTTGAGGAAATCATGGTGGCATTGTGGTTTTGTTGATGCTTTGAAATGTAATTTTGCCAAGATCAGAGTAGCATGACGTGATTCTGCCAAACTCATCACAAATCCAAACATGCACTAAAACTTATTTTATCTTTGAAATGAAAATTGAGCTATGAATATTAGACTTTTGTATTATGTGTAAGTGTAACTATAACGGCGTTACACCGTAGAAGAATTTGGTCTAACCCCAATGTTCTGCCATAAGTTGTTTAATACAAAATGCTGTTGCCAAATAGCAACTATAGTGGTGCTACAGCACTATTGTGAATTTTAAATATATGCTATCTGCAATTGACAACGGGGTGTATTGAGAATTACTCAAGTTCATGTTACCGGATGTATTGAGAAATACTCAATTTCGACTTTGAAAAGAGACAAGACTTGAAAAAAAGTTAATAGTGATAAAAATGATGATGTATTGGTGTGTCTATAAGAAGAAAGATCTGTGCGCGTTTTAGGGAAAAAGAATTTCCTAAAATTGATGTTATGTGATTCTGATTTATTTTGGGTGTTTTATATATTTGATTTGCAGTTTGAGAAGCATGATACTTCTTCCATTTATGAAAATCCATGAGGTTATGTTTTTTTATGATGTTTGCTTTGTCTTTTTAGACTGTGTGAGAGCTGAGCCAGTGATTCTCAAGAAGCTAGAGGCTTCACCTAATGAAATTGCGCTTTTGAAAGCTTATGTTGGAGAATAAAGTTAGAGCTTGCGTGGTTTTGAGAATAAAGTTTTGGTATTGCTTCTCAATCGTCTTCCATCTTTGCTGCTGCTTTTTGCTGTTTTGCTATTTGAATTGAATCTACTCACATCTTCGTCTAAGGTGATTTTCATTATTTTATTATTATGCCTTACAGTGTAGCTTTTTTGGTGAATATCATTATATTATATATCTTTTTTTGAATTTCTTTTCAATATGCTTGAAATAGATAGATCAATCAATGTCTCTAATATTGCTCTTTAGATATTGTTTAACATCCATCATATGGCTTAGTAGTAGTAAGCTTAGATGCTGAGTTTGTATAGTTAAGAGTGTGAATCTGCTGAAATTAAATGCTGAGTTTGTATAGTGAAGTGAAAATATGGATTAAGGGATAAAATGTGTATAATTGATATTGATATAACTGTAATCATAGTAATCACTAATTACATCCTAACCCCCCAAAAACTTTCTATCATTGTTATTTTTACTTTATATTTTTTTATGTTCAAAACATTTTTCAAACAAAGCTCTTGTTTGCTTAGAATAGTAATTATTACATATAAATTGTATTATCATCTTTCCTCGTGGACTCATAATTTTAGTCATTGTATTTTGATATTTGTTGACACATCTACTACACATACAATAAAAATTTTAAACAAGACTATCAAAAATTAAGTTCAAACTTAAAACATCTTTTTATTTAAAAGAGATTTCTTACAATTTTAATTTCATATATTTATCTATTTATTATTAAGAAAGAAAAGTAATGTAATTAAATTATAATATTTTACTTTTAGATTATATTAAGTAATACTCATTATTTCGACATGCATGTGGAATATTCATGATGTCAATTTCGTTTATCGTTAAGTGAGGTACTTACTAACTTTGTGAATTGAATTCGCCATAGGGGTTACTTGTGAAGAGTGAAAGTTTGACCGTTTTTGTTTAGCTTAATTAAGACATGGATAAGACATGGATGAATTCAAACCGATTGTCGAAAGAGTACGAGAAAGGGGTATGGGAATTTGTTGAGTTTGCGGTTGCGCACTCCAAAGACCCGCTTCGAATGCCGTGTCCTTGCTTGGGTTGCTGTTATGCCGGGGGTAAGGTTGACGGGAATCAGTTGGGATCTCATTTACTACGGTTTGGAATTGATAGAAGTTATACATGTTGGACAATGCATGGTGAGAAAAGTACCGGGAATGCTGAGTCGAGTTGTAATAGGAAGTATGCTTCAAACGACGATTGCACAGACACATACGATTGTGATCGAGTCGAAGAGATTGCAGAAGCGCTTGAAGAAGATCTTGCGGATTGTCCCAAAATGTTTGAGAGGTTGGTAAGCGATGCAGAGAAACCGTTGTATGTTGGTTGTTCAAAATTCACAAGATTGTCTGCGGTGTTAAAGTTGTACAACTTAAAGGCGGACAATGGATGGTCGGATAAAAGTTTCACAGAGTTATTAGCCCTTATGAAAGATATGCTACCAGAGGATAATGTTCTTCCCAATCGAACGTATGAAGCCAAAAAGATGTTGTCTTATATTGGAATGAGCTATGATAAGATACATGCATGTCCAAACGATTGCGTTTTGTTTCGAAACGAGTATGCAGCGTTGAATGAGTGTCCTAAATGTGGTGCCCCTCGATATAAGAAAAAGTTGTCTCCTGCTAAAGTCTTATGGTATTTTCCTATAATTCCGAGATTTAGACGCATGTATCATAGTGAGACCGATTCAAGACACTTGACTTGGCATGCAGATGAAAGAATTATTGATGGAAAGTTGCGACATCCGGCAGACTCACCACAATGGAGTAAAGTTGATACTGAATATCCTGAATTTGGAAAAGAAGCAAGAAACCTTCGGTTGTCATTGTCTACTGATGGAATGAACCCGCATGGTATTCAAAGTATCTCGCATAGCACATGGCCTGTGATTCTTATGATTTATAACTTACCTCCGTGGCTATGTATGAAGCGTAAGTACATGATGTTATCTATGCTAATTTCTGGGCCTAAACAACCAGGGAATGACATAGACGTATACTTGGCACCCTTAATCGAAGATTTAAAGTTTTTGTGGGAGAGAGGTGTGGAGGTTTACGATGGGTATAGGAAAGAAAGTTTCAACTTGAGGGCGATGTTGTTTGGAACAATTAATGATTTTCCAGCATACGGAAATCTATCCGGGTACAGCAACAAGGGTCAAAAGGCGTGTCCTGTTTGTGAAGATGAAACCGATACGACACGATTGGCGCTTTGTCAGAAGAATGTCTTTCTCGGCCATCGTAGATTCTTAAATTCTAATCATCACTACCGTGGGTGGAGAAAAGCATTCAATGGAGAGGCCGAACATCGTACAGCCCCGCCTTTTTTGTCAGGTGATCAAATTTTTGAAAAGGTGAAAGATGTGAGCACTCAGTTTGGCAAGCCTTTTGCACATTCAATTGTCAAGGGTGGGTGGAAGAAGAAGTCAATTTTCTTTGAACTTCCATATTGGAAGTCGTTGTACGTAAGACATTTCCTGGATGTTATGCATATTGAAAAAAATGTATTTGACAGCGTTATAGGTACGCTACTCAATATACAAGGAAAGTCTAAGGATGGCGTTAACATAAGGAATGACATGGTAAACATGGGGATGAGAACTGAATTGGGGCCCGTGACGAAAGGAAGACGAACATATCTGCCACCTGCTGTTTACACTCTATCTAGAAAGGAGAAGAAAACATTGTGTAAGTTCCTCAGTGAAGTAAAAGTTCCAGAAGGCTACTCTTCAGATATTAGAAGACTTGTGTCCATGAAAGACCTCAAGTTAAAGAGTTTGAAGACGCATGATTGCCATGTTATAATGGAACATTTTTTACCAATAGGTATACGTTCTATTCTGCCAGAAAAAGTAAGAAGCGCAATAACTAAGCTGTGTTTCTTCTTCAGGTCTATTTGCAGTAAGGTGGTCGATCCCGCGATCTTACCAACATTGCAAAATGAGATAGTTGTTACTTTATGTGATCTTGAAATGTATTTTCCTCCCTCGTTTTTTGACATAATGGTTCATCTAGTCGTTCATCTTGTGAAAGAGACACAACTGTGCGGACCAGCTTATATGAGATGGATGTACCCTGCTGAACGTTATATGAAAATATTAAAAGGGTACGTGAAAAACAGAAGTCGACCAGAGGGTTGTATTGCCGAGCGATACGTTGCTGAAGAAGCGGTTGAGTTTTGTACTGAATATCTGTCAAATGTTCAATCAATTGGACTCCCCAAATCTCATATTGTCGAAAAAAAAGAAGGAAAAAGGCTAATTGGAAATAAAGTTGTGACAGTATCAATGGTCGAACGGGATCAAGTGCACTTGTATGTTCTGCACAATGAGATTGAGGTTGAGCCGTTTGTTGAAATGCACAAAGTTGTTCTCCGAGATTTAAATCCAAATAGAAATGAGAACTGGATAGTACGAGAGCACAATCGAAGTTTCATACCGTGGTTTAGAGATCATATTTATTCAAAGTATCGTTCAGATCCTGCTTCAGTAACAGAAAGGTTGAGATGTTTAGCCTATGGTCCATCTGTAATTGTGCTTTCTTATAGCGCATACGCAATTAATGGATACACATTTTATACCAAAGAACAGGATGATAAAAGTACTATGCAAAATAGTGGTGTTACCTTGGTAGCTGAAGCTATGCACATATCAAGTGCGAATGACTTAAATCCGAAATTTGCAAATTTGTCATATTTTGGGGTTATCGAGCGCATTTTGGTGTTTGATTACGCGAAGTTTCAGATTCCTGTATTTGGTTGCAAGTGGGTTGAAAATAATAGTGGCGTACGAATGGATAAGTCAGGATTTTTGCAAGTGGATCTCAATAGGGTAGGGTACAAAGATGAGCCTTTCATTCTAGCCTCTCAAGCTAAACAAGTGTTCTATGTCAATGATCCGACAAGTACGAAATGGTCTATAGTGCTTTTATCTAACAAAATAGTTGATGAAAAAATTGAAGATCAAGGTGATATTGGTGTTGGCATTGAATCTTGTACAAGAAACGATCAAAATGAGAATGAATCTTGTATTAGAAATGATCATAATGAGGGTATTTGGATCAATCCAACCGTCCGCATTGTTAAGAGACGCGTAGTACACAATCCTACCAAGAAAAGAAATAGACGTTAGTGATAAAGTAATGGTCTCGATAACCTTCACTCGCTTATGTTTAGTAATGGTCTCATTTTTATATTTTTTAATTATTATATTTAGTAATCTGGCATCGAATATGTGAAAATCTTACAATTTGTACTTTAAAACAATTTGACTAAAAATTAAGATTTATTAAATGAACATGCTTTTAATATTGATAGAGTATGCATCCCCTCATCTTTGCCTAAAAGAAATATCATGAAAAAGTAATATTGATTGTATCACATGCTTTTATTTTATTAATAATAAAAAAGTAAATTTTTTCTACTTAACTTAAATTCTTTTTTAAGAAGGAAAGCATACATTGGGTATGTTTGGCAGATGATGCAGGGATGAATATCTTCACGTTGAACAATTAATAATGGATTGATTTTTTTTCTTCTTATAATAACTTCTATGTTGTAATTTTTTGAAATGTTTCTCATATAAAGTTAGTGTTAATAGTGTACTAATGTGCTTTAGTTTGTTTGATACAGGTTCAATGGCTCCAGATAGAGATGCTCCACCTGAAAACCCACCTGAAAACTCACAAGAAAACTCACAAGAAAGAGTTGCTTCGGATACAAATGCTCCACCTGATACTGAAGCAAAAGAGGTTGCACGAGGCATCACTATTATGAAGGGAATCATTCGACATAGAGACCAAGGATTAGTATACCGATTGGAATGGAATTCTGATAAACAACCAATTGGTCCTAATTCTGCAAAGTTGACAAGTTATATTGGTACACTTGTCCGTATGCATATTCCGGTCTCCGTAGCTACCTGGAAATCGAAAACGAAAAATTTAGAATTGGAGGAGAAAAAACAAGCGATTTGGGAAGAGCTTCAGGTATATATCATATATGGTTAATTGTTGTTATTATCTTGACGATAAATTGTTTAAATTACTTATACTAACACACTATGCGTACGTTTTTTTGCAGAGGACTTTTGAGATACCAGATGAACGTAAAAGCTACATACTTAGTTTGGCCGGCAAAAGATATAGAGGGTGGAAAAGTTTTTTGACAAACACCTATCTTAAGGATAAAGATGGAAAATTTCTTGAAGAGGCACCGGGACGGCCAACAAAGTATGCGACCTTCATTGATGAAGCAGATTGGGCTGAGTTTGTAAAGCAAAGAGATGAAGCTTTTCAGAAAAAGAGTGCCACGAATAGTGAGAGAGCATCCAAACCCGCGTATCCATACAAAAAAGGGCGTTTGGGATATGCACGCTTAGAGGATAAAATTGTAAGTAAATAGAAATGCGTTTTAATTAATTGTCTACATGTGCATGTTTTAATTGACGATTTTATCGTTTGTGTCAATGCATAGTTAGAGGAGACTAAAAGTGAGGAAGCTTCACTTCCTGTACATGTGTTGTGGAAGGAAGCTCGTGTGGGCAAGAATCAAGCTGTCGATCCCGATGTTCAGAGAGTTTATACTGAATGTGTAAGTATAATACTGTGTCTTTAATTAAATCAAATGTTTTTTAATATATAAATGATTTTTTATCTCCACTAATAATTATTTAAATGTAAATGAATTACAGGAGACCTTGTCACAATCGGCATCCACCGGTGAGGAGAGCGTACTTAGTAGAGTACTAGATGCTCCCGAGTATCCCGGTCGGGTGAGGGGTAAGGGTCATGGTGTGACTCCAACCTCTTTTTATAAGAGTTCTAGGAGAAGATCAAATCTTACCAATGAAGAAGTGTTGCAAAAGTTGCAGGAATTGCAAGCACAGGTCTCTGAATTGCAAAGAGATAAAGATATGTATATGAGAGAAAATTGCAACACTTCATCGGTGAGAGAAACTAGTGATAAGGCTAGTATCAACTATCAAAAGAAATTTCCCGAGGTAATTATAAGTTTTTTTCCTTACAAACTGTTCTATTTTATTAATGATAATGACTTTATATTTTCTATTTGTTTAGGGCATTTCATCTTGCCAACTATACTTATCGTCACCGAATTATCGACTAGTTGGCAAGGGAAAAGTGCACAACACTTCGGGAGATTTACTTCACCACAGACCGCTCCCGGATGGACACCTGAAAGTATCGGTGGATGTTGTATTAGATCGTGATGCGATTCTACCGGTACCTGACATGGTCTCAGAGACGACATTGCTGCGAGATGCAATAGGATCATTTGTTGCATGGCCCTCGGAGCTCATTACCATTAGTGATGAGGTATACTGAAAACGATTATGAATCATTTAGTTTTCGAATGTCAATTCTAAACCGTTTATTAATTATTTTTTACATTTTAATTTTAGACTGCTCCTATAAAACCCGCAATTAAGGGTAAAGGGATTTTACAGGAGGAGGAGTCTGTTGCATCACTAAAAGAGGTACATTTAAAGTGTTAATATATAGTCTGAATCTAAATCTGCATGATTTTATATTTTACCTAACTTATATGATTTTTAGGCATCCGCTCGGGAGTCACAACAAGTGACGCAGCAGGTTCGTAGCGTACCACCCACTGGTCCTCCGAAGCAAGCGGCAAAAAAAGGCGGTGCTTTTGTGCCTCGATACCGTTCGACACTCGCAACAATGGTTGATATGTCCGATTTGAAGGATGGTGGTTTACGTGAAATCAACATGGATGAAAGTGTCTTCGGTATTGAATTCCCGTCACATATTACAATTGATGACTTGGAAGAGATTTTTAGGCATGATCAACTAGGCGTCAGTAATATGCACTCATACATCCGGTAATATTCACTCATCTGATATATTATTTAATTAGTCCCACAATATAATTTATTTACACATTTCAATGAAAATAATCTAATGTTTATTATGTTTTTATTTAAGGTTGTTGTATGACAGAGTGTTGCGCGGGACTGCATTGTCTAACAGATTCCGTTTCGTGTCTTCCGCCCATTGCAGCGGAATGACAATTGCTTCGGAACCGGAATCAGTTAGACAGCGCTTAGTAGATAGATTCATGTCCACTGGCAATACAGAAAGTCTGCATCTTTGGGCGTATAATACCCGACCAGTAGGGTTAGTTTCTCATTCTTGGTTCATCTAATCTCTGTTTCTTTTGTGTATAGCAAAATTTTCATATAACCTATTGTTTTAATTTATAGAGCACACTGGTTGCTGCTTGCTATCAACCCGATAAGAGAAGTCGTGTATTATCTGAATTCGGTAAATGGTGAATGGACCAATTATCCGGCTATGAAGGAAATCGTTGATTTGTAAGTGGGATCGTTCTAAATATATATTCGTGTATATTTATATATTTTCTTATTTGTGGGATTGATCTAAACATATGCTTTTATATATTTAATAATTAGATCAATACAAGTGTTCCGTAGTCAACGGGACGCACAGGTATCCCGGACTAAATCAAACAACATCACTTGGATCCAAGTGCAGGTACATTACTTTTCACAATTTTGCTTATAATATTTATGCTACTTGGTAAAACAAGACAACTATAGAATCTTATTTGTTTTATTATGTAGTGTCCGCAACAGCAAAACAGTCATGATTGCGGATACTTTGTTTTGAGGTTCATGAAAGAAATCCTTCAGGCGAATCAATTAGAGATTCCGCTCACGGTATGAATTTATAACTTAAGATAATTTCATATAATTTATTACATTTAACTAAATATATCATTTATATTATGTTTTTGTTTTGTAGTACCTTGACGAATTCCGTGCTGCTGGGTACCCAAAGCTTAAGTTGGAAGAAATTAAAGAAGATTTGTGTCAATATTATATTAAGCAATTTTTCATGTAGGATTTGTGTCGATTTGAACTATAATATTATTGATGTAATGATGTATATATATAATTTTGGATATTATAATGGTATTATATTAGTATATATATTGTCTTACTGATGGCTGAAATAATAGCGTCGAAAATATATTACAGGTCAAAAATATATTACAGGTCGAAAATATTACAGGTCGAAAACATTACAGGTCGACTGGGAGGATTAAATTATAGGCTGCACATAAAAATACCTCATTTAGAAACGACAGCGCTTTTAAAAAGCGCTCTTAAAGGTCCACCTACTAAAGCGCTTCTTAGTAAAAGTGCTGCCAAAGACCAGTAAAAAAGCATAAAAAATTAAAAAAAAACGCAGCATACAAAAGCGCTTTTGGAAAAGCGCTCTTATAGGGGGGCCTATCAGAGCGCTTTTTCCAGAAAAAGCGCTCTCATAGGGGGGCCTACCAGAGCGCTTTTCCAAAAGCGCTTTTGTATGCTGCGTTTTTTTTTAATTTTTTATGCTTTTTTACTGGTCTTTGGCAGCGCTTTCTGGGAAAAGCGCTCTTAAAGGGGGGTCTACCAGAGCGCTTTTTCCAGGAAAGCGCTCTTATAGGGGGTCCTACCAGAGCGCTTTTTCCAGGAAAGCGCTCTTAAAGGGGGGGTCTACCAGAGCGCTTTTAGAAGCGCTTTTGTTACCTACGCCAGCGCCAGCTATTAAAGCGCTTTTAAGCGCTTTTAAAGGCCAAAATAAGCGCTTTAAAAGCCCTTTTCCGTAGTAGTGCATGAGAAGAACATTGGTAAATCCTCCATAGCTAGTGATGATATTTGGACCTTTGCCTAAAATATAATGGCACCTTATGTCATAGGAAGTGAGTGCTACAATCCTCTTAGACCATGGAAGAGAATCCTTTATGTCTACAAGCGGCCCCTTTGCAGAAAGGTGAAACATGGACCACTCTTAAAGCATAGTGTTGTACCCAAAAAATGTCCCTCTCATTTTATTCAACACATGCCCATTGAGGTCCCCAACTTGCCCTAGGATGACTAAGAATTGACCAGACAAATTCTCCTCCTAAGGCAATGAACCTCTAATTAGGGTTTCAATTTTTATCAAGATGTTTGAGCTTCAAAGGTCTAAAATGTTTTCAAGGGTCCTAATATGTCTTCAATATTGTCCATGCCAAATTTCATGCCTTGCACTACAAGTTTGCTCAGTCAATTGCCCAAATGTTTGAAAATTAATTGTACTAGGTCAAAAGTCTACTATGGCCTATATACAGTCAAACTTCAATTTTTTTGGTCAACCTCAACATTATGAAGTGATATCCATCATTTGATCAAGGGTTGATCATGATTCCTCAAGAAATGCTCATAATTCATCAAAAGTCAAGAATTGTTAATTAGGGTTTCTATAGGAAAAGTCAACCAAACTTTGACCAGGCATAACTTTCTCATACTTCATCCATTTTTCCCAACCAAAGCTCATTTTGAATAGAATCCAATTCCCTACAACTTCTCTTCAGCCCTCAAGTCCAAGAAATGCACCACTTGAAAGATACAAGCTTATACATTACAGGTCATTTTCAGAAAGTCAACAAAAGGCACTTTTTGTCAAGACCATTTAAATCAAGATAAAATCTTCAAATGCAAAATTGATCAAAAGAGGGATTGAATTATACATCTTGGTATTTCCAAAAAGTCCAAGATCATCATCATGAGATAAAAATTGAGCAAGTTATGGCTTGCCCAAGTTGGGAAAAATTGGGAATTTTCAAGAATTATGCATTGAGAAAACTTGAAGTTATAAGGCAAGGGCTCAATTTCTTGGACCTTAAGAATCTTCCTAAGTTTATAGAGGATATCTAAAATTATTCTTGCCATGCCTTGCATTTGCTAACTATTTTATTCATATTTATTTTAGTTTATTTCAAATAAATATAAAATAAAATGTATCAAATAATTGGAAATGGGATTTAAGCTTTGGGTTGATGTTTTGGACAGCCTAGGCCCATAAAATTTCGTGCAAAGGTGTCCACATTCATTCAAATTCAAAAAAGGACAAGTTTCCTTATTTTTGGCCAAAGTTACAAATTTCATTCATGGCTTTGAAACATTTGCTTTAAGGTTGTTGAAACTTTTGTTTTCTTGTCTCCTCATTCCTCTCTATATAAATAAGCATCTAGAAATCATTTCAACACACCTACATAGCCTAGAGAGAGCTCTACCATTTTTTCAAAATTATCAAAAGCGGTAAAAATTCAAAACCCACTTTGCATGTACTTTTGGTTCGAACTAGTAATCATACATTGCTCTTGAGGTTCCCAGGGACTTGTTCCAACCATCCTTAAAGATTGCAAGGTCCCAGATCACCACATTTAAGCTATCACCATTTTGGTATAATCTCAAATTCGAATCTCTATTTTTATTAATTGTTGAATGTTCTAATGTGTGTATATGAGTTCCTGGATATCCTTAGAGCAGGTTAGGGGAATTACATGGAATGCATGATATCTAGAACATGAGATACCATGTACCATCAAGTACTTCCCACACTGGATCCAAGGATGGACATGGGCTTCACAATCGGGGCTTAGCGAAATTTCAATTGCACCCCCCATTCTACTTTAGCCGTCAAGCCCAATTCCTTTCCTTTTTACTTTATTTAATTATTTCATCTCTTAATCAATTTAATTATAATAATAATAAAAACTCACAAAAAAAATTATGCTTATACTTTTTTTAATTAAAAAATAAGTTTTTTTAATTAATTAATTAATTAAAACTTTAACCTTTTTCTTAATTAAAATGAATTAGAATTTAAGTCTAATTATTTTCTTTTCATAATAAAAAAGACCACAAAAAAGGCTTAGTTTATTTTTCTTAATTTAATTTTCTAAGTATACTTTAGGATAATTAATTTAATTATTTTTCTTAAATCAAAAACAACAAAAAAGATTTTTCTTATTAGGTTTTAGACGAAATTTCAACCTTTCGCGCGTTATTTATTTTTCACATCTTTATATTCATGTAACTGCATACTGGAAGTAATAATTAATAGGATTTTATCTGCTTTCTTTATTTTCGTTCTCCCAATTTTTGTACATTGTAAATATCCCCCTCCCCGAAAGC
The DNA here is from genome assembly GCA_948472305.1 of Vicia faba. Lineage (NCBI taxonomy): Eukaryota > Viridiplantae > Streptophyta > Magnoliopsida > Fabales > Fabaceae > Vicia > Vicia faba. Next base: position 1,048,838,654 of record OX451739.1, read on the forward strand.
CATGTAATAGTTTAGATTTACACTTTCCGCACTTTATTTTCTATACAATATTACTGCTAGTAATTAGGCATGTATGACAAGACTGAAATTAAAACGCTAGCAAACCTTAATGCAAAAGATAAATAACTGAACTGAACACAATTGCACACAAGTACCTCTAGGGTATCCCACTTCGGTTGCCTTCGGAAAACGGTCACAATTTTTGAAACGTGAGAATATTTAGTGGCTGTCATTTAGTTTGAAAGATCACAAGTCCCTCGATGACCCTTTCGATGTTGCCTCGGTTAAATGTGATCTAAAGACTTTAGGTCAATTACTAAAATTTCTTGCCAAGTTGCCTTCGTGACCGTAAAGTCCCTTCGATTGTCCCTTAACATCCAACAACAAGGCTACCTACTCACTAATAGTAGGATATCATTATCTAAAGGAAAAGAGGAAAATAACGACCCTTTTCGAGTAATAAAGTAGATAGCTGTTAGAAGTTTGCTCAAACATTTTTCACTTACACAAAAAACTACTTTTCAAAAACAATTTCAAAACACTTTGTATACTTTCTCCACTATCCTGAGAAACATTACAAAGTTCGTCGTACTAAGGCGTTTTCAAAATATTTTCAAACACAAAGCACAAAGGTATTTAAAAAAAAAAGTGCAAACCTCTAAGAGCCCGTGGAAAACCACGGATGGAAAGGGTGCTAACACCTTCCCTTTCCATAATCTACCCCCTTACTCAGAAAATTCTCGAAAAGGTCTTTTTCTGTTCTTTTCACCCTTTCCTTTGTTGGATAAAAGAAAAGTCGATGGCGACTCTTTCTTACCGCGACATTTGCGATCAAAAAATGCAAACCAGTATTAACAGTCGGTTCTGCCACCGTATGACACATAGGTAAGCAAAAGTTAACAATTCCTTTCTTCTTATGCCTCGTGTGAATGACATAGTAGGTATTTATTAACAGTGTTGGCACATGTTTCTTATTCATGAAAACACATATAGCAGTAAAATCCACAAAATTCTGTTTATTCGAAAAGAGGACTATGCCATAGATCATGACGGCCAATATTGCATTGAAAGCAACCCAATTCCATTTCTTTTCCCCCTCTTTATCTTTTCTCTCCAGGAATTCTAAAGCAAAACCATGAGTATCAACATTAGGTTTCCATTCATCTGTTACCTCCTTTAAGATCAAATAAAGAGCATCGGAAATGAGTTCTTCTTTTACCTTCTCGGGACTGCAAACAAAAGGTACATGATCATTAACCTTCAGGCGTATGAGATAGGTGTACTCCTCTAGAGTAGGAGCCAACTGGTAATCTTGGAATATGAAGCATCTCAACCTTGGATCATAAAACTGTAAGAGAGTCAACAAAGCCTTTTAATCGACCATGATGTCAAGTAACCACAAAAGATTGCCATAATTGTCATTGAACCTCTTCAGATTATCATTAACTACTAGAGCACTTAACCCCTTTAAAAGTGACACCTCAGTATTGAAAAACCGGTAGCCATAAGTGTGTTTGGTGACCTCTTTGCCATTATCAGTGTTGCTATCCATCTTTAACGAAGACAGTGACTTTTGAAATAGCCTGGAATTGACATGCATATGCAAGTTAGTTATTATATATTTTTTTAGAAAAATTCTATGATTCAATATGATAGGATCAAAGCTTCCACAACACTGAATTAGTGTTGAACTATTGAAATAAACGGATGTCACAAGATCAAAAGTCTGGAACATGCACCAAAAGAACACATATTCACCGACAGTACCTATAAAATCATTCCCTCCCTGCTCATGAGTAAAGTCTAGGTCAGGTTAAGGCTAAGGGAAACAGATTCAACAATCTGCATGAAAGTACTATCGTTGTTAGACATACGTGATGACGATAGCACCCCATTTGAACCTCGTCTGAGCGTGGCTCTCATGATCGGACTTAATAGGGCATACACATATTAGCCGTCATGACTCTCCACTCTAATCCTATGTGTTCCTAGTGGTTCACAACTCTAGCCTGTGTATTGGGCCTTTTACTTCATAGTAACAACCCACCCACCAAGAAAACACAGACAGTCCAACATATCCAGTATATAGGAGAAATGAAAATAAAATTAAATGCAAACATACATATAGATAAGCACATATATCTATATGATCAAGCTATAAAGCTAAAAATAAATAAACACCCAATGAAAATAAAGCATACAAGAGCTAGGACTGACGCACTTAGGAAAGTTTTCCCAGTGAAGTCGCCTGCTGAAGCGACTAGAGAAAATAAATATCTAAAAACAATGAACAATGAAGTCACCATCAAATATTTATTTATCCCGTGGAAGGGAAAGGAAAACATCAAAGAAAACATGGGAAGGGAGAAATCAAGGTCTCGCGACCAAGAGATACAGGTACAGGAGTCGATTATGCAAGGGAGTGTTAGCACCCCTCGCGTTCTTGGTACTCTACGGGATCCACTCTTGTTGTTCTAGTCAAAGGGTGTGTTATATTTCTAAAGCTAATTTGTAAATGGAATGCATGGTTACAAAGAATTATATACAAAAAGAAAAGGTTTTATTAGTTGTGCCCGCTTCGGTTGCGAACCTTTGTGCCTATGTACCCTGTTCGTGCAATGAGAGATCAGGGCACTCGTAGTTCACCTAAAAACTTTGGTTTTTTATGTGTTTTTTATGGATAATGCTATGTTTACATCCTTGGGGTTAAGATTGCAATCATGCTTGGTGTTGCGGCTTGTAAAGAGACTCGTGATCGACCACTCACACACTTAGCATCTCTAGGTTGCTCGAACTTAAAACAAACCCTTATCGAAAAGGTTTTAAAAGAAAAAGTATAAAGACAAAAAGGTTTTTATTGGTTTTTGTTTCGTTACCTTGAAAAAGGATTTGTAATGTTAGAGTGTTTTATGAGTTTGATTAAGAAAAAGAGTTTTAGTTTTAGAAGGGATGCAAAAGAAAATACTAACGAAAGGGGAATCTTAATCCTACTTGTTGTCATGCTTGTGGACCTAAAGTTGGGATCAAGGAATTCTACCTAATATTGGCATGCATGGATATCAATCCTAAGGCCTACTTAGTTCAATCTTGACCAAGAATGAACTAAAGATCATATGGGGAGCATGTGATCACACAAGGAAAGAAAAAAGAAGAAGGCAAGCAATCACATACTTAAACAAGATGCAAAAGCGAACACAACATGTGAGAAGTAACACCTTACTCATAAATTAGGCACTTAACCAAGATTCCTGAAGCATACTCACTTAACCAAGTAAATATCAAACAAAATCACGTGCTATATGTGACCACCTAAGCACTGAGCATGAGCTAGCAAGAAAAGAATCCAAAGAGGATTACAGCGTGGGAGTCGAAGGACTTTTGGAATTGAAAGTTTCTCCTTTCACTAGAATAGCTCAAGCATAAATCGAGTAACAACTCGAAGCATCAAAGTTTAAGAACGTGTGCTAAGTATCATCAAAACAAAGACAAATTGTGGGGGGCGATTGTGAGCCCTCCTTCAACTTTATTGACTCGATAACAAGAAAGAAGCATGATTCAAAGCATTAACATATAACGTGAGCTAAGAATAACCAAGGGACTTAAAATGTGAGGGCCGATTACGAGCCCTTCTTCCACTTTTATTGACTCGATTTCAAGCACAAAATAAAAGGAGCACATCACACAAACATGGCCTACAAAGTAGGACTTGGATTCCAGACATGCATTGCCTACAACAGTAGGGCTTGAATTCCAGACATGCATCTTTATTCCTACTTCTCATGGCAAACAAAATGAAAAGACAATGCAGATATTAGGTTAACGAGAAAAAAATACCAAACAAAATAAAATATGTTGCCTTTTCTTAACAAAGCGTAAGAAACCCAAAGATCTTTGCGAAATTTTGCATCAACAAACAAAATAATCAGAAATCGAATGCACGAGATAAGTGTCGAAGCATCATCAATGTGAAAATAAGTCACAAGTCGAATGTGCGTCAAGCATATCCGAATATCAAATAATGGTCCTGCCTAAAACACAAGTCCAGAAAAACAACAAAAATCCACAAGTCTCGTGAAATGATAATCCAAGCTCAAGTGTGTTAGCAACAAATCTGAACCATAAAAGAAATGGAATAAAGGCTTTAGTTGAATAATCAAGAACTAATTAATTGATTAAATTCTCTCTTGAATCGTCTTAGGAAGCTTGCACAAATCAACAAATGAGTTAGAAATAATAAGGAGTAATAACCAAAGTTAAGAATTCATATCATAACTCAAATCAAGTTTTATTCATGAAGAAACAAGTTCCAAAAATGTGTGGGAACCACAAAATCAATTGTCGGACAACACCACTTTGGTTCATGAAAATACTTGAAAAGTCGATTTAAATTATCAGAACTCAACACCGACTTCAAGCAATCATCCCATTAAATTCAAACATGAATTAAGCAAGAATTAAATCAAGATTTGAACACATTTTTGGATACCGGACATCATCAAATCAAATCATGAAAGTCCTCCAAAAATCACTTTAAAACCATCAAAACTCAACACTGACATTAAACAACTATCGAGTTAAGTCCAAACATGCATTGAGCAAGAATTAAATCATATTTAGCATGTATTTATGAATACCAAGCAGTAATGTTTCATGTGTCGGTGTTCACAAAATATCAATTGGAAATGAAAATTTTAACGCGCAAAATCAAACACTGACACGTGAAGCTTCACTTGGAGTTCACAAATAAATTGCAACAATTAAATCAACACCGGTACAATGATTTATGAGCACCGAAACACAAATTATTCATGCGTCGACAATAATTAATCAACTATAAATTAAATTCTGACACATGAATTCCAATAATTATCAACAAGTATCAACTCAGAATCAACCTTCGACCCGTAAATCTCATCAATCATCAACAATTATGAATAATTATAAATTCTGAATCGTAAATCCAGCACATAAATCAAGCAATCAATTGATTCTAACAATTATCAACATCATCAACATGAAGATTTATCAAGAATCAATAATTTCCACAATTCAAGAATTAATGCATGCTACTTCAACATAAACTCAATTAATTCAAGAGTTAAAATTCAGCACAACAATTAAATCAAGAAAGATCAAGAATCTACTGAAAGCAATGAAGAAAACTCGATTGAAGACGTGAACGAAGGAAGAAAATTGCACGAATCGGAAGCTTCAATGGAGGGAGAGGCGGCGCGTGGAGGACACGACGGAGGAGGCGCAGAGTGATCGCGGTACAGCAGCGGGAAGTGGCAGTTGGACAACGGCGGTGCATCGGCTGCGTGAAATGGTATGTAAGAGGCGCACGATGGTCTGGTGATGGTTGATCGGAACTTGAGAGAGAGAGAGAGTCACTTTAGAGCTCTTGAACTTTGTGAGTGATTTTGGAATAATGATGAAATCACTTTTTAATTTGAGATGAAATCAATATACAGAGATGGGCTTAAGTCGTGTTTGGAATTTGGAATAGAAAAAACTATTTTTTGGAGTCACATTTCCCTCTCTTTTTTGGTTGAGCAACTTTTTCATCATGTTTTCATGCACATTGTTGCACCCCAAAATTTGCCCTCCCATATTCTCCAAGAAATTGCCAAGCCAAGTCACAAAATTCCCCAAGGGTTGTACAGCTCAACAGTCTCTCATACAGTCAAAACTAGGGTTTGTGTTCTGATCAAAGAAAGGAAGTTCTCAAAGGCCCAATCAAGTCTCACATGCCTACAAATATGGTCAAGTATCCTCATATCAAGTTTCAAGGCATTCAGCTCAAAATTGCACAGTCAAAACCCTAGATTGCACTACAGTCAACTGTAGGGGCAAAATGGTCATTTGACAGTCAAAAGTTCAAATTTTTGGTCAACATATCATTTTGAAGCCACAAACATCATTTGATCAATGCTTGATCATGATTCTCAAAATTTGGCTCAGAAATCATCAAAGATGCAAAAGTTACTATATTTGGACAGTTGAAAAAGTCAACTAAAATTGACCAGGGCATAACTTTCACATGGATTATCAGAAAAATTCCATCCAAAGCTCATTTTGAAGAGAAAGACATTTCCTACAACTCATCTTCATATTCCAAGTCCAAGAAATGCTCTCACAAAAAGTTATCAATTTCAACATTATAGGTCATTTTCAAAAGTCAACAAAAAGGGACTTTAAGTCAAAGGCCATAACTTGAGATTGGTAAATCAAAATGACATGGGACCAAAGGCATTGGTTAGAGGACTCAAAGACCTTTCCAAAATGTCAAAGAACATGAGAAAAGCTTAAAAATTGAGCAAGTTATGCCTTGTGGAAGTTGGGAAATTTTTGGATATTTTGAAAAGTCAACTTTGATTCAAATGGTCTAAAATTGCTAATGGGCCATTTTTCTTCCATGATTCATCATTCCAAGCATGTGCACGACCACTTGGCCCAAAGGGAAGTATTTTCTCATTTTTATTTATTTATTTGAGTTTTTATTTATATTAATTCAATTAAATCAATTTAATATGTGAAAAAATATTTAACCTAACAAAACCAATCTTTTTATACATGTTTTGGCTTCTATAATTCGTGCATATGCAAATGTGGAAAGTTTTGGTTTGATTTGAGCTAATTGACACCAAATACACATGAAAAAAGATTCAAAAAGATCTTATAAAATCAAATATCGAAACCATTGAATTCAAAAGATTTTGTGCAATATTCTTAACCTAATTGACTCCATACAAATACAGGAACACAAACCTAATGCTAGAGGACCCTAAGCTGCGCTAAAGAACACTTGGCAAACTTGAAAATTTTTCCATAAAACTCAAATTTGAAATCAGTGTTCTAGGTCGATTCAAACCCTAATACTCATTCCAAAAGCTTCCTTGTGGGCTCCTGATCATATTCCAATCCCTACCATCAACTAAAACCTCAAGAATTGGTACATTGAATGTGAACTGCACCCAGAAAATTGCCTAATCGTATTTTGATTTTGAAGCATGATCATTGCATTTTGTTTATGGATTGTTACTCATTGATGTTTTCTGATGCTAACTGTACCATTTGATTTTGTTTTGGTGCTCTCCACGCGATTTCACCATGTTTAATATTTAGGGTTTGCAGAATGTCAAAATAGGGCTTTTGCAATACAGTAAAATTAGCCCTTAAGACCACCATGGTTGGACTCAGCGCCTAGAGACGAAGAAGAATCCCTACTCGCGCCTAATTTATTGACCCTATAGCGCTAGTCGCTATTTTCTGTAAACCTGCCTAACGCAACGCTGTGAAAACCGTTGCTCAATGAGTTTTGTTTCAGGGACAATGGAGACGACGATGCGTTGGCAGACGGTGATTCGCTGATTTAAATTTTCGCGCGTTCCAATCCACTAAACGCGTTGCTTTCTTTATATCATTTATTTGTTATTTATATGATAAACGCGCAGTAATGGCTTGGTGGTACAGGTGTTGCCTTGTAATGTCCAAGACCTGGGTTCGAGTCCCAGGTCTGTATAACTTTCTATATTATTTTTCCATAGTGTTTCCCATGCAGCTTCAGTGACGTAGACGTACCATATGCCTCAACATCCAAAGAGCCACGCGTCTAGCTGCTTCAAATCAACGGCATGGATCTGAAGAACACGTACACTCCAGTCAACGCACCACATGCTTGCACAAAAGTCAATGGATTTCATGCTTAATTGGGCCAGAATTCTAAGGCCAGCACCTCACAATTGGGGCCTGAACCCCCCCCCCCCCTGGTTTGCTTCTCTATACATTTTTTTTATTTTATTTTCAATAATGATTTTATTTTCTTTATTTGTTAAATTAATTAATTATTTCTTTACAAAATATAAAAATATACAAAAAAATCAGAAAAAGACAAAATGTAATAAATATTTTTATTTTAATTATTTTCATAAATAAATTGTGTAATTGAATTTAGTATAATTAGGGTTTTTTGCAATTTTAATTCTTTTCATAATAAAATATAAAAAATATAGAATTTAGGTTTAATTGTTAATTTTATTCCTTTTTAATTTTCCCTTTTTACAATAATATTGCTTATTTTATTTATTTTATAGTTAAATTATACAATAAAATTAGGTTTAAATTAGGTTAAAAACTTTAATATTTTCTTAAAAAACTTAAAAAATAATTAGACTTAGGTTTAGCTTTTTATTTTACTTTTAATTAATTTTTTTCCATTAAATCTTAAAAAACACAAAAATACCAAAAAACATTTAATTTTAATTTTAATTCCTTATTAATTTAAATTTTGCAAAAAAAAGGGTCCAACGCCCTCGCCTCGATAATTCTTTTTATTCCGCATATTTACTTTATTTCGCTCAAATAATTATGTATCTCTCCCAAAGCCGTGTAACTCGGACAGTTTAACTTTCCGCACTTTTATTTGCTTTATTTACTTCTTTCTGTCAAATCGGGTCCGGTTTAATTTTGGCGATGTGGACCCGCGCCTTTTGTAATAGTTTAGAATTTACTTTTCCTGCAAATATTAACTGTTAATAATAAGCATGCAAGAATGAATGGCCCTAATTAAAATCAAGCGTAGATCACAATGAACATGACAAGACAAATATCAATGAAAACGACACACGAATCGCACACACCACCCCTAGGGTACGCCTCACTGTTGCCTTTCGAAAGGTGATCGTCGAGTAGAGGATGTCTTAGTAAGTCCTCATGATCCGGGAACCTGGCATGAGGGTAGCTTCTAAGGTGTCTTCCCATTGCTCCGGTGATCACCATGTCCCTAAAACTCGAATTGACCCGAACACCTCCAACGGTGGTGCTCCCTACCTCTCAATGGTGGGATGGCACTACTTTAAAGGACATTTACACAGACGAATTCCTTAGGGTAGGTAGGTTCTCATGGATACTTGCTCTCTTCAAAACAAATCAAAATCTTTTCACACCGACACTTTTCAAAAGCTTTCAAAGCAAATTTTTCAAACACTCTGACGTACGAGTCGAACTGAAATTTTTCAAAGAAACTTTTTTAAACCCACAGTTGAAAAGCAAACAAACCATTTTTGAAAACACAAATGAGCAAGTATCTAAGAGCCCATGGATAACCATGGATAGAAAGGGTGCTAACACCTTCCCTTTCTATAAATCTACCTCTCGAACCGAGAGCAATCTCTATAAGGAATTTTTCTGTGCTTTTGTCCTTTCCATTTGGAGAAAATAAAAGACGGTGGCGACTCTTGCTTCCGCGACATTTCGCGAACCAGCATTAAACAGTCAGTTCCAGATCCACCGATCACAGAACTGGCGACTCTGCTGGGGATATCTCTTAAAGTGAGGTGTACCTTAGGGATAGCTCATAACTATGTTTTCAATTGTCTTCTTTGCTTGCTTTATTATTGTGGGTTGCTTGGGAGTTCTATAGATCCTAACCCGGATCTGGGGATACCTTCTTAGAAAGTAGCAACAAGGCTGTGAGGGAACTGTACGGGGTATACCGACATGGTTGAAACAGTCTGCTACGTTGATGTGGCACTTTGGTGTGTACCGGTAACCCTTGAGTTCAGTCAAGGAGAGTACGGGGCCTCCGCGTGGTGTCGTGAAGCATCAACTGACCTTAGGAACCTTAATCGAACTATCTTGGCCTCTTTAGGGTAGTGAGATAACTGACTTTGGTGCAGTCCGAGGTTGGTTGATACTCGATACTACGCTCAATTGAGGGTTGCTTTCCTGGAATATTTCGGTCGCCAGTTCAGTGGCTAAATCGAAACGATGAACAATGAAAGCAACCCCGTGATATTGGGAACCTTAGAACCCGGTTACTTTGATTAGGACAGGTTGAACCCACCAACTTCAAGAGGGTACTACCCAGACCCCATGCTGGCCTAAACCCTAAGGGTTTCTCTTGTGTGACTTGTGTGCCTTTGTACTTGCCTACTTGCATGCTTGTTAGCTGACACATGAACTATTTGCAGGTTTTGTTTATAGTCCTTAACTAGGACTCATGACAAGGTTTACCAAATTTCTTGCAGGTTTTGTTTATAGTCCTTAACTAGGACTCATGACAGGGTTTACCAAATTTCTTGCAGGTTTTGTTTATAGTCCTTAACTGGGACTCATAACAGGGTTTACCAGATCTCTTGCAGGTTTTGTTTATAGTCCTTAATAGGGACTCATAACAAAGTATACTGAATTTCTTGCAGGGTTTGTTTATAGTCCTTAATTGGGACTCATAACATGGTTTACCTACACGACCCCATGCATAGTATGACATCATACCATTGCATACATCCTAACCCATTTCAAGGATCTCAAGGGCTTGTGATGCAGGTCATGATGAACCAACTGTCCAGCAAGGGGCAAAGAGGATTTATTTTCCTCTAACCAAGGTTGTCAGGGGCTATGACCCACTGGACATGGTGAGCCTTTGACCCTTGGAGAAGAATTCTCAACAACATGGGTTTCTTTCCATCAAGCTGCAAAGTCAAATGCTAACAAATTTTCTTGTTTCTCCCGCGAGGTCCTTGAAAACATTACATGCATGTCATACATCTCATTGCATTGCAGGTGTCCCTTTGACAGGTTGCTTACCCTTCTTCGCTGTTTATTTCAGCCGATCGTCATGAATCCTGAATCTTCAACCGAGCACACTATCAAGGACCTCCAGGCTCAGAATGCCCAGTTCCAAGAGCTGATCATGAATTTGACCCAGGGGCAACAAGATTTGAAGGCTTTGCTCTTGAAGAAAGAAAAGAAGAAGAAGAGGACTGTTTTGTTCAGCCCTAGACGCAGATCTGGGAATACACCGCAGATTGAAACTGAGAGGACAACTCCATCTGTGGGGAAGAGCAGTCACCAAGAGGAAAGGGTTCCTAGTCCAGTGGTCTCCGACAACGAGACAGATTTTGACGACGAACAATACCCTCCGGCTGAGGACAAGTACAAGCAGCTGGAAGACCGTTTGAAGGCTATGGAAATACAACAAGTACCGGGGCTGGATTTCGGGGATCTGGGTTTGTCTACTGGTGTGATCATCCCTCGGAAGTTCAAGGCACCATCATTCACTAAATATGACGGGGCGTTTTGTCCCAAGTTACATCTCAGGTCCTATGTTCGGAAGATTCAGCCATACTCAGCAGATAAAAACTTGTGGATCCACTTCTTCCAGGAAAGTCTTTCAGGGACTCACCTCGAATGGTTCTATCAACTGGATGGGACCAAAGTTCGTAACTGGGAGGAGTTGGCAACTGCTTTCTATAAGCAGTACCAGTACAATGCCGACCTTGCCCCCACACGTACCCAACTCCAGGGTATGTCGTTAGGTGCAAGCGAAGGTTTTAAGGAGTACGCTCAGAAGTGGAGAGACCTGGCTGGCAGGGTGCAGCCACCATTGACTGATCGAGAGTTGGTAGACATGTTCTTGGGGACCCTATCTGGGCCATTTTTCAACCATCCCATCGGGAATTCTTCTGCTGGGTTCACAGATCTTATCTTGACTGGGGAGAGAATTGAAGCCGGCATCCGGTCCGGGAAAATTCAAGAGGCTGCACCTTCGGATAAAAAGCCTCATCATGGAAAGAAAGAATCCAATGTCGTGCACGGTAAAAAGAGCCGTCATGAGGTAGGGGCAATCCAGATCTCCAATCCCGGACCTGCTCAACAAGGACAGGGGCAGCAGCGAAAGGAGAAACGACAGTATACCAAACTCAACATGTCGCTGGATCAAGCACTGCAACAAATGTTGAAGGCAGGGCTGATCACCTTAAGGGCTCCTCTTCGGAATCCGAACACTTCTGCGCCCAACTATCATCCCAATGACAGGTGCGCATATCATTCTGATAGCCCGGGGCATACTACGGACAACTGCTGGCCGCTCAAGAACAAAATTCAAGACATGATCGACGCCGGGGAGATTCAGTTTGAAGTGCCTGAGACTCCGAACATAATCACTGCTCCGTTACCCAATCATTGAAGCCTTTTGTTTATTTGAATTTTTGAGTTGTATTTTTCTTTGCTTATACAAACAATTACTGTCATAGCAAACTCTCTTATTCTATTAATGCATCGCATACGTCTGTTTTGGGAATTAATACAATTGTTTTCATTATATTCAAAATTCTTTTCATATTTTTTCTGATGATCAACTCTTGGTTAATAATTCTGAGCCTCTTGAGGGAGGATGACGAAAACGATACCGCTATCTTTTACAGTATGCTTTTGAATAGACCCTGCTGATGAGGTACAGGCATTGTTTCAAATCCTAAACACTGGAGTTATAAGGAAGATAATCCCTCGTCAACCCATCTGAGCCAAAGAAGTAGGAGTTTTATTTTCGAAAATTGAAACCCTTAATCATAACCTGGGGCAGGGTAGTTCCCTCAGTTGATCCAAGTGCATGACGAATGGCACCGAAGAGATCTTTACGAAACGAACAAAGACAGTAATGGTTCAGAACAATCAAAAGGACAGGCAGTCATCATCAAAATTCATAAATGAAAAGCCCAAAAAGTCTAAACCTACAAAGGGGACTTATGAAACTGGGGCATCCCGCTGACTGTGATTCCAAAAAAGGAAACAGTTCAGGCAAAAAAGAAAGGGATAACAAAATCAAGAAAGAGGTCTCACAAACCCTCAACCAAAGCAAAAATGACTGCCTATTCAGAATAAATCATCAATATCCGAACCATTATTGGAACATCAGAGCAAAGACTCAAGCAAGGTCTAACGCACGATCAACTGAGTTTAGGTTTGGAGAACATCACGAGGAGCGGGTGGGTACAAATAATTTGAGCCTTTATCCTTTGTTTCTTAAACCGTGAACCAGACCACATTATAACCCTTAAAAGTCCTAGCTGAAGCATAGGTTAGTTCGAAAGCATACTATTACGAAAGGTATCCTGACTCCTTAAGGCCTACGGTAAATACGGAGTTGACATCACGTTTTACAAACATTCACTTGTCTTATGAAAAAAAGAATGCATTTTCAAAATCTTTGAGACAGACATAAGCTTTGCATTTTTAACATAACTTTGTTTGCATATGACTTTTTGTTTGAACAGAAGGGAAATTCGCACGATGAATACCTAGTGAACAAAGGTACTTCCAATCAAGGGGCAGACCTGATCTTGGTCCATTATCTGGGGCAACCCAATCAAGATTCGGAGAATCTCTCAAAAGGCCAAAAAGCCTGGGGCAAATCTCTGCCCGAGTCACTTGGGGCACTCCAGCAACGAATCTTGCACGATCAGACACCTTCTGGTAATATGGCAACACAAGCAGCCAGGGGCACCTACCTGCATTCTAAGAGCGTGGACATAGTCGGAAAATACTACGCAAAATCAAAGACCCGCTAGGTTGACACACCTAGGCAAAAATAAGGGCTTCCCGGCGAACCAAAAGGGTTCGGGCAAAATGAAGGGATGAAATGAAAAAAGCTGTACACCCGGCAAGTCGAAAACCTGCAAAGGCGGCTTGAGCAAAAATGGGTATCCCGGTGGACTGAAAACCCGAACGGGCGGTCCAGGCAAAAGTTAAGGATTAAAGCGTACGACTATGTCCTGTCATCTTGTCATCTTCCTACCAGAAGAAGGTTTGTCCATCAATAACTATCAGTACCCCACAAGTGCCTCCCCCACAGAAACAGGGGCAATAAAGGGTGGTTTAAGCAATCTGATTGTTCTATCCTCCAAGGTATCAGGGTAGGTTCCATTGAAGAGCATAACCAATACAGTTCAATACTTCCCCAGGAAAGTTGGGATTCATATCCCCAAGCCATAAGCATATCCCCAGTAAATTTTGGAAGCTTATCCTCGCAGAGCACGAACGCGTCGCCCGGCTTTATTCAAAGAGTTATTTCCTTAACAGGATATAACTGGGTTATCCTCAGCCAAAAGCCACGGAAAGAGCGTCGTCGCCGAAGTCTTCTTACCCCAGCGAAGTTCATCAACTACTTCCTATACAACAAGGGTATCCTCAGCAAACTACTGTCAACATTCAGCAAGGCATCCCTCTTCCCACAGAGTATTGCTTCTCAGCATGGTCGCTAGAGTATCTTTTCTCCCCGCAGAATCTTCCATTTGCCAAGTCTATTCCGCAACGGAGTCATCTTCTCCTACCGGTATTCTTGCAGTTATCATCCACAGCGGAAGCAAAATCTATTCTTCAACATCAGCCCAGGACACGACTTCCCGGCACCCGTCAAGGATTTACTTTCCTAGACGAAAAACACATTCATAAAACGTCACATACATCATTATAGCATGCATAGACGCATCATATCACCCCAATCTCATTTATTTTTGAGAACATCTTAAAATCATGCAATTCATGCATTATGACATTGCATACAACTAATTCGTTACTTTTTCAGGAAAGAACGATCAACAGATAAAAGTCTTTACCCTGCTGAGGTAGTAATCGTCCCAGATTCCTTCATCATCCCGCTGAGGTAGTAATCGTCCCAGATTCCTTCATCACCCTGCTGAGGTAGTAATCGTCCCAGATTCCTTCATCATCCCGCTGAGGTAGTAATCGTCCCAGATTCCTTCATCACCCTGCTGAGGTAGTAATCGTCCCAGATTCCTTCATCATCCCGCTGAGGTAGTAATCGTCCCAGATTCCTTCATCACCCTGCTGAGGTAGTAATCGTCCCAGATTCCTTCATCATCCCGCTGAGGTAGTAATCGTCCCAGATTCCTTCATCACCCTGCTGAGGTAGTAATCGTCCCAGATTCCTTCATCATCCTGCTGAGGTAGTAATCTTCCCAGATTCCTTCATCATCCCGCTGAGGTAGTAATCGTCCCAGATTCCTTCATCATCCCGTTGAGGTAGTAATCGTCCCAGATTCCTTCATCATATATTTGGAGTAGCAATCGTCCCAGATTCCTTCATCATCCTGCTGAGGTAGTAATCGTCCCAGATTCCTTCATCATATATTTGGAGTAGCAATCGTCTCCGATTCCTTCACCGTCCTGCTGAGTTAAAGACATTTCAAGACCTTGTCCAGTCCAGCTAAATCGACTCCCAACAGATTTTCCTGATGAATACTCAGTAGAAGTTTTTCAGATGTTTCCCTCTCTGACGATGAGTGTGAGGTGATAGTCTCCTATGGTTCCCTCTCCGACGGTGTGTGAGGTGGTAAGTCCTTTTCAGATGTTTCCCTCTCCGACGATGAGTGTGAGGTGATAGTCTCTTATGGTTCCCTCTCCAACGGTGTGTGAGGTGACAATTCCTTCTCCTATGATTCCCTCTCCGACGGCGAGTGAGGTGAATTCCTTTCAGATTATAATTGCATATGGTTCTCTTCCCGATATTGCGAAGATGGTAATTTCCACCAAGATTTTTCTCAACGAGCGTTGTTGAAGTTAAAGTCATCCAAGGTTCTCTTACCATTCACGCTAAGGCAGCAACCATATCTGGTCCATTCATCATCTTTTGAAGCTCCAGACTCAGCTCCTGTAACCAGTCAGGACACATCTACACCAAGCATCTAAAATCAGCTCCTGCAACGTGTCAGGTACTCATTTGTTCTTTTGCAGGTATGCAGGTTCTAGCTAAAGAATCTCCTACGCGATCAACGTCCGGATGGCATCTATAAGCCCATCACCCTATCCAGCAATCTCTAAATGGCATCCATAAGCCCATTCCATCATCACACTGCTATTATGTGAGCGCAAATTTCTGGGCACTCTAGTGTTCAATCATCTTCCACCCTCGGATTACGAAAGGCACGTCAGCCAATCTGCATCCTCAGGTCTAAGAAGATTGAACAGGGGCAACTGTTGCACCCCAAAATTTGCCCTCCCATATTCTCCAAGAAATTGCCAAGCCAAGTCACAAAATTCCCCAAGGGTTGTACAGCTCAACAGTCTCTCATACAGTCAAAACTAGGGTTTGTGTTCTGATCAAAGAAAGGAAGTTCTCAAAGGCCCAATCAAGTCTCACATGCCTACAAATATGGTCAAGTATCCTCATATCAAGTTTCAAGGCATTCAGCTCAAAATTGCACAGTCAAAACCCTAGATTGCACTACAGTCAACTGTAGGGGCAAAATGGTCATTTGACAGTCAAAAGTTCAAATTTTTGGTCAACATATCATTTTGAAGCCACAAACATCATTTGATCAATGCTTGATCATGATTCTCAAAATTTGGCTCAGAAATCATCAAAGATGCAAAAGTTACTATATTTGGACAGTTGAAAAAGTCAACTGAAATTGACCAGGGCATAACTTTCACATGGATTATCAGAAAAATTCCATCCAAAGCTCATTTTGAAGAGAAAGACATTTCCTACAACTCATCTTCATATTCCAAGTCCAAGAAATTCTCTCACAAAAAGTTATCAATTTCAACATTATAGGTCATTTTCAAAAGTCAACAAAAAGGGACTTTAAGTCAAAGGCCATAACTTGAGATTGGTAAATCAAAATGACATGGGACCAAAGGCATTGGTTAGAGGACTCAAAGACCTTTCCAAAATTTCAAAGAACATGAGAAAAGCTTAAAAATTGAGCAAGTTATGCCTTGTGGAAGTTGGGAAATTTTTGGATATTTTGAAAAGTCAACTTTGATTCAAATGGTCTAAAATTGCTAATGGGCCATTTTTCTTCCATGATTCATCATTCCAAGCATGTGCACGACCACTTGGCCCAAAGGGAAGTATTTTCTCATTTTTATTTATTTATTTGAGTTTTTATTTATATTAATTCAATTAAATCAATTTAATATGTGAAAAAATATTTAACCTAACAAAACCAATCTTTTTATACATGTTTTGGCTTCTATAATTCGTGCATATGCAAATGTGGAAAGTTTTGGTTTGATTTGAGCTAATTGACACCAAATACACATGAAAAAAGATTCAAAAAGATCTTATAAAATCAAATATCGAAACCATTGAATTCAAAAGATTTTGTGCAATATTCTTAACCTAATTGACTCCATACAAATACAGGAACACAAACCTAATGCTAGAGGACCCTAAGCTGCGCTAAAGAATACTTGGCAAACTTGAAAATTTTTCCATAAAACTCAAATCTGAAATCAGTGTTCTAGGTCGATTCAAACCCTAATACTCATTCCAAAAGCTTCCTTGTGGGCTCCTGATCATATTCCAATCCCTACCATCAACTAAAACCTCAAGCATTGGTACATTGAATGTGAACTGCACCCAGAAAATTGCCTAATCGTATTTTGATTTTGAAGCATGATCATTGCATTTTGTTTATGGATTGTTACTCATTGATGTTTTCTGATGCTAACTGTACCATTTGATTTTGTTTTGGTGCTCTCCACGCGATTTCACCATGTTTAATATTTAGGGTTTGCAGAATGTCAAAATAGGGCTTTTGCAATACAGTAAAATTAGCCCTTAAGACCACCATGGTTGGACTCAGCGCCTAGAGACGAAGAAGAATCCCTACTCGCGCCTAATTTATTGACCCTATAGCGCTAGTCGCTATTTTCTGTAAACCTACCTAACGCAACGCTGTGAAAACCGTTGCTCAATGAGTTTTGTTTCAGGGACAATGGAGACGACGATGCGTTGGCAGACGGTGATTCGCTGATTTAAATTTTCGCGCGTTCCAATCCACTAAACGCGTTGCTTTCTTTATATCATTTATTTGTTATTTATATGATAAACGCGCAGTAATGGCTTGGTGGTACAGGTGTTGCCTTGTAATGTCCAAGACCTGGGTTCGAGTCCCAGGTCTGTATAACTTTCTATATTATTTTTCCATAGTGTTTCCCATGCAGCTTCAGTGACGTAGACGTACCATATGCCTCAACATCCAAAGAGCCACGCGTCTAGCTGCTTCAAATCAACGACATGGATCTGAAGAACACGTACACTCCAGTCAACGCACCACATGCTTGCACAAAAGTCAATGGATTTCATGCTTAATTGGGCCAGAATTCTAAGGCCAGCACCTCACAATTGGGGCCTGAACCCCCCCTGGTTTGCTTCTCTATACATTTTTTTTATTTTATTTTCAATAATGATTTTATTTTCTTTATTTGTTAAATTAATTAATTATTTCTTTACAAAATATAAAAATATACAAAAAAATCAGAAAAAGACAAAATGTAATAAATATTTTTATTTTAATTATTTTCATAAATAAATTGTGTAATTGAATTTAGTATAATTAGGGTTTTTTGCAATTTTAATTCTTTTCATAATAAAATATAAAAAATATAGAATTTAGGTTTAATTGTTAATTTTATTCCTTTTTAATTTTCCCTTTTTACAATAATATTGCTTATTTTATTTATTTTATAGTTAAATTATACAATAAAATTAGGTTTAAATTAGGTTAAAAACTTTAATATTTTCTTAAAAAACTTAAAAAATAATTAGACTTAGGTTTAGCTTTTTATTTTACTTTTAATTAATTTTTTTCCATTAAATCTTAAAAAACACAAAAATACCAAAAAACATTTAATTTTAATTTTAATTCCTTATTAATTTAAATTTTGCAAAAAAAAGGGTCCAACGCCCTCGCCTCGATAATTCTTTTTATTCCGCATATTTACTTTATTTCGCTCAAATAATTATGTATCTCTCCCAAAGCCGTGTAACTCGGACAGTTTAACTTGCCGCACTTTTATTTGCTTTATTTACTTCTTTCCGTCAAATCGGGTCCGGTTTAATTTTGGCGATGTGGACCCGCGCCTTTTGTAATAGTTTAGAATTTACTTTTCCCGCAAATATTAACTGTTAATAATAAGCATGCAAGAATGAATGGCCCTAATTAAAATCAAGCGTAGATCACAATGAACATGACAAGACAAATATCAATGAAAACGACACACGAATCGCACACACCACCCCTAGGGTACGCCTCACTGTTTCCTTTCGAAAGGTGATCGTCGAGTAGAGGATGTCTTAGTAAGTCCTCATGATCCGGGAACCTGGCATGAGGGTAGCTTCTAAGGTGTCTTCCCATTGCTCCGGTGATCACCATGTCCCTAAAACTCGAATTGACCCGAACACCTCCAACGGTGGTGCTCCCTACCTCTCAATGGTGGGATGGCACTACTTTAAAGGACATTTACACAGACGAATTCCTTAGGGTAGGTAGGTTCTCATGGATACTTGCTCTCTTCAAAACAAATCAAAATCTTTTCACACCGACACTTTTCAAAAGCTTTCAAAGCAAATTTTTCAAACACTCTGACGTACGAGTCGAACTGAAATTTTTCAAAGAAACTTTTTTAAACCCACAGTTGAAAAGCAAACAAACCATTTTTGAAAACACAAATGAGCAAGTATCTAAGATCCCATGGATAACCATGGATAGAAAGGGTGCTAACACCTTCCCTTTCTATAAATCTACCTCCCGAACCGAGAGCAATCTCTATAAGGAATTTTTCTGTGCTTTTGTCCTTTCCATTTGGAGAAAATAAAAGACGGTGGCGACTCTTGCTTCCGCGACATTTCGCGAACCAGCGTTAAACAGTCAGTTCCAGATCCACCGATCACACACATTTTGAGAAACGAGTCATAAATCAAAACTTTTTGAGCATAATCCGAACTAGACTCTTGAAGCAAAATTATAGATGACGAAATTTTTTATGTCGTGCCGTGAGAATCGTCTTGAAATGTTGAAAATAGAGAAAGTTATGATTTTTGCAATATCGAGAAATAGTCGGTTGGAAATCCACTTCACCATATGATTTTCAATGTGTTTTGCATTTTCGGAGATCTTCCACACAGAATTGGCTCCCGACCCGAACATATGAAATGAAGAGGATGTCAAGGAGATTCTTATGCTCAAATACCTCTAAAAAATATTGTTTCGAAAAAAAGTTACGAATTTTTGAACCTGGACTGTGAAATGCTAATTTTCGGCCCAAACTGTTTCAAATCGACTAAAATGCTTAATTTTCTTTGCAATCAAGGCATGCTGGAACACATGGGAACTTGGCATGATAAATACTTGATTATTCACTGATTAAATATCCTAGGGACGCATGCTTCACTGCATTTTAAATTCAGAAACCCTTAGTTCATGCTTCACTACATTTATTGTCAAAACAACTGTCTTCTGTAGCTTGATGAAGCTTAAAAGAAATGATTTGATCCTATGACTATAGAACCGATGATATGTATATATGCATATGATAATAAAGTATAAGCCAAATAGGGTTGAAATGAATAGGGTAAATTTTGGGGTACAACACATGGTAATAAATTCTGAAGCAAATTTTAATCTATTATTGGGACGTGAATAGATCCACGGGATAGGGGCAGTGTCATCAACCCTACACCAAAGGATATCCATTTGTAGGAGAGATGGCGTCGTCGAGAATATATAATCTAATCAGCGTTATTACAAAATCTATGAGAGAAAAGTTGGAAAGAAATATTTCGACCAACTTCTGGAAAACGTGGAGCCCCGTGACAATGAAATTTACATTCTTGAAGAAAATTAAAAGTGTTTTCTAAGTTTGGATCTGGATCATCGATTAATATTAGACATTGAATAAGAAGTGATTCCCAGGGAACCAAATCCACCTACTAGGTGGAATATGGTCAAAGGAAATGATCAGCGATTTAGAAACGCTGGCTCGGATTTCGGTCTATGTGGATGAAAACAAAGTAAAATCGGCTTTAGAAGTCGAAAGGTTATAAGATTTGGCTGTTAAAGATAATGTAGAAAATTGAGAAGGTTGTTATGGACAAACATCAGCTTCAGAAAGCCGGAGGCTAGATTGTGTCTATGGAAATGAGCCTTTGGGGTTTGAAAAAGACCCATTGAGTTTGATGTAGAGAATGCAGGCCCAAGATCCTTTAGAAGAAGTGGATCTAGGTGATGGCGTAACGAAGATACCAACTTATATGAGTACGAAAGTTGGGTCGAAGATGAAGGTTCAATTAGTTAACTTATTAAAATAATATAAAGATTTATTTGCTTGGGACTATGGTAAAATGCCTGAATTAAGTCGAAGTTTAGTAGAGCATCGTCTGCCTATCCAACAAGGGAAAATTCCTGTAAAGCAACATCCTCGGAGATTTTCCCCAGAAATCGTATTGAAGATCAAATAATAGATCGAAAGACTTCTCAAGAGTAAGTTCATCAAAATTGCAAGGCACGTCGAATGGTTAGCAAATATTGTTCATGTTATTAAGAAAAATAGGACTCTTAGAGTTTGCATAGATTTTAGGGATTTAAATAAAGCCACTTCAAAGGACGAATATTTGATGCCCGTGGTAGAAACGTAAGTCGATTCAGCTGCAGGCTTCAAATATTTGAGCATGATGGATGGTTATTCTGGATATAACCAAATTTTTATAGCAGATAAGGATGTTCCCAAAACGGCGTTTCGATGTCCAAGGGCCTTAGGGACTTATGAATGGGTTGTAATTCCATTCGGTTTAAAAATGTTAGAGCAACTTATCATAGAGCATTTTTTGCAGATTTATATTGACAATACTGTAATTAAATCTTCATCTAAGAATGGTCATATAGACCATCTTCGACGATCATTCGAAAGGATTAGAAAATATGGATTGAAAATTAATCCACTAAAATGTGCTTTCTGTGTACATGCAGGAGACTTCTTAGGCTTCATGGTACACAAAAAAGGCATTGAAATCAACCAAAACAAATAAAAATCAACTTTCGATCTCAAGCCTCCTTCGATGAAGAAATAGTTTCAATCCTTGTTAGGGAAGATGAATTTCTTGAAGAGATTCATATCGAATCTAAGTGGAAAAACAAATGTGTTCTTACGACTACTCAAGATAAAAAAAGTAGACAAAATCCTATGTGGAAAAGACCAGCAAGAGGCTTTCGACACAATCAAAGAATATTTGACCAAGCCTAATGTTTTACTACCACCTAGTCGAAATAAAAACATGAGATTGTATATAATTGTATCTGACTTGAAAATTGGAAACATGTTAGCTCAAGAGGATGCTAATGGTGTTGAAAGACCCATTTATTACATTAGTAGAGTGTTAATAGATGCAAAAACTAGGTATAGTTCAATTGAAAAATTGTGCATGTGTTTGTACTTCTCATGTATGAAATTAAAGCAATATATTAAGCTAGTTGATGTTTACTTTTCGTATTATTTTGATGTTATTAAGCATATGTTGTCGAAGCCCATATTACACAGTCGAATTGGGAAGTGGGCATTTGCATTAACTGAGTTTTCTTTGTATTATTTGCCTTTAAAAGCCAAAAAAGGCCAAATTATGGCAGACTATTGTAGATCATGAAATAGTCGAGCCATCCGTAAGCATGGCCGACACAAACCCTTGGAAATTATATTTCGATGGGTCGAGCCATAAAAATGGAAACTATGTCGAAATTTTAATAATTTCTCCAAAAGGAATGCCAACATAATTCAAATGTTGAGTCGATGGCAAATGTTCCAATAATGAGGCAGAATATGAAGCCTTAATTACTAGACTCAAAGTCTTGCAAGATTTGGGTGAAACCAAAATCAAAGTAAAAAGGTGATTCAGAGTTGGTGATCAAACAAATCACACGAGAGTGTAAGTTTATCAAAGAGCATCTATTGATATACTTTGCGATGGTAAATCGATTATCGAAAAACTTTGAAGTAGTGAGCATTACACACATGCACGGGATAGAGAACCAAGAGGATAATGAATTATCCTAAATTGTGTCTGGACAAGGTGTCGATAGATAAGCTTAGTGAATTTGTCGAAGGATAAAGTTATCTCGACATGACCCAAAAAGTTCTCAATGCCAAAAGCTTAGGGGCGGGCCATATGGACAGAATTTTTGAAATTTTTGCCAATGACAATTTGCTAGATACAGATTGGAGAAAGCCAATTATAGGGTATCTATAGAATCCAGTCAAAAATACTGACAGGAAGATAAAATATAGGTCATTAAGATGCGTTCTCATGGGTAATGAATTGTTCAAGAAAACTCCTGAGGGTGTGTTGCTTAAATGCCTTAGAGAAACTGAAGCATATGTGGTAGTGTCTGAAGTTCACAGTGAAGCTTATGGAACTCACCAAGCTGGACATCAAATGAAATGATTGTTATTTCGACAAGGGCATGTATTGGCCAATCATGTTAAAATGTTGCATTGATTTTGCTAAAGGCTGTCAAGAGTGCCAAAAGCATGCAGGTATTCAACATGTTCTAGCTAGTGAATTGCATGCAATTGTTAAACCATGGCCCTTTCATGGATTGGCTTTGGACATTATAGAGAAATTCGACTTGCATTGTCGAAACAACAGAGGTTTATCCTGGTGGAAATAGATTATTTCCCAAAATGGATAGAAGCCATAACTTTAGTTAGTGTGGATCAAGATACAGTGATTGAATTCATTCAAAAACACATAATATATATATTTGGGATTCCTGAGACTATAACTGTAAGAACCAAATTTGGTTCTACAATATTATCTCTGTATTTTGATGATAACAAATAAGTATGATTGTATGAACAATTTTGTTTAACTAATGTTTGTTATTGTTGATTACTTAACAAACAGGTTATGCTTCTGATGGATGGTGTGGCCAAGACATTAAAAGAGAATTAATTTCGCTTCTACGCTACACGAGTTATGTTGAACAGTAGCTAGACACTCCAGGAGGATCTGAAGTGTGAGCCCTGATATATGTCTAAAGAAACCGATCAGAAGATCTAAAGACAGAATTTGTTACTTACGTATAGATGTTAAAGACTCAAGCTTCTAAAAACAACATTTTATAAGGAAAC
This sequence comes from Vicia faba, assembly GCA_948472305.1. Classification (NCBI taxonomy): domain Eukaryota; kingdom Viridiplantae; phylum Streptophyta; class Magnoliopsida; order Fabales; family Fabaceae; genus Vicia; species Vicia faba. The sequence continues at coordinate 1,048,862,366 of OX451739.1, forward strand.
AGTCAGAAGATCTGAAGATAGAAGTTGTCACTGAAGTTCGGATGCTGAAGACTCGCATTTCTAAAATATAGTGTGTTTTAAAGAAGATAAAGTTAGAAGATCTGAAGACAAAGTTTCTACTGAAGTCCAGATGTTGAAAACTTAGTTTCTAAAAGACAACTTGTTTCAAAGAAGACAGAGTTAAAAGATTATAAGACAACATTTCTAACTGAAGTCCAGATGTTTAAGACTTTGTGTTTCTAATAACAATGTTCTGAAGACAAGGATTCATAAAGAACCAAGTGCTAAATATTCTAAAGACAAATTCCAAAGACTTGAAGTTCTAAAGTTCCAAGGTTATCTACAACGGGTTCTTACGACCAAGTGCTGAAGACTCTGAAGACGCAGTTCTAAAGACTCTGAAGACTTGAAATTTCTGAAGACCTTATGTTATATTCCTGCTTTGAACCTCGTGCTCGTAGAACTCTCTGAAGTGCTGAAGGAAAGAATATAACAGTAACATGGTACAATAGTACACTGTACAAAAAAGATTTATGACACTATCTCTCCACTAACTTAAAGTGTGGAAGAGATAAGGACGTAGCAGTACTATTTGTAACGACTCTTTTTTAAATAGCCAACGAATCTATTTTTCTTGGCTATATAAGAAAAGAATCGTATGTTTAAAGATGTTGATGAGCTTACTGCAGGTTGCTAAAAGTTGCTAGCTGCAAGTCTCAAGTTGTTGATGTTCAATGTTAAAAAGGGAAGTTGTCATTATTAGAACACAACCAAAAAGAAATCATCCACTATAATAACAACCAGAACAACTGTTATCAAAATGATTCTTCAATCATGTTGATACTGATTACAATGAAATCATAGATTCACAATGTGCTTAATTTCATATGTTGCACAAAGCTTGCTAAGCCGCAGAAGATAATGAAGATGATCATGAAAGCTCCAATTGCAAATCCACAACTTAAATTTTATGCTCTAAAGTGATCATTGAAGAAAGTAGAACAAGAGCTACTGTAGAGAATGTTTTAAAGTGAATCTAGATAAAGAAGTTCTTCTCTTTACTACATCAAGATCAAAAAAGCTTTCAAAAGATTATGAAGAAGAAGACTTCAGCAATTTAAGTGCTTTGGGCTGTTGTCCGTGAAGAAGCTACTTGAAGAAAAGAAGACCATGCATTGAAGCTACACTGAAATTTAATATTTTTAGTGTGTATTAAGTTCTTCTGATGTACTTAATTTTGTTTACATTCAACTTGTGTATAAGCACTATTATTATAAACAAATATAAATCAAACAGTTGTTTGATGGTTCCTTGAGAGACTCGGTTGAGTCAAAATTCTCAGGAAAACTTTGGCTGCAGCCATCGTAGATGAAATCCTGGTAGTGGATTCTATTGTGTCAATGGTAGTCATATCTCAAAGGGGACTGAGTAAAGGTCAGCCTTCTAAGATCACTGATGGATATCATTGGAAGAAAATCCTAGTAGGAGATTTTGGTGAATCGGGTTCAATTGGGTTAATGAGTGTTATATCTAGTCTGGATCCCTGAGTGTGTCATTATATGTTATTCATTGGTGGTTTCCCATTCAATTGTAATCATATTTCTTATAGTGGATTAGGTCCTTGAGATCAAGGCGAAATCACCTCGAAAGGGTGGACTGGACTAACTTGGGGGTTTCTCAAGTGAACCAGGATATATCGCGTGTTCTTTAATTTTACGTATGCTTAGAGTTTATGTTTTATGAACTTAATTAGAAGCATTATGTTGTACCCCAAAATTTTCCCTCTCATTTCATCAACATTTATCATCACAAGACTCTTGGAACTCAAGATCAAGCTTGGGTTTGCTCTGCTCAAGACACCTCCTTGCACTGTTGACCTAAATTAGGGTTTGAGTTTGCATATGGATATTTTGACCTACAATGCCCAAAGTGACTTTCATACTTCATGTTGGACTCACAAGTTTGTCCATACCAAGTCTCAAGCCTTGATTCAAATTTTTGCCCAATCAATTGGACAGTTGACCTAGAAATCAACTGTATTGGGGAAAAAGTCAATTGTGGCCAATTGACAGTCAAACCTCATGAAATTTGACCTACATCAACATTATGAACTCATATGAACCATTTGATCAAGTTTGGATCACAACTCCACAAGAAATTTGATCAGATCACCAAAAAGGCAAAATGGTCATTTTTAGGGTTTTGACTGCACAAAGGCAATTTTTGACTGTTTGACCTAGCCAATGGCAAATTAAGATCACACATGGACTCAATGACTCAATGGCATTGTCTTGACCCATTCAACAAGTTCAAAAGATCTCAAATGCATAGGATTGACAGATGAATTTTTCAGTCAACTGATCAAAACTTGATTGTACACTGAAAAGTCAAACTTTGACTTTTTGGTCAAAATCAAGTGCCAAGAGTCATTTTTCATCAAGACATGTCAAATTATGAAACTTGTTCATCAAGAAACCCAAAAATGCAAATTAGGGTTTAAAATGGAAAAATTTCATAACTTAGAAATTTTCTAAGTTATGAAATTTTCTTATTTTTTCCTAACTTTGTCCCATTTTTTCACCAATATGCAAATGGATTCAAACAAAACTTGCAACATGAAAGTTGTATTAGATCACAAAGTCTACAACTTTGATTCACAAAGTTTTCTCAAAAGAGGCTTGTATCCCAAGTTATGATTTTTGGAACAAGGGTACCTAAAACTTTTAACTTAGAGAAAATTTGCCCTAATCTAGGCAGGATTTTGACCCATCTTCTTGGCCATTTTTCACATAGTTCCACTTGGGGTTTCAATTTTCATTTCAAATATGGATTATAGTACATGTTCCAAGCTTTCCTAATTGTCCAAGAACTCCTCAAACACCCTTGTGGTTAGAGATAATCGAATGCTTGAAGTTGGTAAAAACTCACTTTGATCCATGGCCAATACATGTTCATACCAATTTGCAAATCTGATCTAGCTAGCTTGGCTCACAATTACATGTTCATATCCATTGATATAAGGTATTGTCTTGGTCATTAGGGCATTGTACACAAGATTAAGCCCTAAATGGTAAAAGGTATATTGCCATTTTTGCAAAAGGTTACTTTATGTCAAAACACTAAGCCTTGAGCCTTGAACAAAATCTGATACTGCAAACCAAATCCATGAATTAGAGGGGCCAAGAGTGTTGTGTGAAGGGTGATAGGAGGGCATGTACAAAGCTATAACATCACTTCCACTCTTTTGCTTCAAGTAGAAGAAACTGGCAAAACAGAAGCAATCTCTCACATATGTAAAAACCAACTTACACAAACATTGCAAACAAGTTTCATACCTCCTAACAAGCCAGAAACACGACCCCTTTGCCTCTCAAACTCCCTTGTACATAGAATCACTGTTTTTCTGCAAAAACAGGGCAAGTTTTGCAAACTTCAAGCCATAACCAAATTCCATCGTGCGTTTTGTCCAAAGATACTTCAAACACCTTCCAACCAACATACCTAAGCTATCTAGATCATCCATTGCTAGCTATAACACCCTTAACACACTTTGCCATTTTTGTGTCAATGCTTTACAGGATGAGTTCTTTGGCACAATTCAAGCTATTTCAAAACAAGCCAAGCATTGGAAAAGCTTCCTTGGACCTCAGGCAAGCTCAAAAGAAGCTCAAACACCATTGAAGGTTGCTGCATTGGCCAGCTCGAAGTCAACTGAAACAGGTATTTCATGGACTTATATCTCTCTATTTAGGAATAGTTAGGCTTAGGTTTGTGAATGAAATATGTTGTACTCATAGCCCTGAAGCCATACATATGCTTAGTTTTCATTTACATTAATCATGCTAAGAGAATTTCACCCATGAACTTTCTGAAAAAACTAGGTTAGAAATTAGGGCCAGAGAAATTCTCTCTGGTCTTTGAGAGTTAACTTAAGTTTTTTATATGGTTGAATTCGTTATTTGATGCTCTACAAGTTTCATGTTATGAGTTTTGTCAAAAAATCAAAGAATCAGGAGATAGCGTTTTCTGTACAAGGCGCGCGTGTTTCAAGTTCAGAGGAAGAAGATGAAGTGAGTCTGGGCTGGGCCTGGTTGTTTTACTTCTAACACCCCATTTTTTCAGTTTACACCCCCCCTGGCCCATTTATTTGAATATTTGTCATTTTGATATTTTTATTTTTTATTCTGACTTTATTATTTTTTGTCTAAATATAAAAAATGCCAAAAAATTATTTTCTATATTTTTCATATTTATTTGATATTTATTTTTATTTTACTAGTATAAATATGTAAATAAACTATTTTCTTTTTTTATTAAAACACAAAAATAATACAAAAAATATACTCATCTTCATTTATTATTTTTATTTACATTTGAAAATATTTTCTTGAAATACACACATTTTTGTAAATAATTAATAATTATTTTTATATATTTAATATGTTTAATATATATATATACTTACATACTTTATTTTATTAAATAATTAGGTCAAAAATACAAAAAAAGAATACATTTTCATTTTATTAATATTTTACACTAAAAATATCATTTTTACAATATACTTTTATTTTTTGTATAAATTAATATATTATTAATAAATAATACTATTTATTTAAGAATTAGGGTTTTTGCCCTAAAATAACAAAATGATTAAAATTGATTTTTTTTTCATTATTTATATTTCACATTAAAAAATACTTTTTTTACATACATAAAAACTTTTTGCATAATAAATTTTATTTAACATTTATTTATTTTATTTTATTCAATTATTGTACATTTAAATATTGCCTATATATTCGATTTGGTTGTAATAATTTAGAATTTAATTTCTTGTCAAATACCCCCAATTCAAATTTGTACCCCCTCCCTATATCATGTTGTAATAGTGTAGCATTTAAATTCTCGCACTTTTAAAAGCTTCAAATTATGCCATGCTTAGACTTAGGGTTTGTATGCAAATAAAATCAACAACTAGCTTGACCTAATCCAAGATAAACATGCATGAAAAACAAACACAAATGCACACTTGCACCCCTAGGGTTTCAATCCACTTGTTGCCTTCCAAAATGGGCCATGATTGGATGTCAAGTGCTTTGGCAAAACAAAAACAAAACAAAAGATTATAGTCCCTCGATGACGCTATCTGAGTTACCTAAACAAAATGATCAAGTCCCTTAAGAAAAATTGCCAAAGATACTTGACACAATAGCTATCATGGTCTATACGATGACCCGCGCTTGTCCCATTTAAACATCCTAACACAATGTTGTTCACCAAATAAAATGGTGAAACAACACTGTTAAAAGGGGTTAAAAACATAAGAAAGATCTTTGAGTAAAATAGGGTAGATAGCTCTTAGTTACTTGATCAAACTTGCAAAAACATCCTTGCTATCTTCAAAACACACTTCACAATACAATTTCAAAACCCTACTTTTAAACATTGAAAACTTTTCAAAAGACAAAAACACCTTTGTATACATTCATATAAGAATCATTACAAAGGTTGCCACAACTATGGCCTCTTTTCAAAACATCTTTCAAAAACCACACACAAAGCACCATTTCAAACAATTGAACAGCACCATTTCAAACAATTGAAAAGCAAAGCAAGTGATCTAAGCAACTAACTAAGAGCCCATGGATAACCATGGATAAAAAGGGTGCTAATACCTTCCTTTTCTATAATCTACTCCACGAACCCAAGAAAACATCTCAAAGGTCTTTTCTGTGCTTTTTGACCTTTCCTTAGGATAAAATAAAAAGTCGGTGGCGACTCTTGCTAAACCGAAACATTTGCAAACACAAACGCAAAATCCCAAGTCAGTTCTCCCATCATATCACAGAACTGGCGACTCTGCTGGGGAGAATTCTAAAAGTGGAGTAACCTTAGGGCTTAGATCACCCTTTGCATGATTATTGTTTGTATTGCTTGCTTTAAATTTTGGTTCTCTTGTTTGGGCTTGAAATCCTCCACCCGGATTTGGGAAACATTCATAGGTAAATAGCAATACTTTGTGGAAACTGTGCGGGGTATACCGACACGGTTGAAGCAATAGCTATATTAGTGCGACATTTTTGTGAGTACCAGTAGCCTTTGAGTCAATCAAAGAGAATACGGGGCCGCTGAGTGATGTCATGAAGCACTAATGAACTCTTAGAACCTTACTTGACCATCTTGGCCTTTTATTAGGGGTAGTGAGATGACCGGCTTTGGTGCAGTCCGAAGTTGGTAGATACTCGATACTACACTCATTGAGGGTTATTTTCTTGGAATATTTTGGTCGCTAGTTAAGTGGCTAAACCAAAACAATGAACATAGAAAATAATCCAATGATATTGAGCTCCTTAGAACCCGGATACTATTTATAGGACAGGTTTGAGCCAACTAAACTCAAGAGGGTACTTACCTATGAAACCTCGTGCAAGCCTGAAACTAGGGTTTTGTGTGATTTGTTTGTACATGTGCTTGTGCATACATCATAAACATCATAAAGCATCATATGAATCCACTAACCATTTCAAGGGTTTGGATCTTCATCTTTGTTCTTGTTTTGTAGGTCATGGAATCTCTTCGCAGGAAAACAATTCAAGTCAACCTTGTGAGAATCCCTCCTCAACTCAAAGAGCTTACATCCAGGATTCCCGAGAATTCTCTCTTCAGTGAAAGACATGGTAGACTCCTCAACTTGGTCAACACCAACATTGAAGAAGACATGGTGAAAGTTCTCTTCCAGTTCTTTGACCCCCTACACCACTGTTTCACATTCCCTGATTACCAGTTGGTGCCTACTTTGGAGGAATTTTCTCAACTCCTGAGAATTCCTATTCTTAATCAACTATGCTACAACGGTACGGAAAAAGAACCAAAGCCTGAAGATGTTGCTCAAGCATTACACTTGCAACCATCTGACATCAAGGGGAATTGGGAGACCAGAAGTGGTGTCAAGGGCTTCTTGGCAAAGTTTCTGTTCGAGAAGGCACAAGACTGCTGGAATTCTCTTGATCTACAAGCCTTTGAAGAGATTGTGGCACTCCTCATCTATGGGTTGGTCTTGTTCCCAAACCCTGATCAACTTATAGATGTGAATGCTGTCAAGATTTTCATATCCATGAATCCTATACCTACATTGCTTGGGGACATCCTACACTCATTTTACACACGAACAATGAGGAAAATAGGTGTTCTCATGTGTTGTACTCCTCTCCTAGCAAGGTGGTTTATTTCTCACCTTCCACAATCAGTTTTGAGGAATGAGCAGGGTTTAAGATGGTCACAACGATTGATGACCTTCACACATTCTGATGTACATTGGTGTTCTCGGTCCAGAGAAAATGTCATCATCATTGATCGTTGTGGGGAATTCCCTAATGTCCCACTACTTGGAATTAGGGGAGGCATCACCTACAACCCCTGTCTAGCTTTGAGACAATTTGGATATGCTCGGAGGGATGGCCCTCATGACATGTTGATTCCGGACTTAGTTTTTGACTTCGACAACGATGCGCAAGGACTTCGACAAAGTTTCATCAGAGCTTGGAGGATGCCTAACAAGGTGGATAGTAAGACACTGGGGCACAAGAATTCCATCCCCCTTGAGCCTTACCTCAAGTGGGTACGAAGCCGCTCCCAGAATCTTATGATGCCATACCCTCACATTCTCCCCTTGATCAAAGAGCCTTTTATGGAAGGAGAGGTTCCATACACCATCTTACATCCTGACATGCCAACATCATGGGAAGAAATGAAAAAGAGTTGGATCCAACTCAAGGAAGAACATGATACTTTTGAAGCCAGCTTCTATGCTAGTGAGAAGAAGGTTTTAGAGCTTAACCTCCGACTTCACGAGGAGGAGACTCTTAACACTTACATCGCACCAAATAGGATGAGCAATGTCTTTTTACATTAAGAATTTTGTAATATTTCGCCCATGGGGAACTTATGTACTAACAAATTTCTTCTTAATATGACGTGCGTTCTTTTTGTTTGCAACAAATTTGAATTTTTGAACCCTTGAATGCATTACATGAATAACATACCATTCATCATATGCATAAACAGGTCTTCACGCCAGGTTTCCTTATCTTTCTGCTGTTTATTTCAGTAAGATGGATTTGGAGCAAACAGTAAAGGATCTGCAGGCACAAAATTCACAGTTCCAGCAACTCCTCATGACCTTGGCAAAGGGTCAAGAGGACCTCAAAGTTTTGTTGGAGAAGAATAAAGAGAAAAAGAAAAAGAGACCTGGAGTAGCCACTTTGGGAAGAAGATTTAAGCATCAGGCCAGGAGAGTTCTCGAGTTCCCCTCAACGTCTGACGAAGGGGCCAGTAAATGGAAAGGGACTATTGTACCTTCTGAATCCGAGGTTGAAAAGGAGGAAGAGGAAGAAGACGAAGACTACTCCGAACAACAGTATCCACCAGCGGATGATAAATATAAGAACCTTGAAGATAGTCTGGCAGTTATGGAGTTGCAGAGGGTACCCAGATTGGGTTTTGAAGAACTAGGGCTGGTAGCTGGGATTGTTATCCCCCCCAAGTTCAAGGTGCCAACGTTTGCCAAGTATGACGGTTTGTCATGCCCAAAGATGCACTTGAGATCGTATGTCAGAAAAATCCAACCCCACTCATCCGATAAAGACCTATGGGTACACTTTTTCCAAGACAGCTTGTCTGGCACGCAGTTAGACTGGTTTTATCAACTCGAGAGATCAGAGGTTCACAATTGGGAAGACTTGGCAGTTGCTTTTTATCGTCAGTATCAATACAATGCTGATTTGGCGCCCACTCGTACTCAGTTACAAAGTATGGGGATGGCTTCCAATGAAGGGTTTAAAGAGTATGCCCAGAAGTGGCGTGATTTGGCGGGAAGGGTGCAGCCACCTCTGTTAGATAGGGAGTTAGTTGACATGTTTCTGGGGACCCTGTCTGGCCCCTTCTTCAACCATCTAATCAGGAGTTCTTCCGCGGGATTTACTGAACTGATTTTGACCGGAGAAAGGGTTGAGGTTGGTATTAAGAGTAGAAAGATTCAAAAGGATGCTTCCGCATCCACGGATGTTAAGAAACCCTTCCCAACCAAGAAGGAAGCATCTGATGTGTACTCTCAGAAGGGACAGGGAAGAATTGAGCGCCAGCCGACTGTAGGGGCTGTGATGATTCAAAGCTCGTCAAATGATCAACCTCGTAACAATCAGTCGAGACCAAATCAACAACGGGTGGAAAGGCCACAACGGCAGTTCACCCGCATCAACATGACGCACGCTCAGGTACTTCCTCATTTGTTGAAGCTGAATCTGACCTGTTTGAAGGAAGCTCCAAAGAACCCTAACACCTCCTCTCCATACTACCACTCAAATGCCAAGTGTGCATACCATTCCGACAGTGCTGGGCACGATACCAATAATTGCTGGGCGCTTAAGAACAAAATCCAGGATCTGACTGATGCTAAGGAAGTAGAATTTGATGCTCCTGAGAAGCCCAATTTTATATCTGCTCTGATGCCCAAACACGGCCACAATATTCATGCTGTTATGGAGGACACCCATGTTACTGATGTTGTTGACCTGTTGACGCTGTTACTTGTGATTAAGGAAAATTTGTTGAGAGTCGGGATCTTTCCTGGTTGTGATAAAGACTGTTATTTTTGTTTGAACATACGAGGTGATTGCCCAATGTTGAAGTCAGGTGTCCAACGCCTGATGGATACCCAAGAGATACTTTTCCAGAAAACCCCTGTTGATACCTTCAATCCTGTTACTCCTAATACTTTTGCTACTTCAACCAACGATATTGCAATCATAACCATTTCCGACAATCCTCCCAAGGCTTGCAAAAGGCCTGTCAGGATTACACCCAACTCTGAATGTGTACCATTAAAGATCACCATGTCGGGACCTGTCCCGTACCAATCTAGCAAAACGATACCATGGAACTATGGGGGAGAAATCTTCTACCATGGTATCAAAAAAATCGAAACAGTCTAAGATATTTCTGAAGAAGAAAGCCCTGATATAGGGAACATCGCGGGTACAAGCAAGATAACCCGCAGTGGCCAGATCTTTTCTCCGGAGATTGCTCCCCTTCGAGCAGTTTTCGGACCCTTGAAAGCTTCTGCACCTGTTGGACCATCTGTGCAAGGACCAGTGATTGAAGAACTGGATACTCCTGTAGTAAGACCATCTGCTGAAACTACCGACAAGGGTAAAGGGATACTAGAAGTTCCTGTCAGGACAAAGGCCCATGATGTGGTTATCCCCGAAACCACTCAGAAAGAAATGGACGAAATCTTGAAAATAATCAGAAAAAGTGACTACGACGTTGTGGAACAGTTAGGGCAGACCCCTTCTAAAATTTCAATGTTAGCTCTCCTTCTCTGTTCTGAGGCCCATGCTAAGGCCCTAATCAAATTCTTGAAGGCGGCACATGTTCCCCAAGAGACTTCGGCTGACCAGTTCCAAGAATGTGTGGCCAGTCTTAATGCTGATAATGGCCTTGGCTTTTCCGATGCTGACTTAACTCCCAAAGGAAGGAAACACAACAACGCGTTACATGTTTCAGTTGAATGTCGAGGAACCACTCTCGCCCATGTCTTAGTTGGAACTGGTTCTTCCTTGAACGTGCTGCCAAAGAAAGCCTTAGACCGTTTGGACTGCGAAGGGCTGACTCTCAAGCCAAGTAACATCATTGTTAGGGCTTTTGATGGTTCCAAAAGAATGGTTCATGGAGAGGTTGATATTCCTATCAAAGTAGGCACAGAAGTTTTCAACTCCACCTTCTACGTGATGGACATCCGTTCGTCATATTCATGTTTTCTAGGAAGACCATGGATCCATTATGTCGGGGCCGTTACCTCCTCTTTGCACCAAATGCTGAAATATCCTGTTATGGGTAAGATTATAACAGTGCACGGTGAGGAAGAGTACATGATAAGTCATCTCAATTCCTTTTGCTATGTGGAGTTGGATGGCGAGTTCATCGAAACGCCTTTCCAGCATTTCGAGGAAGTGTCTCCTGAGGTAGCAGTTGCGAAGAAAATGGTTGAGGTGCCTATCATTCCCAAGCATGTATCTAGGATGGCATCTCTCAAGGACGCGGAAGTAGTGATCAAAGAAGGGAAGAGTACAGTATGGGGACAATTGCCTGACTTTCCCCATAAGACAGACAAGTTTGGGTTAGGGTTTACTGCTGCAGGACAAAAGGCTATGCATCGCTCCAAGAACGGAGGACCACCCGTCAAGATCTCACACCATGGAATCAATGTTGTAGAATATGAAGATGAAGAGAGCCACTTTGAAGATTGGATCTTTCCGACCATCGAAGGGGGTTTGAACAACTGGGAAGCAAAGGATTTTGTTCCTATCACCTTTATAAACCAGTAATTTTATCTTTTGAACAGTTTCCCATTTATGGTCTGTAATAACTAAAACAATTCGCACACTATTTTCACCTCATGCCTTGCCCGGGGCATGTAGGTCCATTTGTAAGGGTTTGATTTTCTTCATAATCATATGCCATGTTTTAATGAATCATTGGACGTTTTTCATCTATAAACTGTTGTGTTCATTTTCTTTCCTTTTGGATTTTTGCTTGTTTAAGGATGGCTATCCCTTACACACACCCACACTCACAAATGCAGGTACTCATCCACTCCGGATTCCCTAGGTGACTATTCTGCTTTAGCCTTCGATAACTCTGAAGATTTGGTCAATCATGATGAGTACGAAGTTGACGAAGATTGCGAAGTGCCGGGAGAGTTAGCCAGACTTCTACAACAAGAAGAGAGGGCCATTCTGCCTCATGAAGAGTTGCTAGAAACCATCAACTTGGGTACAGAGGAAGACATGAAGGAAGTAAAAGTGGATGCCAACCTGGAACCAAATGTCAAGGAGCGCTTAGTGCAATTGTTGAACGAATATGTTAAAATCTTCGCCTGGTCTTATGAAGACATGCCAGGGTTAGACACGGATATTGTGGTTCACCGTCTCCCTACAAGAGAAGACTGTCCACCGATCAAGCAAAAGGTGCACCAAATGAGGCCCGACATGTCTGAGAAAATCAAGGCTGAAGTAATGAAGAAATTCAATGTTGGCTTTCTAGTTGTTACCTCATATCCACAATGGGTGGCTAACATCGTGCCCGTACCTAAGAAGGACGGCAAAGTCAGAATGTGTGTAGACTATCGGGATTTGAACAGGGCTAGCCCCAAAGATGATTTCCCGCTACCGCATATCGACATCTTGGTTGACAACACAGCTCAACACAAGGTTTTTTCCTTCATGGATGGATTCTCAGGATACAACCAGATCAAAATGGCCCCCGAGGACATGGAGAAAACTACCTTTGTCACGCAATGGGGTACCTTCTGCTACAAAGTGATGTCGTTCGGACTGAATAACGCAGGGGCAACCTATCAACGCGCCATGGTAGCTTTATTTCATGATATGATACATCATGAGATCGAAGTTTACGTAGACGATATGATAGCTCGATCACAGACAGAAGAAGAACACCTTAATCATTTGCAAAAGCTGTTTGTCAGGTTGAAGCAGTATAAGCTCAGGCTGAACCCAAGCAAGTGCACTTTTGGAGTTAGGTCTGGTAAACTTTTGGGATTTATTGTCAGCAACAAAGGCATTGAGGTTGATCCAGCTAAAGTTAAGGCTATACAAGAAATGCCTGCCCCTCGTACTGAAAAGAAGGTTAGAGGATTCTTGGGACGCTTGAACTATATCGCAAGATTCATCTCTCACCTGACATCTACCTGTGAGCTGATCTTCAAACTGGTAAAGAAAGATCAGGTGGTCGAATGGAACAATGGTTGTCAAGTTGCTTTTGATAAGATCAAGGAGTATTTACTAGAACCTCATATTCTGATGCCACCCGTCGAAGGAAGGCCGTTAATCATGTATCTGACTGTATTGGATAACCCAATGGGGTGTGTGCTGGGCCAACATGATGAGTCTGGCCGAAAAGAGCATGCCATTTATTACCTTAGCAAAAAGTTTACCGACTGTGAGACTCGCTACTCACTGCTCGAGAAAACTTGTTGTGCTTTGGTATGGGCTGCTCGCCGGCTAAGGCAGTATATGTTGACTCACACCACTTTGTTGATTTCCAAGATGGATCCGATCAAGTATATCTTTGAGAAGCTTGCTTTATCTGGAAGAATAGCTAGATGGAAAATGATCCTGACTGAGTATGATATCCAGTATACTACCCAAAAAGCTATAAAGGGGAGTGTATTAGCTGACCATCTAGCTCATCAAGCCGTCGAAGATTACCAATCTATGAAATTCGACTTCCCTGACGAGGACATCATGACATTGGACAACATTGAAGGTAACGGACCGTATGACGGACCTGAACAAGGATCCCGATGGACCCTGTACTTTGATGGTGCTTCAAATGCACTTGGAAACGGTATCGGTGCGATACTCATTTCTCTGGAAGACTACCATACACCCTTCACTGCCCGACTTTGCTTCAGCTGTACCAACAACATGGCTGAATATGAAGCTTGCATATTTGGTCTCAAGGCTGCTATAGACTTGGGAATCAAATCTTTGGTCGTATTTGGGGACTCGGCTTTTGTTATCAGTCAAGTCAAAGGAGAGTGGGACACCAAACATCCTAATCTTATCCCATACAAAGAACATGTCTTGACGTTGTTGCCTCATTTCGAGCAGATTACCTTTGAGCATTTCCCGCGAGAAGAAAATCAGTTAGCCGATGCTCTGGCTACAATGTCTCCCATGTTTAAACTCAACTGGGATAACGAGGCTCCCCAAATAACCATCGAGCGAATGGACGAACCTGCGCACTGTCATGAGATTAATACTGAAGAAGTAGTGGAACAACCCTGGTTTCATGAAATCAAAAGGTATCTCCAGACTAGAGAATACCCTGAAGGAGCTTCCTTCAATGACAAAAATTTCTTAAGGAGATTTGCTGCCAAGTTCTTCCTAAGCAATGGCATCCTTTATAAGCGCGGCCATGATTGTGTTTTACTTCGTTGTGTGGACAAAGCTGAAGCAGAGTTGATCATGACTGAGATACACAGTGGCACATTTGGCACCCACTTGAGCGGACATACGATGGCTAAGAAGATTCTAAGGGCAGGCTACTACTGGTCTACCTTGGAAGCTGATTGTCACCAACATTGTCGTACCTGCCACAAATGCCAAGTCTATGCCGACAAGGTACATATTCCTATTGTTCCTCTCAACGTTCTGACAGCTCCTTGGCCATTCGCAATGTAGGGCATTGACATGATTGGAGAGATCAAGCCTACGGCATCCAATGGACATCGCTTCATCCTGGTGGCTATTGATTACTTCACCAAATGGGTCGAGGCAGCTTCCTTTGCCTCAGTTACAAAGAATGTGGTTGCCCGCTTCATCAAGCAGAACCTCATATGCCGGTACGGTATCCCCGACAGGATCATCACAGACAACGGTACGAATTTGAACAATACTATAATCACCCCTCTATGCGAACAGTTTAAGATTTATCATCACAATTCATCTCCCTACCGGCCGAAGATGAACGGTGTTGTTGAAGCCGCGAACAAAAATATCAAGAAGATCATTCAAAAGATGACAGTCACCTACAAGGACTGGCATGAGATGTTACCATTTGCTCTGCATGGATATCGTACCACGACACGTACTTCAACGGGGGCAACCCCATTTTCTTTGGTGTATGGCATGGAATCTGTGCTACCCATGGAAGTTCAGATTCCTTCCTTAAGGATTATGAAGGACGCTGGTTTGAGCGAAGACGATTGGATTCAGACCCGGCTTGATCAGCTTAATTTGATCGACGAGAAGCGACTTACTGTTGTTTGTCATGGTCAGACGTATCAAAAACGCATGATTAAGGCTTTCAACAAGAAAGTCATACGTCGGGTATATCAAGTCGGAGATCTTGTAATCAAGCGGATCATCTTGCCGCAAAGTGATCCCAGGGGCAAGTGGACTCCTACTTACGAAGGACCATTTGTGATCAAGAGAATTTTTTCTTGTGGGGCAATGATTCTGACCACCATGGACGGAGACGACTGGCCGCACCCTGCGAACGCAAACATAGTCAAAAGATACTACGCATAAAACGACCCGACAAGTTGAAAACCCGAAAGGGCGACTTGGGCAAAAATGGGAATCCCGGTGAATCGAAAACCCGAAAGGGAGATTCAGGCAAAAATTAGGGATAAAACAAAAATCTGTACACCCGGCAAGTTGAAAACCCGAAAGGGCGACTTGGGCAAAAAGGGGTTTCCCGGTGGATCGAAAACCCAAAAGGGCGGTTCAGGCAAAAGTTAGGGAATTAAAGTGTATGACTATGTCTCGGTGGATCACTTTAAGAACAATCTCTTCACCAATGAGCTCCAAGCTTCTGATCAATCCAGTCATCAACGGGCGAAGCAGTGAATGGACTAAATATTCAGAGTGGTGAAGGCTATAGCAGAATGGGAATCCCATGGAATTATTACACATAGCCATCTTTCTTTTGTATAAAATTTTTCAATTTTTACGACGACATTCTCTTACTAGGATGTTTGTCTCCTTTGTACAAAGATATTCACAAAAGTTAATACAAAAATACTTCAAAGTGCGGAAATCTGCTTGCCTTTCTTTTCTTTTTTACACTTATGTTTTATTTGAAAACGTCCAATGTTTTGTTAAATAGGCATATGCATTTGAATATAATCACTGCTTACAAATGAAACGAAATTGAAAAAAGATAATTACTGATAGGTTGAAGGTGTAGGAAGATATCTTTATGCCATTCCAGAAGAAGTCCCCTGCAATACATCATTCAGATCCTCAACAAGGTTAAATTTGGAGTATATTTCCCCAGCAAAGTTAAGCTTCAAGATCCGCAGCGGAGCCAGTGCAGTCTAAAACTTGATTCCCCAGCTAAGTAAAGTTTCAAAATTCCCACCAGAGTTAAAGCTTCGAGATCCCCAGTGGAGCCCGAAAACCCTGAAAAATCCTATCCCCAGCGGAGCCAGAATAGTGAACATTCTCCCTATAGAGTTATTTCCCAGCAGATTGAAGATTCTCAGTCTCTTTTCTCCAGCAGAAGTCTCCCAGGTTTTAACTCCTCAGTGGAGATTTTCAGAGTTTTCCTTATTTCCCAAGCAGTCAGCAGTCAGCAAGGATTTCTCATCTCCAGTAATCAAAGATTTTTTGGAATCCCCAGCTTTGGTCAAGGATTTACTTTCCCCGACAGCAATCAAAGATTTTATTATCTCCAGTTATCAAGGATTTATTTTCCTCAGCAAGACAGCTACTCAGCTTACATGCACATCCATCACATTCATATGTCATAAACATTTATGAAACACGATTCATTGCATCATACATATCATGCAACATGACTTTGTGTTTTAGCTAACATTTTACCCTTTTCAGGATAAGATTAAAAGGCTATTATCAACAATTTTCCTGATACAGTATGGATACACCCTAGACACGGCGGTCATTCTATTACTCATCCACCATTTCAAGTCAAAATACAGTACAGATACACCCCAGACACGGCGGTCATTCTACTACTCATTCAGACTTCAGCAATCAGATACAGACTAGATACGCTCCAGACGCAGCTGTCATTCTATCTCTCATTCAGATTCGACTATCAACTACAAGTTTAGGTACGCTCCAAACACGGATACCGTCCTGTCCTTTACACCAGTAGTTTGATCCTTCTAGTGCAGTCGCCACATAGGTCATTCTGTCACTTATTTAGATCCCGGTTACAGTACAGATACACCCCAGACACGGCGATCATTCTACTACTCATACAGATCTCAACTTCCGATACAATCCAGATACGCTCCAAACACGGCTGCCATTCTGTCACTCATTCATAGTTTATCCCCAGCACACAGTTGCTCCATACGCAGATGTTTCTTTGTTACCTAGATACAATACAAATACACTCCAGACACGGCAGTCATTCTGATATTCATTCAAAATTCAAAAATAGTTACAGCTCAGATACGCGCCAGACACGGACGCCATTCTTTTTCTCATACAAACTCATTCTCCAGATACAGTTCAATGGCATTCCAGACACGGATACCATTTTGATGCTCATTCTTCTAACCTACAGCATTGCAATTCAACAAAGATTCTTGGATGGCATCTTTAAGCCCATCTCCAGCAAGATTCTACCATCTCCAAATGGCATCTTTAAGCCCATTCACGCATCTATGTTTTGACGAGTGCAAATTTACGGGCACTCTAGTGTCCAATCCTCTTTTACCTTCGAGTCGCGAAAGGCAAACTTGCCAATCTAACTCTTCAGGTTCAAGAAGATTGAACAGGGGCAACTCTTGTACCCCAAAATTTTCCCTCTCATTTCATCAACATTTCTCATCACAAGACTCTTGGAACTCAAGATCAAGCTAGGGTTTGCTCTGCTCAAGACACCTCATTGCACTGTTGACCTAAATTAGGGTTTGAGTTTGCATAGGGATATTCTGACCTACAATGCCCAAAGTGACTTTCATACTTCATGTTGGACTCACAAGTTTGTCCATACCAAGTCTCAAGCCTTGATTCAAATTTTTGCCCAATCAATTGGACAGTTGACCTAGAAATCAACTGTATTGGGAAAAAGTCAATTGTGGCCAATTGACAGTCAAACCTCATGAAATTTGACCCACGTCAACATTATGAACTCATATGAACCATTTGATCAAGTTTGGATCACAACTCCACAAGAAATTTGATCAGATCACCAAAAGGGCAAAATGGTCATTTTTAGGGTTTTGACTGCACAAAGGCAATTTTTAACTGTTTGACATAGCCAATGGCAAATTAAGCTCACACATGGACTCAAGGACTCAATGACATTGTCTTGACCCACTCAACAAGTTCAAAAGATCTCAAATGCATAGGATTGACAGATGAATTTTTCAGTCAACTGATCAAAACTTGACTGTACACTAAAAAGTCAAACTTTGACTTTTTGGTCAAAATCAAGTGCCAAGAGTCATTTTTCATTAAGACATGTCAAATTATGAAACTTGTTCATCAAGAAACCCAAAAATGCAAATTAGGGTTTAAAATGGAAAAATTTCATAACTTAGAAAATTTCTAAGTTATGAAATTTTCTTATTTTTTCCTAACTTTGTCCCATTTTTTCACCAAGATGCAAATGTATTCAAAAAAAACTTGCAACATGAAAGTTGTAGTCCATCACAAAGTCTACAACTTTTATTCACAAAGTTTTCTAAAAATAGGCTTGTATCTCAAGTTATGATTTTTGGAACAAGGGTACCTAAAACTTTTAACTTAGAGAAAATTTGCCCTAATCTAGGCAGGATTTTGACCCATCTTCTTGGCCATTTTTCACATAGTTCCACTTGGAGTTTCAAGTTTCATTTCAAAGATGGATTATAGTAAATTTTCCAAGCTTTCCAAATTGTCCAATAACTCCTCAAACACCCTTGTGGTTAGAGAGAATCGAATACTTGAAGTTGGTAAAAACTCACTTTGATCCATGGCCAATACATGTTCATACCAATTTGCAAATCTGATCTAGCTAGCTTGGCTCACAATTACAGGCATCAAAACAAGTTTGTACTCCATAATTTAATGCATATCCATTGATTTAATGTATTGTCTTGGTCATTAGGGCATTGTACACAAGATTAAGCCCTAAATGGTAAAAGGTATATTGCCATTTTTGCAAAAGGTTACTTTATGTCAAAACACTAAGCCTTGAGCCTTGAACAAAATCTGATACTGCAAACCAAATCCATGAATTAGAGGGGCCAAGAGTGTTGTGTGCAGGGTGATAGGAGGGCCTGTACAAAGCTATAACATCACCTCCACTCTTTTGCTTCAAGTAGAAGAAACTGGCAAAACAGAAGCAATCTCTCACATCTGTAAAAACCAACTTACACAAACATTGCAAACAAGTTTCATACCTCCTAACAAGCCAGAAACACGACCCCTTTGACTCTAAAACTCCCTTGTACATAGAATCACTGTTTTTCTGCAAAAACAGGGCAAGTTCTGCAAACTTCAAGCCATAACCAAATTCCATCGTGCGTTTTGTCCAAAGATACTTCAAACACCTTCCAACCAACATACCTAAGCTATCCAGATCATCCATTGCTAGCTGTAACACCCTTAACACACTTTGCCATTTTTGTTTCAAAGCTTTGCAGGTTGAGTTCTTTGGCACGAATCAAGCTATTTCAAAATAAGCCAAGCATTGGAAAAGCTTCCTTGGACCTCAGGCAAGCTCAAAAGAAGCTCAAACACCATTGAAGGTTGCTGCATTGGCCAGCTCAAAGTCAACTGAAACAGGTATTTCATGGACTTTTATCTCTCTATTTAGGAATAGTTAAGCTTAGGTTTGTGAATGAAATATGTTGTACTCATAGCCCTGAAGCCATACATATGCTTAGTTTTCATTTACATTAATCGTGCTAAGAGAATTTCACCCATGAACTTTCTAAAAAAACTAGGTTAGAAATTAGGGCCAGAGAAATTCTCTCTGGTCTTTGAGAGTTAGCTTAAGTTTTTTATATGGTTGAATTCGTTATTTGATGCTCTACAAGTTTCATGTTATGAGTTTTGTCAAAAAATCAAAGAATCAGGAGATAGCATTTTCTGTACAAGGCGCGCGTGTTTCAAGTTCAGAGGAAGAAGATGAAGTGAGTATGGGCTGGGCCTGGTTGTTTTACTTCTAACACCCCATTTTTTCAGTTTACACCCCCCTGGCCCATTTATTTGAATATTTGTCATTTTGATATTTTTATTTTTTATTCTGACTTTATTATTTTTTGTCCAAATATAAAAAATGCCAAAAAATTATTTTCTATATTTTTCATATTTATTTGATATTTATTTTTATTTTACTAGTATAAATATGTAAATAAACTATTTTCTTTTTTTATTAAAACACAAAAATAATACAAAAAATATACTCATCTTCATTTATTATTTTTATTTACATTTGAAAATATTTTCTTGAAATACACACATTTTTGTAAATAATTAATAATTATTTTTATATATTTAATATGTTTAATATATATATATATATATATATATATATATATATATATATATATATATATATATATATATATATATATATATATATATATATATATATATATATATATATATATATATATATATATATATATATATATATATATATATATATATATATATATATATATATATATACATACTTTATTTTATTAAATAATTAGGTCAAAAATACAAAAAAAGAATACATTTTCATTTTATTAATATTTTACACTAAAAATATCATTTTTACATTATACTTTTATTTTTTGTATAAATTAATATATTATTAATAAATAATACTATTTATTTAAGAATTAGGGTTTTTGCCCTAAAATGACAAAATGATTAAAATTGATTTTTTTTTTCATTATTTATATTTCACATTAAAAAATACTTTTTTTACATACATAAAAACTTTTTGCATAATACATTTTATTTAACATTTATTTATTGTATTGTATTCAATTATTGTACATTTAAATATTGCCTATATATTCGATTTGGTTGTAATAATTTAGAATTTAATTTCTTGTCAAATACCCCCAATTCAAATTTGTACCCCCTCCCTATATCATATTGTAATAGTGTAGCATTTAAATTCTCGCGCTTTTAAAAGCTTCCAATTATGCCATGCTTAGACTTAGGGGTTGTATGCAAATAAAATCAACAACTAGCTTGACCTAATCCAAGATAAACATGCATGAAAAACAAACACAAATGCACACTTGCACCCCTAGGGTTTCAATCCACTTGTTGCCTTCCAAAATGGGCCATGATTGCATGTCAAGTGCTTTGGCAAAACAAAAACAAAACAAAAGATCATAGTCCCTCGATGACGCTATATGAGTTACCTAAACAAAATGATCAAGTCCCTTAAGAAAAATTGCCAAAGATACTTGACACAATTGTTATCATGGTCTATACGATGACCCGCGCCTGTCCCGTTTAAACATCCTAACACAATGTTGTTCACCAAATAAAATTGTGAAACAACACTGTTAAAAGGGTTAAAAACATAAGAAAGATCTTTGAGTAAAATAGGGTAGATAGCTCTTAGTTACTTGATCAAACTTGCAAAAACATCCTTGCTATCTTCAAAACACACTTCACAATACAATTTCAAAATCCTACTTTCAAACATTGAAAACTTTTCAAAAGACAAAAACACCTTTATATACATTCATACAAGAATCATTACAACGGTTGCCACAACGATGGCCTCTTTTCAAAACATCTTTCAAAAACCACACACAAAGCACCATTTCAAACAATTGAACAGCACCATTTCAAACAACTGAAAAGCAAAGCAAGTGATCTAAGCAAGTAACTAAGAGCCCATGGATAACCATGGATAAAAAGGGTGCTAATACCTTCCCTTTCTATAATCTACTCCCCGAACCCAAGAAAACATCTCAAAGGTCTTTTCTGTGCTTTTTGACCTTTCCTTAGGATAAAATAAAAAGTCGGTGGCGACTCTTGCTAAACCAAAACATTTGTGAACACAAACGCAAAATCCCAAGTCAGTTCTCCCACCGTATCACACATTACTTAGAAGTAACAATCATAATAATTGTTCAATGAATAATGCTTAGAATCGAAAGTTTTACAAGAAAGGAAAACTTAATTCAACCCATCCCCCCTTTCTTGCGTTTTCTTCAGACCTTCAATAACTACACACCAAGGGTCAGTGTTTATCGGTCAAAATATACAAGAATTTGGGTTTGAAACCGGATTCAAATTGACGACCTCGACACCTTATTATGCTCAGGCCGACGGTCAGGTTGAAGCGGAGAACAAAGTGATAATTGGTTCGATTAAAAAGCACGTTTCCAAGAAGCCAAAATATTGGCATAAAATACTGGACCAACTATTGTGAGCTTGTCGAACGTCCCCTAAGGAGGCGACAAATTCAACGCCTTTTCCATTGGTATTTGGATATAACTTTGTTTTGCCAGTCGAAATACATCTTCAGTCGGTAAGGATACAACGTCAAAATGAAATTTGGTTAGAACAATACTGGAATATGATGTTTGACGAAATAGTAGATTTGGATGAAGAAATTTTGGTTGCGTTGGATGTTTCAATTCGATAAAAGGAGTGAGTTTCCATAGCATATAATAAGAAATTAAAAACAAAAAAAAATTAATAGGTGAATATGTTTGGGAATTAATTCTACCTATGGATCAACGAGATCGAAAATTGGGGAAATGGTCACCATATTGGGAGGGACCATTCCAAATTACAAAAGTATTTGTAAATAATGCTTATGAGATTGAAGAGAAAGGTTTTGACCAACAAATCCTTAAAGTAAATGGGTAAATATTTTAAAAATATATAAAATTATGCTTTAAGAGATTCAAATTGCAGTAGAACAAAAAAGTATAGTATATGGATATTGGTGAACAAAATGGAAGAACACCAAAATCATAACCATACATTCAAGAGGATTACAAAAAGGCCAAAATAGTCAAACAAACATCCAAAAGAAGTAAGGCGTTGAAGCCAATCATGCTGGGAGGTTGGATTTTAATTCTTAAAAGCGTGCTTCTTCATAAAGAATCTTTTGGTCCATGCGAGTTTTCCTCTTCTAGATGGTTTCAATGGTTGCTTTGAGTTTGAGAGCTTTTTCACCATGGGATATGCCTTTCAAAACTTCATTGTTGATTTCCTCTTGGGTGGGAGAATTTTCATTGGCATCAATGGCAGCCTTCCTTTGATTGGCCTCTTTAATTTTCTTAGTAAGCTCGTCAATCTGAGCCTGATAGTAGGAAATTTCGGCGTCGATTTATCGGTGTTTATGGGAACTTTGTTTCTTTGTATCCTCAAATTCACTCATTTTTTTCTTGCAAGCTTCACTGAAATCCCACTCCCGGTCCATTTCATTGATTTTGTTCTTGATCTAGAGATTAACATTCTTCCTAATAACAAAGTCTCAATTCAGTTGGCTGAAGAAAGCCTCAAACTTAAACAAGTATTGAGCAACAGACTCAGGCAGATCGTAATGATTAAGTTCATCAATCAGCTTGAGAACATATTTCCCTAGGTCGCTTATTCTTAGACCATAATTATAAAGTCTCCCTCCATGAGATAAGTCTTGAGTTCTTGTAGTTTGAGTTTAACAGTGGCGTCAATCTCAGCAATGACGGTCCAATTGGGAGTGTTAGAGTCCAATGACACCTGTCGAATTTTTTGGAGACATCTCAGGGCTTCAGCCAAATTTTGATTCTTCATGGCCAGTATTTCCTCTTGACTAAGGGAACTATTGGATTCAACATCTGAGATGTTGTGAGATTGGTCACTTTCGACAATGGAGGATTGAAAATTAGGTTCTTCGACGCTAGCTTGTGCATCTGGAATAGGTTAAGGCTCTTCGGTAGTATTTTCAAAGGAGATTGAGGGCTATGTTCCACGGAACCAGTCGTGCCAACCAAATAATCTTGTCTTTGAGGACTTAGAGTAATGTTTTCATCCACATGAACGGAGTCCAAAGAAAGATCTTTATCCAAGATTTTTGCTTGTCTTTCACTTTGTTATCGAAGTAAAAAGTTAACATAAAATCGGAAGTTGGAAATTTGTGATTCCGGATAAGAAGGATTGATACCTTAGGAACGTCGATGTGCTGTCGTGGTGGGGGAAACCAAGGAGAATCTGGTTCTTTGGGTGGAGAACTAGGGGAAGATTTTTGTTCTTCAAATACACTAGGAATCAGAAGGGTAGGTTTTGGAGCAGTGTTGCACAATACAATTCTTTTCTTGGAGATCTTTTTTGGTTTGGTTGGAGTCGGAATTATTAAACAAGGAAAAATATGAGTGAGTTCACCATCAGGATTTCTTTCTCCTCCAATAGAGGGAGGTGGCGTTTCAAGAACCTGAAGTGACACGAGTCATATGAGCTCCGACATAAAAGAATAAGGGAATTAAATAGTCTTTATACTTGAGTTGAAGGTCTGCTATTTTTCTTTTTCTTCAAGGATTGGACGGAGTCAGGAGTAATAGTCGACGATCTTTTTTTAATCTGGAAAAAAATTGGTAGACAAGTCCTTGGGAAAAAGAGTCGGCAGGAAAGACAAGGTACCTATTTATTTGGGTTTTCTTCGACAACAGTAACTGAGTTCTATGGAGTGTCGCTAGGATTTTTCCTTGTAGAGTTTGCAGGATCCACTACGGGACCTAAAGAATGGTAAAAAAATAAACAACACTACTATAGAGGTGAAATGATAAACTAATAAAAAGTTTTAAAAACATGCATGTTGAGGTATTTGGCTGCATTTTTAGTCAGTCAAAAGCTTCTGAGAGTCTCTGCAAGAAGGAAGTTGCAGAAAAATGTTGTTCCTGATATTTTGACCACCAAACATAGAACTCAGTAATAGTAAAGAAAGATTGTTAAAAATGGAATGTCGAAAGTTCCAAATTTTGAGTCGTCTTGTGGAAGAGGAGACATTCATGGTGTTCCTCAATAGAAAGAGTGTGCCCCGCCTAACAAATATCAGTGTAGCAGGAGTATAGGGATTTGGGCAACATTTGACTGAGGTCAAACTGGCGTGCTACTAGATTGGGCTGATAGTTGGTGAAGCCATAACTATTCGACCCAGTGTCAATACAGAAAGAAATGAGAGTTGGAGTTAAAAATTCTCTCCACACAGAATTCGATTGAGCGGCAGCATGAGGAGAGACACTAGGAAAAGGGTTTTTGAACCAGATGGGACCAACGTGTTTACCTGCAGAAAGGGTCATGTCAGAAACAAAGATGGCCTCAAGGCATAGGTTGATATATCTTAGAAAGTTAATTTCGTTCAAGTTTTCTTGAGGGGTATTCAAAGCAAGTCGAGTACCTTCAATGGTTAGATCATTGGGCAAGTGCATGAGGGTTTCAGAAATAGGGCAACCTATGAGATGTTCGAAAGTGGAATTCAACCAGTGTTGCAATAGCCATAAGGGGCCAGAGAGAAGGGGGAATTATCTGTTTTAGGGAGAATCATGATTCTAATAGAGGAATAACCCAGAGATTGGTATAAAAAAGCCAAAAACAGCTTACCTAGGGATATCTTTCGATCTTCATGAATTTGGATGACTAAGTTAATGTAACCCTTAGCCACTTGAAGAGAGCCTGGGCAGAATAAGTAATATGAAAGCCAACATGTCATAAATGCAATATGTTCTATGTCATTGACGTTTGCATTGTCGTTGACATGATGGTCTTTGATGTACTGATGGAGACTGGGTCAACTGAAGTTGAACTCAAAATTGGTTGACAGTGTATGGTCGAAAGTCTCACCTAAAGGTGTGAGTCTGTGATAGTAGCAACGTTAAACAGGGTAGAAATCATTATTCCATAAGAAAATCGGAAGGTATTGGTCGAACCTTCCCAAAAGTAAATTGAAGCAAGAATCATGTTGGGATTTATCCTGTGAGCAGTTCTAGAAAATTGGATGGCGTCGAAGATACCAATTTCCTTCCAATGGGTTTCTTTGTTCGCTTGCACCTTATTGAGCCACGCGACCCAAGCCTTGTTACCAGGAGTGGGAATGGATTGAAATATCCTAGTGGTTTTCTTAAATTTCATGTCGAGATGATGCTTCTCATACATAAATGCGGAAACGGGAGAAAAACAAGGAAAGTATCATTGTACCTTGTATGGGTGAGACCTTGCATCTGGATACGATCCATGGAAGGCGAAATATTTTTTAGCCACTACAAAAGGTATAAGCATCTGGTTCTGCCATTTTGATACTTTGAATGCTTCAGTTGAAGGTGGCTGAGGAATATCTTGTAGACCCTCTTCTTCTGTGAGATCGAAAGTCGTGGGGTTGTTGCCTGTGTTGAAAGAAGCAAGTGAGGAAGATGCCATTATAGTGAAGAGGAAGAAGCAAAAATGAGAAGTTGAAGATCTATTTATATAAAGATTAAAGTTGTCGATTATGGATAAGTGGCACCCAAGTGATGAGTGTCACGAAATATTAGAAGTGGAAAAGTTGGTAGGGTTTGTTGAAATCCAACGCCCTAAAAACTAGGAGTTATCATGAGAAATAATGAAATGACACTGGAAATAGTGACGCAGTAAGTGGAAATCATGACGCATGACGTTATTTGAAAAGACGTGTAGTCGAAAATTAAAAACGTTAAAACGCCAAAGTTCTCAGTTGACAAAAGCTCTGTCGAAATTGGCATTTTGGGGTGAAAGTCGACTAAGAGGATTAGGTCACAAGTTAGATGGTATCTTTTGTCAAAAAAGAGTGTCAATTATTCTGAAAGTGATAAATAGTGGTCGTTGACAAGATGTAAGAGGTAATCCCGGGAAATTGCATCGAAATTGGAAGCATAAGCTAAGTCGACGAAGCCTAAGCCGGTCAAAAATAAGAGTGTGTGGCGGCAAAAGCAGTTGCCAACTATAGTCATTAGCAGAACGTGGAAGAAGCTCCACACGAAATCTCAACGCGATTTGTTCAAGTAACTGTTGACGGTTACATTTTAGCATATATTTAAGCAAGTTGTTGTATTCTTTTTCGAGGTCGCATTTTGTAACATTTTAAGAGAGCACTC
The DNA here is from genome assembly GCA_948472305.1 of Vicia faba. NCBI lineage: Eukaryota > Viridiplantae > Streptophyta > Magnoliopsida > Fabales > Fabaceae > Vicia > Vicia faba. Next base: position 1,048,888,977 of record OX451739.1, read on the forward strand.
AAAGTACCAGCATCTAGAGAAACGAGTCAGTTCTGAGAAATGTATGACTGTGTCCATCTTTAAATTCAAAGCAGTTTATTTCAAGTCATTTATACCTTGCAATTTATTTTATATGTCTTTGTCTTTTACCTTTTCTTATTACGTTTTTTGTACTTTAATCGTTTCAAACACCAAAACATTCTCAAACTTAACACTAAGTCTAGAACTTTTGTAGCCAGTCCTGCAAGTAACCTTTAATTAAGAGGCTAGAGATTGTTCGTGAAAAACTCCTGCGAACATATGCAAACCACTATACTTCTACAATATATTGTGAAGTGATTGACATTTTCCACTTGAATGTTGAGACGTGCGTGTGAGATAGTCCAAGTAAAAAAATTTCATATTAAGATGATGCAAATACTCATTCCTCATACTTGTAGGTAGTAAGTTGTGTTTTCCATTAAACTAAACTCTATAAAACAAATTAGAAATTCATTGAAATATCTGAATAATCTAGTGGAAACAATATTTGATCAGTGTCATGATCTCTCGACACGAACTCTATATTACTAGGGCCTCATTCCCCTAGAAATCAGAATGCGAAAGAAAAAAATATTCTAAAGTAATGTTGCTCCATGATTTTTCAAGGGAAGTAGAAAAACACTCGCATAAACTCTCTTGGCAGATCTAATTATGTTAGCAATACCTAATTACTCATTAACACTCTTAACTAAAGAGAAAATTTAATTTTACACTAAAATAATACAACAAATCAACAAGGACATGAGATGTCATAAATTTTAATTCTAGGACATCAAGCCTTTATCTGATAATAGCAACATCTGATATAATAGGGCGATAACAAATTTTGAATATATGTTAGGAAGATTACATCCCATAAGGTTGTGATTTTGATTTTGATCTTTTTCACATGAATAAATGGGATGTTAGAAACATTTTCTTTGGACGATCATTCTTACTTTCTATTTATTGTTGATAACTATACACAATATGTTTGGTTTTTTCTTATGAAAAACAAATCTGAAATTAGACTTATCATCCATTATTTTGTTTAATATCTTTCTATACAATTTTCTACAAATATAAAATTCATTACAAGTAACAATGGATCTGAATTTGTCATTACTTCTTTTTACAAGTCATTGGGAATTATCTATTAAATTTCTTGTGTAGAAACATCTCAACAAACATTTGTGATTGATATGAAGCGTAGACACTTACTCAATCTACCTATGGCTTTACTTTGTCATATTCATTTATTCAAAGTTTTTGGTCTTTTATGCTCTTCTTCAAGATACCTTCCTTATTAATAGAGTTTGCATCATTGTTTTGCAAAATAAGATTGAAATTTTATACAATCTATATTTGATGATTCTCAGAGTTTTTTATACTTTAAGCCATGCTTCACTTTAACCAACAGTAGAATCAAACTTGATCACAGTACTAGAAAATGCATTTTTCTAAGATACAAAATTTAAAAAAATTAATTTAAAAACCAAATGGATCGAGACTAAAATCGTAAATGAAATTACTTTTCTTATAAATATTTCAAATATTTTAAAATGTCTTAGAGTTGGAACGTTGGAATATTCAGAATAATTCAGTTTTTTGTCGAGTTTGCACAAGATCGACGAAAACTCGAATGTAGTGAAGTGTGTCTTAAATTTTTGGTGAAGATCATAGGTTTTTCTGAATACAAAATGCTCAATTTATAAGTCAAACTGGTGTTGTTTTACAAGGTTGACACATTTTCAGAAACACGTTCGCTAAATGTTACATTGTTTCGCCTACAGCAACACTTTTAAAATGCTGCATTGTTTCTATAGCAACAATTTTCAAAGATTGTATTGTTTTGCATTCTGAAGCACTTCACGAAGTGTTTCCTATTTCTAAATTTGAAATACAAATTGCCTACTGCAACACTTCACCAAGTGTTTCCTATTTTCAAATTTTTCACCTTAAAATTTTCTTATCATTTTGGAACACACTAATGATCATTAATTACTATTAATTATAATAATCATCCACTTATTATAATAATGAGAGGATCAATTTCAAAGAAAAGAATCAAAGAATATTAATACAATTAAGTATATCTTTTTATTTGAACTTAACCTCAGTAAAAACAACGCAAAGCCTAATCAGAACGTTAGTGAAACAACTGGTTGAATATCATCGAGAGAAAATCAATGAAGTCGCCATCGAACTTTTTTTATCCCATAAACATTGAGTAAATCTGAGAATGGCGAAATCACAATCAAACGACCGAGAGATACGGGTAAGGGAGTCGATTACGCAAGGGGGAGATATTAACACCCCTCACGTCTGTAGTACTCCACAGGATCCACTCTTGTTTTTCTAATCAAAGGGTGTGTTCAAATATAAAGCTTACTAGCTAAGAAAAAATATGCAAAGGGGGAATGCATACAAAAGAAAATACGGGAAAAATAAGAAATATTTGCAAGGTTTCACTCGCCTGGGCCCCACGACCAAATGCCTACGTATCCCTTTTAAGGAATCAGATCGTCGTAGTTCGGCTCACAAGTTTCCGTTTGTTTTGTATTTTTTTATGAACAAAATTAATTTCGCTTTATGCCGCAATTCGACCTTTGGAGACTCACGCGTTAGCACATAAATGAATTAACACGTTCTTACCTGAAAAGGTATTTTCAAAAGAAAAAATACCCGAAGGAGGATAATGCTACATTCGTGCTTTAGCCATTTTAGACATGGTGTCACCCGACCTTTGAGGATTTACGCGTTGTGTTGCATAGAGTAGAATTAATATATCCTTTTGAAAGTTTCAAAGAAAGGCCCGAAGGAGAAAAGAGTTTGCATTGGTTGATGTCTTTTACCTTGAAAAAGGATTTGCAATTTGAACCGTAATAAAATCCGGAGTGAAAATAGAACAAGATTCAGTGTAAACCGATTCACTCTACCCCACAAGACTCACATGCATACGATTCACATCTTCCATTATTAAATGTTTTAGCATTTTCCAAAAAAAAAAGAGTTTTAGTTTTAAGAATGCAAAAGAAAAAGAAAACATCTAAGGAAAACTATCTAGCTTTATCTATAATGTTATCATGTAATAATTGATCCTAAGGTTGAGTTTGCAAGGGAAATATCTACCTATGTTAGCATGCATGGATTACGATCATAATGTCTAACTTGCACCGGAAGCGAAACAAGTGTATCCTAAGGGAACATACAAATGTTAAAACCTAATGGGAAGCATAAGCACAAGTGTAAACAAAAAAAGTCGAGCCGAAGCCAAAACGAAATCGAGTGTGAGCTAGCAACAAACAAAGAGTCCAATGGATCTCAAAGTGGGAGTAAGGAACTCTTTCCACTTGATTTGCTCGAGCACCAAAACCGAGTAACAACTTAGAGTGTCAACATTTAAAAAAATATGAGCAAACATCGTCGAGGCGAATGACAAAGTATGGGGGATGATTACGGTCCCTTTTCCACTTTATTTGACTCAATGGACAAGAATAGGCACAGTTCAAAGCATCAATGTATAACGCGAGCTAAGAACGACACGGACTAGAATGCGTGGGAGCCGATTGTCGGTCCTCTGCTCCACTTATTGACTCGATAATAAGCACAAAGTAAAATGGGAGGGGAATTTACTTTTTCGAGGGTTTTAGAAAAATTGCCTCTTTTGAGGTCTTTAAATAAACAAAAAGAAATCGCTCCTTTTGAGGTCTTTTGCATACAAGCAAACACAAACATTTCCTTATTGAGGTCTTTTCAAAATAAACATCGCCTCCTTTGTGGACTTTAAACAGATCTCCCACCTAAAGTAGGGACTCCCGGTCATGCATCTCTATTCCTAATTCTCATGGAAAGGAAAGCGAGATAAATGATGCGGAAAAATAAACCAGAATCAATATAATATCAAACGAACAAGAGTTCGTAGCAAGCAAAACCAGAAGAAATCCAGAAAACTTCGCGCAAGCTAGCATCAACAACACAATAGTCAGAATATGCGTCGAAGCATCAATGAAGCACAAGGAGAATGTATGTCAGGCACATCCGCATAACAAACAGAACACCTGCACAAAAATTCACATAAAAAAAAACAAAAACAGTGTATATTTCTCGTGGAATGAGAATCAACAATCAATCGCGTCAGAAGCAAACTCGAATCCACAAAGAAGTGGAATAACATGCTTTTCAATCGGATAATCAACACATTAATTAACTGATAAAAAGATCTCTTGAAATTCCTTGCACGTGTCAACAAACATGTTATAAATAAAAAAGAAAACAAAATCAGAGTTATGCATTCTCATCACAATTTAATTTGGGATTAAATCATGAAGAAATAGAATTTAAATATGCATTGGAACAATAAATGTAAATTCTGGAAAGCGGTGTCATCATCTCATGAAACGCACAAAATGTCGATCTGAAACCAAGCAAACTCAACACAAATACTACACAAATGCTAGGGCAAACACAATCATGCATCAAACAACAATTAAATCGCACGTTTGCACCAACTTACCAAACTAGGCAGCATTGTTGTTAATACATGAACCGCACAAAATATCGATATTAAAACGACAAAACTTGACATAAATTCCATCCAAGTACCAACGTAAGATTCCTTTAGCATTAACCATTAATTAAATAGTTCCTTATGCTCAACTTACCGAAACCGGACAACATTGCACCGTATCATAAAACCAACCGAAAAAATTGTGTCAGAAACAGTATAATTCAACACCAATGGTCCATAAATGCATAAGCATGCATGAATAAGCATCAAACCACTTTTGAAATGCTAATTACAAGTCATTTGCAATGTCCGGGTAGCGATTCATACATGTATCAGTATCGAACAAAAATGAGTTTAAAAACTCATAATCGGATACACAAAATATCACTGATTCATGTATCGTCGCTTAGAAATTACAAATGTTTTGTAACAAATAAATCCACATTCAAAAAATGATTTCAAGCCTCAAACAACACAATTCAAGTGTTAATGCAATTTATCGGATTTGAGGTTTTTTTTTTGTCGAAAATTGAATTCATCAACAAATTGATTCGAAAATTGCATTAACTCATGAAAACACAATTAATCCCATCAAAATTCCATAATCAACATTTAGATCCAAAATTCGGTATTCAAAATCAACATTAACATTACCGGTTAAATTCAAGATCTAAACCGATTAATTCATCAATCAACCAATTTCACACTTCAACATCGTTTGTAATTCAAGAATCAAGTGTTTCTCACAATTCAAAAATTCAATTCAATGAAATCAAGTATCTCAAATAGTTTTCAAGAATTCAATTCATGTTTAACCAATTAAGTTCAAATCAACACAATTCACCAAATCAATTATGCAAATAAGCAATTAAATGCAACAAGGTTCAAGAATTCTTATCAAATTGGAGCTTAAAATGGGGGAGAAGAGGTGTTGGCCTTAAAATCGCAAGAGATCGAATGGAGAAGTCGCGAAAACCATGCGAAAATGGACGAGGAGACCAGAGGTTGATCGTGCGGACGAAGGGAGGTAGCGGCGGACCGTTCACCAGTGAGGAGCGGTGGTCGGAGGAAGGGCGGCGCGTGGCAGAGCTTGTGGAGGAGGAGGGAGATTTCGTGGAAGCTTGAAGAGTAAGGAAGATGAAGATTTGAGTTTTTGTGATTTTGTGATGAATGTTCTTGAGAGAATTGGGAGAAAGTTGAGAGAGTTTGTGAGTTTGATTTGTGAGATTGGAAATTATGAGTGTGATTGGGTTTGACATTTGAATTTTAAAAATATATAGTATTGGCTACGAACTTGAATTTTCGGCTTATTTCGTGCACAGTGCGAGATCAAACCCCAAGCTCATGATAAACGGTGTGAAATCTTGACGCACGACTTGAAACAAAGATGTTGATGACAAAGTTTGTGACGTGGAGCCGAAAGAATCATTCTATTACGATAAAAATTGAGCAAGTTACGCCGTCACGAACGGCGAGAACTCAGTGTAAAAATTCACAGTGCAGAATTTTACAACTTATTTTGTGTACAATGCTCGAACAAACCACAAACTCATGACGTTCGGTGCTGAATCCGGATGAGCAACCTAAAACAAAATCGTCGGCGACAAAATTTGTGTCGTCGTGTCGAAAGAATTATCCTGATACGATAAAAATCGAGCGAGTTATAATTTTTTGAATTGCAAGAAATAGTGGACTTATTTTACCGCACTGAAAATTTCTGTTTATTTCCGTGCACACTTTAGGAAGCAAGCCATAAACCGAAGCCTTCGAAGCACAATCCAAACTTGAGACCTGAAGCAAAGTTGTAGCTCATAAAATTTGTGAACTCACGCTTTGAGAATTGTCCTGAACCGGTAAAAATTGAGAAAGTTACAAATTTTTCAATATCAAGAAATGGTCTGGCAGAAAACCATTTCAGTGTGCAATTTTCTCTGGTAATTCGCACTTTTGGAGATCTTCTGCAAAGAATTAACTTCTGAACCGAACATACGAGTCGAAGATAAAATCAAGATGAATTTTTCGCCCAAAGAACCATCAAAAAACATCAAACCGGGCGAAAGTTGTGAATTTTTGAACATCTGAAAAACAACGGTTCAGCACACTATTTTCACTGTATTTTCACTGTATATCTTCAGAGTACTCGCACATTCGGAGATCTTCCTCAATGAACTGGCTTCCGAGCCAAACACAAAAAATGAAAGAAATAACAAGACAGATAAATTTCTCCAAGATCCACTCAAAGATGATCTTCTGGTTAGAAGTTATGAATTTTTAAGCATCTGAAAATGCATTTCAGGTATTTTTCCCTTTTGAAAATCTTCCCCACACAATTAGCCTTCGACCTCAACCGATGAATTGGAGAATATATCAATAGGATTGTAAAGACTAAATAATCATTCCCAAACCATTTTCCGGTCTCAAGTTATGAATTTCTGAGCTTGAAACAAACAATACTGAATTTTTGTCTACAGTGTCTTAAATCAATTGAAATACTTGACTTTTTGCACAGTTCAGAGCGTATTGGAACACATGAGAGTTGGATATGATGATGACTTGATCAATTTCTTATTCGATAGCTTGGAACGCGTGTGGCATGCTTTTAAATGTAGAAAATCCTTATTTCTGCTTCACAATGCTACTTGACGGGACAGTCGTCTTTCGTGGTTCTTTCTTGCAGAGAAATGCCTTGATTCCATGAGTATAGAGCCAATGACATGTATGTATGCATATGATGATGAAGTATAAACCAATTAGGATTAAAAATGAAGAGGGTGAATTTTGGGGTGCAACAATTGCGCCTATTCGATCATCTTTAACCTGAGGGTGAGATTGGCGGTTGCCTTTCGAACAATCAAGGCAAAAGAGGATTGAATACTCAATAAAACCGTAAAATTTGAAATCTGAAGTCAGTTGGGTATTATTTATTTTTGGTTTTCTGTGTTCTCCATTGAGATATGCAGTGCCTTATTATGCTTCCTCCCCTCGGGAGGTAAAAATCGAAATTTGTGAAACCTAGCCCATTGCTCGCAGAGATGCTAGCCATAATTCCTTCAAATTGGTTCACTGAAATTTCCTAAGGAACAAAAGAAGTCCCTAATAGCTTCATCAGTGCATTTCTATGAGATTCAGATTCCCAGAGCAAAGCAAGAATCAGAATCTTCAAAGGCGTCTGGCTCAATTGGTCGATTATCTTGTAATTGCTCTTCTTTATGTATCTCATCAATTTTGCCACATCTTTGGCCAAATCTGCACCCAAAGGCGGGACAAGAGAATTTTGCACTGGTTTTCCACCATTAACCAGAATCTGCTTGCCTTTAGCATTAGCCAAGGCATATGTGCTACTTTCAGGTCGATCAGGCAGAGAGAAAATCTTACCACTTCGAGTAATCCAGCTTTCGCTGACAATGTCATAAACTTCAAGCTTATCTTCCTCGGACTTACTTTCCTCGGGCTTCTTAACAATAATCTTATGCCCTTAATAGTAAAACTCTTTACTGTAATTCCAGGGAACCGGCTTGTCACTAACACACGACACTAGAACAGGTAGAGTGATGGTCAGTGGTGACTTCTTGGTTGAAATTGGATTTGTGACAGGCACAGGAATCGTCTTGGACTTGTAGGGAATAGTAATCACGTCAACTTCATCTTTCTCAACCTCAGGCTCAACAACCACACAGTCAAACTAAAGAGTTCCTTTAGTGATCAAATGATGGATTTCATCTTTCAGACACTTACAACCCTCTGGATGAATCAAACAATCTTCACAGTCGATACCACAACCCAAGAACATGCCCTTTTGTGGCATCTGCTCTTTCACAAATGATAGAGGTGTAATCATCTAGTCTACATCCATAACCAGATTTAGATTTTCATCTTCAATAATGGCACTGACAATGGCTCCCCCATGAGGAAGAAAAGTTTGTTGGAGAATATTGGGCGTTGGCACTGGCCTAAAATAGATAGCCTGAGAATCCAACAAGTCATGCACTTTGTGCTTAAAAGCATATAATTTTCAATGATATGCCCCTGTGCGCCAAAATGGAAATCGCACCAGGCATTAGCATCAAAGTTCGGTAGCAACTTTTCAAGATTAATATGCAAGGTACGCTTTTCAACCAACTTCAGCTCGATTAATTGAGGTAGCAATTTAGCATAAGACATAGGAAGCGCATCAAACTTCCTTGGTGGTTGTCTCGGCTTCTGTTGATTTCCCTTCCCGGGCACATACGTTTGTCACTGGGGTACAGCAGTTGGGATTGTCACAGCAGCAACTTGATGATCAGACTCTTGATAAGCCTTCCCTTTACCCCTTCGCACATAGATTGCACTGGCTTCGCCTTCTTTCTTCTTCTGGTAGCCACTAAAATATTTCTTTGCATTACTAGTGTTAGTTCCATAGACATCCTTCTAAATCTTTCCAATCTTAATCCCAACTTCAATCCTTTCCCTGTAGGTTACCAATTTAGAAAAGGTATCATAAGTACTACAAGAAGTGTAGTAGAGCCCCTGCAGGGTGCTGGTAAACATGTCTACCGTTTCAAGTTCCATCATTGGAGATTGGACCCTATCCGCCATTTCACGCCACCTCTGGGTGTATTCCTTAAATGATTCATTCTTATTATACTTGTAGGAGTGGGTGGAGGCAGATTATTTCCCACAACTTGGACCAAAGGAATATCTTGATTATTACTAGCAAGATTACCAAGGTTCACAGTAGGACCATTATGATTCTGACAATCTGGATTACCATTAAGATTTGCACCTCCTAGATTACCATTCAAAGTAGAACCTCATATATTACCGTTATTTCCTTGAGGAGTGATCACAGTTTCAACCCTTTCATCTGTAGTCTCAGCAGGCCTCACAATTAAAGCTCTCATTTCTTCTTGCTGACGGGCCATATTCTGAATAATCTCCAACAGATGTTTGACACGAGTATCCATCCTAACACCTATAGCAGCAACATCGGCTTGGATATGTTCCATCTGTCTTCTTTAATTACTTCTAGTGTTGTATCAGTGAGAATTTGAAGTACCAATCTCTGAAAAGAACCAGATTAGGAGTAAGAAAACCTGCCGGAACCACCTGTCATGATATGATATGAATGAATGCCTGATTATGCATGCAATGTTTTACCATTTCTAGGAAAATCATATATTCTTCATAAAGAACAAAAGGCAACAAGATATAAAGAAATCATCCTTAAAGAAAGATATTGCACATATCATATAATAATCATCCATCAAAGAAGTTCTCAAAACGAGTTCATACAGGTAAAATCAAAAGGAACCCGTCCAACAAATCTGGTGGTGAACTTAACAAATACAAATAGATCAACAAAAACTGAGAACTAATTTCATACTCCAAATTGATCTTTGATCTTGCCAATTCTTCAATCACTTGAGCCAACTGGATACCTCTTCCCTTCAACTAGGCTTCGACGGCTAGCTTCTAATCATCATTCACTTTGAGCAGAATCTTGAGCTCATCAACTTGATTAGTCAACTAGTTAATTTTCACTTGCTTACTTTGGATTTGCATATCGAAATCCTTTCTCTATTTACAGGACTCTTTAGTCTTAGCTTCCTCCTCTCGGAGTTGTTTCTTCAGAGCTTTGACTTCTTCTTTATGATTTGCTTGCATCTTGTCTTTGGATGACCAAAGGATTTTAAGCTTCTGCCGACTCTTCAAAAGATAGACTTGAACTTTTCCTACCACTTTTTTCTGCTTAGAAGTAGGGAAGGAACTTTCGACTCTTGGCATCTTCAGTCTTTCAAGAAAACCATGATCTTCTAGAACTTTGTCTTTCATCCTGGCATCATGAAGCATCTTTTTCCTCTCTTAGACGACAAAAGAAAGCTTCATACTATCCTCCTGTTTTTCCAATTCTAACTTGAGACTATTAGCTTTATCCTACTTTTAGTACTCTACTGGCACAAACTTAGACACATCTGGAACTGGTTGTTGACTAGATGATTCCGGAGGAAGTGATCGGTTGACAGCTGCATCTGGTGCTTACTGGCCATCAGTTGGCGGATCAAAGGTAGACTGTGGATATAAAGGAAATTCCTTTTTGAAAGGCAATAACATCACCTTTGTTCAATTCTTGACCCACTGCACATATGGATCGAGAGCTAAGCATCCTCTCTGACCAAAGAAATATGTTCCTTTCTTGTGAACATGACTCCAAGCAGCTCTTATCCTTTCTACCAATATAAGATTCCCACCTTTGTCGAAATAAGCGGTTTCTTCCACTTCAAGATCCATGGTATCAGTTATAATGTACTTTCTCTAAACTAATGAAGCAGATTTTGAAGAAGTATAATGTAAAACGGGATGTCGTGGCATTATATTATGAAGTTGATGGCAAGGTTGTTACTCTTGTGAAAGTGGAATCCGAGAAACAACTGACTAATATGCTTGCAAAAGGATTATATGCAAATCAATTTGAGAGTATGAGGAGTAATCTAGGAACCTGTACTATTAAGGAGTTATAGCAATTACACGTATGGAGGAATGCATCAAATACTTTGTCTTTCTTCTATGTTCCGAGGCATGATATGCCTAAGTTAATTGCTAGTGTTAAACCTATCTAAGAGTCGAACAAAAGATCTTTGCAAGGACTAAAGGTTGGTTTGAAGGAGACATGTTCTAAGGTGGTGGCAAGAAAATTCAGTGTCAACACTCCTAAAACATGTGACAGCATAAAGGAATACAAAAGTATCTTTGACAGGGGCAAGAGGTGGAATATCACCTGATGATGATCAACATTGTGCGTTTCCATCCATGAATGTGTGTTTCCATTTGAGTTTTGTTTGTTTCCATTGTTATTTTATGCTTCCATATGTATTCATGCTTGTATGCATTGTGTGCTTCCAATTTGTTTTTACATTTACTCTATTTTTGTTAATTTTTGACTAAAAAGGGGGAGTAAAGTGTTAGTGTGTTTTTGTTTGTCTTGATGTCATGTCACATGTCTTGACATGTTGCCTAACATTGTGATAGGATTGTAATACTTCTAAAGGGAGAGTAGTCTATTGTGGTTTCTTGTTGTATGCAACTATTTGGCGGGGCATGATTGTATGTCATGCTTATTGGTGCTTCTGCTACTGCTACTACTGATGTGGTGTTTGTGTACATGATGTCTTATCAGATGTTCTGACATCTTGCCTTAAGTATTTTGTGGAAAAATATGTGCAACAACTATTTTCTATTTGTGAGGCCGTTTTGTCTTCTACTGCATGTTTCTCTTATGTGTGAATTTGGATAGTTCATATTGGTCTGGTAATTTGGATTTTCTGGTGATTTGGATTTTCCCTTTAGGAGGAATATTGGTTATGTGTGACAGGGGGAGTAATGATCATGTCTGAAGTTGTTGAGAATTGTTCTTAGCACTGAGCTCTTGTGTTGTGTTATGTGATGTCAGACCATATGTCTTGACATCTATCTTTTGGAGTTTGAAGAAGAGTTTGTGAGGAAGTGTCTCTCGGTAAGTGAAATGTATCCACACCTTGTGCATTGGTCACACCGAACAGAATCACTGAATACTCATAGTGACCATACCTTATTCTAAACACAGTCTTCTGAATATCTTTGGCCTTCACATGAATTTGGTGATATTTAGATCTCAAATATATCTTACTGAACACACTTGCACCAACCAATTGATCCATCAAGTTATCAATCCTCGAAATTGGATACTTATTCTTGATAGTCACCTTGTTCAGTTGTCTATAGTCCACACAAAGCCTCATTGTACCTTCTTTCTTCTTAACCAATAAGACTGGTGCACCCCATGATGACACACTCATACGAATGAATTTATTCTCAAGCAAATATTCTAGTTGATTCTTCAACTCTTTCAATTCCAATGCTGACATACGATAAGGAGCCATCGACACCGGGCTAGTTCTAGGAACTACGTCGATCGTAAACTCCACTTCACGTTCTCGTGGTAAATCACTTATCTCTTCAGGAAATACCTCTGGAAAATCACAAATGATTGTTAAATCACCAATCCCTCTTTTTCCACTAATATCCAAAGTTGCCATCAACATAAACATCCCGGCGACATCCTGCACCGACTTGTTCACTTATTTATCATACATAAACAAGTCTCCTTCATTCTTGGGTTCAAGAAAAATAATTGTCTTAGCAAAATAGTTGATATAAACATGGTTAAATTCCAACTAGTTTATCCCAAGGATAACATCAACTTGATATAACGGAAGACATGCTAAGTCAATTCCAAAGTCCATACCAAAAATATTCAATGGACAATTCAAACACACATATGAAGTAGTCACTGAACTCATAACAAGAGTATCAATAACCATACTTATATTCATATTGGATAACTCGATATTTTACTCTCTTAACACAATCCAAAGCAATGAAAGAATGTGTCGCTCCACTAACAATTATAGCAATCAAAGGTGTACTATTAATGAAGTATGTACCTCTTATCAACCTTTCTTCAGTAGTAGTATCAGAACCTAATAGCGCAAACACTTTCCCTCTAGATTTCTCCTTCTTCGGTTGATCATACCTGGTACTAATGTGCCTTTGCTTGCCATAGTTGTAGTAAGTCACATTCGCACCTCCCTTGCACTCATAAGCCTTGTGGTATGGCTTGCCACACTTGAAATATTTATGCTCAACACTTGTGCACTCAGGAGCATGATGTCCTTCAACCCCACACCTAAAACACTTAACCAGAGCAGGAGATCCTCCCCCACTCGGCTTCTTGTTATAACCAGTTTTCTGTTTCCCCTTATCAATAGGAGTCACATACGGCTTTCCTATGAATTGACCTTTTCCCTTCTTCTTATTCAAACTCTTATAGTGAGTAGAACGAGCTCTACTATCTTCATCATATATCCTACTCTTATTAACCAATTCAGAAAATCGTTTAATCTCCCGGTAACCAATGGCTTGCTAGATCTTAGGCCTCAAACCATTCACAAACTTAAGACATTTGTATCTCTCAGCAATAGCAGTGTTGTAATGAGGACATAACTTAATCAGTTCTTCAAACCTTGCAGCATACTTTGCCACAGTTGAATTACCCTACTTCAGCTCAAGGAACTCAATTTCCTTCTTCCCACATACATCTTCTAGAAAATACTTCTCCAGAAATGCTTCTCTAAAAATAGTCCAAGTAACCTCTGTTTCCTCTTCCTCAAACCTCTGACTAGTGTTACCTCACCAGTCCTTAACTTCCTTTTCAAGAATATGGGTGTCAAACTGCACCTTCAGCGCATCCGAACAGTTTATGACTCGAAAAAATTTCTTGATCGCTTTCATCCATACATGTGCCTTGTTAGGTTCATGCGCTCCCTCGAAAATTGGCAGATTATTCCTCTACAACTTCCCCAAAGCACGAAGCTTATCATCATTGTTGTTTCCAACATTCACATTGACTTACTGATTTTTCCCAATTGCTCCAACCACCATTGCCAAAGCTTCAGCAATAGCCTCGTCATTCCTTCCTCCAACCATTGTTCTGAGAATTTCAACCAACAAATCCTCATTAGAACAACCAATACCAATAGTGTCACATACACATATTAAATATAAAAGGGAATAAACACATTAACAACTTGGTAAACTGACCGACTATACTCTGATACCACTAATGTAACACCCTCTAAAACCCCATGGAATAATACATCATAAATCAGAGTAATATAACATGCATATAATTTGAGGGTGTCACACATAATTCAAACACCACACACACACCTATCATATTCAATAACACTTAATTAAAATTCATGTTTTCCATACACTTTCACATAAGCATGTAGCAGCAGAAATATAATTATTCGAAACACATACAATATTTGAGTCTCATAAAACTTTATTCATTAAATAACTTAGACATTAAAATCAACTTCATTACATAATTCGAATAAGAATAACCAAATACATAAAGTATACAAAGGTATCTCTCAAACATGAGTTGAAACGTTCCTCCGTATTACATAATCAGAGTATGAGCCAAACAAAACACGGAAAGGCAATAAAGTTAACTCCTCTAGTTACTCTTTTTCTAGAAGCAACTCTGATCTTCAGTACCAGAGCAATGTCGTATAAAATATCATTCCAACAGAAGGGTGAGAATTCACATAATTATCGAAATCATATAATAATACATAATGCATAACATACATGCATAAAGATAAATATTATCACACTTCAAATTCTTTATAAACATAGCATCGCCCAATTTTTCATACTATTCACAAGTACATAATTACAATACACAATTTCACAAATACATTATTTTCACATAATGCACATAATTTCATATTATGACATAAACACAATGTGACTCAATGCAAGACTCAAATGCAATACTCATGCATGTGGTACCAATCATTGTTATTTTTATTTGGTTTTTACTTTAAACCTGGTTTGTTACCTAGACCAATAACATATAAAAATCCTATTCCCTAAGCTTTCAAACTCCGCTCAAGGTTTGGGACAAGTCACTAGCTCCAACGGAACTAAAAAGCATTGCCTCTTGACAAGAATAATGCATGTGCAATTTTAACAATCATGTACAATTAAGACCATCCCTTAATATTAACATCCATGCATATATCAACAATTCATCACAATTGAATTACCATGCAATTGCACACATATGCACATACTCATGAATTATCCACATACAATTCATATTCATAGTATCACTGCTCCAAACATCATAACAACACATGACAAGTAATGTACAAATTATCATTACTATCCAATACCAAACACATACACACACATAAAACATATAAACAAAGTTTCATGTTTGATCAAACAGACCTTAAAAAAACATCCTAATAGGTAGTTTTAATTCTCCAAAATTAAGTATAAATTAGCATAAAATATAAGTATACATAAGTCTATATCAAATAAAGAAAATATAAAATTTTTGACTCCCAGTTCATGCTAAGCGCGCTACCTGGAGCTAAGCGCCCGACTTACAGACCTAATCGCGCTAAGCAGGCTCTGCGATTTGCAGAAAATTTATTGCGATGACAACACTTCTCCCTATACGATTTTGACCCAAAATCCATAGTTTTACACCAAAATAAGCTACGATTTTCATAACATATCATTCATATAACACCACATCATAATTCCTAACATTATAACATAATTATATACCAAATCACATGGATTTCAATCAAAACCTAAGTGATTCAAAACATGGAAATTAGTGAAATAGATCCTAATACATGTTACTACCCATCATGCATTATCATACAATCTCAATAACCAAGTAAAAATCCACCCTTACCTTGTTCTTGTTGATTCTACTAACTTTAGTGTTCTTTCCCTTTTCTCCTCTTTCTCACTCTTATCTTCTTTTCACATGTAATGTTATTCCTTTCTCTTACTACTCTTTTTTTATTAGACCCTTAACAAAATAATACCAAGCTAATAGGCTCAATATCACACCCCCACTAACTCTTCACATCCCCTAAACTAGGCCCAATTACCATTATATCACTAATTCTATACAATATTTACTAATTAAATAATTCATTCACTAACCGATATCATTTCCCAACTGTACCTCAACGGTTCGACAATCTCAACCCGACTAACCCATCACATATAACATACATTAAATAATTTAAATTAAATCAATTATTCACAAAATTAGATAAATAATAAATTAATAAAATATATAACTAATAAATAAAATTGGGGTGTTACATGAAACATATACCTCTTCATTTATGCATCCATTAAGGAACACACTTTTCACGTTCATTTGATATAATTTGAAGTTCTTGGAACATGCATATGCTAGTAAAAGGCATATAGCCTCGATTTGGGCAACCGGGGCATAAGTCTCCTCATAATCAATGTTTTCCTCTTGGTTATACCCTTGATCCACTAGTCGGGCCTTATTCCTTGCTATCACACCATGTTCGTCAAGTTTATTCCTAAACACCCATCGTGTGCCTATAACTTGATGATTTTGTGGACGAGGGATAAGGTCTCAAATGACATTTATTTAAAATTGATTCAATTCTTCTTGCATGGCCATAAGCTAATGCTCATCAAGTATGGAATCCTTAGTGTTTTTAGGTTCAACTTGTGATACGTACGTGTGGTGATAACAAAAATTGCTTATCTTAGAGCGTGTTGTTACCCATATGATGATCTCTCCAATAATGTTATCATTTGGATTACCCTTGGAGGTTCTCCATTCCAATGGAACACCGTCATATTCTTGTTTACTTTCATCATCCTTCTTTTCTTAGTTGTCATCTTCCTCCTTCTCAATCTCCACCACTTTAGATTGATCAACTCCTTTTTCAGTGTCCTTGAGTATATCTTTCGTAGATGTACTTACACCCAGAAAATAAATACCTTGCCCAACACTATTTGGCCAAGAATCATCAAGAGTAACATGAATCGACTCTTTGACAATAAGAAATCTCTTGTTGTAAAATCTATATGCTTTACTAAATTGGGAGTATCCAAGAAAGATACATTCATCGGCTTTCGCATCAAATTTCCCAAGATTATCCTTTTAATATTTAAAACAAAATATTTACCTCCAAATACATGAAGATGCGATAAATTTGGTTTTCTATCTTTTAAAAGTTCATAAAGATTTTTGTCAAGAATAGGACGAATAAGTATCATATTCAAAACATAACATGCCGTTCTAATAGTGTCGGCCCAAAATTATTTTGGTAAACCACAATCATTAAGCATTGTTCTTGCCAACTCCTCTAAAACACGATTTTTGCGCTCTATAACACCATTTTGTTATGGAGTTCTAGGAGCTAAAAAGTTATGTCCAATACTAAATTTATCACAATATTATTCAAAGTGGTGGTTTTCAAATTCACCTCCATGATCGCTTCGGATGACAACAGTTTTAGAATTCAATTTATTTTTGGATAACTTGGCGAAATGTGTGAAAACCGCAAATTCTTCATCTTTGCTACGCAAGAAGATAGTCCAACGAAAATCTTGAGTAGTCGTCTACAATCACAAAACCATAGTAGTTTCCACCTATGTTTTTGGTCTGTGACGGTCCAAATAAATCCGTGTGAAGGAATTCAAGAGGTCTCAAAGTTAAAATAACATTTTTATATTTAAAAGATACTCTTATTTGTTTGCCCTTTTGACATGCATCACATAGGTGATCTTTTGAAATTTTTATTTTAGGTAATACCAACTACTAAATCTTTTGCAACTATCTTGTTAAGTAGATTAAAGTTTACATGTGCCAAAAGTTAATGCATTAATCATGAATCTTCACTCATGGTGACAGGACATTCATCATTACTCAAGGATACAACTATTAAGTCTAGTATATATATATATATATATATATATATATATATATATATATATATATATATATATATATATATTGTTTACCCCCACACCATTAAACATACAATCCTTCTTCTCATTATGTACTATCATGCAACTATATTTAGCAAAAGTTACTTTATAACCATTATCGCACAATTGACTAATGCTAAGAAGACTATGTATAAGGCCTTCAACTAGCATAACATTTGAGATAGTAATGGTTGAGGGCTTACCTATACTACATTTTCCAAGTATGGAACCTTTGTTATAATTACCATAGGCTACATAACCTTTCTTCTTTGCCACAAAGTCGAAGAATAGATAGATGTCTCCCATCATGTGTCTTGAATATCCAGTATTGAGAATCCATTTACCCGTCAAATAGTCAAGAAACTCAACCTACAAAGTCAAATAAAGGTGGTAGGTACCCAATTCTAATTGGGTCCTTGGGAGTGAGTGAAAAATTGGTTATATTTGGGCAACCATTGAAAAATACCTTTGGGAACTAAGAAGCACCAAAACTTTCATTTGTCAATAGTATGGTCTTTCTTGCAACAATAGTGACAAAGCAAACTATGACGAGGTTTACTTTTTCTATTTGAATACTTCTTGATCAAGCTATAATTTTTATAAGACTTTGAAATCTTTCAAGAATTAATAGCAAATGTAACACATGGTTTTGATTTCTTATCCACTTTTGTTTCAAGATTACTCACCTCTTGTTTCCAAATTTTATAAGTTTCACATCTGAACCAACATGGTTCCTCATCCACCTTTTTATGATTTTGACTATCTACAATATATCGCTTTAATACTTCACATTACTTATCGGTTTTTTCAACCTTTTCTTCCAAGTATGTAAGTTTTTTTCATTGGATTCTAATTTCTTATAAGCATGTAATGCATCTTTTTATGGATTTTCAAAAGCATTTTTCAACTCGATAAAAGATAACTTATCAACGTTAGAGTATTTAGAATGACTTACATTTTTTTCTTGATTTGACATTGATTGCCCATGAAACAATAATTTTCATCCTCCTCATTATCACTAGAGTTTTCCTTGCTTGAGACATCACTATTGCTATCCCAAGCAACATAGGCTTTTCTAGCTTTCCTAGACTTGTTTTTTCAGTCCTTTTCCTTTTTCATTTTCAAGAGATGGACATTCCGGTCTAAAATGACTCAGTTTTCCATATTCATAACATATACAAAACATCTAATAATTGAGTTACACTCACAATTATCACACATGTGACTTTTGAGAAACATTGTAATTTCCTATCTTATGTTTTCCTAAACTTCAATATGTTATTATAAAAATATTATATCTCTTTTCTTTTTCAATTTCCAAAAATACACTCCATTTTCACGTTTTCTTTTTCTTATTCATTTCTTTAGATAATATTATATCTCTTTTATTTTCCTTTTATTATTATATTATTATGAATTGATAATCAATATAAAATTTTAAAAAAAATCCTTTTAATGGCCAATTATTGTATTTCTCATTATATTTGTCGCAATTAAAAGGATTTTCACACAGATTAAAAGGATCTTTTAATGGCCAATAGATGTATTTAAAACAATAATTAGGTGTCATTAAAAGGATTTTTTAAATGTTATATAAATGATCAATTTATAATATTATAATGAGAAATGACCCAGTTTTCCATATTCATAGCATATACCTCTTGGTCTATCCTTTTTGTTGTCTTCATATTTAGAGAATATGAATTGACTTCTAAATTTTACAAGATTTTTGTTGGAATGCTAACACCATTCTTCCGAATGTATCGATTGTATGTCCTCACAAACAATTCCATTTGTTCATCATCTGAGACTTCTTCACCACAAGAGTCATTATCATAATTTTTCTCACCTTTTGAGGGCCTTAAACTAGAAGTCCTAAGAGCTTTAGACTCCATTCCTTCCTAATTATATGTGTCTTTCTCCTTTTTCTTATTTTTCTCAAGTTTCTTTTCATGTTTGTCCAAGCTAGTGAGTTCTTGCTCGTGTTCTTTCAACTTTCTAAATAAAATCGTGAGATCAAGTGTTGCAAGATTATTGGCTTCCTTGATCATTGTGACCTTTGGTTGCCAATTCCTAGTAAGACATGTCAAAACCTTGTTAGTAGAAATTGCATTAGAAATAGGATTACTTAGCAAGTTTAAACGATTAATAAGATGTGAGAACTACTTTTGTATTTGAGCAATGGTTTCACCATGCTTTATGCAAAAGAGTTCAAACTCTTGATTAAGTGTCTTAATTCTAGATTGTTTGACCTTATAGTTCCCTCATATGTAACTTATTGAGAGTCTCACATAGCCTTAGCGGTTTCATAATGAGAAATATGACAAAACTCATCAACCCCAAGAGAGGATATGATAATTTTTTTTGCTTTCCAATCGTGTCCCTGCTTCTTATAATCTTCCTCGTTCATAGTGCTTCTGGATTATGCGTGACAACACCATCGAAAATATGTGTAACCGATATTGGACCATTTTGAATGGCCTCCCACACACCCTTGTCAAATGAGTTGACATGAATTTTCATACAAGCTTTCCAATAACTATAGTTTTCTCCCATAAATATTGGGGCTCTTTTGTAATCCTCTTTAAGTTCGTACGCCATTTTCTAATAAGATTTTCAAAGCATTAAATTAACCAGAGCTCTTGACTCCACTTGTTAGACGAAGACAACAACTTATCTAGAGGGGGTGAATAGATCACCAAGGCAAAAGTACCAATCTAAAGTTTGGTATTTAAAAATTATTTAAAAAGAGTGCAAGCAGATGATTTTAATATAGATCGATAAAAGTCATCTATATGAACCTAGTTATTGGAACTCGGATATGAAAAAGGCTTATGGATTAAAAGATTTAATAAGAGGAATTAATAAACTTAAAACAATCAACACTTTATTACTCGTTTATCATAACTCACTAGAAATATCTTTCCAATGTAATTAAGCAAAAATACAGAACAATGTAATTTGTCGAACACTTGGTGTACGATTGAATTTTCATAATCTTCTTTTGTTTTTTGTTGATATGAAAAATCACTTATAATCAAAGTGATTATAATCTAATCAACAAACCAATTTAAAACAAAAACAACCACATAAAAATTCTTATGAGTCGATCGATCAATCAATAAAATTTAACATGTTACTTAATGAAAAATAAAGCGAGTAAAGAGATAAGAGAGAGCGACACAAGAATTTATTTAGGAAGTTCACCAATGGTACTCGCTATAGCTACGTCTCCCACCAATTCTGTTTTGAAATTAAGATAAATTTCTTACTATGCAAAAAGTTGATTACAAGATAAATGTTCCAAGAACAACCATACAAACCCTAACTGTTTGTTGTTGATTCAACCCCTTCTCTTCCTTTGATCTTGAGAAAGACCAAGACACAATAGCTGCTAATTGATTTATCGAATCTTGTTACTTCTTTGGGTACCCAATTCCAAAACTCTTTCACGCACGATCAATTGTAACTATTAAACACAAGCACTTCCAATTTGATTCTCTGTTCTCTCGCTACTCCCTTGGGTACCAAACTCCAAAGTTTTCACTTAGCCGCAATCCTCTTTTAAAAATCTTAAACAAAACCCCCAAGTCTACCAAAGATATTGGAGGACAAACCCTAGGTTTTTTCGAATGAAACCCCATAATTCTTAGTTACACAAAAACCTAATTGGACGTTATCAAACCTCGCCTAGATGGCACCCTGATAAAAGATGATTATGTGTGATTTATAAGGATGTATGCATAGGTTAGAGGTTAAAGGCGAAGAGAAATGGTGGTAATTGTTTAAAGTTTTATCAAGTTAAAATGATGCATGAATGATGTATTTATAATTTTGGAAGTTTGTATGCAAAGAGGTAATTTTCGGAATTAAAATGAATTGAAAAATTGACCCAACCAAACAGTATGTCTCGGCCTGAAATACGGATGTGCCGACACATAAAGCTAAAAATAATAGTATGTGTCGGCCTATGAGAAATATAGGCTACGATCTTTAATATTGAAGCAGATGTGTCGACCTGAAAATTGTATGTGCTGACACATTGAAATGAAACTTACAGCATGTGTCGGCCTGAAGACTGCATGTCTCGGCCTGTATCAAACAAAAGCTATAGGATTCATTATTGAGTTACACGTGCCAGTCTGAAAATCGTATGTTCCGGCACATGCAAGTAATTTTTGTGCAGAAAACGGATTTGATGTTTTTGACCAATTTTAAGATGGTTTTGAATGATTCCTAAGACATCTAATACAAGGAGTGAACCATATGACATAGAGATACCGTCTAATATACAAAAATGCTAAATTTTTCTAATTTTGACATCATATAAAACATCTAATAATGGAGTTGCACTCACAATCATCACACATGTGACTTTTAAGAAACATTGTAATTTCTTATCTTATGTTTTCCTAAACTTCAATATAACATTTTTCTCAATTTCCAAAAATACACTCCATTTTCACGTTTTCTTTTTCTTATTCATTTCTTTAGATAATATTATATCTCTTCTATTTCCCTTTTTATTATTATATTATTATAAATTAATCATTTATATAACTTTAAAAATATCCTTTTAATGGCCAATTATTGTATTTCTCATTATATTTATCGCAATTAAAAAAATCCTTTTAATGGCCAATTATAGTTGCACTCCCTCCGTCTCATATTCACTACAAGAAAAAACCTCCCCTGCGATGTGTTTTTGTGACGTGATTATCACGTGGCAAAAAATTGTTTGTTGGGTCACTAGATTTTTTAATATTAAATATAATAGTTGTTAACTTATCACGTGGAGTTTTAAATTTTTTATTATTAAAAAATAGTTGTGGCGTGTTTATCACGTCGCAACTTTTAAATTAAAAATAAATAAATCAAAAATGTTTGGCGCTCTGAAGGAGGAAAGTTTGAAAATTTTATAAAATTGGTTGTGACGTGGAAATCACGTCGTAAATATTTAAGAGGGAAAATGTCTGATTTTGAACTGATGTGGTGCAGGGTGATTAATGATGGTTTTTGACCGTTGGGTGTTGCGACATGATTATCACGTGGCAAAGTTGCGACGTGATAATCACGTCATTGATAGGTTAATAAATTATATGACCATTGTGGGTTACGACATGAATATCACGTGGCAAATTTGCATTGTGATATTCACACCGCTGATGTCTTTATATACTTTACGCAATTCACTCTCCAGAAACGTATTTCTCATAATTTTTTTATTCTTTCTTCTTCCCAACAGCTCTTCATTCTTCTCCCACTCCCCACAAATCTTTCAATTATAATTCCAATTTTCAATTTGTTACTCAAGTATCATGTATAATTTCTTATTCTTTAGTATTTTTCAATTTAATTTAATAATTGCATTTAATCTTTATATTTATTCTGATTTATTTAAAATTTTGTTTTTTTGTGTCAAAGATTAAGCAATATTAAAGGGATTCATTGGTAGTAGATTGAACAATGTTGACAAAGATTGAAGGAGATTGAAGAAGAGGTATTTTAGTTGTTTAATTTTTTTCTGAAATTTTTATTGGGTTATTATTTTTAGTTGTGTTAATTATATTTTACTTTTTTTGTTGTTATATATATTTTTAAAATAGATATATAATATATTTTTTGATAAAACAGAAGAAAAAAAAACGAAATATTTATTTATTTTTTTAAAACAGAAAATATATAATGTATTTTAAATATATATATATATATATATATATATATATATATATATATATATATATATATATATATATATATATATATATATATATATATATATATATATATATATATATATATATATATATATATATATATATATATATATATATATATATATATATATATATATATATATATATATATATATATATATATATATATATATATATATATGGGAATTATAAAATATATGATAAAAATTATAAAATTTAGTAATAAAAATTATAATATATGATTATGATTATAAAATATAATTATAAAAGATAGAATATTTAGTTATAAAAATTATAATATTATATGGTTATAAAATAAATATAGTTATAAAAGTTAAAAACAAAATTGTGTGAAATAGTATTTTTTAAACATAACATTTAAAATCATAGAATATATGTGAATTATATGTTATGTAATATGTTTATTATACATATAATAATTATTTATAAAAAACATTATTTATTATATGTTTATTAAATGTTTAGCTAAAAAAACAAAATATTTATGGTTAATATATTTAATATGTTTATTAAAAATGTGTAGCTAAAATAAAAACAAAATTTTTATGCTTAATATATTTATAATTAAAATATTATGTGAGAATATATTATATATTAAAGAGTATACAATTTGTTGATATATTAAAATCACATTTGTAATTAAAAAGTATTAAATTTGTTGTAAGTAAAATCACATTTGTTTATATATTAAATGTTTATGGTTAATGTTTATTTATAGTTATATATTATGTGAGAGTATATTATATATTAAATAGTAGTATAAAATTTGTTGGATATATTAAAATTACATATGTAATTAAAAAGACAATGATTGTATAATGTGCAGTATGGAATATTATTTGTATGATTGTAGTTGGATGTACGATAGATTGTATTCAGGAAGACGTGCACTTAAACCTCATTTTATAGAAGGAGTTAATGAGTTTATCATGTGGGCATTGCTCAAGAATGTTGTCGAAGCGAATGAGGGGTTAGGTGTCCTTGTCTTAAATGTGAATGTAGATCAATAATCAGTGACCCAGAGGAAGTAGCACGTCATTTGCAAAGAAGGGATTTCATTAAAAATTATTGGATTTAGACATATAATGGTGAAGAACTGTCGAGTAACGTACCAGAGACTAGCAACATGCATGCTTCAGGTAGTCGACCGCCTATGAAATATGAGGAAAACTTTAATCTGATCGGTGAGATGGTTGAGGATGCTTTTGGTGTGAACGTGACATATGATCAACTTGGAGATTTTTACAGGGAAGAGTTGTCAAATGAGGAAGCGCAGAGATTTTATCAGTTGTTGAATAAGATGAATACGTCGTTGTTCGAGGAGTCGTCAGACTCAAAGTTATCAATGTGTGTGAGATTATTGGCCGCCAAGTCAAATTGGAATGTTCCTGATCAGTGTTTGGAACATTTCACAAAAATGATGCTGGACTCCACCGTAACGAAAGACAACTTTCCTACAAGTTTTTATGAGAAGTGGGTGTCGAAGTTGGGTTTAAAAATAAGAAAGATTAATTGTTGCATTAGTGGTTGCATGTTGTTTTATGATAATGAGTTTGGTACTCAAGATGGATTGTTGGAGGAATGCAAGTTTTGTAAGAGTCCAAGATATCAAGTTCGCAGTAGAGCCATTAACAGCAAGAAAAAATGTGTAGCAGTAAAGTCCATGTTTTATCTTCCGATAATACCAAGGTTAAAAATAATATTTACTTCAATGCACAATGCAAGTCAAATTACATGGCATCATACAAACCAAACAAGTTCAGGCACTATGCGACATTCATCTGATGGTGAGGCATGGAAGCACTTTGATCGGACACATCCTGATTTTTCCACAGAACCTAGAAATGTCAGGCTTGGATTATGCTATGATGGTTTTGCCCCATATGTGCAAGTGTCGGGAAGTGCGTATTCTTGTTGGCCAGTTATTGTAACCCCTTACAACCTCCCTCCTGAGATGTGCATGACAAAACCATACATATTTTTGACGTGCGTCATTCCAGGGCCGTCGAGTCCAAAAGTCAAAATCGATGTGTACTTACAACCTTTAATTGATGATTTGAAGAGGTTGTGAATTGGAGAATGTACTTATGATATATCATGTAAACAAAACTTTACTTTGCGAGTTGCCTTGATATGGACCATTAATAAATTTCGAGCATATGACATGTTGTCTGGTTGGGGTATGCATGGCAAAATGGGTTATCTGCATTGCATGGTATACACCAAAGCGTTTACGTTGGATAAAGGAGGGAAAAGCTCGTGGTTTGACTGTCACTGTAGATTCCTATCAACAAATCATCCCTATAGAAGAAACAAGACAAATTTTAAAAAAGACGAACAAATAACAGATCTGCCTTCGCCTCGATTGTCACCAGGTGATATATGGAACCAAGTTTGTGAACTATCAAAATTTACAGATATTGGCAAAGCATGTAGAATTGAAGGATATGAAGTCACACATAATTGGGCAAAAAGAAGTATATTTTGGGACCTCCCGTATAGGAAAGATAATTTGTTGTGCCATAATCTTGATGTTATACATATTGAGAAGAATTTTTTTGATAATGTATTTAACACAGTGATGGATGTTAAAGACAAAACAAAAGATAATGAGAAGGCTAGACAGGACATGAAAATTTGGTGTAACCGGAAAGAGTTAGAGTTGAAGCCTCAACCGAATGGAAAAGTATTAAAACCCAAGACTTGTTTTAGTCCGCTTCCCAAGAAGCTAAAGCGGTTTTTCGATGGTTAAAAGATTTGAGAATTCCATATGGGTATTCTTCAAATTTAGCAAGGTGTGCCGACGATAACACTGGAAAGTTGCATGGTATGAAAATTCATGATTGCCACGTTTTTATGGAACAATTGCTATCAATTGTGTTTGGTTCACTACCCAAACATGTGCTTAATCCACTAACTGAAATTAGTCCATTTTTTAGAGATATTTGTGCATCAGCTTTAAGAGTGGATGACATCATTAATTTGAACTGAAACATTCCACTCATTCTCTGTAAGTTGGAACAAGTATTTCCGCCTGGTTTTTTTGACTCCATGGAACATCTACTTGTGCATCTTGCATATGAAGCTTATCTTGGTGGACATGTTCAGTATAGGTGACTGTATCCATTTGAAAGGTTCATGGGTGATTCAAAGCGATCATTGAAAAATAAATATAGAGTTAAAGGATCTATATATGCACATCACTTGCATCGGGAAACATCACATTTTTGCAGTCACTATTTCAATCACTTGATGTTAACTCCTAAAATCCTATGGAATCTTGTAAATGTCAACGAGAGAAGTCAATTCACCTTATCAGTCTTCAGGCTTCTAGGTCGTCCCTTTAGAAAGAAGGGTGTGCATTGGTTGACCCAAAAAGAAATGTAATTTGCACATGTCCATGTATCAACTACGTTGAAGTTAAACCATATCTTGAATAAGTATACCCCCTAACTATCTAATTTTCTTTGCAGTGGGTTAATATAAAAATTATTATCTTGAAACTTATAGTGTGTTTCTTTTTAGGGAATTTAACGTCACCTACTTTCATAGTATCAGTGTACAAATAACATCTGGTGTCATTCATGCTCAATTTCCAGCATGGTTCAAGGAGAGATTATCTAGTATTGTTGCACTGACTCCAGAAATACTCCGTTTGAAAAACTTGTCTGAACACCCTATTCAAAGCACAAATGATTGGCACACATACTTCATGAATGAATATAAATTTCACACTGAGACATGGACTGAAGGGAAAAAATCATAAACAATGGTGTATTTGTAAAAGAAGTTACAGATGACGGTGAAGATGACTTCTATGGCTTTGTTAAACATATTTACGAGTTGGTACAATTACTTGGACTGGGAAAATAAAGTTGTCTTATTTTATTGTGAATGGTATGATCCAATTAGAAACACAAAAATAGATAAGGCATATGGTACTGTTGAGATTCAAATGGATCGGAGGTACAAAGAGTATGACCCTTTCATAATGTCACATATTGTTAGACAAGTTTATTATGTTCCTTATCCTTTATTTGTACCACGTAAACAAGGATGGTGTGTTGTAATAAAAATAAAACCGCTGGGTCATGTTGAAATTGGTGATCTAGTGGAAGATGCTGCTTACCAAGTTGATGAAGTTAAGAAAATTAATGATGTGATTGTAGAAGAACAAATTACAAGTTTGTCTGGTACAATGGTTGAGGGACATCAAGTTAATGTGTCTATATTGTTGGTTGATAATAATATGGATGAAGAGCATGATGAAGAGTTTGGATCCGAGGACAATATCACATCAAATGATGACAATGATATGGATGACGAGCATGAAGATTTAGGATAATGAACTATTTATTGAATGTGTTAATGAATATGTATTGATGAGAATAATGAATCATCTATTAAATGTTTTAATGAATATGTATTGATGAGAATGTATTTTTCAAATTTATTATTTTTGTTGATATATATATATATATATATATATATATATATATATATATATATATATATATATATATATATATATATATATATATATATATATATATATATATATATATATATATAACTGTATATTCTATATAAATAGGTAAAATGTCACCTCAAATTAATAAGAGTAAGGATAGTGGTAAGAAGTCCCAACGCTCGAGGTTAGTAACATGTGAGGCACCTCAGTCGGCCATGTGTCCTCCCCCGCAGAGTCAGGTTGATTATATATTCATGGCCAGTACTCAGCCTTTTGTGTCGTTACCCTATCAAAATATGTCATTCCCATTTGGGAGTCCGTCTTTTATTAACCCGTAGGGGGTACCATCTTTTGTTAGGCCACCTGGTTTTCTTTTCCGCAGACCCAGATACCCTCATCCTTCCAGCATATTGAAGGACCTAATTTCCACACCCCACACAGATGCCCTCATCCTTCTAGTAGATTATAGGATCTAGCACCCCACATCCCACACAAATGCCGTTATCCTTCTAGCAGACTAAAGGATCTAGCACCCTACATCCCACACATATGCCCTTATCCTTCCAATATACTGGAGGATCCAACACTCCACATCCCACACAGACTGAAGGATCCTGCACCCCACATCCCACACATATACCTGCACGTGAGGATGTTCATGTGCAGCCGGATGATGATGATGATGATGATGATGATGATGATGATGTGGATGGGAATAGGGATGGTGATGTGTTGGATGGAAATGATATTCAAGGGAATGATGATCCGAGTGAGATTCATGTCATTGATGGGAGATTTTGGATTTAGCCCGAAGGAAGCTCGTAAGTTTCTTATTTATAAATTTTTATTTAAGAATACATTTTCATTTTTAATATAAATATATATTTAATATTGTTAATTCAAATTATTATTGTTTAGTTTCTCACCGAGTCGGACTGCTGCGAATGTTATAATTATATAATTCAGCAGATGTATAAATAATTTTGGAAGACCTTCAAAGACGTCAAAAATAAAAAAGTTTGGTTTAAAAAATTTAAGGTATAATTATTTATTTTTTAGTTATTGTTATTTAAACGACTTTTTCATTATAATTATTTAACTATTTATTTTAATGTCATACAATATTGCAGGAAATATGTGTGTGCGACTCATTGAACGAGAAGCTCATTAAAAAAATTATTATGACAGAACCTCAAGACGACTTTCTGACATAATGCGGCGTGTTAGAGAGTGTTGGGAACTTCAAATTATCCGTCTCAATTGGATAGGAAAAGAGGTTTTTAAGGAACTTCTTAAATATTGGAAGTCACCCGAATTTCGAACTAAATCTGAAAATTTTAAGAAGATGGGGGCATCTGAAAAAGGGGGTTGCATTAATGCAGTTAGAAGTATAAGTACCGCAAAGCATATTCGACGCGTGGTAAATATTACCATTTTTTACTTTTTATTTTGATTCATAATATATTTTATTAATTAAAATTAATTTTATTATTTATACCAAGACTTTGGGGAGATCTCCATTGATGATTGAGTTTGTTAAAAAGATTCAGACAAAGAAAATCGGGGATTTTGTTTACGAATGTACTCTAAAAGCTTTCGTAAGTTATTTAATTTACGTTGTTTATATTTTTTTATTTAATGACAATTTTTGTTGTGATTTTTACGTGGCAACTGAGAAGTTGTGACGTGAAAATCATGTGGCAATTGAGAAGTCGTGGCGTGAAAATCACGTGCCAACTTTTTTAATATAATTTAGTTTAATTTAATATATATTTAACTTAATTTTTTATTGAATGTGTAGGAGGATTATGACATTGCTCGCAAATTTTATGATTCATAATCCTCAATATACTCCGGGAGAGGGAGAGCCGCTTCATCCAGATGTAGATTTTTATATTTGGGATCAAGTCATTGGCGGAAAAGGCCCTAACAGTTGTTTTTTTGGTGGTAGAAATTTGGCGGGTACCTTGAGAAGTATGAATAGAACTCTATTTCAAAGAGTTAGAGATGGGGAAGAAGGGTCACGATAATTAAATTTGTCACCAGAGCAACTTAAAATAGTAAGATAATTGGCGTTAAATGAGGCGAGATGCGAGTCAGTGTAACGTGAGGCGGCAATAAAAACCCAAATAGATGCCTAAATATAAGCAATGAGGCAAGAGCAACAACGACAAATAGAGGTCATGACGAAGAGGCAAGTTGATATGGAGCAGTAAATAAGACAATTTATGCAAGGATTTGGTAGAATTCAAAACGTTCGTGGTCAAGAGCCGGAGGATGACGGAAACGAAGATAATTTTGACATTGACAACTATACTAACCAAGATGATCTGTAGGATTAAAAAAAAATTATTTTGCCTTCAAATTTGAATTTGTGTAACATATTAATTAATTAAACCTATTTAATATATTAAATTAAGAATTCTTAAATTTATAATTTTAGTTTATTAATCTTATTATATAAAATTTAATATATTAAATTTATTATATGTTAAATTTATTAATTTAGTTTATTACATATTGAATTTATTTATTAATTTTATTAATTTAATTAATTATAAAAGAAAAAAATTCAATAATTAAATTTTAAAAAAAATAGTGACATGATTTCCATGTCACAAAGTTGTGACATGTAAATCACGTCGTAACTTAATTTATTCAATAAAAAAATAAAAGCTGAATGAAGGTGTATTGTAATAAATTGGTGACGTGATTTTCACTTCACAATATAATGACGTGAAAATCATGTCGCAACTTAATTTTTTATATAAAAAAAAAAACAAAAGCTGAATACAAAGAGGTGTTAAACGTAATTAATTAGTGACATGATTTTCACGTCACTAATTTGTGACGTGAAAATCACGTGGCAAATAAAGTGTTTTTCTGACTTTGACTCCTGTTGCGCCTGCTTCTTCTGCAATTCCAGAATTTTTATGCAAGCATGTTGCAACGTGATTTTCACGTTACAACTGTGACATGAAAATCACGTCGCAAAAAATTTGTCACCTGTTCTCCAGCCACGTGATTGTTCATATCACAAATTTGTTGTTATGACGTGATTTTTCACGTTGTGACGTGGATTTTACATCGCAAATGAGAGTTTTTTTTGTAGTGATTATTTGTCACAATTGAATATTTCACACAGATTAAGAAACACTATTAAATAAAAGAGACAAATCATTCTGATTAATTCTTAATGTATTCAAATTAATATTAAACAATAAATTAAAAATATTTATTAAAGGGTACAATTGAAAGATTAAACATAAAAATGTATTAGTAATATAAAATAACAATTATTTTGGAACAATTTTTTTTTAAATATAATATTTATTTTAGGACCCTACAGAGAGTAACTTTTATTTTTGTTTTTTCTTGATTTTTATACAATATTTCTCACTTCTCAAATCTATGTTTAACACATTTCTTTTATTTTTTTTCTCAATTAACCAATTACATAATTATTGACTTTTTCTTTTCATTTCATCAATTTTTTAAATTTGCAAACAGTTAATCATGATTCCGTATGCTACACGAATATGTGTGCAAACATACACTAATTTATTATGAAGAGGAAGAGATTTAAAAATCTTGGATGTGATGCGCAAGAATGAATAATTTTAATTATTGATTTTTATTTTTAAAAAATTAAAAAATTATAGATTTATCTACAAATTTTAATTTCTATGAAATTATCTGCAGTTTTATATACAGAACTAACTACAAATTCACTTGCGGATATTTTCTCCAAATATTTTAGCTTAGGACTAATATCGATTGAATGTTTGTTAAAATTGGTAGGAAAATCTTGCAGGATTTTTGTATATTAGTAACTCACTTGTATCAAACCAATTTAATTCAATATGATAATTTATATTCTTCATTCTTTCTCTCAATCATGTTAATAAAAAATATCACAACAATTTGGTAAACAAAATGTTCAACGAAAAGATTCTCATCACTGCCACTTGCTGACTGCTGTCACCGTGTCACGTACGTAGTGTTGTTCCCATTCTCCCTTTCAAAATTGTCATGCTTCACTTTTTGCATGGCTGCGCCACTTTTTATGATTAAACCTAGTATTCATTTCTGATTGTACTACAATACTACATTTATAGCATTCAATTTGGTCTTTTATTTGAAATTTTTTCAATACCATAACTTTTTTCAACAATAAATACTAAACTATCACCTTTTTCAACCAAAAAACCTCTACTTATAGTGGACTCTAATAGGGATGGACAGCCTGTCAAGTCAGTTCGGATTCGGGTCTAAAATCCTAAACCGGTCCAACCCTCGATTGATAAATAGAGATTCAATTTCAATCAATTCAGAAATCAATATTTTTATTTCGGTTTTATTCGGGTTTGGTTTATTATTCGATTTTTTTTTGGGATTTTGAAAATACTTGGGCCATTCAAAAATCAATCCAATTTTGTTCACGGTGGGCCATTGGTCCAGTTTTAATTTGTTTTCACGGTGGGCCAATGGTCCAGTTTTAAATATTATCAAAAACTTTTTTTTTCAAAATCAAATTTTGGCTTATCGGTTTAAGCAGTTATAAAGCAATTTTAAAATTTTGGCCAAAATTAAAAATAATTAATTTTTTTATTCATATCTATTTATATAGAATTTGGTGGAATTTTTTTCATTAAACTTAAGATAGTGATTTTTTGTGTGTAAAAAAAACTTAATTTTAAAACCATATAATCACAACGAATCAGAACTTAGCAATAAAATTAAGATTACAATTGTAAGTTGTAATATATATTTAATAGGAGCCAGATCTACAAATTTTAATAGACGCCATGATACATCCAAACAACAATAATATATAGAATAATACAATCAAATAGCCAATCTTAAAAAATTATAATACAAATAAATCACGGCATAGAGTCACACAAAACCTTATACAATTTTAACCTAAAAACTCAACCCCTTTTACTAAAAAAATAAAGTATAAACAACAAAGAAACTAAACCCATATTATCATTTATTTAAAAAAGAGGAGGGGAGGGGGTGTGGAAGTGTCATTTAGGTATATAATAAATAAGTTGTCCAACAGTATTAGTCTTTCTCAAAACAGATACCTAAAACATAAAAAATAAAAAAAATATTAGAAAAAATATCTTAATATTAAAATAAAAGTAAAACACTAATAATTTCAAGAGTAAAGAATCTCATCGACAAATCTAAAAAAATACAAAAACAAAATAAACATTTGTTAGTAAAATACAACAATATCACAATATCAAAAATACTAAAGAACAAAACAAAAATGAAAAACTTTAAAAGAAAATAAAATATAATACCTTTCATTCCAATTTCCCCTCAACTCATGAACAACCAGATAATATATAGATGGTATATGAACTACTAACCAATAAAAAACCATTAGTGAAAATATTAAAGAAAATGAAGGAGACAAAAAATGACAAAAATAATATTTGATGATACCCATATTAAAATTGAAATGTAGAGAATTTTGTTAATGATTGAGTTTGAACTTTAAATAGTTGATTAATGGTTGAGTTTGAACTTCAAATGGTTGATTTAGATCATGTGTCGCTCCTTCTATTTTGTGAGGAGTTGTTGAAGGATAGTGTGATCGGTGGGGATGAAAACTGACTGTTTTTGAATGCTGGTTCGCGTTTTCGTTTGTTTTTGCAAAGTATCGCGGTAAGCAAGAGTCGCCACCGTCTTTTATTTTATCCAACAAGGAAAGGACAAAAGCACAGAAAAATTCCTTTTCGAGATATTTCTCGGGTTCGGGAGGTAGATTATAGAAAGGGAAGGTGTTAGCACCCTTTCTATCCGTGGTTATCCACGGGCTCTTAGGTACTTGCTCACTATGTTTTCAAAAGTTTGCTTTTCTTTGTGTTTGTGGGTTTTGAAAAGAATTTTTGTTTGAAACTTCGATTTAACTCTTGCTTCTGTCCTCAAGAGTGTAATGAAGTATTTTGAAAACTTTGTTCGAAAAGTGTAAGTGTGAAAAGTTTTGTTTTGTTTTTAAACTGAGCAAGTACATAAGAACCTCTACATACTCAAAAAGGAATTAAACTATGCAAATATCCTTTAGACAGTGTTATCCCACTATTGAGGAGTAGGGAGCACCGTCGTTGGAGTTTTCGGGTCAATTCAGTTTAAGGGACGTGTGGTCACTAAAGCAACGTTAGGACGCCTTAGCGGTAATCCTAATGTCTTAGATCATTTTTATCGAGGCAACCATTTCGAGACAACTTTGATCTTTGGACAGAAGGACGACCTCTAAAACATCCTATACTTAATGACCACGTTGAGGCAACCAAGTGAGGTGTACCCTAAGAGTGGCATGTGCAAGTGTGTCAATTTTCAATTTATATCATCTTTGTATTTTTAGGTGTTCTACCATTTGTTTTTAGATCTTGTCATACAATCCTAGTTAGCATACATCTAAGCAGTTAATATATATATACAGGAATTTAAAGTGCAGAAATTGTAAATCCTACGCTATTACAAGGCTTCGGGGAGAGGGATTATTTACATGATCAAAATTGGGGGAATAATAAGCAGTTACAATAAAATAAACGCGCGTGAATCTTAAAAATCCTAAGCATATGATCTTTTTGTTGTTTTATTTTATTTTTGGGAAAATGCTAAATGTTCAATTAAGTCAAATTTAATTAATTAAAAAAATAATTAAAATTAACTCTAAAACATACCTAATATTTTTTACATTTTTTTTGTTTATGGAAATGATTGAATTTAAATAAATCCTAAGTCTACTGATTTTAAAATTAAAGAAAAAAATTAAAATAATTAACTAAATTAAATCCTAATTCTAAGTTATTTATTTTTATGATTTTTATGTTGATTAAAAAAAACAAACTAAAAGAAATAAACAAAAACAAAGTACAAATGGGCTAGGCAGCAAAACAAGAAAAAAATATAATTCTGGAGGTCTGGGTCGAAAGAGGTGCAGGCTGTCTTTCGACCCAGTGAAGAGTCTTGATCGAAGGTGCATGAGGGGCTGCATTCTGAGGGTATTCGATCTGGACATGTCATCCTTCGATCTGAAAATCCTGGGTCCAGTTCGAAGCTAAGCTGCTGAGCTTCGAAACTCTGAACCGGATCCTGAGAATATCCTTCCTGCAAAAACGAAACACATGTTAAAGGTCCAGGGGGGATTTTACCCCCTGGTTTGAATCTCCCCCTTTATTCGCACCTGCTGAATCTGGGTCTGGGTTTGTTTTATCCTGGGATTCGAAGGAGAAACTCAGATTGTGCCCAAGCAATGGCACAATCTCATCTCTGCGTTGTAGCTTATATGTAGCACATTAAATCATTCACAAACAGCAGTAATAATATGAATATGCAATCAAAATGAATTTAAAAATGAGTTTGAGATTAGATTTTTTTTACCAAACAGAGGTGGTTCGATCTGTAGTTCTGAGGGTGGAGGTGTTCGCTGGGTGGCAGCTTTGGCTTGTGCAAGGATTGGGTATGGCTTCCTGGAAGTGCTGATGACTTTTGGAAGCGTATCTCCAAGTTCTCTATTTTTCTGTATATTTTTCTCTCTTTTTGCAGCACTTGTGATCTCTTTATATAGAGGGGGTGGAGGGGACAGGAAGACAAAGGTTTAAATGACCTTGATTATGTGTTTGACAACCATGAATGAGAATTTTTAACGTTAATTATGTGTTTGAAAGCCATGAATGAGAGTTTGTAACGTTGGCTAAACACATGGGATCCTGTCCCTTTTTGAATTTTAAATGACATGTAACTGGCCTTCGAATGCTCCCTTTCGAATGGGCTAATGGCCTCCTTCGAATGCTCTCTTTCGAATGGACTTATGGCCTCTTTCGAATGCTTTCCAAAGCTTCTTCGAATGGACCCTTTGAATGCTTCTTCGAATGGACCTTTTTGGAATTCCAATCGAAGGACACTGTTATAATGCCAATCGAAGTACTTGTCCATAATGCCAATCGAAAGGATCCTTCAGAATACCAATTGAAGGGTCTTTCAGAATGCCAATCGAAAGCCTTGACATAATGCCAATCGAAATGCTTGTCCATAATGCCAATCGAAGAGCTTGACAGAATGCTAATTGAAAGGCTCCTTCAGAACACCAATCGAAGGGTCTTTCAGAATGCCAATCGAAATGTGCTTAAAGCACCACTCAAAAAATTTCCTTTTCTTTAGGCAAGAGTTTGTGATCAACCATGCAGGGGGAAGACTTTGGGAAACATGAGAGGGCAAATTTTGGGGTACAACAGTTGCCCCTGTTCAATCTTCTTAAACCTGAGGATGTAGATTGGCTTGCGTGCCTTTCGTGATCCGAAGGTGGAAGATGATTGAACACTAGAGTGCCCAGAAATTTGCACTCACATGGTGTAGTATCAGCATTGTGATGTCAGGGATGGGCTTACATATGCCATTTGGGAGATTTTTGGTAGGAGGATGGGCTTATAGATGCCATCTGCAGGAGTGTCGATCGCATAAGAGATTCCTTAGCGAGAACTTACGTACCTGTTGTTGTAGAAGATTCCACTGGGGAAGTCTAACTTTGTTTGAGATTTAGGAACTGACTCGTGCTCACCGAGAGTATACCGTTGAGGTTATAGAACTTGTCCTGTCTGGTTCCAAGCATTAATCGCTGACCTGAGAAAGAAAGATAGTTTTCCTGGCTTGTTACAGGTATTAACCTTCAGGTAGATAATTTTCCTGGTTGGTTTCAGGTATTAACCTACAATCGGTCGTCCACAAATATTTTCCTGGCTTGTTACAGGTATTAAACTGAGACTTGAGAAGGTTTTGGAATAACTTCAACTGGATCGGCATCAGAAAAGTCTTTAGGAATCGATTTAACTGGACCAGAGGAGGTCTTGGAATAACTTCAACTGGATCGGCATCAGAAAAATCTTTAGGAATCGATTTAACTGAACCAGAGGAGGTCTTGGAATAACTTCAACTGGATCGACATCAGAAAAATCTTTAGGAATCGATTTAACTGAACCAAAGGAGGTCTTGGAATAACTTCAACTGGATCGGCATCAGAAAAATCTTTAGGAATCGATTTAACTGAACCAGAGGAGGTCTTGGAATAACTTCAACTGGATCGGCATCAGAAAAATCTTTAGGAATCTATTTAACTAAACCATAGGAGGTCTTGGAATAACTTCAACTGGATCGGCATCAGAAAAATCTTTAGGAATCGATTTAACTGAACCAGAGGAGGTCTTGGAATAACTTCAAATGGATCGGCATCATAAAAATCTTTAGGAATCGATTTAACTGAACCAGAGGAGGTCTTGGAATAACTTCAACTGGATCGACATCAGAAAAATCTTTAGGAATCGATTTAACTGAACCAGAGGAGGTCTTGGAATAACTTCAACTGGATCAGCATCAGAAAAATCTTTAAGAATCGATTTAACTGAACCAGAGGAGGTCCTAGACATAGCTGAGAACTTAACTGGATCTTTCCTGAAAGGTAAAGGTCAGTCATATGCAATGCATGATATGGATCAAGCAATGATGTTCTCAACATAAATGAGATTGTATGGTATGATGCGTATATGCATGTATCATGATGTATGGAAATGTGATGTTTTAGCTGGGGAAAATAAATCCCGGAGCTGCTGGAGAATAGAGTTGAGTTCTTAGTTTCCACTGGGGATGACGAACAAAGATGATTGCAAGGATAAACCTGTTAAGAGAAAAGAACTCCGTTGGGGGATAAACATGATGAAGAGATTGCTCCGAGGGGAAATAACCTGTGGGGAAGAGATACTTTGCTGAGATTTTTAACGATAAACTCCACTGGGGATTCCGTTGATAAGCTCTGTTGGGGATTTTGATGATGAACTCCGCTGGGGATTGATTACCATTGCTGGTGATATTGAATCTGTTGAGGATATAAGTCCTGCTTGGGGAAAGAAAGAACTTCGCTGGGGATGATTTTTCAGTTGCAACTTGCTGAGGATAACCCAGTTAGACTCTTGTAAGGATAACCTTCTGAATTTGGACGAGGAGATGCATTTGTATTCTGCAGGGGACAAGCTTCCAGAATCTACTGGGTAAGATGACTCAACTCCGCTGGGGAAGCTTTTTTAGACTGCGCTGGGGAAATGGCTCCACTAGGGGTATCTTGTATTCCTCCGGGAAACATTCTTATACTCTGTTAAGGAATATTAAGACTTCTGGGGATGCTCTTACGCTTGCTGGAGAATGTCTTATACTCTATTGGGGAACATTAAAAACCTTTTGGGGATACCCGACCTTTTCAGGGCTGATGGTAGACCAACTCTGCTTGGGGAGAGTATTGCCGACTCGTCCGTAGTTGCAAGTTTTAGCTGAAAGAGCTATCATTAATGTCTTGTCCTGCGGGGAGTGAAGGTATCTTAGCCATATTCTTCAGCTGAATATATACCTTGGTACCTGGTGGACAAAGCAACTAGACCGCTTAGACAATTCTTATTGCCCCTACTTCTGATATCACCCGTAATTTGTCTTTTGTTTCGCATGTAAATATTTATGAGCAGCAATTAATGTCAAATGCATATATCAAAAATGAACATTGGACGTTCTTTGCAAAACAAAACAGATAAAGGAAAAACAATTTGAAATTTGTTTGAAAATGAATTTGTATTGACTTTGAAGTTTGGCCTGTAAATAGGCGTTTTGTACAAGGGGCTGACGTCCTAGTAAGAGAACGCCGCCGAACAAATAGAATTTATACAATTTGAGAAAACAAAACAGCTATATGAATAATCCCACTGGGTTCCAGCTCTGCTATTGCCTTTATATCTTCAAGCATCTCATCACTTTGCTACTTAGTTGAAGATGAATCTGATTGACTGGTGTCGTCCGAGCCCGATAGTTGATACCTAAGTCCGGATGCGAGGTGATCCAATGAGACATAGTGTTACGCTTTAATCCCTAACTTTTGCCTGGACCGCCCTTTCGGGTTTTCAGTCCACCGGGATACCCATTTTTTCCCAAGCCGCCTTTTCAAGTTTTCGACTTGCCGGGTGTACAGATTTTTTTTATTTTCATCCCTTATTTTTGCCCGAACCCTTTTGGTTCGCCGGGAAGCCCTTATTTTTGCCTAGGCCAGTCAACCTAGCGGGACTTTGGTTATGCGTAGTATCTTTTTACTATGTCTGCATTGACGGGGTGAGGAAGGTCGTCACCATCCATGGTGGTTAGAATCATCGCTCCTCCTGAGAAGATATTCTTAACCACAAATGGCCCTTCGTAAGTAGGGGTCCATTTACCCCTGGGATCACCTTGAGGTAGAATGATGCGCTTGATTACCAGGTTCCCAACTTGATACTCTTGTCGTCTGACTTTCTTGTTAAATGCCTTGATCATTCATTTTTGGTACGTCTGACCATGACAAATAGCAGTAAGTCTCTTTTCGTCGATTAGATTCAATTGATCAAGTCGGGTCTGGATCCAGTTGTCTTCGCTCAAACCTGCATCCTTCATGATCCTAAGAGAGGGTATCTGAACTTCAATGGGCAAGACTGCCTCCATGCCATAAACCAAGGAATAGGGTGTTACCCCTGTTGACGTCCGTGCTGAGGTACGGTACCCATGAAGAGCAAATGGTAACATCTCATGCCAGTCTTTGTATGTCACTGTCATCTTCTGCATAATCTTCTTAATGTTCTTATTTGCTGCTTCAACAGCCCCATTCATCTTCGGCCGGTAGGGAGAAGAGTTATGATGCTGTATCTTGAATTGCTCGCAGAGCTCAGTGATCATCTTGTTGTTAAGATTGGTACCATTGTCCGTAATGATCCTCTCTGGTACATCGTATCAACAGATCAGGTTGTGCCGAATGAACCGTGCCACGACGTTCTTGGTTACGGTAGCAAAGGAAGCTGCTTCAACCCACTTCGTAAAGTAATCAATTTCTACCAGGATGAAACGATGCCCGTTGGATGTCGTAGGTCTGATCTCGCCGATCATATCAATGCCCCACATTGCAAAAGGCCAAGGTGCTGTCAAAACATTCAGAGGAACTGGAGGAATATGCACCTTATCAGCATAGACCTAGCACTTGTAACATGTCCGAGAATGCTGATAACAGTCGGCTTCCATTGTGGACCAGTAATATCCTGCCCGAAGGATTTTCTTTGCCATGGTATGTCCACTGGAATGAGTTCCGAAAGTACCTTCATGCAGCTCTGCCATGATTCTTTCTGATTCAATTTTATCCACGCAACGCAATAAGGTTGAATCATGGTTACGTTTGTAAAGAATGCCATTGCTGATGAAGAACTTTTCCACGAACCTTCTTAGAAACTTCTTGGCATTAACAGATGCACCCTCGGGGTATTCTTGAGCTTCAAGGTATCTCTTCACTTCATGATACCAAGGTTTTTCTGTTACCTCTTCAGTCTCAAGATCACAGCAATGTGCAGGTTCATCCAATTTCCAAATAATGATCCGGGGAGCCTCGTTGTCCCATTTGACTTTGAACATAGAAGACATCGTAGCTAGCGCGTCCGCCAACTGATTCTCCTCTCTTGGGAAATGTTCAAAGGTTATCTCCTCAAAATGGGGAAGCAACGTCAATACATACTCCTTGTAAGGAATAAGATTTGGGTGTTTTGTATCCCACTCTCCTTTGATCTGACTGATCACGAGAGCGGAATATCCAAAGACACTCAGAAACTTAATCCTTAGGTCAATTGCTGCTGGAAGACCCATAATGCAGGCTTCATACTCTGCCATATTGTTGGTGCAGTTAAAACATAGTCGGGCGGTAAACGGAGTATGAGAGCCTTTAGGAGATATGATCACAGCGCCAATGCCATTACCCAAAGCGTTTGAAGCTCCATCAAAGTACATAGACCATCAGGATCCTTCCTCAGGTCCTTCATCCGGTCCAGGTGTCTCACAATCAGTCACTACCATGATATTCTCGTCTGGAAATTCAAAGTTCATAGACTGGTAATCATCCACTGCTTGGTGTGCCAAATGGTCTGCCAATACACTTCCCTTGATTGCTTTTTGAGTTGTGTACTGGATGTCATATTCAGTCAAGATCATCTTCCATCTTGCTATTCTTCCGGACAAGACAGGCTTTTCGAAGATATACTTGATTGGATCCATTTTTGAAATCAGCAGAGTAGTGTGAGTCAACATATACTGTCTCAGCCGGCGAGCAACCCATGCCAAAGCGCAACAAGTTTTCTCGAGCAATGAGTATCGGGTCTCATAGTCGGTAAACTTTTTGCTAAGATAATAAATAGCATGCTCTTTTCGGCCAGACTCGTCATGCTGCCCCAGTACACACCCCATTGAGTTATCGAGCACCGTCAAGTATAAAATCAAAGGTCTCCCTTCAACTGGTGGCATAAGAATAGGTGGCTCCTGGAGGTACTTTTTGATTCTTTCGAAAGCAGCCTGACATTCATCGTTCCAACATACCACTTGATCTTTCTTCAGCAGTTTGAAGATTGGCTCACAAGTAGCAGTTAGGTGCGAGATGAATCGGGCAATGTAGTTCAGTCGTCCTAGAAAGCCTCCGACCTCCTTCTCTGTCTTGGGAGCTGGAATCTCTTGTATGGCTTTCACTTTGGCAGGATCCACTTGAATACCTTTGTCGCTTACGACGAAACCCAGCAGTTTACCGGACCGTACCCCAAAGGTGCATTTGTTTGGGTTCAATCTCAGCTTATATAACTTCAACCTGTCAAACAGCTTCTGTAGATGGTCAAGGTGT
This sequence comes from Vicia faba, assembly GCA_948472305.1. Lineage (NCBI taxonomy): Eukaryota > Viridiplantae > Streptophyta > Magnoliopsida > Fabales > Fabaceae > Vicia > Vicia faba. The sequence continues at coordinate 1,048,930,796 of OX451739.1, forward strand.
TCCTCCTCAGTTTGGGACCTCGCAATCATATCATCGACGTATACTTCAATCTCATGATGGATCATGTCATGAAATAAAGCAACCATGGCACGTTGATATGTTGCCTCAACATTCTTCATTCCAAAAGGCATGACCTTGTAACAAAAGGTGCCCCACTGAGTAACAAAGGTGGTCTTCTCCATGTCTTCGGGAGCCATTTTTATCTGATTATAACCAGAGAAACCATCCATAAAGGAGAATACCTTGTGCTGAGCAGTATTGTCAACCAGAACGTCGATGTGAGGTAGAGGGAAGTCATCCTTAGGGCTTGCCCTGTTCAAATCCCTGTAGTCAACACACATTCGTACCTTACCATCCTTCTTCGGTACCGGAACTACATTGGCAACCTACTGAGGGTAAGAAGTTACTGCTAGAAAACTGGCGTCAAACTGTTTCATAACTTCGACCTTGATTTTCTCGGACATCTCTGGACGCATACGGCGAACCTTCTATTTTACTGGAGGACAGTCTTCCTTCGTAGGCAGGCGATGAACCACAATGTCGGTATCCAACCCAGGCATATATTCGTAAGACCAGGCAAAGATTTCCATGTAGTCATGCAACATCTGAATCAACCGCTGTTTTACACTAAGCTCCAGATTTGCACCGATCTTGACTTCCTTTTTGTCTGTCTCAGTACCCAGATTCACTGTTTCTACTAGCTCTTCATGTGGCTGAATGGCCCTCTCTTCCTGGAGTAGTAGTCTTGCCAGCTCGCCAGGCACTTCGCAATCATCTTCACCTTCGTCTTCGGCTAAGTTGATCGGATTTTCGAAGTCATAATTGGCAGTAGCAGAGTCGTTACCAGTGAGATCCAGAGTGGATTGGGACCTGTATATGTGAGTGTGTGTAAAATAGCTGTTTTGAAATATGTAATAAAGAAAGACAAGGAGCACAAAATTTGAAATGCGAAAACGTCCAATGCTTTTATTAATGATATATGAAAATGGCATACAAAAGCCCTCACAAATGAAGCCACGGTGCCCCGGGTAAGACACCGGGTGTTGTACCCCAAAATTTTCCCTCTCTTTTCATCAACATTTTCTCACCACAAGACTCTTGGAACTCAAGATCAAGTTAGGGTTTGCTCTACTCAAGACCCCTCCTTGCACTGTTGACCCAAATTAGGGTTTGAGTTTGCACAAAGATTTTTTGACCTAAAATGCCCAAAGTGACTTTCATGCTTCATGTTGGACTCACAAGTTTATCCATACCAAGTTTCAAGCCTTGATTCCAATTTTTGCCCAGTCAATTGGACAGTTGACCTAAAATCAACTGTATTGGGGGAAAAAGTCAACTGTGGCCAATTGACAGTCAAACCTCATGAAATTTGGCCCACATCAACATAATGAACTCATATGAACCATTTGGTCAAGTTTGGATCACAATTCCACAAGAAATTTGATCAGATCACCAAAAGGGCAAAATGGTCATTTTTAGGGTTTTGACTGCACAAAGGCAATTTTTGACTGTTTGACCTAACCAATGGCAAACCAATCTCACATATGGACTCAAGGACTCAATGGCATTGTCTTGACACCTTCAACAAGTTCAAAAGATCTCAAATGCATAGGATTGACAGATGAATTTTCCAGTCAACTGATCAAAATTTGACTGTATACTGAAAAGTCAAACTTTGACTTTTTGGTCAAAATCAAGTGCCAAGATTCATTTTTTTATCAAGACATGTCAAATTTTGAAACTTGTTCATCAAGAAACCCAAATTTTCAAATTAGGGTTTAAAATGAGAAAATTTCATAACTTAGAATTTTTCTAAGTTATGAAATTTCCTTATTTTTTCCTAACTTTGTCCCATTTTTTCACCAAGATACAAATGGATTCAAACAAAACTCAAAACATGAAATTTGTAGTCCATTGAAAAATATACAACTTTGATTCACAAAGTTTCCTCAAAAGAAGCTTGTAACTCAAGTTATGATATTTGGAACAAGGGTGCAAAACATTTTTAACTTAGAAAAATTTTGACCTATTCTAGGCAGGATTTTTGTCCAACTTCTTGGCCATTTTTCACATGCTTCCACTTGGAGTTTAAATTTGCATTACAAAGATGGATTGTAGTACACATTCCAAGCTTTCCAAATTGTCCAAGAACTTCTCAAACACCCTTGTGGTTAGGGAGAATCGAATTTGCAAAGTTGGGCAAAATTCACTTTTGTTCATGGCCAAATGCATGTTCATACAAGTTCTATTTTGAAATCAGCATGCTTGGTACTTGTTTGCAGGCCTCTAAACCAAGTTTGCACTCCATAATTAAATGTCTAACCTTTGTGTTCAAGCACTTTTTTTTTGCATTTAGTCATTACACAAAGAACTAATCCATAATTAGAAAAAGCAACTTTGCCATTTTTGAAAAGTAATGCTTTATGTCAAATTCTGAATCTTTGAAGTACAAGCCAAATCTTTGAGGCAAGAGTTTGTAAGCAAATCCCACTTATCAAGAACAAAGGGTGCAGTATATATAGAGAGGTTATACAGGCCTGCATAAGGACTTGAACTTTCTTACTTCAAAAACAAGCAAGTTTGCAAAAGACATAGAACTCTCACTTCCTGTCAACACAGCCAAACAAAAACCTTGTGAACATCTTTCATACACCCAAGTTGACCTAAAACACGATTCCTTCATCCTCAATACCTCCTCATTCACCAAAATACCATTTTTCTGCAAGAAATAGGGCATCCCTGCAGATTGAGTTGCACAACTCAGTTTGCTCGTGCGTTTTGGCCAAAGCTTGTTCAAACACATTCCCTACCATCCATTGAAGCTATCCCAAGCCCTAGATACAAACTGTAACATCCATAACCCCTGTTGCCATTTTCATTTTTCAGTTTTGCAGGTGAACTTCCATAGCATGATTCATAGTGATTCAAAGCAAGCTAGGTGTTGGAGAAGCATCCTTGGACTTCAGGCAAGCTGTACCAAACCTCAAACTCCATTGAAGTTGGCCCCATTGCTGTACACGACTCAAGCTGAAACAGGTAAAAAAATGAACTTCTATCTCTCAATATAGGAAGAGTTAGGCTTAGGTTTGTGAATGAAACATGCTCTACTCATAGCCCTGAAGCCATCCATGTATTTACTTTTTATTTATATTGAGTGTGCTGTGAGAATTTTGGCCATGAACATTGAAGAAAAATTAGGTCAGAAATTGGGGATGAAGAAATTCTCCTTCGTTTCTTAGAGTTAGGTCAAGTGTTTTATATGTATGAATTCGTCTCTTGATGCTCTATAATGTTTGTGTTATGAGTTTTTGTTAAAAGTCAAAGAATCAGGAGTTAGCTGTTGTACAAGAAGCGCGCGTTTTTGATGTTCAAACAATGTTGAAGGTTGAAGATGACTGGCTTGGGTTGGGCCTGAGTCAGTCTTGCTCTTTGCACTCCCTTTTCCAATTTACACCCCCTTGGCCCATTGTGTGATATATTGATCATTTTTTATTTTTTCTTTTTGATTCTGACTTATTATTTTTTGCTCAAATATAAAAAAATATCAAAAATATTTCCCCCCCCCCCCCTTTTTTGCATTTATTTGGTATTTATTTGTTTTATTTAATATATGTATGTAAATAAATATAAAAACCTTTTTATTTAAAACCCTAAAAATAATACAAAAACAAATATTTTTCAGTTATTATTTTTTGTTTACATTTTGAAAACATTTTCTAAAATATACTTTTTTCATTTTTGAAAATAATTAATATTTTATTTTTGTACATATTTAGCTTATTAAATATATATAAATATACTTATACATATTTTATTAAATATTTAGGACAAAAATATGAAAATAATACATTTTTATTTTTATTAATATATGACATCAAAAATACCTTTTTGCAATATACTTTTTATTTTTGTATATAATTAACAAATATTGTATATAATTAATAAATAAATACCATTTATTCAAAAAATTAGGGTTTTGCCCTAAATAACAAAAATCACCAAAAATTGACTTTTTTATCTTGTTTATATTTCACATTAAAAGGTACTTTTACATACATAAAAAACCATTTTGTGCATAATACATCTTTGCATATTTATTGTATTTATTTAATTATTGTACAATTAAATACTTGTATATTCGATATGGATGTAATAGCTTAGAATTTAATTTCTTGTCAAATATCCCCCCACTCAAACATTTGTACCCCCATCCCCATAATCATGTTGTAATAATTTAGGACCTTAAATTTCCGCATTTAAAAGCTTTCAAATTATGCCATGATAGACCTAGGGTTTGTATGCAAATCAAATAACAAATAGTTTGGCTAATACAAAGACAAAAAAGCATGAAAATGGACAACACCAATCACACTTGCACCCTTAGGGTTACTCCACTTGTTGCCTTAAAAAACGGGTCATGTTTGCATGTTAAGTTTTCTTTGGCAAAACAAAAACAAATCAAATGATCATAGACCCTCGATGACGCTATCAAGTTGCCTAAACAAAATGATCATAGTCCCTCAAGAAAAATGCCAAAGATACTTGACACCATTGCATTCATGGTCTAAACGATGACCCGTGCTCGTCCCGTTAACATCCTAACACAAGGTTGTTCACCAAATACAATGGTGAAACAACACTGTTAAAAGGGTTAAAACATGAGAAAAATCTTTGAGTAAATTTAGGGGTAGACAACTCTTAGTTACTTGATCAAACTTGCAAAACACACTTGCCTACTTTCAAAAACACACTCCACAATACAACTTTCAAAACAAACTTTCAAAAACATTGAAACATCTTTTCAAAAAGACAAACACCTTTGTAAAACATTCGAGTAAAGAATTGTTACAATGGTTGCCTAGACAAGGCATCTTTTTCAAAATATTTTCAAAACCACACACACAAAGCACCATTTCAAACAATTGAAAAGCAAAGGCAAGTGATCTAAGCAAGTAACTAAGAGCCCATGGATAACCATGGATAGAAAGGGTGCTAATACCTTCCCTTTCTATAATCTACTCCCCGAACCCAAGAAAACATCTCAAAGGTTTTTCCTGTGCTTTTTAACCTTTCCTTAGGATAAAATAAAAAGTCGGTGGCAACTCTTGCTAAACCGAAACATTTGCAAAAACAAACGCATAACCTCAAGTTAGTTCTCCCACCGTATCACAGAACTGGCGACTCTGCTGGGGAATCTTTAAAAGTGGAGTAACCTTAGGGCCTAGATCACCCTTTTGAATGACTAATTGTTTGCTTTGATTGCTTTACATTTTGGTTCTCTTGTTTGGGCTTGAAATCCTACACCCGGATTTGGGAAACATTCATAGATAGCAATACGTTGTGGAAACTGTGCGAGGTATACTGACACGGTTGAAGCAATAGCTATATTAGTGCGACATATTTGTGAGTACCGGTAACCCTTGAGTTCAATCAAGGAGAGTACGGGGCCGCTGAGTGATGTCACTAAGCACTAATGACCTAGAACCTTACTTGACCATCTTGGCCTTTTATTAGGGGTAGTGAGATGACCGGCTTTGGTGCAGTCCGAAGTTGGTAGATACTCGATACTACACTCATTGAGGGTTATTTTCTTGGAATATTTTGGTCGCTAGTTAAGTGGCTAAACCAAAACAATGAACATGGAAAACAATCCAATGATATTGAGCTCCTTAGAACCCGGTTACTATTTATAGGACATGTTTTTAAGCCAACTTCACTCAAGAGGGTACTTACCTATGAAACCTCATGCAAGCATGAAACTAGGGTTTTGTGTGACTTGCTTGTACATATGTTTGTGCATACATCATGAACATCATAAAGCATCATATGCATCCACTAACCATTTCAAGGGTTTGGATCTTCATCTTTGTTCTTGTTTTGTAGGTCATGGAAATTCTTCGCAGGAAAATTATCCAAGCCAACCTTGTGAGAATCCCTCCTCAACTCAAGGAGCTTACATCCAGAATTCCAGAAAGCTCTCTCTTCAGTGAAAGACATGGTAGACTGCTCAGCCTAGTCAACACCAGCATTGAAGAAGACATGGTGAAAGTTTTGTTCCAATTCTTTGACCCCCTTCACCACTGTTTCACATTCCCCGACTATCAACTGGTGCCTACTTTGGAGGAATTTTCTCAACTCCTGAGAATTCCTATTCTTAATCAACTACCCTACAACGGTACGGAAAAAGAACCAAAGCCTGAAGATGTTGCTCAAGCACTACACTTGTGACCATCTGACATCAAGGGGAATTGGGAGACTAGAATTGGTGTCAAATGCTTCTTGGCAAAATTCTTGTTTGAGAAGGCACAAGAGTGTTGGAATTCTTTGGATCTACAAGCCTTTGAAGAGATTGTGGCACTCCTCATTTATGGGTTGGTCTTGTTCCCAAATCCTGACCAACTTATAGATGTCAATGCTGTCAAGATTTTCCTATCCAGGAATCCCATACCTACATTGCTTGGAGACATCCTCCACTCATTTTACACACGAACAATGAGGAAGAGAGGTGTTCTCATGTGTTATACTCCTCTCCTTGCAAGGTGGTTTATTTCGCACCTTCCACAATCTGTTTTGAAGAATGAACAAGGCTTAAGGTGGTCACAACGGTTGATGACCCTCACACATTCTGATGTACATTGGTGTTCTTGGTCCAGAGAAAATGTCATCATCGTCGATCATTGTGGTGAGTTCCCTAATGTTCCATTACTTGGCATTAGGGGAGGCATTACCTACAACCCCTGTCTAGCTTTAAGACAATTTGGATATGCACAGAGGGATGGCCCTCATGACATGCTGATTCCTAACCTAGTTTTTGACTTTGACAACGATGCGCAAGGACTTCGCCAAATATTCATCAGAGCTTGGAGGATGCCTAACAAGGTAGATAGCAAGACACTGGGGCACAAGAACTCCATCCCTCTTGAGCCTTACCTCAAGTGGGTACGAATCCGAGCCTAGAGTCTTATGATGCCTTACCCTCACATTCTCCCTTTGATTAAAGAGCCTGTTAAGGAAGGAGAGGTTCCATACACCATCCTACATCCTGACATGCCAACATCGTGGGAGGAAATGCAAAAGAGTTGGATCCAACTCAAGGAGGAACGAAATACTTTTGAAGCCAGCTTCTACGCCTGTGAGAAGAAGGTTTTGGAGCTTACCCGCCGACTTCACGAGGAGGAGACCCTCAACACCTACATCGCACCAAAGAGGATGCGCAACGTCTTTTTACCTTAAGAAGTTTTTGTAATATTTGGCCCATGGGGCATTTATGTACTGAAAAAATTTCTTCTTATTAATATGACGTGTGTTTCTTTTTGTCTGCAACAATTTTGAATTTCTAAATCCTTGAATGCATTGCATGAATAAACATATCATTCATCATATGCATAAGCAGGTCTTCACACCAGGTTTCCTTATCTTTCTGCTGTTTATTTCAGTAAGATGGATCTTGAACAGACGGTCAAAGATCCGCAGTCACAAAACTCGCAATTTTAACAGCTCCTTATGACCTTGGCAAATGGTCAGGAGGATCTAAAAGCACTGCTGGTGAACAAAGAACAAGAAAAAGTGAAAAAGAAGAAGAAAAGAGTTGGGGTAGCTACATTGGGAAGAAGATTTGAGAATGAAGCAAGGAGAGTTCTTGAATTTCCCTTCACATCTAATGAGGGAACCGGTAAGGGAAAAGGAGCTGCATTACCTTCTGAGTCCGAGGCTGAAGAGGAAGAGGTTGAGGAAGATTAAGACTATTCAGAGCAGCAATACCCGCCAGCGGACGGCAAGTACAAAAACCTGGAGGATAGACTGGCAGCTATGGAGCTGCAAAGGGTTCCTGGGTTAGATTTTGAAGAATTGGGATTGATTGCTGGGATTGTGATCCCTCCAAAGTTTAAGGCGCCAATTTTTGCAAAATATGACGGGCTGTCTTGCCCGAAGATGCACCTGAGGTCATATGTCAGAATAATTCAACCTCATACATCCGACAGAAATCTTTGGGTACACTTCTTCCAGGATAGCCTGTCCGGTACACAGCTAGATTGGTTTTACCAGCTTGAAAGGTCAGACGTGCATAGTTGGGAGGATTTGGCAGCTGCCTTTTATCGCCAGTATCAATATAACGCTGACTTGGCGCCAACCCGTACCCAGTTACAAAGTATGGGGATGGCCTCAAATGAGGGATTCAAAGAATACGCCCAGAAATGGCGCGACTTGGACGGAAGAGTGTACCACCTCTTTCAGATAGGGAACTAGTTGATATGTTCTTGGGGACCCTATCTGGCCCTTTCTTCAACCATTTTATCGGGAGCTATTCCGCAGGGTTTACTGAATTGATTCTGACTGGAGAACGGGTGGAAGCTGGTATTAAGAATGGGAAGATTCAAAAGGACGCCTCTGCCTCCGTAACTGTTAAGAAACCATTCCCGGCAAAGAAGGAAGCAGCTGTTATATATTCTCAAAAAGGATCGGGAAGAACTGAGCGTCGGCCAACTGTAGGGGCCGTGATGATTCAAAATTCGTCAAATGATCAGCCTCGTAACAATCAGCCTAGACCTAACCAACAACGGGTAGAACGGACACCACGGCAGTTCACTCGCATCAATATGACGCCTACACAAGTTCTTCCCCATTTGTTGAAGTTGAATCTGACTGGTTTAAAGGAGGCACCGAAAAACCCTAACACCACATCTCCATACTATCATGCCAATGCTAAATGTGCCTATCATTCTGACAGCGCCGGGCATGACACCAACGATTGCTGGGCGCTGAAGAATAAAATTCAAGATTTGATAGATTCAAAAGAGGTTGAGTTCGACGCCCCAGAGAAGCCGAATGTGATATCCGCTCCGATGCCAAAGCATGCTCGCAATGTCCATGCTATTGAAGAGGATCTGTTTGTTTCTGCTGTTGATGATCTGATAACCCCACTATTGACAATCAAGTTGAATCTGTTGAAGGCTGGGATTTTCCCAGGATGTAAAGAAGATTGCTATTTTTGTCACTCCTTACCAATCGACTGTCCACTGCTGAAGATAGGCATCCCACGCCTAATGGACAACCAACAAATTCTTTTCGAAAAGACTCCTGTTACTCTAACTCCTATCAATGAAGTTTCAATAATCACCATTTCCACCAATCTTTCCAAGGTCCCCAAAAGGCCTATTAAGATTACATCCGCTCCGAAGATTATCCCCTTGAAGATAACCATGCCTGGGCATGTCCCTTACAAATCTGACAAATCAATACCGTGGAATTATGGTGGAGAAATATACTACCACGGTGTTAAACAAATTGAGATAACTGAAGAGAGCTCTGACGAAGAAACTACCGACATTGGAAACATTGCCGGTACGAGCAAGATTACCCGAAGTGGGAGAATTTTCTCTCCAGAGATTGCCCCTCCAAAGGCAATCTTTGGACCCTCAGTTGTTCCCAAGGTTACCCCTGCACCGATAAAACTTTCTGCAAGAACTCCGTTGATTGAAGAAGCTGTTACTCTTGTGGTTGTCCCTCCTACTTCTGCTGATAAGGGGAAAGGGATCCAATAAGAGCTAGTCAGGACGAGGGCTCAGCCGTTGGTCATCCCTGAAACCTCTAAGAAAGAAATGGAGGAGATTCTGAAAATAATTAAGAAGAGTGATTACGATGTGGTAGAGCAACTGGGACAGACCCCCTCGAAGATTTCCATGTTAGCTTTGTTGCTTTGTTCAGAGGCTCATGCCAAGGCCTTGATAAGGTTTTTGAATACAGCCCATGTTCCCCAAGAAACCTCAGCCGATCAATTCCAGGATTGTGTAGCCAGCCTTACCGCCGACAACGGCCTGGGTTTCTCTGATGCTGACCTGACTCCGAAGGGAAGAAAGCACAATGACGCATTGCATGTGTCAGTTGAATGTCGATGAACTACTCTCGCCCATGTCTTGGTCGACACTGGTTCTTCTTTAAATGTGCTGCCTAAGAAGGCTCTCGACCGGTTGGATTGTGAAGGCTTGCAGCTGAAACCAAGTAATATCATTGTCAGGGCATTTGACGGGTCTAAAAGAATGGTGCATGGGGAGGTCGAAATTCCCATCAAGGTGGGAACTGAAGTGTTCCCTTCAACCTTCTATGTGATGGACATCCGCCCATCCTACTCTTGCTTGCTAGGAAGGCCGTGGATACATAATGCTGGGGCAGTCACTTCCTCCCTACATCAGATGCTGAAATACCCTGTTAAGGGAAAGATCATAACTGTGCACGGTGAGGAGGAGTATATGATCAGTCATCTGAACTCCTTTCGGTATGTGGAGGTGGATGGCGAATTCATCGAAACACCCTTTCAACACTTTGAGGAAGTTGCTCCCGAGGTTGCAGTAGCAAAGGCAGTAGCTGAGGTACCCAAGCAGGTGGCTAGGATGGCATCTCTGAAAGACGCAAAGGCTGCAATGAAGGAGGGAAAGAGCTCAACATGGGGTCAGTTGCCTGACTTTCCCCATAAGACAGACAAGTTTGGGTTGGGATTTACCGCTGCGGGGCAAAAAGCTATGCGTCGCTCAAAAATTGAAAGGACACCCGTCAAGATTTCTCCTCATGGAATCAATGCTTTGGAAGACGAAGATGAAGAGGCCAACATTGAAGATTGGATCTTCCCAACCATTGAAGGGGGACTACACAACTGGGAGGCGAAAGACTTTGTTCCCATTACTTTCATCAATCAGTAATTTATCTTTCGAACATTTTCTGTTGGTCTGTAATAATTACTCTTAAACAATCTGCACACTACTTTTTCACCTCATGCCTTGCCCGGGGCATGTAGGTCCATTTGTAAGGGTTTTGATTTTCCTTCATAATCATATGCCATGTTTAACGAATCATTGGACGTTTTTTATTTATAAACTGCTATGTTCATTTTCTTTCCTTTTGCATTTTTGTTTGTTTAAGGATGGCTATCCCTTACACACACCCACACTCACAAATGTAGGTACCCATCCACTCTGGATTCTATGGGTGACTATTCTGTTGTATCCTTCAATAACTCTGAAGATTTGGTCAATCAGGCTGAATACGAAGATGACGAAGATTGTGAAGTACCAGGAGAGCTAGCCAGACTTCTACAACAAGAAGAGAGGGCCATCTTGCCTCATGAAGAGTTGTTGGAAACAGTCAACTTAGGAACATAGGAAGACAGGAAAGAAGTACAAGTGGGTGCCAATCTGGAACCAAGTGTTAAGGAGCGCTTAATACAGCTGTTAAATGAATACGTTGAAATCTTCGCCTGGTCTTATGAAGACATGCCGAGTTTAGACACAGATATCGTGGTTCACCGTCTCCCTACAAGAGAGGACTGTCCCCCGATCAAGAAAAAAGTCCGCCGAATGAGGCCCGACATGTCTGAAAAGATTAAAGCGGAAGTAATGAAACAATTCAACGCTGGCTTTCTGGCTGTTACATCCTATCCACAATGGGTTGCTAACATTGTGCCAATACCTAAAAAAGACGGCAAGGTCAGAATGTGTGTGGACTACCGGGATTTGAACAGGGCTATCCCTAAAGATGATTTTCCGCTACCGCATATCGATATCTTGATTGACAACACAGCTCAGCACAAGGTGTTTTCCTTCATGGACGGATTCTCGGGTTACAACCAGATTAAAATGGCCCCCGAGGACATGGACAAAACAACCTTTGTTACACAATGGGGTACCTTCTGCTACAAGGTGATGCCGTTCAGACTGAAGAACGCAGGGGCAACTTATCAGCGCGCCATGGTAGCTTTGTTTCATGATATGATACATCATGAGATCGAAGTTTACGTAGACGACATGATAGCTCGATCACAAACAGAGGAGGAACACCTTAAACATCTGGATAAGCTGTTTTCCAGGTTGAAGGAGTACAAACTCAGGCTGAATCCAAGTAAGTGTACTTTTGGAGTTAGGTCTGGTAAACTTCTGGGATTTATTGTCAGCAACAAAGGCATTGAGGTCAATCCAGCGAAAGTGAAAGCAATACAAGAAATGCCTGCCCCCCGTACTGAAAAGGAGGTTAGAGGGTTCTTGGGACGCTTGAACTATATTGCCAGATTCATCTCTCATCTGACGTCTACCTGTGAGCCAATTTTCAAACTATTAAAGAAAGATCAGGTAGTCGAATGGAACGATGATTGTCAAACTGCTTTTGATAAAATCAAGGAGTATTTGCTAGAACCTCCTATTCTGATGCCACCCGTCGAAGGAAGGCCACTGATCATTTATCTGACTGTTCTGGATAACTCAATAGGGTGCGTACTGGGCCAGCATGACGAGTCTACTTGAAAAGAGCATGCCATTTATTACCTTAGCAAAAAGTTTACCGACTGTGAAACTTGCTACTCACTGCTCGAGAAAACTTGCTGCGCTTTGGTATGGGCTGCTCGCCGACTAAGGCAGTATATGTTGACTCATACCACTTTGCTGATTTCCAAAATGGACCCGATCAAGTATATCTTCGAGAAGCCTGCTTTATCTGGAAGAATCGCTAGATGGCAGATGATCCTGACTGAGTATGACATCCAGTATACTACCCAAAAATCTATAAAAGGGAGTGTACTAGCTGACTATCTAGCTCATCAAGCTATCGAAGATTATCAATCCATGAGATTCGACTTCCCAGACGAGGACATCATGACTTTGGACAACATTGAAGGTAACGGACCGTATGACGGACCTGAACAAGGATCCCGATGGACCCTGTACTTTGATGGTGCTTCAAATGCACTTGGAAATGGTATCAGTGCGGTACTCATTTCCCCGGAAGGTTGCCACACACCTTTCACGGCCCGACTTTGTTTCAGCTGTACCAACAACATGGCTGAATATGAAGCTTGTATCTTTGGTCTCAAGGCTGCTATAGACTTGGGGATCAAATCTTTGATCGTATTTGGGGACTCAGCTTTGGTTATCAATCAAATCAAAGGAGAGTGGGACACCAAACATCCTAATCTTATCCCATACAAAGAACATGTCCTGACATTGCTGCCTCATTTCGAGCAGATCACCTTCGAGCATTTCCCGCGAGAAGAAAACCAGCTAGCAGATGCTCTGGAAAAAATGTCTTCCATGTTTAAACTCAACTGGGATAAGGAGGCTCCCCAAATCACCATCGAGCGAATGGATGAACCTGTGCATTGTCATGAGATTAATACCAAGGAAGTAGTGGAACAACCCTGGTTCCATGAAATCAAAAGGTATCTCCAGACTAGAGAATATCCCGAAGGAGCTTCCGTAAATGACAAGAAGTTCTTAAGGAGATTTGCTGCCAAGTTCTTCCTAAGCAACGACATCCTTTACAAACGCAGCCCTGATTGTGTTTTACTCCGATGTGTAGACAAAGCTGAAGCAGAGTTAATCATGACTGAGATACACAGTGGCACATTTGGCACCCACTTGAGCGGGCATACTATGGCTAAGAAGATTCTAAGGGCAGGCTATTACTGGTCTACCATGGAAGCTGATTGCCATCAACATTCCCGTACTTGCCACAAATGTCAAGTCTACGCTGACAAGATTCATATTCCTCCTGTTCCTCTCAACGTTCTGACAGCTCCTTGGCCATTCGCAATGTGGGGCATTGACATGATTGGAGAGATCAAGCCCATGACGTCCAACGGACATCGCTTCATCCTGGTTGCTATTGACTATTTCACCAAGTGGGTCGAAGCAGCTTCCTTTGCCTCTGTTACAAAAAATGTGGTTGCCCGCTTCATCAAGCAAAACCTCATATGCCGTTATGGTGTCCCTGACAGGATCATTACAGACAACGGTACAAATCTAAACAATACTATGATCACCACTCTATACGAGCAGTTCAAGATTTATCATCACAATTCATCTCCATATCGGCCGAAGATGAACGGTGTTGTTGAAGCTGCGAACAAAAACATCAAGAAGATCATTCAGAAAATGACAGTCACCTACAAAGACTGACATGAGATGTTACCGTTTGCTCTGCATGGATACCGTACCACGACACGTACTTCAACAGGGGCAACCCCATTTTCTTTAGTATATGGCATGGAAGTTGTCCTACCCATGGAAGTTCAGATTCCTTCTTTAAGGATTATGAAGGACGCTGGTTTGAATGAAGACGATTGGATTCAGACACGACTTGATCAACTCAATTTGATCAATGAGAAGCGACTCATTGCTGTTTGCCATGGTCAGACGTATCAAAAACGGATGATCAAGGCTTTCAACAAGAAAGTCAGACGTCAAGTATATCAAGTCGGAGATCTCATAATCAAGCGGATTATCTTGCCGCAAAGTGATCCCAGGGGAAAATGGACTCCTACTTACGAAGGACCATTTGTGATCAAGAGCATATTTTCCGTTGGTGCAATGATTCTGACCACCATGGACGGTGATGATTTGCCACACCCTGCGAACGCAGACATAGTCAAAAGATACTATGCATGAAATAACCCGACAAGTCGAAAACTCGAAAGGGAGACTTGGGCAAAAATGGGCATCCCGGTGAACCGAAAACCCGAAAGGGCGGTTCAGGCAAAAATTAGGGATAAAACAAAAAATCTGTACACCCGGCAAGTCAAAAACCCGAAAGGGCGGCTTGGGCAAAAAAGGGTTTCCCGGTGGATTGAAAACCCGAAAGGGCGATCCAGGCAAAAGTTAGGGAATTAAAGCGCATGACTATGTCTCGTCGGATCACTTTAAAGAACAATCTCTTCATCAACAAGCTCCGAGCTTCTGATCAATCCAGTCATCGACGGACGAAGCATTTGAATGGACAAGATATTCAGAGTTGTGAAGGCTATAACAGAATGGGATCCCATAGAATTGTTGCACATAGCCATCTTTCTTTTGTATAAAATTTTCAATTTTTTACGACAACATCCTCTTACTAGGATGGTTGTCTCCTTTGTACAAAGATACTCATAAAAGTTAATACAAATACTTTTCCAGATACAGAAATTTGCCTTGTCTTCTGTTTCTTTTTTACACTTATGTTTTATTTGAGAAACGTCTAATGTTTTGTTAAATAGGCATATGCATTTGAACATAATCATTTCCTTACAAATCCAGAAAGATGATTGCTGATAGGTTGAAGGTACAGATAGATATCTTGATGCCCTTTCAGAAGGAATTCCTAGCAGAATTAAACTCCAAATTCCTCAACAAAGTCAAAATCCAGAACTTAATTCCCCAAACAGAGTTAAACTTCAGGATCCTCAGCAGAGCAAAAGCTTTCTCAAAACTGATTTCCCCAGCTAAGAGAGCCTTCTAGAATCTATTTCCCCTTAGAGCTAAGTTTCAGTATCCCCAGTGGAGCCTTAAAAATATGAAAATCCTATCCCCAGCGAAGTTAGAGCTGTTAAACCCCAGCGGAGCTAAAACTTCCAACTATCAATCCCCAGCGGAACCAGATTAGTGAACATTCTCCCACAGAGATACTTCCCATCAGATTGAAGATTCTCAGTCTTACTCCTCCGGCATGAGTCTCCCAGGTTCTGGACTCCCCAGTAGAGATCATCAGATTTCTCATTTTTTCACAGGTCACCAAGGATTTTCTATCCCCAGCAGTGGTCCTAAGATCCCTCAACAACTGAAGATCTTGCTCCCTAAGCAATCAACAGTCAGCAAGGGTTTTTCACCCTCAGTAATCAAAGGATTTCCAAGCCCCAACTTCGGTTATGGGTTTATTTCCCCAACATTTTCCAAGGATTTATTCTCCAAAGCAAAACTACATTTCAAACTGAAAGGTCGTACATAATTTCCTTCATCACCTGCTGGAAGTTACGATCATCATCCAAATTTCCTTCATCACCTGCTGGAAGTTACAACCACCGATAGAATAACGGACGACTGAAGCTCCTAAAATCTGTTTCTCTCAAGAATGAAGATTCTCATCCTTAAAACCTCAGAAGATTGGTATACTCCCAATTTCTAACCGTTAACAGAATGAAGACTCTCATCCTTAAAACCTCAAAAGATTAGTATACTCCCAATTTCTAACCGTTAACAGAATGAAGACTCTCATCCTTAAAACCTCAGAAGATTGGTATACTCCCAATTTCTAACCGTTAACAAAATGAAGACTCTCATCCTTAAAACCTCAGAAGATTGGTATACTCCCAATTTCTAACCGTTAACAGAATGAAGACTCTCATCCTTAAAACCTCAGAAGATTGGTATACTCCCAATTTCTAACCATTAACAGCATGAAGACTCTCATCCTTAAAACCTCATAAGATTGGTATACTCCCAATTTCTAACCGTTAACAGAATGAAGACTCTCATTCTTAAAACCTCAGAAGATTGGTATACTCCCAATTTCTAACCCTTAACAGAATGAAGACTCTCATCCTTAAAACCTCAGAAGATTGGTATACTCCCAATTTCTAACCGTTAACAGAATGAAGACTCTCATCCTTAAAACCTCAGAATATTGGTATACTCCCAGTTTATGACCCTTAACAGAATGAAGATTCTCATCCTTGAAACCTCAGTAGATTGGCATACGCCCAACCTCCTGATATTCCCAATAGAATAAAGATTCTCATTCTCAAAGTGGCATACAACCTGAATTCTCGGTATTCCCAACAGAATGAAGATTCTCATTCTCAAAGTGGTTTACAACTCAAGCTCTGGATTCCCCAACAGCGGTCCCAGGACTTCTCGTTTTTCAACGACCAAAAGATTCTTGCAGTCCTTTGCAGCAGTCAAGGATTCACTTTCCCCGGCAGCAGTCAAGATTCTACTATCTCTGGCTATCCAGGATTCATCTATCCCCAGCAAGACAGCTCATCAGCTTACATGCGCATTCATTACATCCATATCATAAACATTGATATAACATACATTGCATCATACATTTCATGCAACATAACTTTGTGTTTCAGCTAACATTTTACCCTTTTCAGGATAAGATTGATAAGCTCAGACTTCTGAAAACAGTCCACGGATTCTCCAAACACGGATGTCAATCTATTGCTTATTCAGACCCCCAGTTCAGAGATGTTCCAAAATATGGACACCTTTCTGATACTCATTTTTTTCACCTACAACATACATTCCAGATGGCATCTTTAAGCCTATCCCCGACAAGATTCTGTCACCCCTCCGGATGGCATCTTTAAGCCCATCTCCAAATGGCATCTCTAAGCCCATTCCCGCATCCATTGTGTTGACGAGTGCAAATTTAAGGGCACTCTAGTGTCCAATCTCCTTTTACCTTCGAGACGCGAAAGGCAAACCTGCCAATCTAACTCTTCAGGTGCAAGAAGATTGAACAGGGGAAAATGTTGTACCCCAAAATTTTCCCTCTCTTTTCATCAACATTTTCTCACCACAAGACTCTTGGAACTCAAGATCAAGTTAGGGTTTGCTCTGCTCAAGACCCTTCCTTGCACTGTTGACCCAAATTAGGGATTGAGTTTGCACAAAGATGTTTTGACCTAAAATGCCCAAAGTGACTTTCATGCTTCATGTTGGACTCACAAGTTTATCCATACCAAGTTTCAAGCCTTGATTCCAATTTTTGCCCAGTCAATTGGACAGTTGACCTAAAATTAGCTGTATTGGGGGAAAAGTCAACTGTGGCCAATTGACAGTCAAACCTCATGAAATTTGGCCCACATCAACATAATGAACTCATATGAACCATTTGGTCAAGTTTGGATCACAATTCCACAAGAAATTTGATCAGATCACCAAAAGGGCAAAATGGTCATTTTTAGGGTTTTGACTGCACAAAGGCAATTTTTGACTGTTTGACCTAACCAATGGCAAACCAAGCTCACATATGGACTCAAGGACTCAATGGCATTGTCTTGACACCTTCAACAAGTTCAAAAGATCTCAAATGCATAGGATTGACAGATGAATTTTCCAGTCAACTGATCAAAATTTGACTGTATACTGAAAAGTCAAACTTTGACTTTTTGGTCAAAATCAAGTGCCAAGATTCATTTTTTTATCAAGACATGTCAAATTTTGAAACTTGTTCATCAAGAAACCCAAATTTGCAAATTAGGGTTTAAAATGAGAAAATTTCATAACTTAGAATTTTTCTAAGTTATGAAATTTCCTTATTTTTTCCTAACTTTGTCCCATTTTTTCACCAAGATAAAAATGGATTCAAACAAAACTCAAAACATGAAATTTGTAGTCCATTGCAAAATATACAACTTTTATTCACAAAGTTTCCTCAAAATAATCTTGTAGCTCAAGTTATGATTTTTGGAACAAGGGTGCAAAACATTTTTAACTTAGAAAAATTTTGACCTATTCTAGGCAGGATTTTTGTCCAACTTCTTGGCCATTTTTCACATGCTTCAACTTGGAGTTTCAGTTTGCATTACAAAGATGGATTGTAGTACACATTCCAAGCTTTCCAAATTGTCCAAGAAATTATCAAACACCCTTGTGGTTAGGGAGAATCGAATTTGCAAAGTTGGGAAAAATTCACTTTTGTTCATGGCCAAATGCATGTTCATACAAGTTCTATTTTGAAATCAGCATGCTTGGTACTTGTTTGCAGGCCTCTAAACCAAGTTTGCACTCCATAATTAAATGTCTAACCTTTGTGTTCAAGCACTTTTTTTTTGCATTTAGTCATTACACAAAGAACTAATCCATAATTAGAAAAAGCAACTTTGCCATTTTTGAAAAGTAATGCTTTATGTCAAATTCTGAATCTTTGAAGTACAAGACAAATCTTTGAGGCAAGAGTTTGTAAGCAAATCCCACTTATCAAGAACAAAGGGTGCAGTATATATAGAGAGGTTATACAGGCCTGCATAAGGACTTGAACTTTCTTACTTCAAAAACAAGCAAGTTTGCAAAAGACATAGAACTCTCACTTCCTGTCAACACAGCCAAACAAAAACCTTGTGAACATCTTTCATACACCCAAGTTGACCTAAAACACGATTCCTTCATCCTCAATACCTCCTCATTCACCAAAATACCATTTTTCTGCAAGAAATAGGGCATCCCTGCAGATTGAGTTGCACAACTCAGTTTGCTCGTGCGTTTTGGCCAAAGCTTGTTCAAACACATTCCCTACCATCCATTGAAGCTATCCCAAGCCCTAGATACAAACTGTAACATCCATAACCCCTGTTGCCATTTTCATTTTTCAGTTTTGCAGGTGAACTTCCATAGCATGATTCATAGTGATTCAAAGCAAGCTAGGTGTTGGAGAAGCATCCTTGGACTTCAGGCAAGCTGTACCAAACCTCAAACTCCATTGAAGTTGGCCCCATTGCTGTACACGACTCAAGCTGAAACAGGTAAAAAAATGAACTTCTATCTCTCAATATAGGAAGAGTTAGGCTTAGGTTTGTGAATGAAACATGCTCTACTCATAGCCCTGAAGCCATCCATGTATTTACTTTTTATTTATATTGAGTGTGCTGTGAGAATTTTGGCCATGAACATTGAAGAAAAATTAGGTCAGAAATTGGGGATGAAGAAATTCTCCTTCGTTTCTTAGAGTTAGGTCAAGTGTTTTATATGTATGAATTCGTCTCTTGATGCTCTATAATGTTTGTGTTATGAGTTTTTGTTAAAAGTCAAAGAATCAGGAGTTAGCTGTTGTACAAAAAGCGCGCGTTTTTGATGTTCAAACAATGTTGAAGGTTGAAGATGACTGGCTTGGGTTGGGCCTGAGTCAGTCTTGCTCTTTGCACTCCCTTTTCCAATTTACACCCCCTTGGCCCATTGTGTGATATATTGATCATTTTTTATTTTTTCTTTTTGATTCTGACTTATTATTTTTTGCTCAAATATAAAAAAATATCAAAAATATTTCCCCCCCCCCCCTTTTTTGCATTTATTTGGTATTTATTTGTTTTATTTAATATATGTATGTAAATAAATATAAAAACCTTTTTATTTAAAACCCTAAAAATAATACAAAAACAAATATTTTTCAGTTATTATTTTTTGTTTACATTTTGAAAACATTTTCTAAAATATACTTTTTTCATTTTTGAAAATAATTAATATTTTATTTTTGTACATATTTAGCTTATTAAATATATATAAATATACTTATACATATTTTATTAAATATTTAGGACAAAAATATGAAAATAATAAATTTTTATTTTTATTAATATATGACATCAAAAATACCTTTTTGCAATATACTTTTTATTTTTGTATATAATTAACAAATATTATATATAATTAATAAATAAATATCATTTATTCAAAAAATTAGGGTTTTGCCCTAAATAACAAAAATCACCAAAAATTGACTTTTTTATCTTGTTTATATTTCACATTAAAAGGTACTTTTACATATGAAATTCCGGGAATGTCACAGACTCAGAATGTCTAATGGAATGTTAAGACATCTGATCTGTCATTAAGCGCTGTACAGGTAGAATAGGCTGTACTTTTGATATCTGTTCTACAACAGTCACTTGACTAACATACCAGAGCCAGCAACACGCAGGTTCTGATTTACTGAAGTTCAGAACAGTTAAGGTTAATCTTATACATTGATGTTACGAGGAATGCTGTGACATCAAATAAATAACCAATACAGAAAGTAAATAACACACAGAATTGTTCACCCAGTTCGGTTCAACCAACCTACATCTGGGGGCTTCCAAGCCAGGGATAAAGTTCACTATTAGTAGTATCAATTCAAAGACCCTACAGCCAACATACCCGTTGACAGCCTTCTCACTTAATCACTACCCAATGACACTTTTACCTAAGATCCAATCCTAGATATGAGACCCCTCTCACTCCCCCTCAATCACCGCAGTGATAACTTTCTACAGTACATAAACTGTTCAGAAGATACACTTCCATTACACATCTTGATCATGCTTAAAAGCTTCAATCAAGTACAATGCATACATCCTTTAACCTACAGGTTTCAAGGAGTATGGTGACCATCCCACAGCCCGGGTGGTTCACAACTAGCCCTAAATGATTACATCTTGTCAATCCGCCAATCCCAAATTAGGTTACAATACTTCTATTTATAACACTTTTTACCCAACTGGATTTGGGCCTTCATATGACAGCAATGCAGCTTTAACGACCTGCATAAAATAAGCAGAAAACTTCTGCTACAAGTTAGGTCTTCAATCGAGCTTTTCTCCTTATCCTTAGCTTCTGATTGAATCTTCTAGGGCTCCACGTATGCCTTCAATTTTCGCTACTTGTTATGCATTCTATTTGGCAGAATATTCTGCATAACTTTAGGAACAGAACTGCATCAGTCTTGACAGTTCAGTAGTTTGATGTCTGGTATGATGTTATGACATCTCTTGAGACATGTTGTTCCAGATGTTGATCAACATGTTTAGGCATTTACAATAGAATTTTCAGGCTGTTCCTATTGTACATTACATTACATTATTGTTGTTGCTATTTGTTTTACAAGAGATGAGCCAATCCCAAACGAAGTCACTTACAATCTCCCCCTTTGGCTAATTTTGGCTAAAACAAATACAACAATAATACTAACCATTCAGGACCTCTTGAGCCACAGGAGGAAGAGGATGCACCTCATTCCCTTTTAGGCCACGAACCATTTCTTGTCACTGATGGTGGAAAAAGAGGACCGTGGGAGATAAACTATCCTTTCAGAGGCATCAGAGAACCTTTAAGGAGTGACCAGAATATCTCCCTTGTAACTCAGAACACAGGTCACAACTGTGTTCATAACTCAGATCACAAGTCACAAAGAAATTCACGCCATTTGAATTTCTGCTGAGTTTGTGACAAGTCTTTGTGATCAAAATTTTGAGTAGCTGCTGCAACGAGGACAGTTTCTAACAGTACTCCTTTCTCCCCCTTTTTGGCCAAAAATTGCCAAAGAAAGCCCTCACAAAACCAGATCCAAGAACAGTTTTCCCAAATCCGTATAAACCCCATGATGGTTGTGAGAGAAAAGAATGTGTGACAGGAGGTTATATAAGGAGATACCAGGTTCAAGAAGATGGTAATATAAAATCTTGGTCAAGGATACCTGTTAAAGCATGTGCATATTTCAGACTGACTGTGCATGTATTTTAGACGTATTGTTTGTTTCTGCCAATACCACAAAAGGAACCAGTCCTAATACATGCATAAATTTAGGTCAAAGCAATTCCTGAATAAAATCAGCCTTTGACCCATTTTCGGGACTGAAGATTTATTCCTTCTAGGAAACAGAATACCAATGACGTGGCGAAGTTATTTTCCCGTATTCTTCTTGATTTCCACAAGGTTGCAATGTCGTTGGTAATGTCATGACACTTACTTAGACATTACCTTGCATTCTTCAACAACAGCAACCTTCTTTTTACTTCTCTCATTTAGGCACAGAGAAGGGCACTTTAACCAGCTAGTAGCAAGAGATTAGCAGCCTTAAGCATGGTCATCACTCATGCTTTGTGTTGCTGAGATCCAATACACCAGAAGACTCCAACATGCTTCACAGGACATCACAGATTGGTTCTAATACACAAATTTAGATGCCACTTCTATTTCTTGTAGTAAAAGAACCCCTTGAACATATGCTGAATATATCTGATTTACTTCTTCTGATCTTCCATTCACTAGTAGTTGTTGGAGCTAGTGAAGTCTGATTTGCTAGACCAATTTGCTATTGATAAGATCTGAATCTTCCAAATTGCTCCAAAAGTATCAAAACTGCCACTTATGATACTTTTAAGAATCTCTGAGATTTTCTTCCTAACTCCAGTCCAATAACAAGAGCAATTCTTCAATCTCCTGTTGTTGAGACATTATCCATGACTTCACAATGTCATATTATCAGAACACATAAACATCAGCATACCACTGCCCTCTTCTGACTTCTGATCTTCAGATTAAGTCCAACATTACAGATACATAGTCTCCCTTCAATGTATATTGTAATTGGGAAAAGTGCAACACTCAGTGACTTCCCTTGTTAAGGCCAATCAAAACAGTGGCGTGGAAACCAGTAGCACTAGCTCTGAGGTGGTAACTTCAAGCACCCTGAACTAGTCTTAGAATAGTAAGGACATCTCTGATTCATGCCCTTGTGCTTCCACACTTATCATGACTCTCATGTAGCCATAGTCTGAAACCAACCTCCAACCTTCTTAGTGTGCTTACAAGCTTTACTAAGATTTAGACTTTCTAGAAGGATTATCCTTTGATCATGTCATCTTTCTGTATAATATATTTACTAGTAGTTGCTAATACTAGTAAATTCTTCAGACCACAACAGTAGTTATGCGTTGTTAAGCATACAACTTTTAAACATAAGTAGAATCTACTTATTCCAAACCAACAATAAAACTGCCATACTGGAATATTAAGATTCACAGTTCCAAGTCTCTGCCACGGACTTCTAACAATAAATGATGTTACAGCATGAACCTATCTGCTTGGATTCTGAAGTTAACATCCAGGGGATTGATGCCCTTTTATATTCCCCATAAGAAAGGTATGATTACTCACCAGAATATTCTTAGAGAGTAATAAACTCTCTACCAAGTTCTGAGAAATAGGTTCAGAATACAGCCTTGCATACATATTAGACAAACAATTAGTCTCCCATCAAAGTGCTTATATATATATATATCTTTATGCAAGATCCTAATGAATACTTAGTCTCCCGTCAAAGTATTCATTATTAGTTAGATTATGTCATCTTCTCAAGGTAGGATAATTATTCTAACAATCTTCTGTTCCATGCATGAAGAACCACAACAACCACATAACCATGCAGCAACTAGCATGGATCACCTTCACCTTGTCTGCTGACCCTTGAACAGTACAAAGGAGTTAATTGTACCATACTCCTGTAGACAAGAGCAAACCAAGTTGTTCTCATAAATGAACTTCAAGTAAGAAGAGGATCTTCTCAGGAACCCATGATCTTTTGAAGATAACTCCTCCTTGCTACATACAACTAACAAGTTCATCCTAGGTGATGGGGATGACTTGTCAAAGTGCAGATATCCACCATTTGACTTTGGTCCAGGATGTCAAGACATTTTGTATGACATGTCTTCCAAGATCTTCAGGTTAAGGACTCCCCCTGAAACTCAGCTCAGATCTTTGTAGAGAATTAAGTGAATTCTCCTTCACATGCTGCAGTTTATGTGATTGGTAGACATAACCTGTTCTATTCCTATCTTCCTTGGAAATCACTAAGATCATGAGAAATAAACTCAAGCATCTTATAGAACACGGTAGGATGAACTCCCTTTCACATCAGCTTGATCATATTACTCCCTCTGAACAAACTGTTATCCAACTTCCCTCTTTATGGATACAGTGTATAGCTCTTTACTTTAGACACATAGTAAATACTCTTTATTTGGAATTTGCCACAGGTTCCAAATTAAGAGTCCTTAGTTTGCTTGTTGTACAAGTTTCAGGTTGCCACATTCTGTAACTTGTACTAGAAGAAACTTCATTATCAATCTGGGACTTATCCGTCTTTCCTCAACAGCTGATGTCTTCAACAGTTGTGATGTTGTACATTCTTTATCATCACAAGCTTTAGATTTCCACATATTTAACACATAAAGATTCTGCTTCCATCATTTATTCAATTAGAATTATCTAATCACACTAGACTGATTACTTCTTCATGCTTGCTAAGCATATTTACTTGGCTGAAGACACAGAAATGATTTCCATCATCCACAGCTTTAAAGTCCTTTTAAGTGCATTTAGCTCATCACATATACTCCCTTAAACTCACAACTGGAGTAGATGACCTGTTGATCGTGTCCTGATCAATTATTTCAAAACAGATGTCTCCTCTTCCAGATCAGGAGTAGGTTCCAAACATATGTACTCACATTACATGTGTTTAGCACCCAGAACATTTGTTCTTCAACTGGCAGTTGCATGATGTTCTAACATCCTCAAGAACACTAGTTACATCTTCTTGGAACACATCATCCTTGATAATCTTCAAGGTCTTCAAGTAGCTTGCAGACGCATATGAGAATCATTGATCAATCAACAACAGAAATAATAGCCCTAGAGTTCTTCTTTCACTTTTAGGGGTTGTATCAGAAGCTATGCAGCGGAATAGCAGTACTTCACCAGAACTTACACAGTGCTTACTCCATATAGTAAGCATGACACATAAGGATTGAAAATAAATCAATCCCACAAGTTGTTTGCTTCTTCACCGAACAACTTTCTAGACCCAACTCTACAGCCCTGTTAAAAGAAGGCTTTATAAACACATGTGATGCCTTATCAATATCTTCACTCCCGCATGAAGATTTTGATAATATTCTTCTCTGTGCTGAATACAGGTTGAACAATGCACTCCAAAATCTTTACTCCCGCATGAGGTCTTTGAATTTGTTCAAACACTTTCATCATAGCTGATCTAGTTTCTCCCAAATTGGTCCATCCTCCACTCCTAGGGACCAAACAATATGAACACTACTGGTTCAAACAATATTCTACCTTGTACACAATCGGAAAGTATCCCCCATGGATCTCATCCAGAGTCAGACAGGATGACTGCTCTGATACCAATTGAAATTCCGGGAACGTCACAGACTCAGAATGTCTAATGGAATGTTAAGACATCTGATCTGTCATTAAGCGCTGTACAGGTAGAATAGGCTGTACTTTTGATATCTGTTCTACAACAGTCACTAGACTAACATACCAGAGCCAGCAACACGCAGGTTCTGATTTACTGAAGTTCAGAACAGTTAAGGTTAATCTTATACATTGATGTTACGAGGAATGCTGTGACATCAAATAAATAACCAATACAGAAAGTAAATAACACACAGAATTGTTCACCCAGTTCGGTTCA
Source organism: Vicia faba (assembly GCA_948472305.1). Classification (NCBI taxonomy): domain Eukaryota; kingdom Viridiplantae; phylum Streptophyta; class Magnoliopsida; order Fabales; family Fabaceae; genus Vicia; species Vicia faba. The sequence goes on from OX451739.1 coordinate 1,048,956,566, forward strand.
ACCAACCTACATCTGGGGGCTTCCAAGCCAGGGATAAAGTTCACTATTAGTAGTATCAATTCAAAGACCCTACAGCCAACATACCCGTTGACAGCCTTCTCACTTAATCACTACCCAATGACACTTTTACCTAAGATCCAATCCTAGATATGAGACCCCTCTCACTCCCCCTCAATCACCGCAGTGATAACTTTCTACAGTACATAAACTGTTCAGAAGATACACTTCCATTACACATCTTGATCATGCTTAAAAGCTTCAATCAAGTACAATGCATACATCCTTTAACCTACAGGTTTCAAGGAGTATGGTGACCATCCCACAGCCCGGGTGGTTCACAACTAGCCCTAAATGATTACATCTTGTCAATCCGCCAATCCCAAATTAGGTTACAATACTTCTATTTATAACACTTTTTACCCAACTGGATTTGGGCCTTCATATGACAGCAATGCAGCTTTAACGACCTGCATAAAATAAGCAGAAAACTTCTGCTACAAGTTAGGTCTTCAATCGAGCTTTTCTCCTTATCCTTAGCTTCTGATTGAATCTTCTAGGGCTCCACGTATGCCTTCAATTTTCGCTACTTGTTATGCATTCTATTTGGCAGAATATTCTGAATAACTTTAGGAACAGAACTGCATCAGTCTTGACAGTTCAGTAGTTTGATGTCTGGTATGATGTTATGACATCTCTTGAGACATGTTGTTCCAGATGTTGATCAACATGTTTAGGCATTTACAATAGAATTTTCAGGCTGTTCCTATTGTACATTACATTACATTATTGTTGTTGCTATTTGTTTTACAAGAGATGAGCCAATCCCAAACGAAGGCACTTACAACATACATAAAAAACCATTTTGTGCATAATACATCTTTGCATATTTATTGTATTTATTTAATTATTATACAATTAAATACTTGTATATTCGATATGGGTGTAATAGCTTAGAATTTAATTTCTTGTCAAATATCCCCCCACTCAAACATTTGTACCCCCATCCCCATAATCATGTTGTAATAATTTAGGACCTTAAATTTCCGCATTTAAAAGCTTTCAAATTATGCCATGATAGACCTAGGGTTTGTATGCAAATCAAATAACAAATAGCTTGGCTAATACAAAGACAAAAAGTATGAAAAATGGACAACACCAATCACACTTGCACCCTTAGGGTTACTCCACTTGTTGCCTTCAAAAATGGGCCATGTTTGCATGTTGAGTTTTCTTTGGCAAAACAAAAACAAATCAAATGATCATAGACCCTCGATGACGCTATCAAGTTGCCTAAACAAAATGATCATAGTCCCTCAAGAAAAATGCCAAAGATACTTGACACCATTGCATTCATGGTCTAAACGATGACCTGTGCCCTTCCCGTTAACATCCTAACACAAGGTTGTTCACCAAATACAATGGTGAAACAACACTGTTAAAAGGGTTAAAACATGAGAAAAATCTTTGAGTAAATTTAGGGGTAGACAACTCTTAGTTACTTGATCAAACTTGCAAAACACACTTGCCTACTTTCAAAAACACACTCCACAATATAACTTTCAAAAAAACTTTCAAAAACATTGAAACATCTTTTCAAAAAGACAAACACCTTTGTAAAACATTCGAGTAAAGAATTGTTACAATGGTTGCCTAGACAAGGCATCTTTTTCAAAATATTTTCAAAACCACACACACAAAGCACCATTTCAAACAATTGAAAATCAAAGGCAAGTGTTCTAAGCAAGTAACTAAGAGCCCATGGATAACCATGGATAGAAAGGGTGCTAATACCTTCCCTTTCTATAATCTACTCCCCGAACCCAAGAAAACATCTCAAAGGTTTTTCCTGTGCTTTTTAACCTTTCCTTAGGATAAAATAAAAAGTCGGTGGCGACTCTTGCTAAACCGAAACATTTGCGAAAACAAATGCATAACCTCAAGTCAGTTCTCCCACCGTATCACACCGGGCCATAAAGTTTCAAAACATTGTCTGTTACAAATTCGAAACATTACTGAGTAATAAAAGTAATAGGGATGAAATCCTTTGATGTCCAGTTGTTTGGTCCACCATTGGTTGTAGGATAGATCCAGCTGTCGAATTCAGACTCCTCCATGTCATCTTCGATGGAATTTACTCCCGAGATGCTGATGAACACAGGAGGTCTTCCAATCCTTGCACTTCGAATAGCCCTCTGAGCTTCTGCAGTGAAACCTAAACCGAACTTGTTAGTCTTATGAGTGAAATCAGGAAGTCGTCCCCAGTTTGCATACTCACCCTTCTCAATAACAGCCCGGGCATCCTTTAAGGAAGCCATCTTCATGGAAGAATCTTCCATCACAGTCTCAGCTGACGCCAGTGTCTGAGGAACCTCTTCAAAGTGCTGAAATGGGGTTTCAATGAACTCCCCATCCATCTCTACGTACCGGAACGAGTTGAGGTGGCTGACCATGTACTCCTCCTCCCCTTGTACTGTCACAATCTTCCCTCTGACCGGGTACTTCAACTTCTGGTGGAGCGTTGAGGTTACGGCTCCTGCTTTGTGGATCCATGGACGACCCAGCAAACAAGAATAGGATGTCCGAATGTCCATCACGTAAAATGTAGAGTTGAAGACCTGAGAACCAACTTTGATTGGAATATCAACCTCACCATGCACCATCCTCTTAGACCCATCAAAGGCCCGGACAACAATGTTACTCGGCTTTAGTTCCAAACCTTCACAATCCAGCCTGTCTAGAGCCTTCTTAGGCAGGACGTTCAACGAGGAACCAGTGTCAACCAACACATGTGCAAGAGTAGTGCCCCTGCATTCAATGGAGACATGCAGGGCATCATTATGGTTCTTCCCTTTAGCAGTTAGATCAGCGTCGGAGAAACCCAAACCATTATCAGCAGTTAAATTGGCAATACAATCGGTAAATTGATCAGCTGATGTCTCTTGTGGCACGTGGTCCGTCTTTAGGAAGGTAATCAGAGCCTTGGCATGGTCCTCTGAACACAACAGAAATGATAACATAGAAATCTTGGATGGGGTTTGCCCCAGTTGCTCAACTACATTAAAATCACTCTTCTTAATAATCTTCAGAATCTCTTCCATCTCCTGTTTGGAAGCTTCAACAGTGATTGTCTTTGGTGCCTCCATCTGGGCAGGCATATCAGTGGTGATCCCTTTGCCTCGAGCGTCGGATGACTCGGCGACAGGGGTAGGAACAGGGACTTGATCAGGAATGGCAGCAGGTACACTTGCAGGCTTAATGACAACAGGTCTTCGGACAACTGGTGGAGCAATATCAGGTGAGAAAAGTCTACCGCTGCGGGTGACTTTAGCAGGTCCTGTAACGTTGCTGAGGCCGGTATTAGCACCGAACTCTTGCTTAACTCCAAGAACATAAACATCTGCCCCATAGTGCCAAGGAACAGCTTTGTCAGAGGTATATGGGATGGGCCACGGAACAGTGATGATTATGGGTGCGGTCTTCGGAACAGATGTAATTCTAACAGGCGTCCTCGAGGGAGCCTTGGAAGAATTGTCAAAAATGGTAATGATGGCAACTTCTTCAGAATGAACAGATGGAACAACAGTCTTTTCAAATAGGATCTCCTTGCTATCCATCATGTTTTGAATACCTGACTTCAAAAGCGGACAACCGGTAGGTAAAACAGAACACAAATGGAAACCTTCACCACAGCCCGGAAATAAACTGGCTAGAAATAGGTTCCTCTTGACAGTTATCAGAGGGGTAACAATATCTTCCACAAACACTACAAACAAGTCTTCCTCTACATCATTTACTCCATGTTTGGGCATGGGAGCAGTCACAACATTAGGCCTCTCTGGCGCCTCAAACTCAATCTCCTTTGCATCAATTAAGTCTTGCACCTTGTTTTTCAGACTCCAACAATCATCTGTATAATGCCTAGGGCTATCGGAGTGATAAGCACAACGGGCGTTAGGGTTATACTTCGGTGATGCAGTATTTTGATTTTTTGGAGCTTCTCATAGAGTCACCAGATTAGTTTTCAGCAACTGTGGCAACATCTGAGACAAAGTCATGCTGAGACGAGTAAATTGCCTTCGAGGTCTCTCGTCCCTTTGTTAGTTGTGATGCTGAGGAGCACTAGCAGGTTTTGAGATAACAACCGCATTGACAGCTTGGCGGTGTTCAGGTCTGCTCTTTCTTCTTGAACTGTAGACGGCACTGGACTCTTTCTTGAATGGTTTCTTCTCGGTGCTCGATAAGGCACCCTTCTGTATCTTCCCAGCTTTAATACCCGCTTCAATCCTCTCACCAGTTAAGATGAGGTCTGTAAATCCGGATGAGGAGCTTCCAATCAGATGATTAAAGAACGAACCAGACAGGGTCCCCAGAAACATATCAACCAGTTCACGATCAGCCAAAGGTGGTTGCACCCTTCCGGCCAGGTCTCTCCATTTTTGAGCATACTCTTTAAATCCTTCACCCGTCCCCATTGACATACCTTGGAGTTGGGTACGCGTAGGAGCGAGGTCGGAATTATACTGATAATGCCTAAAGAATGCAGCAGCCAAATCCTCCCAGCTGCGGATACTGGCTCCGTCCAACTGATAGAACCACTCAAGCTGAGTCCCTGAGAGACTGTCTTGAAAGAAATGGATCCATAAGTTCTTATCAGTAGTGTAAGGTTGGATCTTCCTCACATATGACCGGAGGTGCAGCTTTGGACAAGAAGCTCCGTCGTATTTGGAAAAGGCAGGTGCCTTGAACTTATGGGGAATCACCACCCAGATGATAAACCTAGATCTCTGAAGTCCAAACCAGGCACTTTCTGTACTTCCATAGCGTTCAAACGGTCTTCCAGCTGTTTGTACTTATCCTCAGCAGGAGGATACTGTTCTTCATCATAGTCTGTCTCGTTGTCGGAGACCATAGGGCTAGGAGCCCTCCTTTCTTGTGGACTGTCTTTCTCTCCAGACGGGGTGGCCAGATCAATTTCATTCTGCAGCCCGTTTCCAAACCTACGTCCGGTGTTGAACATGATGGTCCTCTTCTTCTTCTTCTTCTTCCTCTCTTTCAGAATCAGGGTCTTCAGGTCTTGCTGACCCTTAGCTAGGCTCATGACCAACTCTTGAAATTGGGCATTTTGGGCCTGGAGGGCCTTGATAGCTTGCTCAGTGGAAGGTTCAACAGACATGATGATGCTGAAATAAACAACGAAGAAGATAAGAGACCTGTAAAAGGGTATCTGTTATGCATATGATGAATGGTATGCTATTTATGTAATGCATTCAAGGGTTCAAAAATTCAAATTTGTTGCAGACAAAAAGAACACACGTCATACTAAGAAGAAATTTGTTAGTACATAAGTGCCCCATGGGCGAAATATTACAAAATTCTTAATGTAAAAAGACATTGCGCATCCTTTTTGGAGCGATGTAAGTGTTGAGGGTCTCCTCCTCGTGAAGTCGGCGGGTAAGCTCCAAAACCTTCTTTTCACTGGCATAGAAGTTGGCTTCAAAAGTATTCTGCTCTTCCTTGAGTTGGATCCAACTCTTTTGCATTTCTTCCCATGATGTTGGCATGTCAGGATGTAGGATGGCGTATGGAACCTCTCCTTCCATAACAGGCTCTTTGATCAAGGGGAGAATGTGAGGATATGGCATCATAAGATTCTGGGAGCGGGTTCGTACCCACTTGAGGTAAGGCTCAAGGGGGATAGAATTATTGTGCCCCAGTGTCTTACTATCCACCTTATTAGGCATCCTCCAAGCTCTGATGAACCTTTGTCTAAGTCCTTGTGTATCGTTGTCAAAGTCAAAAACTAGGTCAGGAATCAGCATGTCATGAGGGCCATCCCTCTGAGCATATCCAAATTGTCTCAAAGCTAGACAGGGGTTGTAGGTAATGCCTCCCCTAATTCCAAGTAATGGAACATTAGGAAATTCTCCATAACGATCAATGATGGTGACATTTTCTCTGGACTGAGAACACCAATGTACATCAGAATGTGTGAGGGTCATCAACCGTTGTGACCACCTTAAACCCTGCTCATTCTTCAAAACTGATTGCGGAAGGTGAGAAATAAACCACCTTGCCAGGAGAGGAGTACGGCACATGAGAACACCTATTTTCCTCATTGTTCATGTGTAAAATGAGTGGAGGATGTCCCCAAGCAATGTAGGTATGGGATTCCTGGATATGAAAATTTTGACAGCATTCACATCTATAAGTTGATCAGGATTTGGGAACAAAACCAACCCATAGATAAGGAGTGCCACAATCTCTTCAAAGACTTGTAGATCAAGAGAATTCGAGCATTCTCGTGCCTTCTCAAACAGAAACTTTGCCAAGAATCCTTTGATACCACTTTTGGTTTCCCAGTGCCCCTTGATGTCGGATGGTTGTAAGCATAATGCTTGAGCAACATCTTCAAGTTTTGGTTCCTTTTCCGTACCATTGTAGGGTAGTTGACTAAGAATAGGAATTCTCAGGAGTTGAGAAAATTCCTCCAAAGTAGGCACCAATTGATAATCAGGGAATGTGAAACAGTGGTGTAGGGGGTCAAAGAACTGGAAGAGAACTTTTATCATGTCTTCTTCAATGTTGGTGTTGACCAAGCTGAGGAGTCTACCATGTCTTTCACTGAAGAGAGAGTTCTCGGGAATCCTGGATGTAAGCTCCTTGAGTTGAGGAGGGATCCTTACAAGGTTGACTTGAATTGTTTTCCTATGGAGAGACTCCATGTCCTGCAAAACAAGAACAAAGATGAATATGTAAACCCTTGAAATGGTTAGCAGATGCATATGATGCTTTATGATGTATGCAAAAACACATGTACAAGCAAGTCACACAAAAACCCTAGTTTCAGGCTTGCAGGAGGTTTCATAGGTAAGTACCCTCTTGAGTTCAGTTGGCTCAAAACCTGTCCTATAAATAGTAACCGGGTTCTAAGGAGCTCAATATCATTGGATTGTTTTCTATGTTCATCGTTTCGGTTTAGCCACTTAACTGGCGACCAAAATATTCCAAGAAAACAATCCTCAATGAGTGTAGTATCGAGTATCTACCAACTTCGGACTGCACCAAAGTCGATCATCTCACTACCCCTAAAAAAGGCCAAGATGGTCAAGTAAGGTTCTAGGTCATTAGTGCTTAGTGACATCACTCAGCGGCCCCGTATTCTCTTTGATTGACTCAAAGGCTACCGGTACTCACAAATATGTCACACTAATATAGCTATTGCTTCAACCGTGTCGGTATACCCCGCACAGTTTCCACAACGTATTACTATCTATGAATGTTTCCCAAATCCGGGTGGAGGATTTATAGAACTCTGATACAAGCCCACAATTAAAAGCATACAAAGCAATACAATTGAAAACACAAGTGATTTAATCCTAAGGTACACCTCACTTATAATATCTCCCCAGCAGAGTCGCCAGTTCTGTGATCGGTGGGAATGAGAACTGACTGTTTTTGAATGCTGGTTCGCGTTTGCGTTTGTTTTTGCAAAGTGTCGCGGTAATCAAGAGTCGCCACCGTCTTTTATTTTATCCAACAAGGAAAGGACAAAAGCACAGAAAAATTCCTTTTCGAGATATTTCTCGGGTTCGGGAGGTAGATTATAGAAAGGGAAGATGTTAGCACCCTTTCTATCTGTGGTTATCCACTGGCTCTTAGGTACTTGCTCACTATGTTTTCAAAAGTTTGCTTTTCTTTGTGTTTGTGGGTTTTGAAAAGAGTTTTTGTTTGAAACTTTGATTTAACTCTTGCTTCTGTCCTCAAGAGTGTAATGAAGTGTTTTGAAAACTTTGTTCGAAAAGTGTAAGTGTGAAAAGTTTTATTTTGTTTTTAAACTGAGCAAGTACATAAGAACCTCTACCTACTCAAAAAGGAATTAAACTATGCAAATGTCCTTTAGACAGTGCTATCCCACTATTGAGGAGTAGGGAGCACCGTTGTTGGAGTTTTCGGGTCAATTCGGTTTAAGGGACGTGTGGTCACTAAAGCAACGTTAGGACGCCTTAGCGGTAATCCTAATGTCTTAGATCATTTTTATCGAGGCAACCATTTCGAGGCAACTTTGATCTTTGGACAGAAGGACGGCCTCTAAAACATCCTATACTTAATGACCACGTTGAGGCAACCAAGTGAGGTGTACCCTAAGAGTGGCATGTGCAAGTGTGTCAATTTTTAATTTATATCATCTTTGTATTTTTAGGTGTTCTACCATTTGTTTTTAGATCTTGTCATACAATCCTAGTTAGCATACATCTAAGCAGTTAATATATATATAGGAATTTAAAGTGCGGAAATTGTAAATCCTACGCTATTACAAGGCTTCGGGGAGGGGGATTATTTACATGTCCAAAATTGGGGGAATAATAAGCAGTTACAATAAAATAAATGCGCGTGAATCTTAAAAATCCTAAGCATATGATCTTTTTGTTGTTTTATTTTATTTTTGGGAAAATGCTAAATGTTCAATTAAGTCAAATTTAATTAATTAAAAAAATGATTAAAATTAACTCTAAAACATACCTAATATTTTTTGCATTTTTTTTTGTTTATGGAAAGGATTGAATTTAAATAAATCATAAGTCTACTGATTTTAAAATTGAAGAAAATAAGTTAAAATAATTAACTAAATTAAATCCTAATTTTAAGTTATTTATTTTGATGATTTTTATGTTGATTAAAAAAAACAAACTAAAAGAAATAAACAAAAACAAAGTAAACAAAGTACATAGGCAACAAAACAAGAAAAAAATATAATTCTGGAGGTCTGGGTCGAAAGAGGTGCAGGCTATCTTTCGACCCAGTGAAGAGTCTTGATCGAAGGTGCATGAGGGGCTGCACTCTGAGGGTATTCGATCTGGACATGTCATCCTTCGATCTGGAAATCCTGGGTCCAGTTCGAAGCTAAGCTGCTGAGCTTCGAAACTCTGAACAGGATCCTGAGAATATCCTTCTTGCAAAAACGAAACACATGTTAAAGGTCCAGGGGGATTTTACCCCCCTGGTTCGAATCTCCCCCTTTATTCGCACATGCTGAATCTGGGTCTGGGTTTGTTTTATCCTGGGATTCGAAGGAGAAACTCAGATTGTGCCCAAGCAATGGCACAATCTCATCTCTGCACTGTAGCTTATATGTAGCACATTAAATCATTCACAAACAACAGTAATAATATGAATATGCAATCAAAATGAATTTAAAAATGAGTTTGAGATTAGATTTTTTTTTACCAAACAGAGGTGCTTCGATCTGTAGTTCTGAGGGTGGAGGTGTTCGTTGGGTGGCAGCTTTGGCTTGTGCAAGGATTGGGTATGGCTTCCTGGAAGTGCTGATGACTTTTGGCAGCGTATCTCCAAGTTCTCTATTTTTCTGTATATTTTTCTCTCTTTTTGCAGCACTTGTGATCTCTTTATATAGAGGGGGTGGAGGGGACAGGAAGACAATGGTTTAAATGACCTTGATTATGTGTTTGACAGCCATGAATGAGAATTTGTAACGTTAATTATGTGTTTGAAAGCCATGAATGAGAGTTTGTAACGTTGGCTAAACACATGGGATCCTGTCCCTTTTTGAATTTTAAATGACATGTAACTGGCCTTCGAATGCTCCCTTTCGAATGGGCTAATGGCCTCCTTCGAATGCTCTCTTTCAAATGGACTTATGGCCTCCTTCGAATGCTTTCCAAAGCTTCTTCGAATGGACCCTTTGAATGCTTCTTCGAATGGACCTTTTTGGAATTCCAATCAAAGGACACTGTTATAATGCCAATCGAAGTACTTGTCCATAATGTCAATCGAAAGGCTCCTTCAGAATACCAATCGAAGTGTCTTTCAGAATGCCAATCGAAAGCCTTGACATAATGCTAATCGAAATGCTTGTCCATAATGCCAATCGAAGAGCTTGACAGAATGCCAATCGAAAGGCTCCTTCAGAACACCAATCGAAGGGTCTTTCAGAATGCCAATCGAAATGTGCTTAAAGCACCACTAAAAAATTTTCCTTTTCTTTAGGCAAGAGTTTGTGATCAACCATGCAGAGGGGAGACTTTGGGAAACATGAGAGGGCAAATTTTGGGGTACAACAGATAGAAAAACAGAAGAAAGGGGATTTGAATTGGGATTTTCAAAAAATAAAAACAGTATGACACGTTTGGTTATCCTGGTTCGTTTGAACTCAAACTACACTAGTCCACCCGCCAAGGTGATTTCGCCTCTCTCAATCGAGGTCTTAATCCACTAATCAAAAACTTTGATTACAACTCACAAAGACTACTGTCAATGTCTTCTTGAGACTAAACCACAACTTGGTTTCTCAAAGAATTATAACTTTTCTAACAAAAATAATGTGTTTAACAAATGATTCTAAAAAGCTATATCACACATGTGATGTTTACACAAGATTAAAGCATAGTGATAATTCAAGAGATAAAGAGAGAACTTGATTACTCTTGTTTGATATGCGCGTGTGAGTTCTATCTTGATCTATCTTCATGGTCTCTTTATATAGAGGAAGTGATTTGAACCGTTGGAGACATAAGAAACTATCTTTAGAAGGTTGAGTATATGCTAAGTTAATGTTCTTTTTAAAAATGCAGATGTTGTTCTCAATCATAATTATTCAGTCGTTACTTTCTTAATCCTGTATTGATTGTCATTAATGTGATGTTGGATCTTCAGTATTTTCATAGTTTCTTGAGCTTGACTGCATGTAATCAGAACTTTGAATGCGACAGACACATTGAAGCTTATTTGTTCTTCAGAATTTCACTTATAAGAATATAGCTTGAGCCTAGGTGCTGAGTCTTAGAACTTCAGAATAGATGAGTGCATTGATACTTCCTTTGTTCTTCTAGAACTTATTTATATATGCGAAGCTATTTAGATCTATTTGAGACATGAGAAGATGTTTTTGGAAGGTTGATAAAATGTTGTTAATGCACTTTCCAAAAATACAGATCTTGTCTGGTACCAACCGTTACTCCTTGATTTGTAATGAATGAAATGTAACATATCCAAATTTTTCTTCTTTGAAATCTTATCAGAATAAGAATAATAACACTGAGACTTTAGATTATTACAATATTGCTTCATCGGATTTTAGCTCGCAGCTTTGGTGCTTCAAAAGTTATAACATCATAACTTTTTCTATCGAGTGTGATACTTTAATTTAGTTTGTCCAAATATTCATATCAGATCTTCTCTGCAAATTTAAATAATTTAGAGAGAGCATAATTGTTCTTTATATATATAATGTATTTGTTATCATTAAAACTATTACTAAGATGTAGAATCAAACTATGTTCTAACAGTTGTTTTTGTGAAGTTCTGGTTGTGAGAGAAAGCAAAGAGAAATAAGAGATCTGGTTGTGAGAGAAAGCAAAGAGGAATAAGAGATATGGCTCTGAGAGAAAGCAAGGAGGAATAAGAGTGTAGTGGCTAGGGTTTTCTGATTCACCTCACTTGTGTTAGGTTAATATAGTATAAAGGGTGGGCTTCAGAAACAACCTAGTTCAAGCCAAATAAAATTATAAGAATAACATTACATATGGTCGGGTTCGATTATTTTTGGATTCAATTTAACCATCTGACTTGAACCGGTACTATCCACTGCAAATCGTAAGTCCAACCCATTTTATCTGAAGACCCGACTTTAATCCAATTGAAAGGCTTTAGATAGTATGGGTCAGTCGATTATTAGCGGATGATGGATTTTTGTCCACCCCTAGACTCTAACATGCAATAGAAGACGACTATAAAAAAAGTGAAAACCCGCAAAAGTAATAAGCAGACCTTCTTTATCTATTTTCCATTTATTTTAATACTATTTATTTGATCTTATCGGTCGATCAAAACTTACAAGTGGGATAAAAGATGATATATGGTTTATTGGAAAGTTGTGGAGGAAAAAATGGGGGTTGTACCTGCAAGGCACTCCGACGATCAAATAAGTGTGGGATCAAAGAGATACAAGCAAAATATTAGGGTTTAAGGTTTGAATATTGGATACATGGCCCTCACATGTGTGAGGGTTTATATAATGCCCCCGGCGCTTGGCCATTGGTCCCTATTTTTGGGCCTAGATATGCGGATCCGCAAAAATAGGTAACTGCCAGGACTCGATCAAAACGGACAGGTGTGCTCGTAATTAGCCGTTGGTTCCGGGGAGGAGGAAGATTAAAGATAGATGTTCGTTTTGGATGTTTCCTGGTCATTTACTCGACTCATGCCGGGCCGACTGGGGGATACGGGTCGTATGGGTCAAGCGTGCGTATCGGGCATCGCTGGTCGTGCTTATTGGAGTGTGGTCGACCAGGATGATAAGCCCTTGTTATTGGGTTGTGCAAAGGGAGGGACTAGATTGGGCCAATGCTTGTCATTGGGCCAATCCAGAACAGGAGCCCCCCATGTAACACCCCAATTCTACCCCAAGCAATTATATAAATAAATCAGAGTTATAAAAATCATTCATGCAAACGAATCGAGACGTCACAAATTCTTCTAACAAATTCATTGCATTCATCGTGGATATATAACACTTTCAATAACATCGGATGAACCACCATCATAACATCTTCAATTAAATAATTCAACAACTACGCATCGGAATTCTCAATAACATCTTTAAACAACAAAACAACAACTTCGAAACATCACATATTTAATAATAATCAATTTAAAGTTCAACAACTGAAAATCAACAATCAAAAATCAGAAAGCATTCATCCCCCCGAGTGTTACATATCAGAGCAATGACACCGACTCGAACTATTGAAGGAATACAGCCTTAACTCTCGATTACCTGCACGTTACCAACATAAGGGCAACATTCAAACAGAAGGGGTGAGATATCTAACAATATAATAAAGCGCATGATAATTAATATATTAAATTAGATCAATAACATCACCACTTCTCATCTCATAATCAACAATAATTACAACGTATATACACATTCATCAACATCAAAATACACTTCTTTATGCAATCATATAATGCGACTCAATACTATGCAAATGCATGTGGTACCATTGGAGCAGAACTCCCATCTCAAAAATTTGCCAATTAATAGAGGCATCAACAAGGCATAGCCTTCATCTCAAAATTCGCCAATACAGGCCATCTCAACGAGCATAAGCTCCATCTCAAAAATGCAATGTATGCGACACAACCATGAATGTAATAACAACACCCAAGTTAACAACATCTCAAATCATCTCAATCAACATCTCAAAAGCATCTCAAAATAACAACATCTCAAATGCATCTCAACGTCTCGTCATCAACATCTCATATCATCAAAATAATTTATTAAACATCATTTATTTATTTATTATAAATCATCAAACATCATTTATTTATTATAAATCATCAAACATCATTTATTTATTATAAATCATCAATAGAACATCATGAATAAATTCTCACTAGCAACTCATTTGTACATTAATTCCACAGTAAATCAATACTGCTATTCTGTAACTCAAACGTCATCACCGTCACTATTCCTATTGTTATAGTTCAAACATCAGCTTCTAAGCATCTAACTTCCATATTCTTTACGAAAACAATGTAAAGGCCAGCACAACTTCTGACCAGAACAACTTCTGACCAACTCAACTTCTAACCAACATAATTTCTAATAACACAACTTCTAATAACACAACTTCTGACCAATACAACTTCTGACTAGCTCAACTTCTGACCAACACAACTTCTGGCCAACTCAACTTCTGACCCATACAACTTCTGGCCAACTCAACTTCTGACCAATATAACTTCTTGCCAACTCAACTTCTAACTAACTCAACTTCTGACTAAACCAACTTCTGACCAATACAACTTCTGACTAACCCAACTTCTGACTAAACCAACTTCTGACCAATACAACTTCTGACAATGCAACTTCTGGTCAGTACAACTTCTGACCAACTCAACTTCTGACCAACCTAACTTCTGATCAGTATAACTTTTGACCAACTCAACTTCTGACAATGCAACTTCTGATGACACAATATTCTGACAACATAACTTCTAACCAACACAGCTTCTATCATCAGAACGTCTACTTTCTATTAATTCAACGCAACTTCTAACCAACATAGCTTCTAACATCAGAACTTCTACTTTTTACCAATCCTACTATTTTAACTCTTAGCCTGACATCAACCTAACTAAGATCAGTACGACTAACTCTATCTCCAAATTAATTCATTATTCTAATACAACAACTTCTGATATCCTTCTGGCCTAATTCTGCATTTTCATCACTGCAATATTCTACGTTTTCTTCCCTGCATCTCACTATGGGATTCACGCTTAAAGCCCTAAAACTTAACATAATCATGATAATTCATCACCTATAATTACCTTATAATTCTACATCAATTAAACAACATCATGACATCAATATTCATCTAAAATTCATCAATTCTTCATCATACAACAATCATATATTCTCAATTCAAGAACAGGACAACAAACATCTCTAACCCCACATAGCAATCATCAATAAACCGAATTATAGAGTCAGAACCCCACCCTTACCTTGGATTGAAGGTCGCTCTACAATTTCCGTTTGAATTCTCGTTCTTGCCATTTTCCACTTTTTCCAAGAGTTTGCACGTTCTCCTCCAAATCCTTATTCTTCTACTGCTTCTTTCTTTCTATTCTATTCCAACAACAATAAAATAACCCTATTATTCTATTATTTCATATTGGGCTTAAAACTAATACACCCCCTTATTAATTCTATTCCTTCAAAACAAGCCCACACCAAATAATATTATAATTCTAATATTATTTCTCCACTTAATAAAATAAATCCAATTAATTATAACACATCTTCTCAAATATTCCAAAAATAATTTAATTAAATTACGGGCGTTACACCCTAAGTCGTTGCTCTTGGCCACATGACTGATGACTTAGAATCAGCCCACAAAACGGGGGCTCTCCTTGGTCAACTTCGTTTGAGGAGTATAAGTGATACTTGGCTTGTTCTCCTTGCGGGAAGAGGAACAATCAGTTGGAATTTGGAGAATTTTGTGTGCCACGTTTGCATCGAGCCACGCGTTTTCAAAGAGGCGTGATGATGGCTAGCCTAGGGCCTAAGGCGTAACGACGATTCCTATTGTACCCCAAAATTTTCCCTCTCATTTCTCAAAGTAACCTCTCACAAGATCTCCTTTGGTTCAAGACTGCACAAGGGTTGATCAGCTCAAGACACCTCCTTAAACACTGATGACTGAAATTAGGGTTTGAGTTTGCACAAGGACAAATGAACTTTTAATGCCTCATATGACTTTCATGGATCATTTTAGACTCTCAAGATTGCTCATGTCAAGTTTCAAGTCTTGGATCACATTTTTGCTCAGTCAATTGATTAGTTGACCTAAAATCAGCTGTATTGGGGAAAAAGTCAAATATGGTCAATTTATAGTCAAACTTCATAATTTTTTATCCATATCAACATAATGAACCTATATATGTCATTTGATCAAGTTTGGATCACAATTTCTCAATAAATTTGATCAGATCATCAAAAGGGCAAAATGATCAAAATTAGGGTTTTGACTAAGAAGGTGCAATTTCTGATTTTTGACCTAGAAAATGTTTGATTGGTTTAAGTTATGATCTCAAGGATTCAACTGAATCATTTTTTACCTAATGGCGAGGCTCAAACTTTTCTCAAGTTCAATTGATTGACAGATGAATTTTTAGTCAATTGATCAAAAGTCAACTGTACACGGAAAAGTCAAACTTTGACTTTTTGGTCAAAATCAAGTGTAAAAGATTACAATTCATCAAAAAAATTCAAAATATGAAACTTGTTCATCAAGAAATCAAAAAGTCAAGATTTCATTTTGAAAAGTCAAAATTTCTAAACTTAGAAATTTTTCTAAGTGTTGAAAACTTCATATTTTTTTCACAACTTTGAGCCAATTTTCCACTATGATGCATGATGATTCAAAGGAAACTTCCAAAATTAAAGTTGTAGATATCAATGAGATCTAAAACATTTTATAACACAACTTCTCCTAGAAATGCATGGATTTTAAGCTATGATTTTGTGAATACATGTTCATGAAACTTGGAAACTTAGTGAAATTTTGCCCTAGTTTAGGCAGGATTTTGACCTAACTTCATGACAATTTTTCACATAGCTCCAAGAGGAATTTTCAAAAATGTCCAAAATAGAGGTTTTAGAGGATGTTACAAGCTTTCCAAAATGTCCAAGAACTTATTGAGATCATGTTTGAGCAAAGAGAATCGAAGACAAGAAGTTGGACATTCATTCTTGAATTATAGGTCATTTCCATGATGAACAAGAATTCAAATCTCAATCCCATGCTGCATAATATTTGCTTTGAAGGCCTTAAACTTGTGTTTCACACCATAATTAATGGTTTACACAACTGGTTGAGACATTATCCAATTGATTCAAGCATTATCCAAACCAAATTGCCATTAATGGAAGAAAGTTCATACTTCCATTTTGGAAAAGTGGCTTTAATCACAAAGTCCACTCTCCTTGAGCTTTGTAGTTGTTCCTTCTGCACACACTAAGTCTATAAGCTCAGAAGAAGTATGTTTAAAGTTCTCAACCACCCTACCTTACCTTGAAACCATGTTTGTCCATGTTGCTTCAAAAACAAGTCAAAATCCACAAGCATGTGATTTTGTACTTCTGACTTCTACAAGTCTCCAAACCTTTTCCTATATGTTAAGACACTATTATGCAACTTAGGAGATAATTTTACAAGCTCCCAAACTCCCTTAAACTCCCCAAAACTAGAAATTGCCATACAAGCATAAAAACTTGTTATTTCTGATTTTGGAATCCAATCTCCAAACCCCCTCGTGCGTTTCTTGGCCAAACCATCCACAAAGCTTCTAATACATATATAGAAGCTATCCCAACCCATGTTTTCAAACTGTAACACCATCTTCACCAACCTCTATTTTCAAAAATAGGGCATTGCATCTTGACTTCTCCATACCATTCCAGCCATTCATAGCTTAAGCTAAGCATTGCATTAGCTTCCTGGAGACTTGAGGAAGCTAACCTGATCATCACAACTCCTTGAAAGTTGCTCAAACTCCCTATACGATTTCCAGTTTTGAGGTAAGTTTTCTCAACTTTTAACTCCTCATACCAGCATCATTAATGGTTAATTTGTGAATAAAAAATGTAGATATCATTGCCCTGAAGCTAACCATGTTCATAGTTTTCATTTATATTGCTTGAGATTAGAGGATTTTAAGTTTGAATCTTTGAAAAAAATTAGGTCAGAATTTGGTACCATTTAAAATTCATGTTCATCTTTGAGTGTTAGCTTAAGTTATATGCATGGTTGGATTCATGATGAAATTTCGAGCAACTTTCATGTTTGTACTTTTGAAAATGGTTGAGAAATGAGAGAGATAGCAATTTCAAAAAATCATGTTGAATGGTCTGGCGCGAGGTTGAAGATGATACATGCCTAAGAATGTGTTTCAAATATATATTTAAGGTTTTGTATTAATAAACAGATGTATAGCCACCCAAGTGGTAAGAGCGCGCGCCTGTGACTATAGGGACCTGGGTTCGAGCCCCAGTGGTACCCTTTTTTTCTTCACTTTTTCTTATTTCAGGTTCAATACAAGCCAGCGTGTGTACCATGTGCCTTTCTCCATCACCATCAGATCAACCAAGCCATTAAATCCAACACCTCACATGCATGTCCCCATGATGCACCCTTCAAAGCTTCCCATACTGGATCACCAGAGGGCGCTGGATTTGTTTTGGGCCTGGAGCATTTTTTTGGCTTCTCGCTCCCCTGTTTGCTTTTAGACACAAACCATTTATTTTGTTTTCTGACTTGAACAAAAATACTTTTGGGCCTAGCGCCCCTTTTACTACTGTTAACCACCGTTTCTATTTTTTAACCCCCGTGACTTTAATTGTTATATTTTATTTTATTTTATTTTATTCTTCTATTATTATTATTATTATTATTATTATCATTTTATTAAATAAAAAATACCAAAAATATTTTATATTTATTATTTTGATATTTAGGATATTTTCCATTTAAATTCTTTTAGATAAAAAGACCAAAAAAACATTTTTTTTCTAACAAATTAATTTCTTTCCTTAATTAATTAATATTTAGATAATTAGGTTTAATTATTATACTATCCTTTTGTAAATTAAAATTAATTTAGAACTTAAGTTTATTTTAATTAATTAATTTTCATATTATTTTTAATTTATAACCTTTTCACAAAAAACCCTAAAAAACATTTTTAACTTAATTTCTTTTCTTAATTAGTGTAAGATTAATTTTGTTAATTATTAATTAATTGTTTTCTTAATTAGGTTTAGATTAAAACTCTTTCATAAAAATCCAAACAAAAATCATTTCTTTTTCCATTTGCATTTGTACATTATTTTATTCAATTATTGTACATTTATTCAATATGGTTGTAATAGTTAATTAGATTTAATTTTCTTACAAAATCCCCATTTGTAAATTTGTACACCCCTCCCCCAATGATGTAATAGCTTAGTATATTTATTTTTCGTAATTTATCGCTTTATATAAATGTTAGTAATTAGGGTTTGTATGGAAAGACTAAAATCAACAAGTTAGCAAACCTTAATTCAAGACAAAACACGCATGTAAATAAACACACTTGCACACTTGCACCCTTAGGGTAAATCCACTTTGTTGCCTTACAAAAATGGTCATGTTATGCATGTGGGATATCTTAGCAAAAGCAATAAAAAAATACAAGATCATAGTCCCTCGATGACGCTATCAATGTTGCCTTTTCAAAATGATCTTAGTCCCTCAAAGAGAATTTCTAAGATATTTCACAATATTGCTATCATGGCTATACGATGACCCACGCCCATCCCTTTACATCTAAAGATAAGGCTTCTTACCAAATCAATGGTAAGATAGCAATATCAAAGGAAAGGAATAAATGAACTAAGACTTTTGAGTAGGTAGATTGTTCCTAGTTGCTTGCTCAATTTCAAATCAAATATCCTTGCTTATTTTCAAAACAAACACCAACACTTTCAAAAACACTTCCAAAACATTTTCCAAACTTGAAACATTTTCAAAAGATCAATAATTTGTATATGTTCTTACGAACGAGAACTATTACAAAGTTTTCCTAAACGGTGGCGCCTTTTCAAAATACTTTCAAAAAATCACACAAAGCACATTTTCAAACAAAAGCAAGTGATCTAGCAAGCAACTAAGAGCCCATAGGTAACTATGAATGAAAATGGTTCTAACACTTTCCATTTTCATAATCTACCCCCCGAACTCAAGAAACAATCTCAAAGGTCTTTCCTGTTCTTTTTAGCATTTCCTTTTGGATAAAAGAAAAGTCAATGGCGACTCTTGCTAACCGCAACATTTGTGATAAAACACAAAATACCCAAGTCAGTTCTCCCATCGTATCACAATGCCCTTTAGGGTTCCCTAGGCACGTGCTCACCCATGAGCTAGCTAGTTTAGTCTATAAAAGAAGGGGAAGGAGCTTCATTTTCACTTTTCATTTGCTCTTCTTCTGCTCGTTCACACCATTTTCTGCTCGACTTCATCGATCTCCTACTCCACTTCATCAATCTCCAAAGTTTTTGCTTGCTCTGCCGCTTGTCGTTTCCTGTTCTGCCGTTTTTCTTCTTTGATCTGGTAAGTTTCTCGATTCTCCTTGCTTTTATGGATTTAACTCCTGTCATATATTAGCTTTCGAAGTTTTTCTCCTAGAAATGCACGTGGTTATGGTTTAGGGTAACTTATCGTTAAGGAATCCTGGCGGAGTGTTGGTTGGTGATAGTGGTTTTTCCAGGTGAGATTGTCGGTTATGTCGCCTGCTCTCCCTGAGAAGTTTTGGAATCACGGTGGTTTCTGGTGAGTGTAGATGGTTTTTCTGGAGAATTCAGGCCATTTTGTCGTTCTCCTCCCATTTTCTGGGTGAGCCCAGTTTGTTTAGTCGGAGAGGGAGATGACTGTATAGTTGTTAAGTGATGGCTCTGGTCAAGGACAGAGTCCTTGTTCCTTAGTTCCCTTTCACTTGATTAGTGGTGAAAGGGTGGATTTGACTTTGATGTCGAACTCACTTTTATCCTCTACTTTTTAAGTACAATGACCACTAATGCTGATGACGAGTTTCTGAATGAGCCTAGTGATTCTGCTCGGAGTTCCACCGAGAGCACTTCCAGTAAGGTGAGTACCTCAAAAGCGTATGATTCCGCACTGGGCGCGTCCGATCCAGGATTTCCTGGGCAACAAACCGCTGAGAGGGATGTGGAGATGGCTCCTGCTGACCGAGCTGGTCCTAGTGTGCCCGTGGTCGAAGAGGATCCATAAGCTTGGGTCGCACCAGACTCGTGGAAGTATGCTTCTCATTTCATCGAGTATCCTGATGATATATTTACGTTGGTGGACCTAGAGATGGAGCGTGAGGGTGTTAAGGAGTGATGGGCAATATACATCCCTGGGAAGAAAAGCCGGATTTGCTCGAAGTTTGAAGCTCGATAATTTCCCATGTATGATATTCTGTTTAGAGAGACGATGATATTCCATTCAGGGAGACGGGTTTTCGACTTCCTTTCTTGGATTTTAAGGTGGCGGTCTTTAGGCATCTCCGACTCGCTCTGTCCCAGCTACATCCAAATTCAATCGCCTTCATGTTGGCTTTCGAGATCATGTGTGACTATCTGGTATCAGGGCCTTTGTCCCTCTATTCTTCTACTATTTTCATCTTCAAAGGCAAACGTTTGGTGCTCAGTTCGGGTGGGTTTCTTTAAAGTAGGCGAACGAAAAATTGTTCAAGACGTATTTGGAGTATGTCTGTTTCTTCAAGGATAAGTACGTGCTCATTCTACCCGTCTCGGAGAGGGCGCTGTTAAATGTCTTCAAGATTGCTACAGCGTATAACGAGGACGGGGCCCCTGTCCTGAATGATGAGGGGAAGCACATGAATAAACTGGTTCTCAAGTTCCATTTCCACTGGACCAGGAGGCACTATGATAATGGGACAGAGGTTTATATCTGGAAGAAGGGCCAGCTTGGTCCCGAGGATCAGGCTAGTTTTGACTGCCTCTCTGAATTTGTTGTGGGGATTCCTATTGCCCAGCGTATGGGAAGCGGAGGTAAACTGGTCTTCGACAAGGAAGGGAAGGCAGTTTACGACTTTAGTCTGATAGGTGTCAAGGAGCTCCTCGAGAGAGAGGATCCCATAGTGTATCTGGGTAGTTACTTCATAATATGATTAAACTTGTGCGCATGACATATTATTTATGTTTGCTGATCATAATTTGATGTTTCCTTGCAGATAAGATGAATCCCGCTCAGGAGCGTTTGGCCAGGACGGATGCCTCGAACTTGAAGAAGGCGAAAAAGAGTGCTAAGTCCTCTCCGCCTGACATGGGGATGACTCATGTGTCGGGCTCGGGTACTTCATCAACGAGGCCAGCAGCTGGGGCTCTCTCTCCCCTATAGATTTCCTCGAGGCTCAAAAGGAAACACAATGAGGGAATCATTGATCTTACAGGGGGAAAAGAGAAGGGGAGATACAATTTGCCTCCTTGTTGGCATAACATGGCCTTCTTTGAGGGTTCTTCCTTGTATCTTCTTCAGGACGAGTCTCTTTTGCTCGAGGAGTTGGATCAGTTGGTTAAGCGGGTCACATTGGCGTAAGATGCATGGGCTGTTATGAGGGTCCTAAAGATGGTCGTCGCGTACACTGAGGGAGGCTCCTCTCAAGAAGTTGAGATGAGAAAATTGCGGGCTTTGGTCGATACTGAGAAGGAGCATGTTGACGCAGTGGTCGCTCAGAAATTGGCATAGGAGATCCTGGATAAATTGACCAAGGAGCATAAGGCACTGTTGCTCGAGAAGAAAGCTTCAGATGAACAGGTGGTGTCCTTGACGGCCGAAGCTGCTCCAGCCTAGGATAATGCGGAAGAAGCTCGAGGCTTTAAGACTCGTGCGGAACTAGTTGCTTTCCTTCAACTTGCGATGGATGATGCCTTGGCCGCTGCTGAGGGGAGCTTTGACAACGCAGTGAAGAATCTTCGGATCTTGAATCCTGAGGTTGAGCTTAATACTACTGGGATAGGACTCCAATACTACATGGCCACCAGGAAGATTGTGATCCCCAAATACCTCAAAGGTGTTAGGGATGTATCGGTCGAAGATCCATCTCATCTAGAGCTTGTTACTAAGGAGGAGCCCCATCCCGATACTTGACTGCCTTTCTCTTTATTCTGTTTCGGCCTGTGTGTCGTTTTAATGTAATTTTGTTTTGTGGGCTTCAACTGTTTTGATGTAATTTCCAAACAATCGTGGTCCTAGGGGCCACAAGCTTGTCTTTTTGAATGGGGGCCTCATGCCATCTTTTTGTAATATCCTGCACAATTGCGACCTTGGTGGTCGTCTTCTAATTTTCCGACCATGGTGGTCATTTCGTTTTAATCTATATTGCTTAAGTGTTTATGACTTTATATGATTTTGTTGATTATGAAAAACATTTATGTGTCTTTATATCCTCGTTTTTTTGAGACACTTTATATTGATCAAGAGTTTGTGGTGTTTTGCTCATTGGTTTCTGAGTTTGCCAGTATAGAGAAACTGAACAAACGATCAGGATGATTACCGAGCATGGACCAGAACTCAGGTCTCTTCTCGAGGACCTGAGCTCAGTGGCATGAACTTCCCATCGCGAGTTGGGTGTTATGCCATCGTGGTACGACAACAATGGAGCTCGTTTGATTTATCCATGTCGGCCTAAGAATCTGCTCGTCAAAAGAGGGGAATCTTGCCACTTTGTTTAATTTCAAGTGCCATGCTTGTACCTAGGCATGCATGTGTGGTCGGGAAAAGATGTGTTTGTCTTGTCAACGAAACACGCCGATTGTTCAATGTCCTAATTGTAATATTGCCTTAGTTTTTTGGTGTTCCAAGGTCGAGCAAGTTGTTCCCCCTGTAGGTTTTCCAGGTAGTAGACCTCGTTCCCCGTTTTTGCATGAATGCAGTAAGGGCCTTCTCAGTTTGCGGCCAGCTTGCCTTTGTGAGATTCTTTGTGATTCTCTTTAGGACTAAGCTGCCGACTTTGAATTCACACCGTATGACTTTGGCGTCGTATCTTATGGCAATTTTTTGCTTGGGAGAGGATTCTCATAAGGACTCTCTCGTTTGGATCTCCTTGACAAGGTCGAGCTCTTATCTTAATTTAACTTCATTCATCTCCTCATTGAGAGGGGTCTCGTTTCGTCTAGAGGGCTCTCTGATTTCTACAGGGATGACGACCTCGGTTCCATATCCTAGTCGAAAGGGGGTCTCTCTGATTGATGAGTGAGATGTTGTTCGATAGGCCCAGAGCATTCTGTAGAGCTCCTCGACCCATCACTTCTTAGTTTTGTCTAGTCTTCGCCTGAGACCTTATAGGATCACTCTGTTCTCAGACTCGGATTTCCCGTTTGTCTATGGGTGTTCGACGGAGGTGAAGTGTTGGATGGTCCCCAACATGGCAACAACTTCTTGAAAGTTTTTGTTCGTGAATTGTGTCCCGTTGTTGGTGACTATTACTTGTGGAATGCCGAATCGAGCCAGGATGTTTCTTTTATAGAAACATATGACGTTTTTGGTGGTGATTTTGGCTAATGCTTCTGCCTCTATCCATTTGGTGAAGTAGTCGACGACTACTATCAAATATTTTTTTGGGTTCATTCCTACCACGAATGGCCCGAGGAGGTCCAAACCCCACCAGGCAAAAGGCCAGGGGGAAGAGATAGATTTAAGCTTGTTAGGTGGCGCTAGGTTCATTTCCCTGTGGCGCTGGCATTTGTCGCACTTTTTTACGTGCTCTTTGGTGTCATGTTGTATAGTGGGCCAGTAATATCATGCTCGTAATGCTTTTCTGGCAGGGGACCTTCCGCCCATATGTTGGCCATTAATCCCCTCATAGATTTCACGCAAGATGTGAGTTTCATCTTTTTGGTCGATGCATTTGAGGAGGGGAATGGAAAATCCTCTCCTGTATAATTTTCCTTTGACTAGGACGTAGGAGCAGGCTCTTTGTCTGATCACGGCCGCCTACTTCTGATCGGTTGGTAGCTCCTATTTCGTGAGGTAGTTGTATACTAAGGTCATCCATCAATTGTTGTCTACTATGGCGCACACCTTCATAGTCGATGAGTGTTGTACCCCAAAATTTTCCCTCCCATTTCATCAACATTTTCTCATCACAAGACTCTTGGAACTGAAGATCAAGCTAGGGTTTGCTCTGCTCAAGACACTCCCTTGCACTGTTGACCTAAATTAGGGTTTGAGTTTGCACAAGGATGTTTTGACCCACAATGCCCAAATTGACTTTCATACTTCATATTGTACTCACAAGTTTGTCCACACCAAGTTTCAAGCCTTGATTTAAATTTCTGCCCAGTCAATTGGACAGTTGACCTAGAAATCAACTGTATTGGGGAAAAAGTCAACTGTGGCCAATTGACAGTCGAACCTCATGATTTTTGACCCACATTAACATAATGAACTCATATATGTCATTTGATCAAGTTTGGATCACAATTCCACAAGAAATTTGATCAGATCACCAAAAGGGCAAAATGGTCATTTTTAAGGTTTTGACTGTACAAAGGCAATTTTTGACTGTTTGACCTAACCAATGGCCAATCAAGCTCAACCATGGACACAAGGACTCAATGCCATTGTCTTGACCCATTCAACAAGTTCAAAAGATCTCAAATGCATTGGATTGATAGATGAATTTTTCAGTCAACTGATCAAAATTTGACTGCACACTAAAAAGTCAAACTTTGACTTTTTGGTCAAAATCAAGTGCCAAGAGTTATTTTTCATCAAGACATGTCAAATTATGAAACTTGTTCATCAAGAAACCCAAAAATGCAAATTAGGGTTTAAAATGGAAAAATTTCATAACTTAGAAAATTTCTAAGTTATGAAATTTTCTTATTTTTTCCTAACTTTGTCCCATTTTTTCACCAAGATGAAAATGGATTCAAACAAAACTTGCAACATGAAAGTTGTAGTCCATCAAAAAGTCTACAACTTTGATTCATAAAGTTTTCTCAAAATAAGCTTGTATCTCATGTTATGAGTTTTGGAACAAGGGTGCCTAAAACTTTTAACTTAGAGAAAATTTGCCCTAATCTAGGCAGGATTTTGACCCATCTTCTTGGCCATTTTTTACATAGTTAAACTTGGAGTTTCAAGTTTCACTTCAAATATGGATTATATTACATATTCCAAGTTTTCCAAATTGTCCAATAACTCCTCAAACACCCTTGTGGTTAGAGAGAATCGAATGCTTGAAGTTGGCAAAAACTCACTTTTGTCCATGACCAATACATGTTCATACAAACTTGCATTTTCAAATCAGCATGCCTTACACTAGTTTGCAGGCCTCTAAACCACTTCACACTCCATAATTTAATGCCAATCCATCAGTCTAAGCCTTTGTTTTGTTCATTTGGACATTATACACAAGATTAAGCCTTAAGTAGAAAAAGGCAAATTTCCATTTTTGCTTAAGTTTGCTTTATGTCAAACCAACAATCCTTGAGCATTGGTCCAAGATCTCTTACAGCAAAGAAAATCCATAAATCAGAGGGGCCAAGAGCAATGTATGCAAGCATATTTGACAGCCTATATAAGCCTGTAACTTCACTTCCACATTGGAACTTCAAGTAGAAGAAATTTGCAAAACAGAAGCCATCTCTCATATCTGTTAAGACAAGCTTAGACAAACCTTGTATACAAGTTCCATACCTCCCAACAAGCCTGAAACACGACCCTTTCATCACTCAAACCTCCTCATAGTCAAAATCACTATTTTTCTGCAAAACAGGGCAAGCTCTGCATTTTGCAAGCCATAACCAAATTCCATCGTGCGTTTTGTCCAAAGATAGTTCAAACACCTTCCAATCAACTCACCTGAACTATCCCAGGCCCCCATTGCAAGCTGTAACACCTCCAACACACTTTTCCATTTTCATTTCAAAGCTCTGCAGGTTAAGTTCTACAGCACGATTCAAGCTGTTTCAAGACAAGCCAAGCATTGGAAAAGCTTCCTTGGACCTCAGGCAAGCTCAAAAGAAGCTCAAACACCATTGAAGGTTGCTACATCATCCAGCTCGAAGTCAACTGAAACAGGTATTTCATGGACTTCTATCTCTCTATTTAGGAATATTTAGACTTAGGTTTGTGAATGAAATATGTTGTACTCATAGCCCTGAAGCCATACATATGCTTAGTTTCCATTTACATTAATCGTGCTAAGAGAATTTCACTCATGAACTTTCTGAAAAAACTAGGTTAGAAATTAGGGCCAGAGAAATTCTCTCTGGTCTTTGAGAGTTAATCCAAGTTTTTTATATGGTTAGATTCGTTATTTGATGCTCTACAAGTTTCATGTTTTGAGTTTTGTCAAAAGATCAAAGAATCAGGAGATATAGGTTGATGTAGCTAGCGCGCGTTTTTTCAAGTTTCTGTTGGGAAGAGGAAGAAGATGAAGTAGATGGGTTGGGCCTGGCTACTTCCTACTTTTGGCACCCCTCCCTCCCCACTTTCAGTTTCACACCCCCTGGCCCATTTTCTTGTATTTCGATATTTTTGCATTTTTATTTTCTTTTCTGACTTTGATATTTTATTTTCAAACATAAAAAATGATCCAAAAATATTTTTATAATTTTTTGCATTTATTTGGTATTTATTTTATTTATTTCCACCATAAAAATGTTTAAATACTTTATGTTATTTTGTTTAAACCTAAAAATAATGTGAAAAAAATGTTTTTTTTTATTTTTTATTTTTATACACATTTGAAAATATTTTCTTGAAATATATACATTTTTGTAAATAATTTATTTTAATTTTTTGCACACTTAATATATATATATATATATATATATATACACTTATATATTTTATCTTACTAAATAATTAGGTCAAAAATACAAAAATATTACATTTTCATTTTATTATTATTTTGGACCAAAAATATCATTTTTATAATATACTTTTTTTTTTGTATAAATTAGTATATTGTTGCATATAATTGATAAATAATATTATTTATTAAGAATTAGGGTTTTTTGCCCTAAATAGGAAAATAATTAAAATTGATCCCCTTTTTTATTTATTTACATTTCACATTGAAAAAATACTTTTTACATACATGAAAATCTTTTTTTTTTGTATAATACATTTTATTTGATATTTGTTTAATTGTATTTATTTAAATATTAAATATTGCATATACATTCGATTTGGTTGTAATAACTTAGAATTTAATTTCTTGTCAAATACCCCCAATTCAAATTTGTACCCCCTCC
Organism: Vicia faba; assembly: GCA_948472305.1. Lineage (NCBI taxonomy): Eukaryota > Viridiplantae > Streptophyta > Magnoliopsida > Fabales > Fabaceae > Vicia > Vicia faba. Next base: position 1,048,983,936 of record OX451739.1, read on the forward strand.
CTATATCATGTTGTAATAGTGTAGCATTTAAATTCTCGCACATTTAAAAGCTTTCAATTATGCCATGCTTAGACCTAGGGTTTGTATGCAAATAAAATCAACAATTACTTTGACCTAATCTAAGATAAATATGCATGAAAAACAAATACAATGCACACTTGCACCCCTAGGGTTACAATCCACTTGTTGCCTTCAAAAATGGGCCATGGTTGCATGTCAAGTACTTTGGCAAAACAAAAACAAAACAAAAGATCATAGTCCCTCGATGACGCTATCTGAGTTGCCTAAACAAAATGATCAAGTCCCTTAAAGAAAATTGCCAAAAATACTTGACACCATTGTTATCATGGTCTATACGATGACCCACGCCTGTCCCGGTTAACATCCTAACACAAGGTTGTTCATCAAATACAATGGTGAAACAACACTGTTAAAAGGGTTAAAAACATAAGAAAGATCTTTGGGTAAAATAGGGTAGATAGCTCCTAATTACTTGATCAAACTTGCAAAAAACATCCTTGCTATTTTTCAAAATACACTTCACCACACAATTTCAAAACCCTACTTTCAAACATTGGAAACTTTTCAAAAGATAAAAACACCTTTGTATACATTCAAACAAGAATCATTACAAAGGTTGCCACAACGATGGCCTCTTTTAAAAAAACATCTTTCAAAATCACACACAAAACACCATTTCAAACAATTGAAAAGCACCATTTCAAACAATTGGAAAACAAAGCAAGTGATCTAAGCAAGTAACTAAGAGCCCATGGATAACCATGGATAGAAAGGGTGTTAATACCTTCCCTTTCTATAATCTACTCCCCGAACCCAAGAAAACATCTCAAAGGTCTTTCCTGTGCTTTTTGACCTTTCCTTAGGATAAAATAAAAGTCGGTGGCGACTCTTGCTAAACCGAAACATTTTGCGAACACAAACGCAAAACCCAAGTCAGTTCTCCCACCGTATCACAACGAGGATCTGTGAATGCTTTTTCGAGGAAGAGTTTCTTGTATTACCAATTTGTTCCCTCATTTCTTCTTTGTGCTTGCCAGCTTTGACAAGATATCTTCCCGAGTGTTATGTTCACGAGGAATGTGTTGCACGTCTACAAACTTGAATTTCTTAGTTCTTTCTTGGACCAGAGCCCAATACTTGGCAAGATGGTCATTTTTGACCTGATACTCTCCTCGTACCTGGGATGCCACGATCTGTGAGTCTGTGAAGATTTTCACTTCCTTGTCCCCCAGGTCTTCGCCGAGGTGTAACCTTGCTAAAAATGCTTCATATTTGGCCTGGTTGTTTGAAGTCGGGAAGGATAATATGAAGGAGACTTTGATCATAATTCTCTCCTCGTTCTCTAAGATGAATCATGCGCCGCTACCCGACAATTTGGAGGCTCCATCGACGAAGATATCCCATACACGTGTCTCATTCAGGAGTACGAGTGAAGTCATTTTGGCCACAAAGTTGGCTAGTACTTGGGCTTTGAGGTCCTTCCTACTTTCATATTTGATGTCGAACTCGGAGAGTTCCAACGACCATTTAAGCATTTTTCTCGCCATGTCAGGTCTACAGAGCAACTACTTTATTGGTTGCTCAGTTCGGACGACTATAATATGCGCCAAGAAAGAGTGTTTAAGTCTCCTTGCCGCATTGATGAGTGCTAGGTCCACCTTTTTGATTTTTTGGTACCTTGCTTCGGGGCCTTGTAAGGCCTTGCTCGTTAAGTAGACGGGCTTCTTCCTCTCAGGGGTTTCTCAGATAAGGGCGGCGCTTACGGCCTCGGCCGCGACGACCAGATAGAGGTATAGGACTTCATCTTTTTCTGGTCGAGAAAAGACCGGTGGTTGCGATAATTCCTATTTTAGGTGGGCGAGGGCATGCTCTCACTCTTCAGTTCATTTGAAGGCAGCCTCTTTGCGGAGAAGTTTGAAGAGGGAGAGCGCGTGTTTGGCCGATTTTGCCACAAAATGAGAGAGTGGAGTGAGCATGTCGTTCATGATCTGAATGGGTTTCTTCGAAATGGGCGTTGGAAACTCAGAAAATGCCCGACATTTTTCAGGGTTGGCTTCGATTCCTCATTTTGTTAGATATAAATCGAGGAATTTTCCCGCCCGTACACCAAAGGTGCATTTTTCTGGGTTGAACTGCATTCTGCATTTTCTTGCTTGCTCGAAAACTTTTCTGAGATGGAGGGCATGGCCAGTTTCCTATAGGGATTTTACGATCATATCATCCATATATACCTCGAGCATGTCTCTGATTTCTCCTTAGAAGACTTTATTCATCATGCACTGATAAGTAGCGCCTGCATTTTTCAGGCTGAATGGAATTATATTATAGTAATAGTTTCCCTATTTGGTCATGAATGTTGTGTATTTTTTGTCTGTTTTTGCCATGGGAATTTGGTTGTATCCAGAGCATCCATGAAAGACAATAATTTAAAACTTGTAGAATTATCGACCAATTTGTCGATGTTGGGGAGGGGGGTAAGCATATTTCGAGCAAGCCTGGTTGAGATCGATATAATCAATACACATACGCCACTTTCTATTAGATTTTTTAACGAGGACTACATTCGAGAGCCAGGTTGTGTACTAGGCTTCAGAAATAAAATGTGCCTTTAAGAGGTCTTTTACAGCGTGCTCGGCAGCCTTCTTTTTTTCTGGAGACTACCTTCGCCTATGCTGAGCAACTGATTTAAGGGCATGGTCTATTATCAGATGATGACAAGCTATTTCAGGATCCAACCCAAGTATTTCAGTTTCACTCTAAGCAAACAGGTCATCATTTCCTTCAAGCATGATTTCATTTGTCCCTTCTCTAGGTCGGGGAGTTCGGCGCCAATCTCCACTCCTCTGGAGGGATCTCTTCCGAGGGGGATGATCTCGAAATCCCCGGCCGAGATTGGTCACAAGGGATGCGAATATTCCTTGTTGTATAGTGTTGGGAGTGAGCTCTCTCCCTCGATCATGGGATCTTTCCCCTTTCTTTTATGCTCCGAGAGTTCTTATTTGGAGAGGTAGTTGTCTAGGTCGATAGTGTCAACCCATGGCAGTGATCTGGGTTCCTCGAAGCTGGAGGGTAGAGTGGATGCGCTGGCCGTTCGGGGCTATACATTGATGGAACTCAGGCCCTTTCCTGATGCTTCAAACACCTCATCTCGGCCTGGACATCCTCGTGGAGGGTGGCGACCAAGCCTTTAGCAGTGTAGTACTTCATCTTGAGATGCACGGTGGAGGACACCACAATCAACTCGACTAGAGTGGGCCTTTCGAAGATGCATTGGTAGAGTTACGAGCAGTCTCCCACTAGCAACTGGGTCCTGATGGCCCTAGCTGTTACCCCTCTGCCGAAGGTAACAATCAGCTCGATGTATCCCCAGGGTTTGGTGATGGATCCATTGAATTCCTAGATATATGAGCCTATGTACAGGGTTAGATGGCTCTTATTTAGATAAAGGGTGTTGTAACAGTAGAAATATTGAGACTAAGCCATTGGATTGACTTAACTCGCACAGATCAAATAAAAATCGTCACCGCCCTTTATTGTTTCCAAAGGAAATGGGAAAAGAGCGAATAAAACCAAAAAAAATAGGGGAGAGAATCTATGAACGGGGGTTGGTTATGCAAAGGGATGGTATTAGCACCCTAAACATCTACGGCACTCTGCAAGAACCTCTTTGAAAATCTTTGTGTTTTAGCTATAAAAAGTGTATACACAAATAGATGGTAGAGATGAGAAAAGAAGTATTTTTTTACAATTTTACACCCGTCGCGGTTGCGAACCTTTAGTGCCTACGTATCACCTTACGTGAAATAAGGGATCAGGGTACTCGTAGTTCACGTTAAAAACTTAAAAACACAAATGTGTGTTGGTTAATATTAAGAGAAGAGACATCATCATTGTGATACGGTGGCAGAACTAGACTGTTTTTGGAAAATGCTGGTTTGCGTTTTGTGTTTGTGTTTGCAAAATGTTGCGGTAAGCAAGAGTCGCCACCGACTTTTATTTTATCCAACTAGAAAGGACAAAAGCACAGAAAAATTCCTTTTTCGAGATTTTGAGTACGGGGGGTAGATTATAGAAAGGGAAGGTATTAGCACTCTTTCTATCCATGGTTTTCCATGGGCTCATAGGTACTTGCTCATCATTTTAAAATTGCTTGTATGTTTGTGTTTTGAAAAGTTTTTGTTTTACTTTGCTTTAACCCTTATTTTTGTCTTCAAGAGTGTTACGAAGTGTTTTTGAAAACTTTGTTTGAAAAGAGTGTAAGTGTGAAAAAGTTTGATTTGAGCAAGTACTTAAGATTCTACCTACTCGAAAAAAGATTATTTCTGTTCTTGTTTCCTTTAGATAATGCTATCCCACTATTGAGAAATAGGTAGCATCGTCGTTAGAGTTTGTAAGGGTCAATTCGTAAGGGACGTACGATCACTAAAGCAATGTTAGGACGTCTTAGTAGTAACCCTAAAGTCTTAAGATCATATTCGAGGTAACATTTCCGAGGTAACCTTTCCGAGGCAACATTTCTGAACGGGACATTTGATCTTTGTTTAGACAGGAGGGCGACCACTAAAACACCCTATACTTAATGACCGTTTACCGAAGGCAACCGAATTGAGAGTATACCCTAGGAGTGCGCATGTGTGAGTGATTTGATTTCAGTTATTATCTCTGTACATTAGGGTTTTCTAGCCATTTTAAATTAACATACAGTCTTGTCCTACAATCCTATTATCATACATCTAACAGTTAATATTTGCGCGAATTAAAATGCGAGAAATAAAAACTACGCTATTACAAGGCTTCGGGGAGGGGGATTAATTACATAGCCAAAAACCTGTAAAACGATAAATAAAAGAAAATCCTAATTAAACTATTACATACTGTAAGCAGCTACATTAATATCGCAAAAATAATAAATGCGCGCGATGAATTAAGAACGAGAGAAATTAGGGTTTTGATCCAGACTACACCTAGTTAAAAGAAAAATCATTTTTGTGTTGTTTTTTATTATTTTGAGAAAATAAGGTTTTAATTGAATAAATACAAACCTAATTATTAATTAATTTAATTTAAGAAAAATAATTAAGTTAACCTATTTTTGTATTTTTTGTATTTTGTGAAAAGAAATAAAAATTAAATCAAGAACAAACCTAATTTTTCTAATTTGTTTTTAATTATTTACAAAAAAATTTAGAATTAAACCTAAATTAAAACTAATATAAAATTCAATTTTATAAAATAAAATAAAAAATAAAACCTAATTCTAAATTTTTGAAAAGTTGATTTTAAGATTTTGTGAAAAAAAGAAATTAATTTTGTGGTTAGAAAATAAATAAATAAAAGAAATTAAATAAAAGAAAAATGTTAGAAAAGAAATAAGAATGGGCCTGGTTATTGCTAGCAAGAAGGGGGTGTGATTTGCACTTTTTGGGCCCAAATGCTAATAGTCCGTTTGACCTTTCCAATTCCATGCTACTTACTTGACTAGGCGTATGGTGGATCTCCATGTGAAAGGCGTTAGCTTTGAACTGTTGATGATCTGGTGGCTGGGTGTTAAGTACATATGGTAGACTTATTGGACGCCTGGGTACCTGATCATATAATGCAAAATAATATGGAACAATATGGGGACCTGGGGATCGAACCTAGGTCCTTTAGCATTCATCCATTGCACGCTTGCCAGCTGAGCTGGTTGTATTAGTTGTCATAATAATAACCAACAAATATTATAAGATAAAATAATAAAACAAAATCTGAAGCGCGCAAATTTTGAATTGGCCAGTCACCAATTGCCACGCCATCGTCTTCCTCCTGGCTTCTGTCGTCTTAGACAAGAACTTTTACCTACGGACACAGGACGTAGGTACAACCCTTGTCCTCTCCAAAATCTTGTCCTTGCATGATAAATCAATACCAGTGGTACCAATCAACTCGTTGCAACCTCACGAGCATCATGGTACCACTATCCATGGCTAATTGTTCCTGCACGCAAAACCCCTAAAAACGAAACTAAAACCCTAAACATGGCAACTTGCTGTATAGCCAATAAAAATACAGTTGGATATCTCCATTAGCTTGCAAACACCTCAAGGATTAAGTATATATCAATGAATCATGTTAAAGATGCCAGAATTGATGGATTCGAAATCAAGAAAATATGAAAACCGCGTGGTACTTACAGTGCGTTTCAAGGTTCGAGGGAGCTTGCTAAGGGTTGCAATGTGATCCTTGGATGTCCAACAAACGAATGGTGTGCCTGGAATGGCTTGAGGAAGCCTGGAACTAGGAAATCAGATTGCAACTTTTCCTTGAAATTTTGAGATTTGTTCTCTTCTTTTCACGCCTCCAATCCCCCTTGTTTATGGTCTGAACACGTTCCTTATGTACCCAAGAATGAATTAGGGTTGCAATTTGGTTTCAAATCTTCTCCAATTATGATCATTGATTCAAGATTTGATCCTTTGTGCAAATCTTTCCAAATTGAGAAAATCCAATCTTTTTGTGTCTATTTGAAGCTTGCACGATTTGATTCCATCTCTAGTTGTATAATAGACCTAAACATGCATAAAATCTCAAGCTTTGATTAGTTTTTGATATTTTCATGATTTTATTTTGATTTTATGTGATTTAATTGAAATAAAATCAAAATAAATGATAAAAATAAAATAATGACAAATGGAAAGAATCATGGGTCGTGGGTCATGTTACAAACTCAGTGCAAGCACAAAAAATTGGGCCCATTTGACAAAAATTGCAATTTTGGCCACATTTGACTTTTGGCAATTTTGCAAAAAGGGTCAACTTTACCAATACATAAATCCCTTAATTTTGATCCTAGAGAGGTATTCTTGGACTTTTTAGAAAGCTTAAGATGTCCTCTAAGCAACCCTTTTAGTCTCATCTCAATTGGGTCTTCCATGTTCATGTATGAAGCTTTGACAAAAAAGGTGTTTTTGTTGACCTTCCAAAATGACCTATAATGTCCAAATTCATATCTTCTTGTGAGTGCATATTTTAAACTTGGGAGATGAATATTAATTGTAGGGAATTCTATACTCTTCAAAATGAGATTTGGATGGGTCATTTTTGATAAAGTATGAGACAGTTATGCTTGGTCAAAGTTGAGTTGACTTTTCCTACAAAACCCTAATTTAGCAACTTTTGGGTTTTGATGAATTGTGAGCAATTCTTGAGGAATCATGATCAACCCTTTATCAAATGATGAATAATACTTCAAAATTAGAATGTTGACCAAAAATCTTGAAGTTTGACTGTATGTAGAACACAGTTGACTTTTGCCCTAGCATAGTCGATTTTTAGGCCTTTGAGCAATTGACTGAGCAAACTTCCTCTGCAAGGCTTGAAACTTTGCATGGATGATCTTGAGAACATATTAGGACAATGGTGAGCATTTGGGATCCTTTGGACTCAAGTACCTTGATGCAAAATGAAACCCTAATTTGAGGTAGACTGCCTTAGGAGAGAGTTTGTCTGGTTAACCCTTGGACTTTCTTGAGCAATTTGAGAACCTCACTTGAAATGTATTGAGAAATATGGGAGGAAAAATTTTGGGTTAAAACATCTGCCCCTGTTCAATCTTCTTAAACCTGAGGATGTAGATTGGCTTGTCTGTCTTTCGTGATCCAAAGGTGGAAGATGATTGAACACTAGAGTGCCCAGAAATTTGCACTCGCATGAAGAGATACTGGTCTTGCAATGTCAGGAATGGGCTTATAGATGTCATTTGGAGATTGACAACGGAAGATGGGCTTAAAGATGCCATCAGAAGAAGCGTCGATCGCATAAGAGATTCCCTTGCGAGAGCCCGTATACCTGTTGTTGAGCAGGACTATGTTGGAGAATGTTGTTCTTGTCTTGGGAGAAATAGAATTTTAGGAACTTCAGTAATCCGTTATTCTACTGGGGAATCATCTCTTAGTCGAGGAGGTGCAAATGAACTGCTATCTGGTTGTGCTCCAGGCTTCACAGTGATTTGCTGAGAAAAATAAGACCGACTGCTATTTGGTCGTGCTCCAGGCTTCACAGTGACTTATTAGGGAGATGAGATTAAACTTGCTATATGGTTGTTCTCCAGGCTTCAGAATGAATTTAAGTGGTTATCCGGTCGCATCCGGGCTTCCACTTGAATTTAAGGCAATACTAATATCCGATTGATTTTGGGCTTCATAGTAATTGGCTGAGTAAACTTCTATTTGGTCGAAATCCAAGCTTCGCAGTGTCTTATATTGTTATCTGGTCGTGTACCGGGCTTCAGTATCCTTTGCCGCTATCTGGTCGTGATCCAGGCTTCATGGTGTCTTATACCATTATCTGGTTGAGTCCAGGCTTCATGGTATCTTGTATTGCTATCTGGTCGATTTCCAGGCTTCACAATACCTTGTTAGGCTGTTTTCTGGTCGATTTCTGGGCTTCACAGCTTGTGTTTATGATATACCACTATCTGGTCGATTCTAGGCTTCATGGTGTCTTGTACTGCTATCTGGTCGATTTCCAGGCTTCGCAGTAACTTGTTGGGGATTCAACTATTTTCCGGTTAATTTCTGGGCTTCATAGCTTTAAATTTGGGATATATCACTATCTGGTCGATTCCATGCTTCGTAGTACTTTGGTACTGTTATTCGGTCGTTCTCCGGGCTTCACATTATGATGGAGAAATCAAGATATTATCCGGTCGGATCCGGGCTTCATAACTTGAACTAGAACAGAAATCTTAGCATTGATTTGACTGAATCAGAGAAAACTTGTGAGAATTTGATTGCATCTTTCCCTGAAAGGTAAAGAGTTAGTCGTATGTAATGTCATGATGTATGAAATGTATTGAGTAATGATGTTCTCAAAATAAATGAGATTGTGCTGTATGATGCATATGTGCATGCTACGCTGTATGGATATGCAATGTTCTTGTAATGTTCTTTAGTTGGGGAGAATAAATCCCAGACTTCTGTTGAAGAGTTCAAGGGGTTGAGTTCTTCACTCTTCGTTGGGGATAGTGACCGAAGATAATTAACTGGAGACTTGGTCCGTTCTGCTCGAGAACATTCCACCGGGTGAGATTCTGTTTGAGAATAAACCTGTGGGAGAATAACTCTGTGGGGAAGAGAAGTACTCTGCTGGACGATCTGCTGATTTGGAGAAATAACCTCAGCTGGGGATGAATTGTCGTTGCTGGTGATAATGAACCCTGCCAGGGATTGAGTTTTTGCTTGTGGAAGAAATAAACTCTGCTGATGGTGAACTTCTATTATTGGCGATAAATAAACTCTGCTTGGGGAGAATTTTGCCGACTTATTCATGATTATGAACCTTGGCTGGGGAGGGCTGACACCACTGTCTTCGGATACTTCCTACTCTGCGGGGAGTGTATGTATCTTTAGTCATATTCTCAAGCTGGCTCTATCTCTGTACCTGGTGGCTAGAGCAACTGTAAGGTTTAGACATTTCTTATTTTCCCCTGTTCCTGGAACTACGAGTAATTGTCTTTTGTTTCACATGTAAACATTTATGAGCAGCAATTATTTTCAAATGCATATATCAAAAATGAATCATTGGACGTTCTTGCAAAACAAAACAGAAAAAGAAAAAACAAGTTGAAATTTCTGGTGAAAATGAATTGTATTGATTTGAAGTTGGCCTGTAATAGGCGTTTTGTACAAGAGGTTGACGTCCTAGTAAGAGAATTCCGTCGAGGGAATTATACATTTTGTGAAAAAGAAATAAAAAATAGTTATGTGAAACAATCCCACTAGGTTCCAACTCTGCTATTGCCTTTATGTATTCGAGCGTCTCATCACTTTGCTACTTGGTCGAAGGTAGATCCGATTGATTGGCGTCGTCCGAGCTTGATAGTCTATATCGAAGTCTGATTGCAAGATAATCCAATGAGACATAGTGTTACGCTTCAATCCCTAATTTTTTCCTGGACCGCCCTTTCGGGTTTTCAGTCCACCGGGATACCCTTTTTTGCCCAAGCCGCCTTTTCAGGTTTTCGACTTGCTGGGTGTACAATTTTTTCATTTTCATCCCTTACTTTTGCCCGAACCCTTTTGGTTTGCCGGGAAGCCCTTATTTTTTCCTAAGCCAGTCGACCTAGCGGGTCTTTGATTATGCATAGTATTTTTTCACTATGTCTGCATTGACGGGGTGAGGAAGGTCGTAACCATCCATGGTGGTTAGAATCATAGCTCCTCCCGAGAAAATGTTCTTAACCACAAATGGCCCTTCGTATGTGGGGGTCCATTTTCCCCTGGGATCACCTTGCAGAAGTATGATGCGTTTGATCACTAGATCCCTGACTTGATATTCTTGACGTCTGACTTTCTTGTTAAAAGCCTTGATCATTCACTTTTGATACGTCTGACCATGACAAATAGCAATAAGTCTCTTCTCATCAATTAGGTTCAGCTGGTCAAGTCGGGTCTGGATCCAATCATCCTCGCTCAAACCTACATCTTTCATAATTCGGAGAGAGGGTATCTGGACCTTAATGGGCAAGACTACCTCCATGCCATACATAAAGGAATAGGGCGTTTCCCCTTTCGATGTCTGTGCTGAGGTACGGTACCCATGAAGAGCGAATGGTAGCATATCGTGCCAGTCTTTGTATGTCATTGTCATCTTCTACACAATCTTCTTGATGTTCTTATTAGCCGCTTCAACAACCCCATTCATCTTCGGCCGGTAGGGAGAAGAGTTGTGATGTTGTATCTTGAACTGTTTGCAGAGTTTGGTGATCATTGTATTATTGAGATTTGTACCATTATCCATAATGATTCTCTCATGTACACCATATCAACAGATCAATTTGTGTCGGATAAACCGTGCCACGACATTCTTGGTTACCATAGCGAAGGAAGCTGCCTCAACCCACTTCGTAAAGTAATCAATAGCTACCAGAATGAAACGATGCCCGTTGGATGCAGTAGGTCTGATCTCGCCAATCATGTTGATGCCCCACATTGCAAAAGGCCAAGGAGCTGTCAAAACATTCAGAGGAACTGGAGGTACATGCATCTTATCAGCAGAGACTTGGCACTTATGACAGGTTCGAGAATGCTGATAACAATCGGCTTCTATAGTGGACCAATAATATCCTGCCCGTAGGATTTTCTTTGCCATGGTATGTCCACTGGAATGGGTTCCGAAGGTACCCTCATGTAGCTCTTCCATAATCCTTTCTGCCTCGCTCTTGTCCACACATCGCATTAAGGTTGAATCATGGTTGCGCTTGTAGAGGATCCCATTACTGATGAAGAACTTCACCGCGAACCTTCTCAAGAACTTCTTATCATTAACAGATGCACCCTCGGGGTACTCTTGAGCCTCAAGATACCTTTTTACCTCGTGAAACCAGGGTTTATCTGCTACCTCTTCAGTCTCAATGTCACAACAATGTGCGGGTTCGTCCAACCTCTTAATGGTAATCTAGGGAGCTTCATTGTCCCACCCGACCTTGAACATTGAATACATGGTAGCTAGTGTGTCCGCTAACTGATTCTCCTCTCTTGGGAAGTGTTCAAAGGTTATCTCCTCAAAGTGTGGGAGCAATGTCAGTACATATTCCTTGTAAGGAATAATATTTGGGTGTTTCGTATCCCACTCACCTTTGATCTGAATGATCACCAGAGCGGAATCTCCGAAAACACTCAAGAACTTAATCCTCAGGTCAATAGTTGCTCGAAGGCCCATGATGCATGCTTCATACTCCGTCATATTATTGGTGCAGTTAAAACATAATCGGGCAGTGAATGGAGTATGACAACCCTTAAGAGATATGATCACAGCGCCAATGCCATTACCCAACGCATTTGAAGCTCCATCAAAATACATAGACCATCGGGATCCTTCCTCAAGTCCTTCGTCCGGTCCAGGTTCTTCACAGTCAATCACCAACATGATGTTCTCATCCGGGAAATTGAAATTCATGGATTGGTAGTCATCCACGGCCTGATGCGCCAAATGATCCGCCAGTATACTCCCCTTGATTGCTTTTTGGGTTGTGTACTAGATATCATACTCAGTTAAGATCATCTTCCATCTTGCTATTCTTCCGGACAAGGCAGGATTTTCGAAGATATACTTGATTGGATCCATTTTTGATATCAATAAGGTGGTGTGAGTTAGCATATACTGTCTCAGCCGGCAAGCAGCCCATGCCAAATCATAGCAAGTTTTCTCGAGCAATGTGTATCGGGTCTCACAGTCGGTAAACTTTTTGCTAAGGTAGTAAATAGCATGCTCTTTTTGGCCAGACTCGTCATGCTGCCCCAACACACACCCCATTGAATTATCCAGTACGGTCAAGTATAAGATCAAATGTCTTCCTTCAACTGGAGACATCAGAATAGGTGGCTCTTGGAGGTATTCCTTGATCCTTTCGAAAGCGGTCTTACATTCATCATTCCATTTTACCATTTGATCTTTCTTCAGCAGCTTAAAGATTGGTTCACAAGTAGCAGTCAGATGTGAAATGAATCGGGTGATGTAGTTCAGACGTCCCAAAAAACCTCTAACTTCCTTTTCCATATGGGGAGTCGGCATCTCCTGTATGGCTTTCACCTTTGCAAGATCCACCTGAATACCTTTATCACTAACGACGAAACCCAGTAGCTTACCAAACCTTACCCGGAAGGTGCACTTGTTCGGGTTCAACCTTAGCTTGTACATCTTCAACATGTCAAACAGTTTCTGGAGATGATCAAGATGTTCTTCCTCAGTCTGGGACCTTGCGATCATGTCATCAACATAAACCTCAATCTCATGGTGAATCATGTCGTGGAACAAAGCGACCATGGCGCGCTGATAAGTTGCCCCAACATTCTTCAACCCGAAAGGCATTACCTTGTAACAGAAGGTGCCTTACCGTGTAACGAAGGTTGTCTTCTCCATGTCCTCGGAAGCCATCTTGATCTGATTGTAACCAGAAAATCCATCCATAAAGGAGAAGATCTTATGCTGCACGGTGTTGTCGACCAGAACATCGATGTGAGGAAGTGGGAAATCATCCTTGGGGCTTTCCCTGTTCAGATCTCTATAGTCCACACACATCCGTACCTTACCATCTTTTTTAGGCACCGGGACAACGTTGGAAACCCACTGCGGGTAAGAAGTGACAGCTAGAAACCCGAGGTTAAACTGTTTCATGACCTCAACTTTGATTTTCTCGGACATCTCAGGGCGCATACAGCGAACTTTCTGCTTTACCGTAGGGCAGTCTTCTTTGGTTGGCAGGTGGTGTACCACAATGTCAGTGTACAAACCAGGCATGTCTTCATAAGACCAAGCGAAGATCTCAACATAGTCACATAGCATCTGTATCAACCGTTGTTTGACATTGGGCTCCAGATTCGCACCTATCTTGACCTCTTTCCTGTCTTCCTCGGTACCTAAATTTACTGATTCAACTGGCTCTTCATGAGGCTGTATGGCCCTTTCTTCCTATAGTAACATTCTAGCAAGTTCTCCAGGTACCTCACAATCATCCTTACCTTCGTCCTAGGCTTGGTTGATCGGACTTTCGAAGTCATAACTAGCAATAGCAGAGTCGTTATCAATGGGGTCCAGAGTGGATATGGATCTGCATTATGATATGTGAGTGTGTGTAAGACAATAGCTGTTTTTGATAAAGTGTGAGATAGAAAAGAAAAACAAGGAGTGTAAAATTTGTAATGCAAAAAACGTCCAATGCTTTATTGATGATATATGAAAATGAAAAAATAATAAGCCCTCACAAGCAAAGCCAAGGTGCCTCGGGCAATGCACCGGGCTGTAAAGTTTCAAACTGTCTATTACAACTTTCAAAACAAAAGTCAATTACTGTGGAATAAAAGAAACATGTATGAAGTCTTTCTCCGTCCAGTTGTTCAATCCACCATTGGTTGTAGGGTACATCCAGCTGTCGATATCTGAATCTTCTTCACCATCCTCAATTGCATTAACTTCCTGATTGCTGATATGCAGAGGAGGTCTTCCAATCCGTGCGCGCCTAACAGCCCTTTGTGCCCCTATAGTAAATCCCAAACCAAATTTGTCAGTTTTGTGTGAGAAATCAGGGAGCTGACCCCAATTTGCACACCCACCTTTTTCAATTACAACCCTGGCATCCTTGAGGGAAGCCATCTTCATCGGAGGTTTGTCAGTAGCAACTTCAGTTGACGCCAAAGTCTAGGGACCTCTTCAAAGTTCTAACAAGGGGTTTCGATGAATTCCCCATCCATGTCCATATATCGAAAGGAATTGAGATGACTCACCATGTACTCCTCTTCTCCTTGCACCGTAACAATCTTCCCCTTTACCGGATATTTCAACATTTGATGGAGTGTAGAAGTCACTGCCCCAGCCTTATGAACCCAAGGGCGACCCAACAAGAAAGAATATGATGGTCTAATATCCATCACATAGAAAGTGGATGCAAAAGTCTGAGAGCCAACTTTAACAGGGACGTCCACCTCCCCGTGAACCATCCTTTTTGACCCATCAAAAGCCCTGACCACAATATTGCTTGGCTTTAGAATCAATCCTTCACATTCCAGACGGTATAATGATTTCTTTGGCAAAACATTCAATGAGGACCCAATATCCACCAATACATGGGCCATAGTAGTTCCCCTGCACTCGATTGATACGTGCAGAGCATCATTGTGATTTCTTCCTTTAGGAGTCAGATCTGCGTCTGAGAAACCCAACCCATTATCGGCAGTCAAGCTAGCTACGCAATCTTTGAATTGATCGACTGACGTTTCCTGCGGCACATGTGCAGTTTTGAGGAAAGCAATTAAATCCTTTGCATGGGCTTCAAAATACAATAACAAGGACAACATGGAGATTTTTGATGGGGTCTGCCCCAGCTGCTCGAATACATTGTAGTCGCTCTTCTTGATAATCTTTAGAATTTCCTCTATCTCCTGCTTAGAGGTTTCCATAATGATCTTCTTAGGTGCCTCCGTTCGGGCAGGCTCACCTGTGATTTCTTTGCCCCGAGTCCCAGATGGCTCGGCGGCAGGGGTGATAACTGGAATAGGAACTGGGATATTAGCTGATGTACTAGCAGATGGAATAACAACAGGTTTGTGAACAGTCGGAGGGGAAATCTCGGGAGAAAAGAGTCTTCCACTTCTGGTGACCTTGCTAGCCCCAACAATATTGCTGACATCAGCATCATCTTCCTCATTCTTTAAGTCTTGCTTAACTCCATGGTAATACACATCGCCCCCATAGTGCCATGGGACAGCCTTATCCGAAGTGTATGGGATAGGACCCGGGATAGTAATTATTAATGGAGCAATTCTTGGAACGGGTGTAATCCTAACAGGCTTTCTCGAGGAAGCCTTGGAAGGATTGGCGGAAATGGTTATGATAGCGACTTCTTCAATTGGAACCAACGGAAACATAGTCTTTTCGAACAGGATCTCTTTGTTATCCATCAGGCGTTGAACACCTGACTTCAATAAGTGGCAACCAGCAGGCATAACTGAACACATGTGGCAACCTTCACCACAACCCGGAAATAAACCGGCTAATAACAAATTCTTCTTAATTATCATCAAAGGAGTAGAAATTTCTTCTACGGAGGTCACAAATAAATCATCGTCCACAGTATTTACTCCATGATCGTGTTTGGGTATAGGAGCAGTTATGACGTTGGGCTTCTCCGGAGCTTCAAACTCAATCTCTCTGGCTTCGATCAAGTCTTGCACCTTATCCTTCAAGGCCCAACTGTGGTTTGTATCAAGAACTGGGCCATCGGAGTGATAGGCGCAACGGGCATTCGGGTTATATAGCGGAGATGTGGTGTTGGGATTCTTCGGGGCTTCCCTCAGAGTTACCAGATTGGTCTTCAATAATTATGGTAGGATTTGAGACAAGGTCATATTGAGCCGAGTATACTGCCTTTATGGTCTTTCCACCGTTTGTTGATTGTTGCATTGTGGAGAAACTATGGGTCTTGATATCACTACCGCGTTCACTGCTTGATGGTGTTCAGGTCTGCTTTGGCTCCTCGAGCCATAGACTGCACTAGCTTCTTTCTTACCAGTGAAAGGCTTCTTTACTGCACTTGATGAAGTATCCTTCTGTATCTTACCACTTCAGATACCGGCTTCTACTCTTTCTCCAGTCAAGATCAACTCAATAAACCCAGATGACGAACTTCCGATCAGATGGTTGAAAAATGGACCAGATAGCGTCCCTAGAAACATGTCAACCAACTCCCTATCAGACAAAGGGGGTTAGACTCTTCCAGCTAAATCTCTCCACTTTTGAGCATAGTCCTTAAAACCTTCACTTGCACCCATTGACATACCCTGAAGCTGAGTACGAGTGGGAGCAAGGTCGATGTTATACTGATACTGCCTGTAGAAAGCAGTAGCAAGGTCCTCCCAGTTTCGGACATTGGCTCCTTCCAATTGATAAAACCATTCAAGCTGAGTCCCTGATAGACTATCTTGAATGAAGTGTACCCACAAATTTCTATCAGTAATGTGGGGTTGTATTTTCCTGACGTACGAGCGGAGATGGAGTTTTGGACAGGATACTCCATCGTACTTGGCAAAAACCGAAGCTTTGAACTTATGAGGGATCACCACTCCCGATACCAGTCCCAGTTCTCCAAAATCCAACCCAGGGATCTTCTGAATCTCCATTGCACTTAGACGGTCTTCCAGTTGCTTGTATCTATCCTCAACAGGAGGATATTGCTCATCATCATAATCCACATCGTTATCAGAAACTGCAGGACTAGGGCCCTTTTCTTCTTCTTGGTTCTCCCCTTCCTTAGATGAAAAGGACAGATCAGCTTGCTGTTTCAACCTATTCCCAAATCTTTTGCCCATACTCAGAAGAATGACCTTCTTCTTCTTTTTCTTCTTCTCTTTCTCTTTCAGAATGAGAGCTTTCAAATCCTCTTGCCCTTTAGCCAAGCTCAAGAACATCTCTTGAAATTGGGCGTTTTGTGCCTGAAGATCTTTGATAGCTTGATCAGAAGACATTTCTGCTGAAATAAACAGCGAAGAAGATGAGAAACCTGTAATGATACATGTAATGGTGTGCATGATAACGGGATGCGTATATGATGATTTCAAAGACTTTAGGAGATTTAAATTTTCAAACCAAAGAAAATAAACAAACTTTATTAGATTAACTTGTAAAAAAGGTTCAACAATGCCTTTGAGGCGTTACAAAGAAGTAAATGGAAAACAAATCTAAACTAGCAAAAGCAAAATCAGAAATCCCATGGACGCTTCCCCTTTGTGCTGACGTAGTCATTGATCGTTCTTTCATTCTCGAGTTTCCTAGTGAGCTTTAATATCTTCCTTTCTTGCTCATGGTACTTTTCTCGGTAGGTATCCCTATCCTCTTTCAGCTGAATCTAGGATCTCTTTAATGCCCCAAGATCAGTGGGCATGTAGGTATAAAGGACCATATAAGGAATACCCTCTTTATTGGTGGGCTCCACAATTACTGGCAACACAACTTCATAAGGCATCCCAAGCTTCTGAGCACGAGCTCGGACCCATTGTAGGTAAGGCTGTATAGGGAGTGAAGTCCTTGGTCCTAGATCTTGGGGGTCAAATCTGTTCACCATGCCCCAAGCTCGTATAAACCGTCGGCGATGCTCGTCCACATCCTCCTTGTAGTCAAATGCAATATCCGTAAGAAGTAGCTCATGAGGACCATCTCTCCGAGCACGACCGAATATTTGCAAAGCTAAACAAGGACTGTAGGTTATACCCCCTCCGATTCCAAGAAACGGGACATTAGGGTATCCCCCACAACGATCAATGACATCAGTGCTTTCCATAGCCTTGGAACTCCAAAGAATGTCTGTATGGCCAAGTGACGTTATCCTGTAAGACTATCCCAAACCTTCTTCATTCTTCAACACGGACATAGGGAGGTGCGAAATAAACCACCTCGACAGCAATGGCATACAACACATAAGAGTCCTTCTTCTACGCACAGTACGAGTGTAGAGGGCATACAAGATATCACCCAATAGAGTAGGCACATGATTGCGAGACAAGAAGATCTTAACCGCGTTCACATCTATAAAGGAATCTGAATTCGAGAAGAGAATCAAACCGTAGATAAGGAGAGCCAAGATATCTTCGAAAGCCTAAAAGTCCAAACTATCCCAGAATAGCTGAGCTTGATCTATCAGAATCTTGGCTAAGAAATCTTTAACCCCGCTTTGTGTTTCCCAATTGGATACTACATCAACCCTTTTTAGATGCAGGGTTGAAGCAATGTCTTCTGGTCTAGGAGTCTCTTCCATACCTGTGAAGGGCATCTGCTCAAGGATGGATATGCCCAATAAGTGAGAAAACTCTTCCAAAGTGGGAACCAGCTGATAATCTGGGAAAGTGAAGCAATGATGCACATGATCGAAGAACTGGAAAAGCACACTCATCATCTGCTCATCAAAATTTAAGGTAACCATGCTAAGAAGATGACCATGTCTCTTAATGAAGGAAGAAGTCTCATAAACTCTCGAGGATAACTTTTTGAGTTGAGCAGGTATTTGCACAAAGTTAACTTGGATGGTGTTTCTGCGTACGGAAGCCATAATATGCAAAACAGAACAAAGATAAATCCCCTCGGTCTTTGAAATGGTTAGTGTAATGAAGTATGCATTCTATGTTATGATGCATGATGTCATGATAAAACAAACAGTAGGTATAGCAGATAACAGACATGGCAAAGGCAAACAAGTCACACAAAAGCCCTTAAGTTTAAGGCTTGCATGGTGTCTAGGTATTACCCTTTTGAAGTTCAGTTGGTTTCAACCTGTCTTAGCAAAAGTAATTGGGTTTTAGAGGTTCTCAATATCCCTGACCATCCTCCATCGGTCATGGTTTCAGCTCACGCAATCTTTTCTTGCGGCCGGAACTATCTCGAGAGTATAGTCTCAATGAGTGTAGCATCGAGTATCAACCAGTTCTCAGCTTTACACCGAGACTGACTATCTCACTACTTTCTAATGGCCAAGTTGGTCGATTAAAGGTTCTAAGGTCAGTTGATGCTTAACGACATATACAGCGGCCCCGTATTCTCCTCGTTTCTCCATAAGGGATACCGGTACCAACCAATGTGCCACATCAACGTAGCTACTGCTTCAACCGTATTGGTCTACGCCGTACAGTTCCCTCACAGTTTATTGCTACTTACCTAAAAGGTGTCCCCCAGATCCGGGTTAGGATCTATAGTAACTCCCAAACAAAACCCTTAAAATTAAAGCAACCAAAACAAACAAGAGAAGCAATTTATGATGACTTAATCCTAAGGTATACTCCACTTATTTAACTTCCCCAACAGAGTCACCAGTTCTGTGATACAGTGGCAGAACTGAACTATTTTTGGAAAATGATGGTTTGCGTTTTGCGTTTGTGTTCGCAAAATGTCGCGGTAAGAAAGAGTCACCGCCGACTTTTATTTTATCCAACTGGAAAGGACAAAAGTACGGAAAAATTCCTTTTTCGAGATTTTGAGTACGGGGGGGGTAGATTATAGAAAGGGAATGTATTAGCACCCTTTCTATCCATGGTTTTCCATGGGCTCTTAGGTACTTTCTCATCATTTTAAAATTTCTTGTGTGTTTGTGTTTTTAAAAGTTTTTGTTTTACTTCGTTTTAACCCTTGCTTATGTCTTCAAGAGTGTTACGAAGTGTTTTTGAAAACTTTGTTTGAAAAGAGTGTAAGTGTGAAAACGTTTGATTTGAGCAAGTACTTAAGATTCTACCTACTCGAAAAAATATTATTTATGTTCTTGTTTCCTTTAGATAATGCTATCCCACTATTGAGAAATAGGTAGCATCGTCGTTGGAGTTTGTAAGGGTTAATTCGTAAGGGACGTACGATCACTAAAGTAATGTTAGGACGTCTTAGTAGTAACCCTAAAGTCTTAAGATCATATTCGAGGCAACATTTCTGAGGCAACCTTTCCGAGGCAACATTTCCGAACGGGACATTTGATCTTTGTTTAGACAGGAGGGCGACCACTAAAATACCCTATACTTAATGACCGTTTACCGAAGGCAACCGAAGTGAGAGTATACCCTAGGAGTGCGCATGTGTGAGTGATTTGATTTCAGTTATTATCTTTGCACATTAGGGTTTTCTAGCCATTTTAAATTAGCATACAGTCTTGTCGTACAATCCTATTATCATACATCTAACAGTTAATATTTGCGCGAATTAAAATGCGAGAAATAAAAACTACGCTATTACAAGGCTTCGGGGAGGGGGATTAATTACATAGCCAAAAACCCGTAAAACGATAAACAAAAGAAAATCCTAATTAAACTATTACATACTGTAAGCAGTTACATTAATATCGCAAAAATAATAAATGCGCGCGATGAATTAAGAATGAGAGAAATTAGGTTTTTGATCCCGACTAAACCTAGTTAAAAGAAAAATCATTTTTGTGTTGTTTTTGATTATTTTGAGAAAATAAGGTTTTAATTGAATAAATACAAACCTAATTATTAATTAATTTAAATTAAGAAAAATAATTAAGTTAACCTATTTTTGTATTTTTTGTATTTTGTGAAAAGAAATAAAAATTAAATCAAGAACAAACCTAATTTTTCTAATTTGTTTTTAATTATTTACAAAAAAAGTTAGAACTAAACCTAAATTAAAACTAATATAAAATTAAATTTGATAAAATAAAATAAAAAATAAAACCTAATTCTAAATTTGTGAAAGGTTGATTTTATGATTTTATGAAAAAAAGAAATTAATTTTGTGGTTAGAAAATAAATAAATAAATAAAAGAAATTAAATAAAAGAAAAAAGTTAGAAAAGAAATAAGAATGGGCCTGGTTATTGCTAGCAAGAAGGGGGTGTGATTTGCACTTTCTGGGCCTAAATGCTAATAGCCCGTTTGACCTTTCCAATTCCATGCTGCTTGCTTGACTAGGCGTATGGTGGATCTCCATGTGAGAGGCGTTAGATTTGACCTGTTGATGATCTGGTGGCTGGGTGTTGAGTACATATGGTAGACTTATTGGACACCTGGGTACCTGATCATATAATGCAAAATAATATGGAACAATATGGGGACCTGGGGATCGAACCCAAGTCCTTTAGCATTCATCCATTGCGTGCTTTCCAGCTGAGCTGGTTGTATTAGTTGTCATAATAATAACCAATAAATATTATAAGATAAAACATTAAAAAAAAATCTGAAGCGCACAAATTTTGAATTGGCCAGTCACCAATTGCCACGCCGTCGTCTTCCTCCTGGCTTCTGTTGTCTTAGACAAGAACTTTTACCTACGGACACAGGGCGTAGGTACAACCCTTGTCCTCTCCAAAATCTTGTCCCTGCATGATAAATCAATACCAGTGGTACCAATCAACTCATTGCAACCTCACGAGCATCATGGTACCACTATCCATGTCTAATTGTTCCTGCACGCAAAACCCCTAAAAACGAAACTAAAACCCTAAACATGGCAACTTGTTGTATAGCCAATAAAAATACAATTGGATATCACCATTAGCTTGCAAACACCTCAAGGATTAAGAATATATCAATGAATCATGTTAAATATGCCATAATTGATGGATTCGAAATCAAGAAAATATGAAAACCGCGTGGTACTTACAGTGCGTTTCAAGGCTTGAGGGAGCTTTCTAAGGGTTGCAATGTGATCCTTGGATGTCCAAAAAACGAATGGTGTGCCTGGAATGGCTTGGGGAAGCCTGGAACTAGGAAATCAGATTGCAACTTTTCCTTGAAATTTTGAGATTTGTTCTCTTCTTTTCACGCCTCCAATCCCCCTTGTTTATGGTCTGAACATGTTCCTTATGTACCCAAGAATGAATTAGGGTTGCAATTTGGTTTCAAATCTTCTCCAATTATGATCATTGATTCAAGATTTGATCCTTTGTGCAAATCTTTCCAAATCGAGAAAATCCAATCTTTTTGTGTCTATTTGAAGCTTTCACGATTTGATTCCATCTCTAGCTGTATAAGACCTAAACATGCACAAAATCTAAAGCTTTCATTAGTTTTTGATATTTTCATGATTTTATTTTGATTTTATTTGATTTAATTGAAATAAAATCAAAATAAATGATAAAAATAAAAGAATGACAAATGGAAAGAATCATGGGTCGTGGGTCATGTTACAAACTCAGTGCAAGCATAAACAATTGGGCCCATTTGACAAAAATTGCAATTTTGGCCACATTTGACTTTTGGAAATTTTGCAAAAAGGGTCAACTTTACCAATGCATAACTCCATCAATTTTGACCCTAGAGAGGTATTCTTGGACTTTTTAGAAAGATTAAGATGTCCTCTAAGCAACCCTTTTGGTCTCATCTCAATTGGGTATTTCATGTTCTTGTATGAAGCTTTGACAAAAAATGTGTTTTTGTTGACCTTCCAAAATGACCTATAATGTCCAAATTCATATCTTCTTGTGAGTGCATATTTTGAACTTGGGAGATGAAGATGAATTGTTGGGAATTACATCCTCTTCAAAATGAGCTTTGGATGGGTCATTTGTGATAAAGTATGAGAAAGTTATGCTTGGTCAAAGTTGAGTTGACTTTTCCTGTAAATCCCTAATTTAGCAACTTTTGGGTTTTGATGAATTGTGAGCAATTCTTGAGGAATCATGATCAACCCTTGATCAAATGATGAATAATACTTCAAAATGAGAATGTTGACCAAAAATCTTGAAGTTTGACTGTATGTAGAACACAATTGACTTTTGCCCTAACATAGTTGATTTTCAGGCCTTTGAGCAATTGACTGAGCAAACTTCCTCTGCAAGGCTTGAAACTTGACATGGATGATCTTGAGAACATATTAGGACAATGGTGATCGTTTGGGATCCTTTTGGCTCAAGCGCCTTGATGCAAAATGAAACCCTAATTTGAGGTAGACTGCCTTAGGAGAGAGTTTGTCTGGTCAACCCTTGGACTTTCTTGAGCAATTAGAGAACCTCACTTGAAATGTATTGAGAAATATGGGAGGGAAAATTTTGGGGTACAACAACCATCATATCCGAGTGGAAGGCATATTTACTACCCATAATATTGAGAAAGAAGAATTTGTATCATCTCAAAGTGGAGGATATAGCTTGGATTTTAAAATCAACAAAGCCTCACTCAACACTCAAGTGGAAAATATCTCACTTTACTACTTAATGTAGAAGTATAGAAGCTCACATTACTACAAGAGTCGACAAGAGTCTAGTCTTTTGAGAAAAGGTTTTAAAGTAAAAAGCTAAAGTGGAAAAATGGTTTGAATGAGGTTAATTGACTTTTAGTCTTTAGAAAGGTGTCAAAGTATGGTTAAGTTGATTAAAGTTTGATTAAGAAAAGCTTTTTTTAAACATATAAACCTAATTCCAAGTTTAATATAAAACAGTTCAAGTTAGAAAACAAGAAGAATTTTGAAAAGGAGCGAGAAGATTTTTGAAATTAAAGATGATATGAGGAGATGAAGGGACAATCCTAAAGTATAAGTTAAAATCCAAGGAAAAGAACGATCTAACCATCAAGAAGCCAACACCTGACATGTGAAGTCAATGTAGAATTCCCATCCTTTAGATTGAAACCAAACGAGAAAAAAATACTAAACCTATGAGGAATACCAAGCTTCATATGAATTAAGTCTTCATAAAAATTAGGCAGAGTAACAGCTGTATACAAAGGAATTCTTAATCACAGACAAAGAATATAATCAGAATAGCCTGTACACAAAGAAAAAATAACCCAATGCCTTGGAGTAAACCCCAAGGATTTCAGACAAAATAACAACAGAGCCACAAGGTCCCAAAGTATCAAGGCTTCTAATCCTAAGTTTGAGAGATCCACAACTCCATAATGCTAAGGATAGTAACCAAGTAGTCCAAGTAACCTTAAAGGTCTTTAATGTTCAAGTTGGTTATTAAGTGTTTTCAAAAGAAAATAAAGCTCAAGTGAGCAAAGATAAAATGGCATAAAGATAAATGCTCAAGTGAGCAAAAGAAAAAATAGCATGGAATGTAAATGCTAAAATAAATGGTACATAAAAATAAAGGCGTAAAATAAAGGCATAAAGTAAAAGCACAAAGTAAAGTAAATTGTTAGTGAATTAGAAGTTAGAAGGTTAGTTGAATGACCATCTTGAAGCTTGCATTTGAGAACTCATTAGAAGATTGATAAAATAAAAGCTTCTCAATAACAAGTCTCGTTTTCTTTTTGTCAAGTATATCATTCATTTCAAATGCTCAAAGCCACCACATATGATCAACGATGTTCAAATGATTCACTTAGATCAAAGTTCATGAAGTTCATTAGAGGATTGATAAGATCAAAACCTCCTAACAATGAACATCAAAGTTATTGGATTAAAGGTTTCAATTTAAACATACTTGGGCTTGCAAACATATGTTTGGGCCATAAATGATCATGTTTCGAATCGGGACAAATTTAGCGCTATGTTAAGTAATCGTAAGTGGACTTATGTAGAAGTCATACCTATTTTGAGACTGATCAATAGCAATCTATGTAACAACATGTTAGAGAAATGATATGTAGATTATTCTCCAAAAACATATAGCACAAGTAAAAACAAGAAAGGGATAAGATGAAAAGGGATGAGATGTATTAGATGAAATTAGGGTTTCAAATATCATCAACATCATTTTTCCATTTTGGTGGATTTAGTTTTTCAGCCTATCAACACCCAAGATCCAATGAGGTTGGGGAACTTGTTCCAAAATAACACCCAAATCAGGACTAAGCAAAAATAATAAAAATATATTTAATAAAACAATATTTAAATGATTAATAAAAGGGAAATAATTGGTAAAATACACAAAATATGTTAAAACGCCAAATAAAAAATTCTAAAAAATATCAAAAGTCAAACATGAGTCAATAAGTGTTGACGAAAATTTTCAGAATTTTCTAAAGTCATAAACTATTTTTAAAATTTAAATAAATAATTAAAATAAGCCCAAATTTGTGAAAAATAGTAAAATAAAAAATATAAAATAAAATGAGGTCACCAGTATTTTTCAAAAGGTCATTGGATCCTTCCATATTTTTTTCAGAATTTAAAAATCAGGAAAAGTATTTTTAAACAATTAAAACAAGTAAAATAAAGTGAAAAATCATTAAAAAAAACCAAATAGAAAAACAAAATTGTGAAAAATTAGAATCAGAAAGAGAAAAATCAAAAGTATTTTTGAGAATTTTTCAAAACTTTAGAAGTTGAAATAAATTTTTTATGAATTTTTTATTTTTAAAACAATAGAAATATAAAATTCGAAAATAAAAATAAAGCCAAAAAAATGTAGACCATTGGATCAATGTCAAAACGCGTTAGTAATAAAATCCAAGGGATCTGGCGCGTTGTGCATATCATGGTCATTAGTGAATTAACCACTGAATCATTAAGTAAAAACAGATATTAAAAAAATGTATGACACCATGTCATTGGTTGAGACATGACACACTGGTCATCTTCAACCTCAAGCCACGCGCGAATTGCAGGTCTCACAAACTGTAAGGAGCCCATACCAGTGTCATTCACTTCGTCTCTTCAAGATGATTTTAATGGTACCCTTGCAAAAAATTTATTTAATGTGTAGCTCAATTGATTTGAGAAAAAGTAAAGAGTTTTGAAAAAAATTGAAATCGAAAAACATATGCATCAAATGCATCGATTGATCAAAATTAAACCATCAGTAAGCATCAATGAACTTCATAGAGAATTCCAGTAATTTGAGTTAGAAGAATTGATGCCTTAAACTACATGAATGAAGTATGAGGAAATTGCTCTGAAACTTGACTTGTCTAGCACGATTTAGAGCACTACAAGACTTGGATCTTCTTCTGTTAGCTTCAGTAAATTTCAAGGATGAAGAATCAGCAAAAGAAATTGGATTGAAAATAGCTCTAAAACCAAATTCGAAATTGCAGAATTAAGAGGTGAGGAGGAAGTTCAACATAGGTTTTTTTGGCTCTTTAAAGCTTGTAAAATAAAGTTGAGGAGGTCTCTATTTATAGGAGAATGTGATGCAATGCTGAGAGAGGGTGAATAATAAGCAATCAAGTGAAATCGTGTGCACCCTGATCATGACAAAAGTTTAACTTCTAACCCATCAAAACGCATCTTGCATTTCAATCCTTAATCCAGCATTAGCAACTTTGTTAAACATGTTTAAATGGAAAACACACACAAAATTGATCATTAGAAGCCACATAAGTCAATTTGCAATCTGACTGTAAGTGAAACTTCAATTCCAAGATACAAACTTTGAATCTATGGTGCACACAGCTCATGAGGCTTTAGGGAATGATTCTTGAGGCATTTGAAAGACAAGGTCACAATCTATACAATGTGCAAAGAAAGAATCCATTTGGATAATTGAGCTGGAAGTTATGTCCTCTTGAAATCGTGAAAAACAAACTGATTTTTGTACTTAGAAAAATTTCTAAGTATTGAACTTCAAAATAACCTATAATATTCTTCAAAATTACATGACCTTCCACTAAAAATTTGATCTTGATATCAGAAGATGACATAAAGTAAACCTCTTGAATTGAATTTTGGAATTAAGATCGCTAAAAAATCATAAAAATTGAAAGAGTTATGGTATTGGAAGATGATGAATAAATTTGCGGAAATTCACAAAAGAACTATAATCTTTTCAATTCTTCAACCACTTTCCAAGCATCTTCAAGTCTTGCACATTGAAACAAAGTTGTAGTAGACATCCACAAATATTAATGTGAAAAAATAATGGGCTCAAGGAGATAAAAATTGACCAAGTTATGATCATTAGAAGTCAAACCCTAAAAGTTAAAGGCTTTTCAAGGAGACTTATAATCTTTCTTAACCATTAGTGATCTTCCATTCAAAATTAGCCTTAGATTCCTGAAGAGAGCTTGTTAAGGACCCTTTAAAGAGAATCATGGCTATGGAGTCAATCAAAAATCTCAAAAAATGAATAAGATATGGTCCTTAGAAGTCAAAAAAACCTAGCTCAGAGAGTGTCAAAATGACTTGAAACCCCTTTCAACTTTTAATGATTTTTCTTGCACAATTGGATCTTGTCATGTGAATAGAGGTTGTTCTAGATGATGACTGTTATACCCCCAAAATTTTCCCTCTCATTTTTTATAAGATCTTCTCTTACATGGGTGGTTACAACACTTTCCTGAAGAAAAATAAAAAAATTTGAAGTTGGTCAAAGTGCCTTTCGATTGGCATTTTAGCAAGGGCTTTCGATTGGCATTTTAACAAGGTCTTTCGATTGGCATGGTAACAGTGTCCTTCGATTGGCATTCCAATAAGGTCTCGAGACATGGATACAATGCCTTTCGATTGTCCTTTTAACAAGACCCTTTGATTGGAATTTTGGCAAGACCCTTCTATTGGACTTTTGGCAAGACCCTTTGTGATACGGTGGCCAGAACCGGGACGTGTTTCCCCTTTTTAAGGAATTGCTGGTTTGCGTTTTGCATTTGTGTTCGCAAAATGTCGCGGTAAGCAAGAGTCGCCACCGTCTTTTATTTTATCCAACAAGGAAAGGAAAAAAGCACAGAAAAATTCCTTTTTCGAGATATTTCTGAGTACGGGGGGTAGATTATAGAAAAGGAAGGTATTAGCACCCTTTCTATCCGTAGTTATCTACGGGCTCTTAGGTACTTGCTCATCATTTTCAAAAAAAAATTCTTTGTGTTTGTGTGCTTTGAAAAGTTTTTGTTTTGACTTCGATTTAACTCTTGCTTTTGTCTTCAAGAGTGTAATGAAGTGTTTTTGAAAAAATTTGTTTGAAAAAGTGTTTAAGTGTGAAAAGTTTGTTTTGATTGAGCAAGTACTTAAGAACTAATCCACCTACTCGAAAAAATAATCGTTTTGTATTCGTTTCCTTTAGACAATGCTATCCCACTATCAGTGAGTAGGTAGCATCGTCGTTGGAGTTTGAGGGTTAATTCGAAAGGGACGTACGGTCACTAAAGCAATGTTAGGACGTCTTAGTAGTAACCCTAATGTCTTAGATCAATTATCCGAGGTAACCTTTTCGTGGCACCTTTGATCTTTGGACAAAAGGACGACCACTAAAGCATCCTATACTCAATGACCATTTACCGAAGGCAACCGAGTAGGAGTGTACCCTAGGAGTGCGCATGTGCGAGTGGTTCATTTTCAGATTATTTATCTTTGCACATTTAGGGTTATCTAACCGTTTTAAAAATTAAACATACATTCTTGTCATGCATCCTAATATCATACATATAACAGTTTAATATTTGCGGAATTTAAAATGCGGAAATTAAACTACGCTATTACAAGGCTTCGGGTATTTACATAGCCAAAAACAAACCCTTTGAAAATAAAGCGATAAATGTAAATAAAAAGTCCTAATTAAACTATTACAAATTGTAGGCAGTTACATCAATATAATAAAAAAAAAATAAAGCGCGCGAGAAAAATTAAGATCGAGAAGAAATTAGGGTTTTGACCCTTCTAACCTAATTAAAAGAAAACTTGTTTTTGTTGTTTTTAATATTTTTTAAGAAAAAAGATTAGGTTTTAAAAATAAATGTACAAATTAATTAGTGATTAAATTAATTAATAAAAATAAATACATAGCCTATTTTTGGTTTTTTTGTTATTTTTAAGAAAAGAAAGAAAAATTAAATTAGAAATAAAACCTAATTGTTCTAATTAGTTTTAATTAAAAAAAATTAAAGTTATCTAAATTAATAAACCTAATTAAATTAATAAATTTATTGATAAAAAAATATACCTAAATCTAATTGGTGAAAAATAATATTTTTAGGATTTTTTGATAAAAGAAAATAATTAATTGTTAGTGAAATAAATTAAATAAATTAATTAAAATAAAATATCAAAAGAAAAAGGATAAGGAATTGGGCCTGATTAGTAGCTTGAGGGGTGTGAAAAGCAATTTCCAGGGCCCAAAACAAAGAGGTCCACGTTGACCCTTAGAATTCCATGCCATACGTTGACCCTGGTCTATTGTACTCCTTCATTGATGGCCTTTAGATTTGGCCATCTGGCCATCTGGAAGGCTGGATGATGAGGACACATGATGGTCCTCAGGCTTGTGAGCGCGCTGGATAACCTGAAAGAAATTAAGAAAAATACCAAACGTTGGAGGCAGGGGTCGAACCCCTGACCTCAAGCTCCCCAACGCCTTAACGCTTGCCTGGCTACCACTGGGCCAATTATTTTTGTTGTATGTAACATGAACAACAATTATTATATGATAAATAAATAAATAAATAATAAAATATTTGTGCGGAAATTTGAACAAGCCAATGGAGGGGCGCCAACTGGTCATCTTCTTCCTCTCTCCATGGGTAAAAGTCCCAGACTTTTACCTATGGACGTTTGTTTGTTGCTATAAACAGGGCTCGTTCCCAAATCTTCCATAGGCCATATAAATGACACCTAATGCTATGGTTAGATTCATCTCATCCTTCTGAACATGATGGTACCCTTCATCAATGCTAATTTTTCCTGCATACAAAAACCCTAATTCAAAGCTACAAACCCTAGCCATGGTGAAATCTTGTACAGGACATATAAATGAAATTAAACGATGCAGAAAGCTTACAAATATTCTATGGATCAATAATATATGATTAATTCATCATAACAATGCCTAAATCATGCTAACCGAATTCAAAATTTCATGGATATCGTGATGGACTTACAGTGCTTTTGGGTACTGGAAAGGATTGGTTCTTGATTGCTTTGGCTTGCTGATGACCTCAGGAAACGATTGAGATAACTGGAAGGCCTTGAGGATGCCTGGAACACTGAATTCGATCTTGCACTTTTTCTTGATTTTTCAAGTTTGTGTTCTTGATGTTGCGCCTCTTTCTAACCTAGTTTTGAGTCTGCACACGTTCTATATGTATCAAGGAATGAATTAGGGTTGATAGGTTGTACTCAATCTTCTTCCATTATTGAATTTTATTGTGATTTGATCCTCTTGAATATCATTCCAAAATTGGCCTAAACTCAATCTTTTTGTCCACCCTAATGCCTTGCACGAGTTTGAATACTTGCTAGCTGTAATTGAAACCTGAAACAAGCACAAAATCTTTTGTTTTCAATATTTTGGATTTTCTCATGATTTATTTTGATTAAAATTGATTTAAATCAAATAAAAATATGATAATGACAAGTGGAAAGGGCTAGAGCTCATGGACTATGTTGCCAACTCAAAACAAGTGAAAAAGATTGGGCCCATTTGGCAAAATTTGAAGTTTTAGGCATAGTTGACTTTTGGCACTTTTGTAAAAAAGGTCAACTTCAACAATGCATAACTTCATCAATTTTGAATCTTTGGAGGTTTTCTTGGACTTTTTAGAAATATTGAGATATCCTATAATCAACCCTTTTTGTCTCATATCAATTTGATATTCCATGCTCATGTATGAAGTTTTGACAAAAAAGGTATTTTTGTTGACTTTTCAAAATGACCTATAATGTCCAAATTCATAACTTCTTGTGAGTGCATATTTTGAACTTGGGAGATGAAGATGGATTGTAGATCATGGAATCCTCTTCAAAATGAGATTTGGATGGGTCATTTATCATAAATTATGAGAAAGTTATGCTTGGTCAAAGTTGAGTTGACTTTTCCTACAAAACCCTAATTTAGCAACTTTTGGGTCTTGATGAATTATGAGCAATCCTTGATGAATCATGATCAACACTTGATAAAATGATGAAATATACTTCAAAATGATGATGTTGACTAAAAATCTTGAAGTTTGACTGTATGTGGGCCACAGTTGACTTTTGCCCTAGCACAGTCGATTTTCAGGCCTTTGAGCAATTGGCTGAGCAAACTTCCTCTGCAAGTCTTGAAACTTGACATGGATGATCTTGATAACATATTAATACATAGGTGAGCATTTCGGATCACTTGGACTCAAGTATCTTGAGGCAACATGAAACCCTAATTTGAGGTAGACTGCCTTAGGAGAGAGCTTGTCTGGCCAACCCTTGGATTACCTTGACCAACTTGGGGATCTTTCTTGAAATGTTTTGAGAAATACGGGAGGAAAATTTTTGGGGTACAACACCCTTCAATTGATGTTTCAAAAAATACCCTTCGAGTGGTATTTGGGTGAAGGATGTTCGAATGACAGGAGGGTGTTCGAAGGAGTCAAGTGTCCAGGTTCATCAAAGAGACACGAATGTTTCAAGAAGGAATGCTTTTAATTTGTCTGATTCTTGTCTCATTGGCTTTAATGGCCTGTTTAATTGGTTATCTCTTGCTGTTACTGGACCATCATACTCCTATAAATGCAAGGGCAAGCATATAGTGCCAGGGGGTGAACGAAAGGGAGAACAAAAGGAACGGAGGAGGGGACAAAAGAGCAAATGAAAGAGAGGCCCAGATACTTTTTGCACACGAATGGATACATACTTCACACGAAGAGAATACGCACACGCTTCTTCCCCATAAACCACCCCAAAGATTATCAAAATCCTCATAGGTAGTCCCAATCAAAGGAATCGTCAGCAACGCTCCAATTCACACCTCAGAGTGCTAGATCGAAGCATCCCCTTTCTTGGTAAACTTTCAAATTCACGTTTATAATTTCATAATGTCTTAGTGTTTGCTCAGTGCTTGATTCACGCCTAGAATATCATGTGGCTTTGTTCAATTTAGTTTCAAAACTGAGGGCCTGGTTTCGGCACCAGGTCTACTTTGGTTTTCTTTTGTCACTAACACTGCAGATCTGGCCCAAATAAACCAATGTATGCAGGATCGAAGGTCCTGCGTTAGACACCCATGTCATGTTTGTTACTAATGTTTGTCTTGTAGGTTTAGATCGAAAAACCATTCCTCCCCCAGATCGAAAGGAATAACTCCCTTCCCTGGATCGAAGAGGACTTTCTCTTCCCCAGGATCGAAAGAGCCATGTCTAGCCCAGGACTGAAAGTGCCATATCTTTCCCAGGATCGAAAGAGCCATGTCTGGCCCAGGATCGAAAGTGTCATGTCTTGCCCAGGATCGAAAGAGAGATGTCTGGCCCAAGATCGAAAAACCATTCCTCTCCTGGATCAGAAAAGCTTCTATTCATTTCCTTATTTTTGGTTTTTGCTTGTTCCTTTTATTTTCTGGCCTCCTTATTAACATTGAAACAAAAAAATCACAAAAAAAACTTAGGTCTAGCTTGTTTTTTTTAATTAAAATTATTTTTTGTTAAACTAATTAATTTAATTATTTTAACATCTTTCGAAAATTAAAACTAAATAGACTTAGACTTTATTTTATTAAAATAAATGAACAAAAACAAACAAAAGATTTTATATTTTAGGTTTTCTAGACGCATCTTTATGTCGTGTGTGCATTTTATTTTATTGTAACTCCTCACAGTTGTAATAGCTTTAGATTTAAAATACCGCACTTTTATTTTCTTGCATTTTTTATGTAACTCTCCCAAAGCATTGTAATAGTTTAGGATTTATGTTTCTGTTTTTTATTTTTCCGTACTTTACATTTCCTGTACAATATTACTGTTAGTAACTAGGATTGCATGGAAAGACTGTAAATTAAAACGTTAGCTAACCTAATAAAAACACAAAAAATAATTGAATTGAACACATATGCACATATGCACCTCTAAGGTACGCCCGTTTCGGTTGCCTTTCGGAAAAATGGTCACGTCCCTCGAGAATGGGGACGCTTTAACAAAGACCCGCAAAAATCAAAAAGATCATAGTCCCTCGATGACCCTACGGTGTTGCCTTTCAGTAAATGATCTCGTCCCTTAAACGAAATTGCTAAAGTGTCTCCATATGTTTCCTTTATGACTGTAAAACGTCCCTTCGATTTTCCCTCAACATTCAATGACAAGGCTACCTACTCACTAATAGTAGGATAACATTGTCTAAAGGAAAAGAGGAAAAGAACGACCGTTTTCGAGTAACAAAGTAGTAACTGTTAGAAGTTTGCTCAAAAATACTTTTTTGCACTTACACACAAAAACTACTTTTCCAAAGACATTTTTCAAACACTTTGTATACGTTCTCTACTATCCCGAGAAACATTGCAAAGTTCGCCGTACTAAGGCGTTTTTTCTAAACATTTTCAAACATACAAAGCACAAAAGCATTTTAAAAATGAGCAAACCTCTAAGAGCCCTTGGAAAACTACATATAGAAAGGGTGATAATACCTTACCTTTCCATAATCCACCCCCCTTACCCAGAAACAATCTCGAAAAGGTCTTTTTATGTTCTTTTCACCCTTTCCTTTGTTGGATAAAAGAAAAGACGGTGGTGACTCTTTCTTACCGCACATTTGTGAATAAAAAACGCAAAAACCAGTATATAAACAGTCGGTTCTGCCACCATAAAACTGAACTGGCGACTTTGCTGGGGATAAAAAAAGTGGGGTTTACCTTAGAGTTAGTTCATCTTTAAATTGATTTTTTGTGCTTGCTTGCTTGCTTTACTTTTGAGGGTTTGCTTGGGTTGTTACTAAAAGATCCTACACCCGGATTTGGGGCACCTTATTAGGTAATTAGCAATAAACCATGGAGGTTATACAACGTAGAACGATACGTACGAAGTGGTGGCTACGTTAGCGCGATGCTTTGGATTATACTAATGTTCCTTGAGTAAGTTAAGGATAACATTAGGCTTCCTCATAGTGTCACTTAACGCTAACTGACCTTTAGAACCTTTAGTTAACTCATCCTAGCCATTAGGAAGTAGTGAGATAACCGGATTTGGCTCTGACCGAAGATTGGTTGATACTCGATACTACACTCATTGAGGCTGGACTTTCAGGATTTTTCGGTCGCAATACTTTGGTGCGGAGCTGAAACCATTTCTAAAAGAAAGGTCAGTGATATTGAGGCTCCTTAGAACCCGGTTACTATTAGTAGGACAGGTTGAGCAAACTAAACATTCAAGAGGGTACTTACCTACAAACCTCATACAAGCCTGGACCTAAGGCTATTTGTGTGACTTGTTTGCTTTCGACTTGAACTACTTGCAGGTTTTTATTATCTGACAACATGATTTCCTTGCAGGATGTGTTTACAGTCATTATCTAATAACTTGGATTTCTTGAAGGGTTTACTTGTTTACATAACCTTACATTTTTGCTTAACGCATTGCATACACATCATAACATCATGCCACAACATTTCCTTAACCATTTCAAGGATCTCAAGAGTTTGTGATGCAGGTTATGATGAAACAAACGTCTAGCAAGGGGCAAGGGGATTTCTTTTCCTCTAGCCAATGATGTCAAAAGATCAAAACTCAATAACTTGAGTCAGGGGCTATGACCCACTTGATATGGTTAGCTTGACTCTCATAGAAGGACATTCAATGACATCAAAGTTCAATCAAAGCTACAAACTTTAAATGCTGACATCTTCTTGTTTACCCCGTGAATCCTTGAAAACATTGCATACACATACCATACATGTTATTGCATAAACAGGTTTCAAAGCAGGGTTCTCATCTTCTCCGCTGTTTATTTCACCAATGGCTCTTGAATAGACAATTAAAGACCTTCAAGCTCAAAACGCTCAGTTCCAACAAATGTTCCTGACTCTGAACCAGGGGCAAGAAGACCCAAAAGCTCTGCTCGTAAAAAAGAAGGCTAAGAAGGCAAAGAAACCAGTTCGCATGGGAAGGTGAAGACCAGCCAACCGCGCTCTAGATTTTGCAACCTCATCAAAGGGAGGGGATAATCAAGAGGAAGAGGACGAGAAATCAGAGGAAGAAGACGACACTCCAGCGTCTGAAGAAAGTGAATCTGACTATGATGAGGAAAAATATCCTCCTGCTGATGATAAATACAAACAGCTAGAGGATCAATTCAATGCCATGGAGATTCAAAGGGTGCCTGGTCTGGATTTCAAATAATTAGGGATGGTTCCTGGAGTGGTCATCCCACCTAAGTTCAAAGTCCCCATCTTCACAAAATATGACAGTGTTTCCTGTCCCAAGCTTCACTTGAGGTCATACGTCAGAAAGATCCAGCCTCACACTGCTGATCGGAAGTTATGGGTCCATTTTTCCAAGAAAGTTTGGCTGGCACTCAGCTGGATTAGTTCTATCAACTAGAAGGAACTGACATCCATACCTGGGAGGACTTAGTTGTTGCTTTCTACAATCAGTACCAATACAACTCTAACCTGGCACCAACTCGAGTGCAACTACAGAATATGTCCATGAGCTCAAGAGAAGGGTTCAAGGAATATGCGCAGAAATGGAGGGATCTAGCTGGCAGGGTTCAACCCCCTCTAAATGATCGTGAAATGGTGGACATGTTCATGGGCACTCTGACAGGACGATTCTTCAATTTGCTGATTGGGAGTTCCTCATCCAGGTTCACAAAGATGGTTCTGAGCGGAGAAAGGATCGGACATGGTATCAAGAGTGGGAAGATCCTGATGGTTACATCTTCTAATGCTGAGAAGAAGCCATTTTCTGGTAAGAGGGAAGCCTATGTTGTGTATGACCAGAAGGGTCGTAATAGAGCCGACGACCACAATCCATATGTGGGGGCAATACTCGTCTCTAGCTCTACACCTATGCAACGACACCAACAGGGGAACCAATATAAAGAGGTCATGCCTAAGAGACAATTCACCAGAATCAACATGTCACTAGCTCAAGCGCTACAACACATGTTGAAAGCAGAGTTGATTACGCTAAAGGCTCCTCTGAGAAACCCCAATACTTATGCTCCTAGTTACCACCCCAACGAAAGGTGTGCTTACCATTCTGACAGTCCGGGACATGATACCAATGGCTACTGGGCTCTGAAGAACAAGAATCAGGATATGATTGACGCCAAAG
Organism: Vicia faba; assembly: GCA_948472305.1. Classification (NCBI taxonomy): domain Eukaryota; kingdom Viridiplantae; phylum Streptophyta; class Magnoliopsida; order Fabales; family Fabaceae; genus Vicia; species Vicia faba. Next base: position 1,049,019,805 of record OX451739.1, read on the forward strand.
AGGTTGAATTCGAACCTCCAGAGACTCACAAAGTGATCACTGCTCCTGGGCCAAATCATTGAGAACGTCCAGTTCATTTTTATTTTTCATTTGTAATTTCATTTATTATTTAAAGAATTACTGTTATGCCGAACTTTGTTTTTCCCATTAGTACATCGCATATGTTTGTCTTGAATGATTTCATTGTCATTTTATTTAAACGATTTTCTTGCTTCCTTTACGTGATATTTAACTCTTGATTGAAATCTCTAAGCCTTTAAGGGAGGATGATGAAAACGATACCATAATCTCGCACAATATGCTTTTGAACAGACCTTCCTGACGATGTACAAGAGTTGTTTCAAATACCAAACATTGGAGTTATAAGGAAGAAAATCCCTAGTCAAACCCTTTGAGCCAAAGCAGTAGGAGTTTTTCTTTCACACAAATTAAAACCCTTAATCATAACCTGGGGCAGGGTAGTTTCTCAGTTAATTCAGACGCACATTCAGTCACAATCTTCTGCTTCATACACAATGAATGGCATCGGATACGTCCTTCTAAATCAAAAGATGGTGATGGTTCCACATAATAGTCAAGGCAGGCAATCATTATCTCTCAAAATAAAAGCCCGCTAAGTCAAAACCTATGAAGGAGACTTAAGAAAAACTGGGGCATCCCGCTGACTGTAATCACAAAAAGAAACAGTTCAGGCAAAAGAAGGGATAACAAAATAAATAAATAAATAGGTTACTACAAATCCTCGACAAAAAAAAAAGAATACAAAAATGACTGCCTATTCAAAACAAACTGTCAGTATCTGAACCATCACCGAAACATCAAGGACAAGATGCCAAACTCAATTGGGATCTGAACGCAGAATTAACTGAACATAGGACAGAAGAACATCACGAAGAGCGGGTGGGCACAAATAAAATTTGAGCCTTTATCCTTTGTTTCTTAAACCTTGAACCAGGCCACGCTATAACCCTTAAAAGTCCTAACTGAAGCATGGGTTAGTTCAGAAGCATACTGTTATAAAAGGTATCCTGACTCCTGTATGACTTGCTATAAATCCTGAGTTGATATCACTCTCTTGCAAAATTTGTTTTACTAAAAAATGAATTTTCAAACTTCAAGACAGACATAAGCTTTGCATTCTTGAAATACCATTGTTTGCATATAACTATTTGTTCAACAACCGAGAAATTCACATGACGAATATCTAGTGAACAAAAAACTTTCTCATTGAAAAGGTTCACCTCAAGTGGAAAAACACTTCCAACCAAGGGGCACAACATGATCATTGTCTGTCATCTGGGGCAGTCAAGTCAATATTCAAGGAATCTCTCGAAAATACCGAACAACCAGGGGCAGATCTCCATCTGAATCACTTGGGGAATTAGACGTGAATTCCAACAACGAATCACGTACAACCAAGCAAAATCAATGTTCCGCAATGAATTTCTTCTCAAAACAACAAAACAAGAATTCCCAACGGAAACATTCTGAATAAAGCAGGTTATCATCTAGAAACGGTTCAGGTACGATCCAGAAGCGGATGTCATCCTGACACCTACTCCAGATTCTCAATAGTACAGTGCAAATACGATCCAAAAACGGATGTCATTCTGACACTTATCTCAGCATATCATCTAGAAATAGTCCAAGTACGATCCAGAAGCGGATGTCATCCTGACACCTGCTCCAAATTCTCAACGGTACAGTGTAGATACGATCCAGAAACAAATGTCACTCTGACACTTATCTTAACATATCATCTAGAAACGGTTCAGATACGATCCAGAAGCGGATGTCATCCTGAAACCTACTCCAGATTCTCAACAGTGCAGATATGATCCAGAAACGGATTTCATTATGACACTTATCTCAACATATCATCTAGAAACGATTCAGGTACGATCTAGAAGTGGATGTCATCTTGACACCTACTCTATATTCTCAACGGTACAATGCAGATATGATCCAGAAACAGATGTCATCCTGATACTTATTTCAACACCTCATCTAGGAACAGTTCAGGTACGATCCAGAGACGGATATCATCCTGATACTTATTCAGATCATCTTCTAGCAACAGTTCAGGTACGATCCAAAATGGATGTCATCCTGATACTTAGTCCAGATTATCTCCTAGCAACAATTCAGGTACGATCCAGGGAAGGATATCATTCTGATACTTATTTAAATAATCTTCTAGAAACAGTTCAGATACGATCCAGAGACGGATGTCATCCTGACACTTATTCAGTTCTCATCTAGAAACGGTTCGGGTACAATCTAAAGATGGATGTCATCCTGAAACCTACCCCAGAATCTCTCCTAGTACATCCAGAGGCGGGTGTCATTCTGGAACTCATTCAACACATGTTTCAAGTACAGTGCAGATACGATCCAGAGGCGGATGTCATTCTGGAACTTATTCAACACTTGTTTCAAGTACAGTGCAGATACGATCCAGAGACGAATGTCATTCTGACACTCATTCAATACATGTTCAAGTACAATCACGACATAAATCTCCAGCAGGTACATGGGCAGAAACGTCCTGATGCAAAGTCATCGTTGTATCCTCAGCATACGCCTGTGACATCTATGTTCCCCACAGAGCAGGAATAACCATAGTTTTGCCCTTTTCTTCCCCAAGCAGGAATCACCTTCTCCAACAAAGTTCCTTCAGAGAGGTGAAATCTGCCTTCCCCAGCCGAGTTTTTATTTTAAACAATTATAAAACCTCTTCCCGGGTAGAGTTTATTTCTCAAAACTGCAGAAGCTCATCTCCCAACAGAGTTTATTTCTCTACATTGGCAAAATCTTCCAACAAGCATCTCTCTCCACACACTGATTCTCAAGCAGAATCAATTCTAAAGCAGAATCAATTCTCAAGCATAGTCAATCCCCAGCAGGTTATCCTCAAACAGAAAGAGGAAATCCCCGGAAAATCATCTCCATTCACCATCCCCAGCGGAAATGAAGGAGTCAGCCTCCCAATACTTCCCAGCAGTGGTCCGGGATTTATTTTTCCAGACTAAAATCGCGATAACATCCCATATTCATACATCATGGCATGAGCATACACATCGCATACAGCATAATCTCATTTATTTTGAGAGCATCATCACAATGCATTTCATACAACATGACATTGCATGTCTAATCCTTTACCTTTTTCAGGGAAGAATCAAGTCAACAAACGCCGTTGACTACTTATGTAACCTGATAGTCCTCTCAAAAACTACGTCTAATGAAGGGCTGTTTCAGCAGTTTCCTCATAAAGATGCCTCACAAGACCTTTTCTGGTTCAGTCAGATCGACACTAAGATCTCTCTGATTCTTATTCCAGTTGAATACATTCCAAGACTTTTGTTTGGTTCAGTTAAATCGATCCTAATATTTTTCTGATTCTTATCCAGTCAAAGTTAATCCAAGACCTTCTCTGGTTCAGTCAGATTGACACTAAGATCACCCCGATTCTTACTCCAGTTGAAGATATTCCAAGACTTTCGTCTGGTTCAGTTAAGTGGATCCTAAGATTTTTCTGATTCTTACCCAGTCAAAGTTAATTCAAGACCTCTACTGGTTTAGTTCGAATCGACCATTGATTTGTCACTGATTCTTTTCTGGTAGACCTTTACTGGTTCAGTTAAATCGATCCTAAGATTTTTCTGATCCTTATCCAGTCAAAGTTAATTCAAGACTTTCATTGCTTCAGTTCGAATCGACCATGGATTCGTTGCTGATTTCATCTCCCCAGTAAGTCGCTGTGAAGCCTGGAGCACGACCAAATAGTAGTCAGCCTTATCATCCTCAGCAAGTCACTGCAAATCCTGGATCCTGACCAGATAGCATTTCACTTTAATCCCTTCAATCAAGTGATGACTCCCAGTAGAGTAACGAACAACTAAAGCTCCTAAAACTCTGTGTTCTAAGACAGAGACCAACATTCCTCAACAGAGTCCTCCTCAACAACAAGAATAGGGATGCCCACCAAGGAATATCTCATGAAATCAACAGTCTTCCTGATGGCATCATTAAGCCCATCTCCGACGACTCTTCGTCACATTCTGATGGCATCTTTAAGCCCACCTCCGACGATCTCCCGTCATATTTTCCAAATGGAATCTATAAGCCCATTCCCAATACTATCTACACAGTCAAGTATCATCTCAGGCGAGTGCAAATTTCTGGGCACTCTAGTGTTCAATTGTCTTCCACCTTCAGATCACGGAAGGCAGACAAGCCAATCTACATCTTCAGGTTTAAGAAGATTGAACAGGGGCAGCTGTTGTACCCCAAAATTTGTCCTCTCATTTTTTTTGAAGATTTTCTCTTACATGGGTGGTTACAAACACTTTCCTGAAGAAAAATAACAAATTTTGAAGTTGGTCAAAGTGCCTTTCTATTGGCATTTTAGCAAGGCATTTTGATTGGCATTTCAACAAGGTCTTTCGATTGGTATGGTAACAGTGTCCTTCAATTGGCATTTCAACAAGGTCTTCGATTGACATGGATATAAGTCCTTTCGATTGGCATTTTGGCAAGACCCTTTGATTGGCCTTTTTACAAGACCCTTTGATTGGCCTTTTGGCAAGACCCTTCGATTGACGTTTAAACAAATACCCTTCGAGTGGTAGTTGGGCGAAGGATGTTCGAAGGAGTCAAGTGTCCAGGTTCATCAAAGAGACACAAATGTTTCAAGAAGGAATGCTTTTTAATTTGTCTGATTCTTGTCTCATTTCCTTTAATGGCTTGTTTAATTGGTTGTTGTGATCGGTGGATCTGGAACTGACTGTTTAATGCTGGTTCGCGAAATGTCGCGGAAGCAAGAGTCGCCACCGTCTTTTATTTTCTCCAAATGGAAAGGACAAAAGCACAGAAAAATTCCTTATAGAGATTGCTCTCGGTTCGGGAGGTAGGTTATAGAAAGGGAAGGTGTTAGCACCCTTTCTATCCATGGTTATCCATGGGCTCTTAGATACTTGCTCATTTGTGTTTTCAAAATGGTTTGTTTGCTTTTCAATTGTGGGTTTAAAAAAAAGTTTCTTTGAAAATTTCAGTTCGACTCTTGTATCGGTCCTCAAGAGTGTTTGAAAAATTTGCTTTCGAAAGCTTTTTGAAAAGGTGTCGGTGTGAAAAGTATTTTTGATTTGTTTTTGAAATTAGAGCAAGTATCTAGAGTCGTCTACCTACCCTAAGGAATTCGTCTGTGTAAATGTCCTTTAAAGTAGTGCCATCCCATCATTGAGAGGTAGGTAGCACCACCATTGGAGGTGTTCGGGTCAATTCGAGGTTCGGGACATGGTGATCACCAGAGCAATGGGAAGACACCTTAGAAGCTACCCTCATGCCAGGTTCCCGGATCATGAGGACTTACTAAGACATCCTTTACTCGACGATCACCTTTCGAGGCAAGGCAACAGTGAGGCGTACCCTAAGGGTGGTGTGTGATTTGTGTGTCATGTTCAGTTATTTTGTCTTATTCATGTCAAGGTGATCTATGCGTTTGTTTTTATTTTATCATTCATTCTTGCATGCATTTATTAACAGTTAAAATATTGCGAGAAAGTAAAAGATTCTAAGCTATTACAAAAGGCGCGGGTCCACATCGCCAAAATTAAACCAGGACCCGATTTGACAGAAAATAAAGAAGTAAAGTGCGAGAAATAAAATGTCCGAGTTTACAAGGCTTTGGGAGAATTACATTAATATTAAACGAAATAAAATAAATATGCGAATAAGGATTAAAAACGAGGGCGTTGGACCCTTTTTGGAAAATTAAATTAAATGATGGAATTGATTAATTAAGAGAGAAAAGAAATTGTTTTTTTTTTGATATTTTTTAGTATTTTATGTTTTTAATGGAAAAAGAATTAATTGAAATTAAATGCTAAACCTAATTTTATTTGTTTTTTAGTTTATTAAGAAAACATGTTAAAATTAAACCTAAATTAACCTAATTAATTACATGGTAATTTAATTACAAAAATAATATTTAATAATTAATTATTGTGAAAGAAAAGAAAAAAAGGATAAAAATTGATTAAAACCTAATTCTACCAATTTTAAGTTTATTAAGAAAAATGTTTGAATTAAACCTAATTTTACAAAGCTAAAATTAATTAGTGATATTTATTTACAAAAAATATTAATTAAATAAATATATTTTGATTTTTATGACTTTTCTGTTTTTTACTATTTTTTATATTTTATGAAAATAAGTTAAATTAAAGGAATTAATTAAAAAAAGAAATAAATAAAATAAGGAAAAGAAAGAAAATACAATACCTTGGGGGGCTTCTGTCCCCTTTTTGGAGGTGAATTGGAGTGGTTTGGCCATTTGTGTTCTGGCCTCATCATACATAAGTTGTTCTACTTTGGCCATTTGGCTTTTGGCTTTTGGCCATTTGCGTTTTGGCTTTTGGCCATTTGTGTTCTGGCTTCAACGTTCCTTAGTGTCTGGCTTAATGTCTGCCTCGCCATGTATTGGTGTCATGCATAAAATGTTCTTGGACATTTTGGAAAGGTCTTTGAGTCCTCTAACCAATGTCTTTGGTCCCATGTCATTTTGATTTACCAATCTCAAGTTATGGCCTTTGACTTAAAGTCCCTTTTTGTTGACTTTTGAAAATGACCTATAATGTTGAAATTGATAACTTTTTGTGAGAGCATTTCTTGGACTTGAAGTATGAAGATGAGTTGTAGGAAATGTCTTTCTCTTCAAAATGAGCTTTGGATGGAATTTTTCTGATAATCCATGTGAAAGTTATGCCCTGGTCAATTTACAGTTGACTTTTTCAACTGTCCAAATAAGGAAACTTTTGCATCTTGATGATTTTTGAGCCAAGCTTTGAGAATCATGATCAAGCATTGATCAAATGATGTTTGTGGCTTCAAAATGATATGTTGACCAAAATTTTGCACTTTTGACTGTCAAATGACCATTTTGCCCCTACAGTTGACTGTAGTGCAATTAGGGTTTTTTGACTGTGCAATTTTGTGCTGAAAGTCTTGAAACTTGATATGAGGATACTTGACCATGTTTATAGGCATGTGAGACTTGATTGGACCTTTGGAAACTTCATTTTCTTGATCAGAACACAAACCCTAATTTTGACTGTTTAGGAGACCCTTGACTGTGCAACCCTTGGGGAGATTTTGAAGCTTTGACTTGGCAATTTCTTGAAGAATATGGGAGGGCAAATTTTGGGGTACAACAGTTGCCCCTGTTCAATCTTCTTAGACCTGAGGTTGCAGATTGGCTGACGTGCCTTTCGTAATCTGAGGGTGGAAGATGATTGAACACTAGAGTGCCCAAAAATTTGCGCTCACATAGTAGCAGTGATGGTAGAAATGGGCTTACAGATGCCATTTAGAGGTTGATGAATAGGATGATGGGCTTATGGATGCCATCTGGATGTTGATTGCGTAAGAGATTCCTTAGCGAGAACCTGTATACCTGCAAAATAGAAAATGATTACCTGACACGTTGCAGGAGCTGATTTTCAGATGCTTTTGTGTAGATATGTCCTGACTGGTTACAGGAATCGGATCTTTGAATTCTTCAGACGTGCCCTGGCGAGATACAGGAATCGAGTCTGGTAATGTTAGTCTTCAACGGATACACCCTGGCAAAATTCAGGTATCGGATCCTCGAACTCTTCAGACACACCCTGGCAAGATACAGGAATCGGATCTGGTAATGCTAGTCTTCAACGGATACACCCTGGCGAGATTCAGGCATCGGATCCTCGAACTCTTCAGACACACCCTGGCAAGATACAGGAATCGGATCTGGTAATGTTAGTCTTCAACGGATACACCCTGGCAAGATTCAGGTATCGGATCCTCGAACTCTTCAGACACACCCTGGCAAGATACAGGAATCGGATCTGGTAATGTTAGTCTTCAACGGATACACCCTGGCAAGATTCAGGTATCAGATCCTCAAACTCTTCAGACACACCCTGGCAGGATACAGGAATCGGATCTGGTAATGCTAGTCTTCAACGGATACACCCTGGCAAGATTCAGGCATCGGATCCTCGAACTCTTCAGACACACCCTGGCAAGATACAGGAATCGGATCTGGTAATTGGTCGTCAACAGATACACCCTGGCAAGATTCAGGAATCGGACCTTTGGTTGCGACCATTGATGGTAATCAATTTTGTACTTTTGTCCTGAAAAGACAAGCGTTAATTGTATGCGATGTCATGTGGTATGACATGCGAGATGCTCTCTGAATCAGTGATATTGTATGTTCATGATGCGTATATGCATGCTATAATGTATGAAGATGTTTATGAATGTATTTTTCGTCTAGGAAAGTAAATCCTTGACGGGTGCCAGGAAGTCATATCCTGGGCTGATATTGAAGAATAACTTTCGCTTCCGCTGGGGATGATAACTGCAAGAATACCGGTAGGAGAAGATGACTCCGTTGAGGAATAAACTTGGCAAATGGAAGATTCTGCGGGGAGAAAAATACTCTAGCGACCATGCTGGGAAGCAATACTCTGTGGGGAGAGAGATACTTTGCTGAGTGTTGATAATAACTTGCTGGGGATATCTTTGTTGTATTGGGAGTGCTGATAGACTTCGCTGGGGTAAGAAGACTTCGTCGACGACGCTCTTGTCGTGGCTTTTGGCTGAGGATAACCCAGTTATATCCTGTTAAGGAAATAACTCTTTGAATAAAGCCGGACGACGCGTTCGTGCTCTGCGAGGGGATAAGCTTCCAGAATCTACTGGGGATAAGCTTATTGCTTGGGGGAGATGAATTCCAACCTTCCTGGGGAAACTAGATTGGATTCTCCTGGGGAGATTTTGGACTGTAATTTTGTAAGTTGAAAGAGGGAACCTATGTGGAGTTTCCTGCTGATGAGCTCATGTAAAACCACATCTGAAATGGAGAAGGAACCTGGGTAGGGTTACTTTGATGATGAGTTCGTGTAAAACTTCGTTCTTGGAAAGGGAGAACCTGTGTAGGGTTTCTGGGTGACGAGTCCATGTAAAACTGCATCTTGAAGAGAGGGAACCGGTGTAGGGTTGCTTGGTGAGGTAAGTTCATGTAAAACTTCTTGATGAACCGGGGTGAGGTTATCTTGAGCTAAATCCATGTAAGACTTCTGGGGGGAACCGGGGTTAGGTTGCCGCAGGATAAGTTCGTGTAAAACTTCTTGACGAACCGAGGTAAGGTCATCTTGAGATAAATCCATGTAAGACTTTTGGGGGGAACTGGGGTTAGGTTGCCGCAGGATAAGTTCGTGTAAAACTTCTTGACGAACCGAGGTAAGGTCATCTTGAGATAAATCCATGTAAGACTTCTTGGGGGAACCGGGGTTAGGTTACTGCAGGATAAGTTCGTGTAAAACTTCTTGACGAACCGAGGTAAGGTCATCTTGAGATAGGTCCATGTAAGACTCTTGGAGGAACCGGGGTTAGGTTACGGCAGGATAAGTTTGTGTAAAAACTTCTTGATGAACCGGGGTAGGGTCATCTTGAGATAGGTCCATGTAAGACTCTTGGAGGAACCGGGGTTAGGTTACGGCAGGATAAGTTTGTGTAAAAACTTCTTGATGAACCGGGGTAAGGTCATCTTTAAATCCGTGTAAGATTTCTGGAGGAACCGGGGTTAGGTTGCTTCGGGATAAGTTCGTGTAAAACTTCTGGATGAATCGGGGTAAGGTTGCTTGTGGGATAAGTTCGTGTAAAACTTCTTCTGAAAATTGAGAAGGAACCGGTGTAGGGTTGCATGATTTTGATTAAGTGGATGATTGTCCTGTTTGGTTTCGGATGTTAACCCACAATCTGGAATTTGTAAAGGTAGATGGTAATCATCCTTATGTTGGCCTTTCCTTTGTACTTTGGTTGACAGAGCAATTGGATCGCCTGGATAACTCATTATTGCCCCTGTTTCGGAGGTGAGGGAAGAGGATACCTGTGTGGGTGATTGACAAATCTTCGGGTAGACAAGTGGTGAGATATTGGAACATAGTCGTACGCTTTGATCCCTAACTTTTTCCTGGACCACCCTTTCGGGTTTTCAGTCCACCGGGATACCCATTTTTGCCCAAGCCGCCTTTTCAGGTTTTCGACTTGCCGGGTGTACACGTTTTTTTTCATTTCATCCCTTCATTTTGCCCGAACCCTTTTGGTTCGCCGGGAAGCCCTTATTTTTGCCTAGGCATGTCAGCCTAGCGGGTCTTTGATGATGCGCAGTATTTTTTTTCGACTATGTCCATGCTCTCAGAATGTAGGGAGTTGCCCCTGTTGGAAGTATTTTGTCATGCCCCAGATACTGGGCAATGCTCCTACTGTGCCCCCTGATTGGAGGTACTTCTGTTCACAAGGTGTTCATCATGCGAATTCCCTGCTATTCAAACAAATAGTCATATGCACACAAGGTTATTTTAAGAATGAAAAAGCCTATGTCTGTCTTGAATTTTGAAAATGCATTTTTTGTAATACAGTGCGGTGTCAACTCAAGATTTTACAGCAAACCTTCAGGAGTCAGGATATCTTTCGTAACAGTATGCTTTCGAACTAACCCATGCTTCAGCTAGGACTTTTAAGGGTTATATCGTGGCTTGGTTCATGGTTTAAGAAACAAAGGATAAAGGCTCAAATTATTTGTACCCACCCGCTCTTCGTGATGTTCTTCAAACCTAAGCTCAGTTGATCGTGCGTTAGACCTTGTTGAGTCTTTGCTCTGATTTTCCGGTAATGATTCAGATGTTGACAATTTATTTTGAATAGGCAGTCATCTCCCTTTTTTTTGTTGAGGTTTTGTAGGACCTCTTTCTTTTTGATTTAATTATCCCTTTCTTTTTTTTTGCCTGAACTGTTTCCTTTGTGATTACAGTCAGCGGGATGCCCCAGTTTCGTAAGTCCCCTTTATAGGTTTTGACTCTTTGGGCTTTTTATTTATGAATTTGATAATGACTGCCTGCCTTTATCGATTATTCGGAACCATCATTGTCTTTCTTCGTTTTGTAAAGATCTCTTCGGTGCCATTCGTCATGCACTTGGATCAACTGAGAGAATTACCCTGCCCCCGGTTATGATTAAGGGTTTTAATTTTCGAAAAGAAAAACTCCTACTTCTTTGGCTCAGAGGGGTTGACGAGGGATTAACTTCCTTATAACTCCAGTGTTTAGGGATTGAAACAATGCATGTACCTCATCAGCGGGGTTTGTTCAAAAGCATACTGTACATTGTGGTATCGTTTTCGTCATCCTCCCTCAAGAGGCTTAGAATTATTATTTAAGAGTTGATCATCAGAAAAAATATGAAAATAATTTGCATTTAGTGAATACGAATATATTGTTTCAGAACAGACATATGCGATGCATTAATGAAATAACAACGTTTGATATGAATGGAATGCTTGAAAAATCAAAAGAAAATTACAACTTGAAAGATTCTAATGAACAAAAATTTCTTAATCCTAGCCATATTTTGGCAAGGGAGCAATGATCACATTGGGAGTCTCGGCGGGCTCGAACTCGATCTCTTTAGCATCGATCATATTCTGAATCTTGTACTTCAGTGCCCAACAGTCCTCAGTATCGTGCCCCGGGCTACCAGAATGGTAAGCGCACCTTGCTTCTGGGTTGTAATTTGGAGAGGAAGTCTTTAGATTTGCAGGAGGGTTGATCACCGCAATCAGGTTCATCCTTAACATGTGCTGCAAAGCTTGTGACCATGACATGTTGATGTAGGTGAATTGTCTCTTAGGCTCGTCCGACCTGTTCTGATCAACCCGCTGTTCTTGGCGCGGTCGTTGTTGGACCTGAGAAGTAGTAGCAACTCGGAGAGGTCTATTCATTGGACCCGACCTTTGCCTTCTTGGAAGCCGTTCTATGACCTGGTCCCTGATTTGGGCTGGTTGCTTCATGTCTTGATGAAGATGATTGATCATGGCCCTCAGCCCTCCTTGCTCCTGAGCTAAACCTTGAGTGGGTGCCCTTTGCCCCAGCATCTGGGTTTTCAATGTGTCTACCTCAGCTTGTAGACGTTTCAGCTGTTCGTCCTTGTCATCTTCAGGACTCTTTCTGATCAGATTCCCCATGAGGAGTGTCCTCAACTCTTCCTGCCCCTTGGATAGGCTTAGGAAGATCTCTTTAAACTGAGTCTCTTGAGTGTGAAGGTCCTGGTTATCTTGTTGGGGAGCCATTGAATGATATAAACAGTGGAGGGTAAGTGACCTGCAACAAAGGTACCTGTTATGCAATGATATGTATGATATGCATGTAATGTTTTCAAGGACCTCGCGGGGTAAACAAGAAAATTTGTTAGCATTTGGATCCGGTAGCTTGATTGAAAGAAACTTCATATTTGTTGAGAGTCTTTCTTCCAAGGGTCAAAGGCTCACCATATCAAGTGGGTCATAGCCCCTGACTTTAGTCATCACGTCTGGTTTTGATTTCCAAACAACCTTGGTTAAGGGAACCTTCTTCAAGAGTCAGAGCTCACCATATCAAGTGGGTCATAGCCCCTGACAACTTTGGCTAGAGGAAAATAAATCCCCTTTGCCCCTTGATAAACATTATGGTTCATTCTGACCTGCATCACAAGCCCTTGAGATCCTTGAAACGAGTTAGTCTTTATGCAGGATGCATGCAATGGTATGATGTTATGCTATGCATGGGGTAATGTGGGTAACTTTGTTATAAGTCCCTACTAAGGACTATAAACAAAACCTGCAAGAAACTTAGTCAACCCTGTTATGAGTCCTAATTAAGGACTATAAACAAAACCTGCAAAAACTTAGCAAACCCTGCTATGAGTCCCAATTAAGGACTATAAGCAAACCCTGCAAGTAGTTCCTGTGTTAGATAACAAGCATGCAAATAGTCAAGTACGAAGGCACACAAGTCACACAAGAGAAGCCCTTAGAGTTTAAGGCCAGCATGAGGTCTGGGTATTACCCTCTTGAAGTTGGTGGGTTCAACCTGTCCTATCAAAGTAACCGGGTTCTTAGAGGATCCCAATATCATTGACTACCCTCAATCGGTCATAACTCCAGCATCGCAATCTTTTCTTGCGGCCAGAACCATCACGAGAGTTTAGCCTCAATGGGCGTAGCATACTGCTACTGGTCTATTGGTAAAGTTATGTCATTTAAGGTTCTAAGGTTGTTGGTGCTTAATGACTCCTTAGAAGACCCATATTCTCCTCGTTGCAACACAAGGGATATCGGTACAGACCAAGGTGCCACACCAACGTAGCCACTGCTTCATCTGTGTCGGTCTACGCCGGACAGGTCCCTCACAGCTTATGCTACCTAAACAGGGTATCCCCAGATCCGGGTTAGGATCTATGTAACTCCCATGCAACCCACAATAGTAAAGCAAGCAAGTCAATACAATTGAAAACACAGTTATGAACTACCCTAAGGTACACCTCACTTTAAGTATCTCCCCAGCAGAGTTGCCAGTTCTGTGATCGGTGGATCTGGAACTGACTGTTTAACGCTGGTTCGCGAAATGTCGCGGAAGCAAGAGTCGCCACCGTCTTTTATTTTCTCCAAATGGAAAGGACAAAAGCATAGAAAAATTCCTTATAGAGATTGCTCTCGGTTCGGGAGGTAGGTTATAGAAAGGGAAGGTGTTAGCACCCTTTCTATCCATGGTTATCCATGGGATCTTAGATACTTGCTCATTTGTGTTTTCAAAATGGTTTGTTTGCTTTTCAATTGTGGGTTTAAAAAAAAGTTTCTTTGAAAATTTCAGTTCGACTCTTGTATCGGTCCTCAAGAGTGTTTGAAAAATTTGCTTTCGAAAGCTTTTTGAAAAGGTGTCGGTGTGAAAAGTATTTTTGATTTGTTTTTGAAATTAGAGCAAGTATCTAGAGTCGTCTACCTACCCTAAGGAATTCGTCTGTGTAAATGTCCTTTAAAGTAGTGCCATCCCATCATTGAGAGGTAGGTAGCACCACCATTGGAGGTGTTCGGGTCAATTCGAGGTTCGGGACATGGTGATCACCAGAGCAATGGGAAGACACCTTAGAAGCTACCCTCATGCCAGGTTCCCGGATCATGAGGACTTACTAAGACATCCTCTACTCGACGATCACCTTTCGAGGCAAGGCAACAGTGAGGCGTACCCTAAGGGTGGTGTGTGATTTGTGTGTCATGTTCAGTTATTTTTTCTTATTCATGTCAAGGTGATCTATGCGTTTGTTTTTATTTTATCATTCATTCTTGCATGCATTTATTAACAGTTAAAATATTGCGAGAAAGTAAAAGATTCTAAGCTATTACAAAAGGCGCGGGTCCACATCGCCAAAATTAAACCAGGACCCGATTTGACAGAAAATAAAGAAGTAAAGTGCGAGAAATAAAATGTCCGAGTTTACAAGGCTTTGGGAGAATTACATTAATATTAAACGAAATAAAATAAATATGCGAATAAGGATTAAAAACGAGGGCGTTGGACCCTTTTTGCAAAATTAAATTAAATGATGGAATTGATTAATTAAGAGAGAAAAGAAATTGTTTTTTTTTTGATATTTTTTAGTATTTTATGTTTTTAATGGAAAAAGAATTAATTGAAATTAAATGCTAACCCTAATTTTATTTGTTTTTTAGTTTATTAAGAAAACATGTTAAAATTAAACCTAAATTAACCTAATTAATTACATGGTAATTTAATTACAAAAATAATATTTAATAATTAATTATTGTGAAATAAAAGAAAAAAAGGATAAAAATTGATTAAAACCTAATTCTACCAATTTTAAGTTTATTAAGAAAAATATTTGAATTAAACCTAATTTTACAAAGCTAAAATTAATTAGTGATATTTATTTACAAAAAATATTAAATAAATATATTTTGATTTTTATGACTTTTCTGTTTTTTACTATTTTTTATATTTTATGAAAATAAGTTAAATTAAAGGAATTAATTAAAAAAAGAAATAATTGAAATAAATAAAATAAGGAAAAGAAAGAAAATACAATACCTTGGGGGGCTTCTGTCCCCTTTTTGGAGGTGAATTGGAGTGGTTTGGCCATTTGTGTTCTGGCCTCATCATACATAAGTTGTTCTACTTTGGCCATTTGGCTTTTGGCTTTTGGCCATTTGCGTTTTGGCTTTTGGCCATTTGTGTTCTGGCTTCAACGTTCCTTAATGTCTGGCTTAATGTCTGCCTCGCCATGTATTGGTGTCATGCATAAAATGTTCTTGGACATTTTGGAAAGGTCTTTGAGTCCTCTAACCAATGTCTTTGGTCCCATGTCATTTTGATTTACCAATCTCAAGTTATGGCCTTTGACTTAAAGTCCCTTTTTGTTGACTTTTGAAAATGACCTATAATGTTGAAATTGATAACTTTTTGTGAGAGCATTTCTTGGACTTGAAGTATGAAGATGAGTTGTAGGAAATGTCTTTCTCTTCAAAATGAGCTTTGGATGGAATTTTTCTGATAATCCATGTGAAAGTTATGCCCTGGTCAATTTACAGTTAACTTTTTCAACTGTCCAAATAAGGAAACTTTTGCATCTTGATGATTTTTGAGCCAAGCTTTGAGAATCATGATCAAGCATTGATCAAATGATGTTTGTGGCTTCAAAATGATATGTTGACCAAAATTTTGCACTTTTGATTGTCAAATGACCATTTTGCCCCTACAGTTGACTGTAGTGCAATTAGGGTTTTTTGACTGTGCAATTTTGTGCTGAAAGTCTTGAAACTTGATATGAGGATACTTGACCATTTTTATAGGCATGTGAGACTTTATTGGACCTTTGGAAACTTCATTTTCTTGATCAGAACACAAACCCTAATTTTGACTGTTTAGGAGACCCTTGACTGTGCAACCCTTGGGGAGATTTTGAAGCTTTGACTTGGCAATTTCTTGAAGAATATGGGAGGGCAAATTTTGGGGTACAACAGTTGTCTCTTGACGTTACTGGACCATCATACTCCTATAAATACAAGGGCAAGCATACAATGCCAGGGGGCAAACGAAAGGGAGAACAAAAGGAACGAAGGAATGGACAAAAGGGAAAACGAAAGAGAGGCCCAGATACTTTTTGCACACGAACAGATACATACTGCACACGAAGAGACTACACACACGCTACCCCCCTAAACCACCCCAAAGATTATCAAAATCCTCATAGGTGGTCCCAATCGAAGGAATCGTCAGCAACGCTCCAATTCACGCCTCAGAGTGCCAGATCGAAGCATCCTCTTCGTTGGTAAACTTTCAAATTCACGTTTATAATTTCATAATGTCTTAGTGTTTGCTCAGTGCTTGATTCACGCCTAGGATATCATGTGACTTTGTTTGATTTGGTTTCAAAACTGAGGGCCTGGTTTCGACACCAGGTCCACTTTGGTTTTCTTTTGTCTCTAACACTGCAGATCTGGCCCAAATAAACCAATGTATGCAGGATCGAAGGTCCTGGGTTAGACACCCAGGTCATGTTTGTTGCTAATGTTTGTCTTGCAGGTTTAGATCAAAAAACCATTCCTCCCCCAGATCGAAAGGAATAATTCCTTTCCCTAGATCGAAGAGGACTTTCTCTTCCCCAGGGTTGAAAGAGCCATGTCTAGCCCAGGACCGAAAGTTCCATATCTTTCCCAGGATCAAAAGATCCATGTCTGGCCCAGGATCGAAAGTGCCATGTCTTTCCCAAGATCGAAAGAGCCATGTCTAGCCCAAGATTGAAAAACCATTCCTCCCCAGGATCGAAAAAGCTTCTATTCATTTCCTTATTTTTGGTTTTTTCTTGTTCCTTTTATTTTATGGCCTCCTTATTAACATTGAAACAAAAAAAAATCATAAAAAAACTTAGGTCTAGCTTGTTTTTTTTAATTAAAATTATTTTTTGTTAAACTAATTAATTTAATTATTTTAACATCTTTCGAAAATTAAAACTAAATAGACTTAGACTTTATTTTCTTAAAATAAACGAACAAAAACAAACAAAAGATTTTATATTTTAGGTTTTCTAGACGCATATTTATTTTGCGTGTGCATTTTATTTAATTGTAACTGCTCACAGTTGTAATAGCTTTAGATTTAAAATACCGCACTTTTATTTTCTTGCATTTTTTATGTAACTCTCCCAAAGCGTTGCAATAGTTTAGGATTTATGTTTCTGTTTTTTATTTTTCCGTACTTTACATTTCCTGTACAATATTACTGTTAGTAATTAGGATTGCATCGAAAGACTGTAAATTAAAATGTTAGCTAACCTAATAAAAAGACAAAAAATAACTGAATTGAACACATATGCACATATGCACCTCTAAGGCACGCCCGCTTCGATTGCTTTCGGAAAAATGGTCACGTCCCTCGAGAATGGGGATGCTTTAGCAAAGACCCGCAAAAATCAAAAAGATCATAGTCCCTCGATGACCCTACGGTGTTGCCTTTCGGTAAATGATCTCGTCCATTAAATAAAATTGCTAAAGTGTCTCCATATGTTGCCTTTATGACTGTAAAACATCCCTTCAATTGTCCCTCAACATCCAATGACAAGGCTACCTACTCACTAATAGTAGGATAGCATTGTCTAAAGGAAAAGAGGAAAAGAACGACCCCTTTCGAGTAACAAAGTAGATAGCTGTTAGAAGTTTGCTCAAAAATATTTTTTACACTTACACACAAAAACTACTTTTCAAAAGGCATTTTTCAAACACTTTGTATATGTTCTCTACTATCCCGAGAAACATTGCAAAGTTCATCGTACTAAGGCGTTTTTTCTAAACATTTTCAAACATACAAAGCACAAAAGCATTTTAAAAATGAGCAAACCTCTAAGATCCCGTGGAAAACCACAAATAGAAAGGGTGCTAATACCTTCCCTTTCCATAATCTACCCCCCTTACTCAGAAACAATCTCGAAAAGGTCTTTTTCTGTTCTTTTCACCCTTTCCTTTGTTGGATAAAAGAAAAGACGGTGCGTCTCTTGCTTACCGCACATTTGCTAATAAAAAATGCAAAAACCATTATATAAACAGTCGGTTCTGCCACTGTAAAACTATGACAAGAATCTATATAAAAAGAACCAACTCAAAATGTATAAAATTGAGAGATTTATGCACATGTGATCAATGAATCAAGCATTTGCTCTATTAGGTCAAACTTGTTGAACCAACCTTGAATATTTTTGAACCTTCTTGGAAAAATAAAGCATGATGGATCATAATAGGCCTTAAAATTATGCTGTCTTGATGCATACTCAAAGATGGAGATAAAGTCTCAATGAAACTTGTTGAAAAAGGCATGGAAATAAACACATGAACCTATGAATCTTCTTGATGAGTGCCACCACCAACTTCGAGAAGAACTTGACCTAAATAAAGTGAGGGAGCTCTTTAGACCATAAATCTTTGGTGTCATAGACATAACCTTGAAGCTTGAACTCTTGCAATCCATTGAAAAACCATTTGACTGAGGACCACCCCTCAAACCCTAGGTTAGATGGTGAGATGAATGAAATTGTGTCATCACATACAATATGAACATTCAAAGAGACATATATACATATTTTTATGTTTTTTAAAAGAAAACATGTACAAGATACACAATTCAAGGTGTTTGGTGATCCCTCAAGAGCAAACTTAAAGATAGGATGAAATAGAAAGGGAGAACCAACGCTAACGTGTGATCTTGATGTATTGATAATATGAGATGATAAGGGATATTAGGGGAAAAAATTTGGGTATAACAACAACCCTTATTTAAGTGTCTTCTATTCAGGGATACGAAGGTCAAAATCTTCATCTCGACGGGATTGAGGATACTTAAATATAAAACAAACCTTACTTTTGGTCCTAAGATGCCATACAAATCTTATGATTATGAATGTACAAGATGAACTCCACAGAGGCAACAAGACATCACTTGGAAAAGTAAAACCAACGGACCAAAAAGAGAGTTCGACCAAGAAAATAAATCGTTGGCGAACAACACGACTCTGGGGATGGCTATAAACAGGTAAAGCCAAAATCACGATTAAAGAATCCAAATGCATAGTAGGATTTCAACAACGGAAACTCTTAATAATGCAAGAAACCAACTATCAAGGGGTGGCCAAAATGAAGAGTTACCAACTCGACTGAAGGAAAGAAACTCAATTCCATTAGAGGGAAATCAACTCTGCTGGGGAAAAGAAAACTGAACTCTACTGGGGTAAGGTCTAAAGAGGAGACAAAGTATCATCAACTCAATAAATAAGGAAAAAGCAATGGATAACAACTATCGACAAATAACTGTGAACTATCCACTCACAGAGGAAATGGAAAAAAGAGGGTAACATCAACTCACAGGGAATCATGAATTAACCACCTGCAGGACACGAATAGAAACAGTAAGATAATACCGGCTCAGAGATGATGGTAAACATCAACATCGAGACTAGTAAACGGATGATTGACATCAGTACTCATGACTGGAAATATAAGACTGACATTAGCGCTTATGGCTAGGAACAAATATTTACATCAACGCTTATGACTGAGAACAAAGGTTTGACATCAGCACTCATAGATGGGAATAAAGGGTTGACATCAGCACTTATGGCTGGGAACAAAGGTTTGAAATCATAACTTATGGCTGGGAATAAAGGGTTGACATCAACACTCATGACTGGGAACAAGGGTTTTACATAAACACTTATGGCTGGGAACAAGGGTTGACATCAACACTTATGGTTGGGAACAACTCAAATCTATTGGGGTAAAGTCCAATGAGGAGAAAGGGGTAAATGTCGACTAAGGAATGATGGTGAACTACCAACTCAAGGATGAAGGTAGAGAAAAAAACATAGAACAATAACAAGTTTCCCAAATTTCTGGTATTCCACCTAGAACGGTTCTCAACTTCTTCTTTAACCAAGGCATTGCACCTAGAAAAGGTAATAAACTACTGTAAGAATCTTTCTACGAGCTGTATTTTTCATATTGAAAAGACCAACCATCCATTGGAGTACAACCTCAACAATGAACTATCTCCTATAACGAATGGACTACTATCCATCGGAGTAAAGAAATCTTCTATGGCCTTAAGAGACTTACTAAGGAAGTACATGTTGCTCAAATAAAGAGACTGCCACTTGCTGTTATGATAAGCATTGCAATAATATTGTTGGGAAATGAATTTTGACTTCCTGGGGAAATACCAACACATTCCTGTTGAGGAGATAAAGTCTTCACGTGCAAAATAAACGCACATTCTCAATCCAGGGCTCACAGCCTATAGGGATCAAAATAATATTACTATCGAGGATCATAAATTCAAACCAGGAACAAACCAGAGTGAAACAATCAACCAAGACACCACCCAATGAGGAGTAAACTCAAATGGGGATCAATTCCATCCAGATAATGAGCTGGGTAGGAAGGCTAAAGTAAAATTCTTCCATGATGGATAAATTAGTGGGGAAATTGAAAGAATATACACTTTATTTTTAATATTGACAATCTATTGGAGATAGGATAACATAACTCTACAAAGAGGATACTATGCTAACAAAAACATCAATGAATGCAAACTTGCAATGAATTTTAATTCACCTATGCATGATGTATGAATGTATGAATGTTATCATGTATATGCTGACAAAACACACATACTGCATTGGGGATAACCAGACAAAACCAACTTGGGTAAGGACAGTACTCGGCTAAATCACATCCAGGATGAAGATTCTATAAGAGAGTAAGCACCAACTGAGGAAACAAAGTCCTACTTCATAGCATAACTTCACTAGGAAGAAACACGATTTAGAAAATAATCAAAGCAAAATTTAATAGCAATAAACTAAAACAGCTACAGGGATATAACACCCTCCTCCAGGCTTCACCGGAGAATATCATTCAGACTTCTCTAGGGAAGATAATGCCATATCGTCTAGTCTTCAACTGGGGATTTCCTACTGCCGTTACTAGGGAAAATGAAACCACGCATGCCAAAGGGAGTACAACTACATTCTTTACTATCAAGAGTAGTGGTTGCACAAACTTCTCTGGGGAGAATTTACGAAACTTCTCGGGGATAACAACTTTAGAGGGAAGCATCATCTTCGCCTCACCCGAGGAATTAAGAAGTTAATAACACAGCAAGAAGTCAAAATTATGGGGATTTTATATCAAACCCATCACTTGGTGAGAGAGAACCCAAAAGGTTGACAATTGTTTCAACACTTATTAGGAAAGATATTGCCCTCGTCTGGATACTTGGGGAGCACACAACACCAACAATGTTATAACTATAGAGAACAATGCTCTGCAAGAGATTATAAATCCATTCTCAGCACACAGGAAGAAAGAATCCAATCGAATAAGCAAATACTATATAACTTTGCAATCTCTTCCTAATCATCACCTGGATGGGGAAAGAATCACACTTAGCTAGAGAAACCTGAATCAAGATTTAGCTGGGGAATATGGGAGAGAGGTATCAAACCACATAAACCCAACACCATATAACAACTTGGAGGAAATCTGAACCAAGACTTAACTGGGGTAGATGGGATTACAAACCCAACACCACACCATATATCAACTGGTATGAAATCCATCAAACACGAGTGGACTATATGCATATCAGCAAGAGTAGTCCGAGATACCTCTTGGGGAATCTTTTCAAAACTTCGAAGCTCGTCCATCCTTGGAACCACTACTTTTGTCCCACTTGAATCCGGGAATTAAGGTAAAAAGTAATTTGCAAATTCTTTTCAAAAACATGTTTTTATTATTCTTTTTGTTTTGAAAATTACTATCAATAATAAATGAAATTTTTGTAAACAGAATAAAATAAGAACTACAAATAATTGGATAAAAGCTCAAACTTTATTAATATAATGGTAATCAGCGAATAGTGATACTTCGTAGATGATTATGAAGTTTTGGAAAATGGTAAATACATGGAAAAGATACATTGAAATATAATGGCCACTATTATCCCTAACAACTTTGAACTCCTGAGCATAGGCTTCAATTGAAGTGTGGTGAGAATCCAAGAAGATTATTGCTTCAGTGATCAAGTCTTGTCTGACGCAGTTACTTGCTAGGAAATCCCTAAATTTTTCCTAGGTTACCCTTGCGGGTTTTCAACCTACCGGGAAAATTTATTTTGTTTGTGTCTCTACCTTTTGCCTAGACTGCCCTTTCAGGTTTTCAGCCTATCGAGATGCTCTTTTCTGCCTAAGCCGCCCTTTCAGGTTTTTAACTTAGCGAATTATTCTTTTAATTATTTAGGCGAAGTATTTCTTGACTGCATCAACATTCATGGGATGTGGGAACTCCTCACCATCCATAGTTTCAAGAATCAATGCACCTTCAGAGAAGGATTTCTTGACAACATATGGGCCTTCATAATTGGGAGTCCACTTGCCCCTAAAATCAGCGTTAAAAGACATGATCTTTCTGAGTACGAGGTCGCCTTCTCTGAATTCCCGAGGCTTGACCTTCTTATTAAAACATTTCTTCATTCTTTTATGATATAACTGAACATGACACAAGGCTGACATTCTCTTTTCTTCAATCAAATTCAACTAGTCAAACATGTTTTGAACCCATTCAACATCTGTCAACTTGGTTTCCATTATTACACATAAAGTGGGAATCTCAACCTCAAAGGGGAACACTGCTCCATACCATACACGAGAGAGAACGGGGTTGCCCATGTTGAAGTGCGGATAGATGTACGATATCCATGCAAAGCAAAATGGAGCATTTCATGCTAATCCTTATAGGTAACAACCATTTTCTGAATGATCTTCTTAA
Source organism: Vicia faba (assembly GCA_948472305.1). Taxonomy (NCBI): domain Eukaryota; kingdom Viridiplantae; phylum Streptophyta; class Magnoliopsida; order Fabales; family Fabaceae; genus Vicia; species Vicia faba. Next base: position 1,049,042,555 of record OX451739.1, read on the forward strand.
TGTTTTTATTAGCAGCTTCAACAAACCCATTCATCTTAGGCATGTACGGAGACAAATTTTGATGGACAATCTTGAATTCTTCACAAAGTTCTGTCATCATCTTGTTATTCAAATTTAAGTCGTTATCAGTGATAATCCTACTTGGCACACCATACCGATATATAATATTGTTCTTGATAAAATGCACTACCAGCTGCTTGGTGACATTAGTATAAGAAGCTGCTTCCACCCACTTGGTGAAGTAGTCAATTGCCTCTAAGCTGAAACGATATCCATTCGATGCCTTTGGTTCAATTGTTCAAATCATATCAATACCCCCACATAGAAAAAGACCATGGTGAAGAAATAACATTGAGAAGTGTTGGAGGCACATGAATCTTGTCAACATAAATCTGACATTTATGGCACTTCTTCGCAAATTTGTAACAATCAAATTTCATTGTCACCCAATACTATCCTGCCCTAAGCATGTTCTTTGCCATCAAATGTCCATTGGCATGGGTACCAAAATAACCTCCATGGATCTCATACATCAACATGTCTACTTCGTGTCTATCCACACATCTGAGCAAGACCATGTCATAATTTCTTTTGTATAACACATCTTCATTGAGGAAAAAGCTACATGCCAACCTTCTCAATGTCTTTCTATCTTTGTTCGACGCACCAACTAGGTACTCTTGAGTCTGGAGAAAGTGCTTGATATCATAATACCAAGGTTTTTCATCTGACGTCTCCTATGTAGCAAACATATGAGCTAGTCTATCAAGACGTCAAACTGTAATCAGAGGTACATCATTCCAAGCATTTACTTGGTACATGGATGCCAAATTGGCTAAAGCATCTGCCATCTAATTCTCATCTAAGGGAATATAATGGTATTCAACTTTATTGAAGAAAGGTAATAATCTTCTTGCATAATATTTATAGGGAATCAAGCCAATGTGACGAGTCTCTCATTCTCCTTTGATCTAATTTATTACCAAAGCTGAATCACCATATACATCAAGAATTTTGATTTTGAGATCTATAGCCTCTTTAAGATCCATGTGTGATACGGTGGAAGAAATGATTGTTTTTGGAATGCTGGTTTGCGTTTTGCTTTGTGTTTGCAAAATGTCGCGGTAAGCAAGAGTCGCCACCGAATTTTATTTTATCCAACAAGGAAAGGAAAAAGCACAGAAAAATTCCTTTTTCGATATATTTCTGAGTACGGGGGGTAGATTATAGAAAGGGAAGGTATTAGCACCCTTTCTATCCGTAGTTATCTACGGGCTCTTAGGTACTTTCTCATTGTTTTCAAAATTGTTTTCTTTGTGTTTGTGGGTTTTTGAAAAGTTTTTGTTTCAACTTCGATTTAACTCTTGCTTCTATCTTCAAGAGTGTAATGAAGTGTTTTTTGAAAACTTGTTCGTAAAAGAGTGTAAGTGTGAAAAATTTGTTTGGAATGAGCAAGTACTTAAGAACTAATCTACCTACTCGAAAAACGAGTCGTTTTGTATTAGTTTACTTTAGACAGCGCTATCCCACTATTAGTGAGTAGGTAGCACCGTCATTGAGGTTTGAGGGTCAATTTGAAAGAGGGACACACAATCACTAGAGCAACGTTAGGACGTCTTAGCGGTAACCCTAATGTCTTAGATCATTTATACGAGGCGACAATGTCCGAGGCAACCTTTCTGAGGCAACTTATGATTTTTTAGACAAGAGGGCGACCTCTAAAATGACATATACTCAATGACTGTTACCGAAGGCAACCAAGTGGGAGTGTACCCTAGGAGTGCGCATGTGCGAGTGTGTTGATTTCAGTTATTTATCTTTGCACATGTTTAGGGTGATCTAACTGTTTTAAATTTAGCCATACATTCTTGTCATGCAAACCCTATTATCAAACATCTAACAATTGAATATTGGCAGAAATTAAAGTGCGGAATTTAAACTAAACTATTACAAGCCTTTGGGTATTTACATAGCCAAAAACAAACCCTTTGAAATTTAAAAGCGGTAAAAATAAATAAATATCCTAATTTAATTATTACAAACCGGGAGCAAATACAATAATTGGATAAAAATAAAGCGCGCGAGAAAATTAGATCAAATGCGAGAACTAGGGTTTTGACCCTCTTAATTAAAAGAAAATGTTTTTGTTGTTTTTAATATTTTTTAAGAAAAGAAATTAAGTCTTAAAATCAAATGCTAAATTAATTAGTTAATTAAATTAATAAATGAAAAAATAATTAAATGACATATTTTTGGAATTTTTTTGTTATTTTAGGTAAAAAATAAATACAATCAAGTTTGTAATAAAACCCTATTGATTCTAATTAATTTTAAATATTTACAAAAATAAATTAAAGTTATCTAATTAATCAACCTAATTAAATTAATTAATTTATTGCTAAAAATAATATTCTAATTTTAATTGGACATAAAAATATTGTTTGTGATTTTTTTTGATAAAAAATAAAATTGTTTTTGGTTAGTAATTAAATTAAATAATTAAATGAAAATATAAACAAAAATATAAAAGAGAGAGATGGGCCTGAATTAAGCATTTCTGGGAGGTGTAGAAAGCAGATTCCTAGGCCCAAAAGGAGAAGGTCCACGCTGACTTTTGCCATCCAATGCTGCATCTTTGACTTGGCTTATGGTGTACTTTCAACGGTGGCCACCAGATTTGGCCATCTGGCACGCTTGATGATGAAGGCATATGATGGTCCCCTGGCTCATGCGCGTATTGGATTACCTGGAAATAAACATAAAAATAGCAAATGCTGGAGGCAAGGATCGAACCCCTGACCTCTAGCCTCTGAATGCCTTAACACTCACGTGGCAACCACTGGGCTATTTTGTTCTTATTGTACATTTATAGAATAATAATAATAATAATAATATGAAAAAGCAAATGTTAGTGGAAACAAAAGAAAAAATGTGCGCTGGAATTTGAATTGGCCAGTGGGGGAGTGACAACTCATCGCCCCCTTCCTCTCTCCGTGGGTAAAAGTAAAATACTTTTACCTACGGATGTTTTGTCCGTCGCTACAGGTTTGTATGTTTCCAAAATCTTCCCTGGGCCATGTAAATAACATCTAACACCATGGTTAGACTCGTCTTGTCCTCCTGATCACAATGGTATCACTCGCGAAGGCCAATTTTTCCTGCATTCAAAAACCCTAAAACAAACTCCAAAAACCTAATAATGGTGATTCACGATTTAGTCCATTAAAATGCAATTGGCTATTGTAGAAAGTTTGCAAACAGTATGGTGATCAAGAATGTACAGTTATTTTATATTATAGATGCAAGAACAAGGCTATTCGAATTCAAGAAGATGGCAATACCGTGACGGACTAACAATGTGTTGTAGGGCTTGAAAACGCATGGTTTTGATGGCTTTAGCTTGCTGAGAGTGCCAGGAAGTGATTGGGATAGATATCAAGCCTTGAGGATGACTCTAACTATCAATTCGATCTCACACTTTTTGCCTTTTTTTCAAATCTGGTTCTTTTTCTCACGCCTGTTTCCAACCTGTTTCTAGGTCTGCCTCGCCTCCTTATGTATCAAACAATGCATTAGGGTTGATCATTGTGTCCAAATCTTCCTTCTTCAATGCTTTTGATATTTGATTTGATTCCCTTTGAAAACCTCCCAAATTTTGCTTATTTTTAATCTTTTTGTGCAAACAAGCCTTAATGCGAATTTGAATGATGGCTAGCTGTGTAATAAAGCCTGAAACAAGCACAAAATCCCTTGTTATCAATGTCTTGGATTTTATATGATTTTCTTTGATTTAAATTAAATTAATTCAAATCAAAATCAAAATAAATAATAAAAATAAGATATGGACAAGTGGAAATGGCTAGAGCACGTGGGCTATGTTGCCAACTTAAAACAAGTGAAAAAGATTGGACCCATTTGGCAAAATTTGAAGTTTTAGGGATAGTTGACTTTTGGCAATTTTGCAAAAAAGGCCAACTTCAACAATGCATAACTCCCTCAATTTTGACTCTTTGGAGGTGTACTTAGACTTTTTAGAAATCATGAGATGTCCTCTAAGAAACCCTTTTGGTATCATCTCATTTTGATATTCCATTCTCATGTATGAAGCTTTGACAAAAAAGGTGTTTTTGTTGACTTTTCAAAATGACCTATAATATCCAAATTCATAACTTCTTGTGAGTGCATATTTTGAACTTGGGAGCTGAAGATGGATTGTAGGGAATTGCATCCTCTTTAAAATGAGCTTTGGATGGGTCATTTATCATAAAGTATGATAAAGTTATGCTTGGTCAAAGTTGAGTTGACTTTTCCTACAAAACCCTAATTTAGAAACTTTTGAGTCTTGATGAATTATGAGCAATCCTTGATAAATCATGATCAAACCTTGATCAAATGATGAAATATACTTCAAAATTAGGATGTTGACCAAAAATCTTGAAGTTTGACTATATGTAGGCCACATTTGACTTTTGCCCCAGCATAGTCGATTTTTGGACCTTTGAGCAATTGACTGAGCAAACTTCCTCTGCAAGGCTTGAAACTTGAAATGGATGATCTTGAGAACATATTAGGACATTGGTGAGAATTTGGGACCACTTGGACTCAAGTATCTTGATGCAACATGAAACCCTAATTTGGGGTAGACTGTCTTAGGAGAGAGCTTGTCTGGCCAACCCTTGGACTACCTTGAGCAACTTGAGGATCTTTCTTGAAATATTTTGAGAAATATGGGAGGGAAAATTTTAGGGTACAACAACTTCCCCTGTTCAATCTTCTTAAACCTGAGGATATAGATTGGCTTTCGTGCCTTTCGTAATCTGAAGGTGGAATTTGATTGAACACTAGAGTGCCCAAAAATTTGCACTCGCATGAAGTGGTAAATGTCTTGTGATGTCGAGAATGGGCTTACAGATTCCATTTGAAAATTGCTGACGGGGGATGGGCTTAAAGATGCCATCTGAAAAAGTGTCGATCGCATAAGAGATTCCTTAGCGAGAGCTTGTATACCTGTTGTTGAGGAAGATTCCGCTGGGGAAGGCTGATTTATGTTGATAGAGGTAGAATTTTAGGAGCTTCATCGTCCGTTATTCTGCTGGTGAGTCGTCTCGGTTTATATTTAGGAACTTCGATCGTCCGTACTCAACTGAGGAATCATCTCTATTGATATTTAGGAACTTCGATCGTCCGTACTCAACGGAGGAATCATCTCTGCTGATATTTAGGAACTTTGATCATCCGTACTCAACGGAGGAATCATCTCTGCTTATATTTAGGAACTTCAATCGTCTGTACTCAATAGAGGAATCATCTCTACTGATATTTAGGAACTTCGATCGTCCGTACTCAACGGAGGAATCATCTATGCTGATATTTAGGAACTTCGATCGTCCGTACTCAACTGAGGAATCATCTCTGCTGATATTTAGGAACTTCGATCGTCCGTACTCAATGGAGGAATCATCTCTGTTGAGATTTAGGAACTCTTCCGTAATTCAACTGAGGAAACATCTTTGCTGAGATTTAGGAACTCACCCGTAATTCAACTGAGGAAACATCTCTGCTGAGATTTAGGAACTCACCCGTAATTCAACTGAGGAAACATCCCTGCTAAGATTTAGGAACTCGCCCGTAATTCAACTGAGGAAACATCTCTATCAAGATTTAGGAACTCGCCCATAATTCAACTGAGGAAACATCCTTGCTGAGATTTAGGAACTTTCCCGTAATTCAACTGAGGAAACATCTTTGCTGAGATTTAGGAACTCGCCCGTAATTCAACTGAGGAAACATCTCTGTTAAGATTTAGAAACTCGCCCGTAATTCAATTGAGGAAACATCTCTCCTGAGATTTAGGAACTCATCTGTAATTCAACTGAGGAAACATCTCTGCTGAGATTTAGGAACTCGCCCGTAATTCAACTGAGGAAACATCTCTGCTGAGATTTAGGAACTCGTCCGTAATTCAACTGAGGAAACATCTCTGTCAAGATTTAGGAACTCACCCGTAATTCAACCGAGGAAACATCTCTGCTGAGATTTAGGAACCCGTCTGTAATTCAACTGAGGAAAAAGCTTCATAGCCTGAACTTTGTGAGAATTTGATTGTATCTTTCCTGAAAGGTAAAGGTTAGTTGTATGTAATGCACGATATATATCAAGCGATGATGTTCTCAAAATAAATGAGATTGTGATTGTATGATGCGTATGCATGTCATGATGTATGGAAATGTGATGTTTTTTAGTTTGGGAAAATAAATCCCGGATAGCTGTTGGAGAAAAGAGTTGAATTCTTTGTTTCCACTGGGGATAGTGAATGAAGATGATTGTGAGAATAAACCTGCAGGAGAGGATAACTCCGCTGGGGAATAAGCTGATGGAGAGATGGCTCTGTAGGGAGGACATGCTCTGCTGAGGGTTCCACTGATAAGTTCAGCTGGGGATGAATTACCGTTGCTGGTGATACTGAATCCTGTTGGGGATTGAGTTTCTGTTTGTGAAAGGAATGAACTCCGCTGGGGATGATCTTTCAGTTGCGACTTCACTGGGGATAACCTTTTAGACTCTATTGGGGACAATCTTCCCAAGTCTACTGGGGATGATTCTCCAAACTCCAATGGGGAAGATTTTCCAGACTCCACCGGGGATAATTGTCTAGTGCTAATGATGGATAAACTCTGCTTGGGGAGAAAATTTCCGACTCATTCGCGGTTGCACGCCTCAGCTGGGGAGAGTTAACATTACTGTCTTTTCTTACTCCGCGGGGAGTGAGTGTTACTGGGATGCATGCTGAGGATATGACGATGGCTTTGCATCGAGACTTTTCTGCCACTGTTTCTGCGGGAAAAGGTGCCTGTGGAGGCCTTGTGGATCGAGTATTATCCCAATTTATGAGGTGCTTGGTAACTTTCGATTGAAGTGATAAGTCTTCTTCTGGTAGGCTAGTGACAAGATGACGGGACATAGTCGTACGCTTTGATCCCTAATTTTTGCCTGAACCGCCCTTTCGGGTTTTCACTCCACCGGGATACCCTTTTTGCCCAAGTCGCCTTTTCAGGTTTTCGACTTGCCGGGTGTATAGACTTTTTCATTTTCATCCCTTACTTTTTCCTGAACCCTTTTGGTTCGCCGGGAAGCCCTTATTTTTGCCTAGGCCAGTCGACCTAGCGGGTCTTTGATTGTGCGTAGTATTTTCTAACTATGTCCACGCTCTCAGGGTGTCACTGTTGGTAGTGTTGTATTGCCATACTACCAGAAGTTGTTCGTTTGATCATGCAAGTTCGTTGTTGGAACTCATGTCTAATGCCCCAAGTGATTCATATGGAGATTTACCCCTGACTATTTGGCATTTTTGAGAGATTCCTTGAGTCTTGACTTGACTACCCCAGATGATGGATAATGATCATGTCGTGCCCCTTGATTGGAAGTGTTTTTTTTTCACTTGAGGTGACCCTTTTTATTGAAAAGGTTTTTGTTCACTAGATATTCGTCGTTCGAATTTCTCTGCTGTTGAGCAAATAGTCATATGCAAATAATGTTATTTTAAGAATGCAAAGCTTATGTCTGTTTTGAAGTTCTTTCAAAATGCAGTTTTCAATAAAACAAGCGAATTTTTGTAAAATGTGATGTCAACTCAGGACTTACAGCAAGCCCTATAGGAGTCAGGATACCTTTTGTAACAGTATGCTTTCAAACTAACCCATGCCTCAGCTAGGACTTTTAAGGGTTATAACGTGGTCTGCTTCACGGTTCAAGAAACAAAGGATAAAGGCTCAAATTTTATTTGTACCCACCCGTTCTTCGTGATGTTCTTCGATCCTAAACTCAGCTAATTGTGCATTTAGATCCCGTTTGAGTCTTTACTCTGATATTCCAGTGATGGTTCAGATACTGACAGTTTATTTTGAACATGTAGTCATTTTTGTTGAGAGTTATAGGATCTCTTTCGTTTTGATTTCGTTATCCCTGTCTTTTTGCCTAAACTGTTTCTTTTGTGATTACAGTCAGCGGGATGCCCCCGTTTTTTTTCTTAAGTCTCCTTCATAGGTTTTGACTTATCGGGCTTTTATTTCAAGAGATAATGACTGCCTGTCCTGACGATTATAAGGAACCATCACCATCTTTTATTTTGGAAGGACGTCTTTGATGTCATTCATTGTGCACCCGAATTAATTGAGAAAAATACCCTGCCCCCAGGTTATGATTAAGGGTTTTAATTTGTGTGAAAGGAAAAACTCCTACTTCTTTGGCTCAAGGGGGTTGACTAGGGATTATCTTCCTTATAACTCCACTGTTTAGGATTTGAAACAACGCCTGTACATCATTAGCGGGGTCTGTTCAAAAGCATACTATAGAGATTTTAGTATCATTTTCGTCATCCTCCTTCTAAAGGCTTAGAATTTTTAAATCGAGAGTTAAACATCACAAAAATGAAAGCAATTTGAATATAGTGAATACGAATGGATTGATTCAAAACAGACATATGCAATGCATTGATAAAGTAACAAAGTTTGACATGAATAAATGTCTAAACAATCAAAAGAAAATTACAAATTGAAAATTCTAATGAACAAAAAGTCTTCTCATCTCAGGACTTGTCACTTCAAATGGTGAGCCTTGGAGGGATGGTAGAAGAACTCAGCCTGACCATCTTGTGTGAATTCTAATGCTCCTTTATTGATCAGGTCTTGAATTTTGTTTTTCAATGCCCAACAGTCATCAGTATCATGCCCCGGGCTGTTGGAATGGTATGCACACCTTGCATCAGGATTGTAGTCTGGGGAGGCTATGTGGGGATTCTGAGGAGGATCCCTTAACGTCACCAGATTCAATCTCAACAGGTGTTGTAAAGCTTGAGACATCGGCATGTTGATTTTGGTAAACTGCTTTTTGGGCATATCAACCCGTTGTTTTTGGCGAGGTTGTTGTTGGACCCGTGATGTAGTAGCAATTTGGAGAGGTCCATTCTTCACCATACCAGACCCTTGTCTTCTTGGAGGCTGATTAATGACTTGGTCCCCGGCCTCGACTGTTTGCCTCATACTGTTGTATTTGTCTTGATGAAGCTGGTTGATAATGGTTCTCAGCTCTTCTTGTTCCCGAGCTAAGCCTTGGATAAGAGCCATCTGCCCCAGCATCTGGGTTTTTATGGCACCTAACTCAGCTTGCAGTTGTTCAAGTCGTTCGTCCTTATTGTCTTCAGGACTTTTCTTGACCAAGTTCACGACGAAGAGTGTTTCCAACTCTTCCTGCCACTTGGATAGCTTTAGAAATACGTCCCTGAACTGAGCTTCTTGAGTTTGAAGATCCTGGTTGTCTTGTTGGAAAGCCATTTCTAAAATAAACAGCGAGAACATGAGAGACCTGTACTAGGAAACCTGTTATGCAATGATATGTATGATATATATATGCAATGTTTTCAAGGATCTCGCGGGGTAAATAAGAAACTTGCTAAAATTTGAATTTTGCAGCTTTGATTGAAGAAACTTCGTGTTGTTAAGAGTCCTTCTTTAAGAGTTAAGCTCACCATATCGAGTGGGTCATAGCCACCGACTCAAGTCATCGTGTTTTGATCTCTAGACGACATTGTCTAGAGGAAAATAAATCCCCTTTGCCCCTTGCTAGACGTTTGATTTACCATAACCTGCATCACAAACCCTTGAGATCCTTGAAATGGTTAAGGAAATGTTAAGGCATGATATTATGATGTATATGTTATGCGTTTAAGCAAACATGCGAGGTGATGCAAACAAGTAAACTCGGCAAGAAATCCAAGTTATTGGATAAGGACCATAGACAAAACCTGCAAGGAACTCATGGTGTTAGATAACAAACATGTGCAAGTAGTTCAAGTTGAAAGCACACAAGTCACACAATAGCCCTTAAATTTCAGGCTGGCATGGAGTTTAGGTATTACCCTCTTTTAGTTTAGTTGGTTCAACCTGTCCTAGTAATAGTAACCGGGTTCTAGATGATATCAATATCACTGACCATCCTCGATCGGCCATAATTCCAGTTTAGCAACCTTTTCTTGCAGCCGGAATCATCGCGAGAGTATGGTCTCAATGAGTGTAGCATACTGCTACTTTTCTATGGCCAAGTTGGTCAATTATAGGTTCTAAGGTCAGTTGATGCTTAATGATCCATTAGCAGCCCCATACTCTCCTTGTTGCTCCACAAGGGATATCAGTACTAACTAAAGTGTCACACCAACGTAGCCACTGTTTCAACCGTATCGGTCTACACCGTACAGTTCCCTCGCAGTCTATTGCTACTTACCTAAAAGGTATCCTCAGATCCGAGTTAGGATCTATAGTAACTCCAGTACAAAGCCCACAAAGATAAAGCATACAAATCAAACAATTGAAAACAATATGATGAACTATTCCTAGGGTACACCCCACTTATTAAGTCCCCAACAGAGTCGCCAGTTCTGTGATATGGTGGAAGAACTGACTGTTTTTGGAATGCTGGTTTGCGTTTTGCGTTTGTGTTTGCAAAATGTCGCGGTAAGTAAGAGTCGCCACCGACTTTTATTTTATCCAACAAGGAAAGGAAAAAAGCACAGAAAAATTCCTTTTTCGAGATATTTCTGAGTACGGGGGGGTAGATTATAGAAAGGGAAGGTATTAGCACCCTTTCTATCTGTAGTTATCTACGGGCTCTTAGGTACTTGCTCATTGTTTTCAAAATTGTTTTCTTTGTGTTTGTGGGTTTTTGAAAAGTTTTTGTTTCAACTTCGATTTAACTTTTGCTTCTGTCTTCAAGAGTGTAATGAAGTGTTTTTTTAAAAACTTGTTCGTAAAAGAGTGTAAGTGTGAAAATTTTGTTTGGAATGAGCAATTACTTAAGAACTAATCTACCGACTCGAAAAAGGAATCGTTCTGTATTCGTTTCCTTTAGACAGCGATATCCCACTATTAGTGAGTAGGTAGCACCGTCGTTGGAGTTTAAGGGTCAATTTGAAAGAGGTACATACAGTCACTAGAGCAACGTTAGGACGTCTTAGCGGTAACCCTAATGTCTTAGATCATTTATCCGAGGCGACAATGTCCGAGGCAACCTTTCCGAGGCAACTTATGATTTTTTAGACAAGAGGACGACCTCTAAAACGACCTATACTCAATGACCTTTACCGAAGGCAACCAAGTGGGAGTGTACCCTAGGAGTGCGCATGTGCGAGTGTGTTGATTTCAGTTATTTATCTTTGCACATGTTTAGGGTGATCTAACTGTTTTAAATTTAGCCATACATTCTTGTCATGCAAACCCTATTATCAAACATCTAACAGTTGAATATTGGCAGAAATTAAAGTGCGGAATTTAAACTAAACTATTACAAGGCTTTGGGTATTTACATAGCCAAAAACAAACCCTTTGAAATTTAAAAGCGGTAAACATAAATAAATGTCCTAATTTAATTATTACAAACCGGGAGCAGATACAATAATTGGATAAAAATAAAGCACGCGAGAAAATTAGATCGAATGCGAGAACTAGGGTTTTGACCCTCTTAATTAAAAGAAAATATTTTTGTTGTTTTTAATATTTTTTAAGAAAAGAAATTAAGTCTTAAAATTAAATGCTAAATTAATTAGTTAATTAAATTAATAAATGAAAAAAATAATTAAATGACATATTTTTGTAGTTTTTTTTTTATTTTAGGTAAAAAATAAATACAATCAAGTTAGTAATAAAACCCTATTGATTCTAATTAATTTTAAATATTTACAAAAATAAATTAAAGTTATCTAATTAATCAACCTAATTAAAGTAATTAATTAATTGCTAAAAATAATATTCTAATTTTAATTGGACATAAAAATATTGTTTGTGATTTTTTTTTTTGATAAAAAAGAAAATTGTTTTTGGTTAGTAATTAAATTAAATAATTAAATGAAAATATAAACAAAAATATAAAAGAGAGAGATGGTCCTGAATTAAGCATTTCTGGAAGGTGTAGAAAGCAGATTCCTGGGCCCAAAAGGAGAAGGTCCACGCTGACTTTTGCCATCCAGTGCTGCATCTTTGACTTGGCTTATGGTGTACTTTCAACGGTGGCCACCAGATTTGGCCATCTGGCCATCTGGCACGCTTGATGATGAAGGCATATGATGGTCCCCTGGCTCATGCGCGTATTGGATTACATGAAAATAAACAGAAAAATAGCAAATGCTGGAGGCAGGGATCGAACCCCTGACCTCCAGCCTCTGAATGCCTTAACACTCACGTGGCAACCACTGGGCTATTTTGTTCTTATTGTACATTTATAGAATAATAATAATAATATGAAAAAGCAAATGTTAGTGGAAACAAAAGAAAAAATGCGCGCTGGAATTTGAATTGGCCAGTGGGGGAGTGACAACTCATCATCCCCTTCCTCTCTTCGTGGGTAAAAGTAAAATACTTTTACCTACGGATGTTTTATCCGTCGCTACAGGTCTGTATGTTTCCAAAATCTTCCCTGGGCCATGTAAATAACATCTAACACCATGGTTAGACTCGTCTTGTCCTCCTGATCACAATGGTATCACTCACGAAGGCTAATTTTTCCTGCATTCAAAAACCCTAAAACAAACTCCAAAAACCTAATAATGGTGATTCATGATTTAGTCCATTAAAATGCAATTGGCTATTGTAGAAAGTTGGCAAACAGTATGTTGATCAAGAATGTACAGTTATTTTACACTATAGATGCAAGAACAAGGCTATTTGAATTCAAGAAGATGGCAATACCGTGACGGACTTACAATGTGTTGTAGGGCTTGAAAACTCGTGGTTTTGATGGCTTTAGCTTGCTGAGAGTGCCAGGAAGTGATTGGGATAGATATCAAGCCTTGAGGATGCCTCTAACTATCAATTTGATCTCACACTTTTTGCCTTTTTTTTCAAATTTGGTTCTCTTTCTCACACCTGTTTCTAACCTGTTTCTAGGTATGCCTCGCCTCCTTATGTATCAAACAATGCATTAGGGTTGATCATTGTGTCCAAATCTTCCTTCTTCAATGCTTTTAATATTTGATTTGATTCCCTTTGAAAACCTTCCAAATTTGGCTTCTTTTCAATCTTTTTCTGCACACAAGCCTTGATTCGAATTTGAATGATGGCTAATTGTGTAATAAAGCCTGAAACAAGCACAAAATCCCTTGTTATCAATGTCTTGGATTTTATATGATTTTCTTTGATTTAAATTAAATTAATTCAAATAAAAATAAAAATAAATAATAAAAATAATATATGGACAAGTGGCAAGGGCTAGAGCACGTGGGCTATGTTGCCAACTCAAAACAAGTGAAAAAGATTGGGCCCATTTGGCAAAATTTGAAGTTTTAGGGATAGTTGACTTTTGGCAATTTTGCAAAAAAGGCCAACTTCAACAATGCATAACTCCCTCAATTTTGACTCTTTGGAGGTGTTCTTGGACTTTTTAGAAAGCTTGAGATGTCCAATAAGCAACCCTTTTTGTCTCATATCATTTTGATATTCAATGCTCGTGTATTAAGCTTTGACAAAAAAGGTGTTTTTGTTGACTTTTCAAAATGACCTATAATGTCCAAATTCATAACTTCTTGTGAGTGCATATTTTGAACTTGGGATATGAAGATGGATTATAGGGAATTGCATCCTATTTAAAATGAGCTTTGGATGGGTCATTTCTCATAAAGTATGAGAATGTTATGCTTGGTCAAAGTTGAGTTGACTTTTCCTACAAAACCCTAATTTAGCAACTTTTGAGTCTTGATGAATTATGAGCAATCCTTGATAAATCATGATCAACCCTTGATAAAATGATGAAATATACTTCAAAATGAGGATGTTGACCAAAAATCTTGAAGTTTGACTGTATGTAGGCCACAGTTGACTTTTACCCTAGCATAGTCGATTTTTGGACCTTTGAGCAATTGACTGAGCAAACTTCCTCTGCAAGGCTTGAAACTTGAAATGGATGATCTTGAGAACATATTAGTACATTGGTGAGAATTTGGGACCACTTGGACTCAAGTATCTTGATGCAACATGAAACCCTAATTTGGGGTAGACTGTCTTAGGAGAGAGCTTGTATGGCCAACCCTTGGACTACCTTGAGCAACTTGAGGATCTTTCTTGAAATACTTTGAGAAATATGGGAGGGCAAATTTTGGGGTACAACACCATGATACAAGCTTCATATTCCACCATGTTATTGGTACAATCAAATGTCATCCTTGCAGTCATATGGGAAATAAATCTAGAAATGTAATTCAAACATCCAAGGAAGCCTCTAACTTGCTTTCCAGTTCTTGGTACAGACATTTCCTGAATCGCCTTAACTTTATCAGGATCAACTTCAAATCCTTTTTTGCTGACAATGAAACCTAACAACTTTCCTGAACAAACTCCAAAATTAAACTTATTTGGATTCAAATGGAGACGATACTTCCTCAAACGATGAAACAATTTCAATAAGTCTTATATGTGCCCTCCCTCAGTCTGAGGTTTGGCAATCATATCATCGACATATACTTCAATTTCCTTGTGCATCATATCATAGAATAGGGTTGTCATAGCCCTCAGGTACGTTGCACCAACGTTCTTCAACCCAAAGGGCATCACTCTGTAACAAAATATTCCCCAGGGTGTGATAAACGTTATTTTTTCCATGTCCTCGGGTGCCATCCTAATTTTATTGTATGTGGAAAATCCATCCATGAATGAAAACTCTTTGAATTTTGTTGTGCTATCAACCAATATATCAATATGTGGCAATTGGAAATCATCTTTCAGACTTGCTTTATTTAAATCTCTATAATCAACGCACATGCAGACTTTCTCGTCTTTCTTTGGTACTGGAACAATATTGTCAATCCACCGAGGGTACACTGATGTCATGAGAAAACCAACATTAATCTGCTTAAAAACCTCTTCTTTAATCTTCATTGCCATGTCATGATGAGTTCTTCGCAGCTTCTGCTTGATTGGTGGACATTCTGACTTTAGCGGAAAATAATGTTCCACAATACTGGTATCCAAACCAGGTATATCTTGATAATACCAAGAAAATATATCCATATACCCTTTCAGCAACTTAATCAACCTGCTCTTCATATCAGGATGAAGCAGTGCCCCAATCTTGACTTCTTTCGGATCTTCCTCTGAACCCAAGTTAATCGTCTCCAACGGTTCTTTATATGGATGAATGAATTTCCTCGTGCTCAAGCAACCGTGAAACCTCTTCTAAGATTTCATCATATTCTTCTTCTTCAACCACATACACATGTTATTCAAAATTGGGAGAGGGTGCAGGGTCATTGCACTCAATGGGTTTTTTGATTAATCTGCACATATGATCTATGATTGATTTTAGAAACAGACACATGTAACAAGTGATTATGCAGATTTATTTACAATTATATTTTATTTTGAAAGGTTTTTTCTGATTACCATTATCCAAGAAAAAGCAGAAAATAAAGACACAATGTTAGAAATCAAAAACAACTTTTATTAATGATTTTAAAATTCAAAATAACAGACATGTCCATACAACATCATTACTTTCACCTTGGGAAGAGTGAAATATTTTTGAAAAGACAAACAAAAAAACAAATTACTTTGAAATATGAATGCAAGAAGGGACATCAATGGTGATCCAATTCTGGACTCTGAATCCATGTGTCACAAAGTTCAGCATCTCTTACTCTGACTCATTTTCGAGAATAGTACCGATCATTGGAGTAGTTGGATGGAGATATCCTGCACTGTGAAAGATATATTGATATTTACTCAGAGCGTACTTCAGCTTCACAACTTCCTTCTTCATGGAGAAACCCAAACCAGTCGCATTACTGTTCACAAGTGGATTGTTAACCTGCCCTCACACCTTGTTAGGGCCTTTCTGCACTACCTGCTGCGCATCCTTAAACGAGGTGATAAAACCTTCATTCTTCCTTATGTTATCAATAGAAAAATCTTGGAATTGAGTTGCAACAGTGGCTTCATCATCTTCTACAATGCTAAAGGAAGAAAAATGAGATATCAACAGCGCTTTCTCACCATTCACAATGACTGCCTTTCCTTCATGGACAAATTTCAGCTTCTAATGCAAGGTTGAAGTAACAACTCATGCTTCATGGATCCAAGGTCGTCCCAATAAACAGATATAGGTTAGGACAATATCCATAACCTGGAAGGTGATTTGGAATAAGTGTGAACCTATGTGAATAGGTAAATCCACCTCTCTAATGACAAATTTTCTCGAACCATCAAAAGCTTTCACTATAATGCCACTTGGGCGCATGGGAGTTCCCTGGTATTTAAGCTTCATGAGAGTGATTCTTGGTATCACATTCAAAGCAGATCAATTTTCTATCAACACATTGGACAAAGAGTCATTCTTACAATTCATAGATATATGCAGAGCTAGGTTATGGTTTCTCCCTTCATCAGGCAACTCGTCATCACAAAAGCTCAAATTGTTACAAGATGTAATATTCTCCCATAACACCATTAAACTGATCTAGAGACATATCACTTTCAACAAAATCCTGACTCAACACCATCATCAAAGATTCCCAATGAGTAGAAGAGTTCATCAACAAGGCTAAAATAGAAATCTTAGATGGAGTTTGCAACAACTGGTCCACAATCTTGTAATCACTCGTCTTGATGATTTTCAACAGATCATCAACATCCTTTTCCAAGGTGACGCCACTAGCTTCTCCTACCACTTTCCTAGGTTCATCATTCTCAACAACCTTCTTACCAGAATTAACATCTTCTGAAAAAGTATGGGTGAAGACACGACCAATACGAGTTACCCAACTAGCTTCAGCAATATTCTCAACATGGGACAAAGGTTGGATAAGAATTTCCACACCATCTTCCAGGATAGTTGCATTTTACTTATAAGGCACAACTTTATCTGGTTCATATGAGATAGGACCAGGAAGACATATAACTACAAGAGCAACATCAGGCTTCATGTGGTATGTAATCTCTACAGGAGCGGGAACACCAAAATATGGCACAATAACATTCACCCCTGCTTCTTGAGCATACTCGGGAATCGTAGAATCATTATCAAAAAATATAAGTTCATCAGAAGAAAAGAACTCATCAGCAGAAATGTACTCATCATCAGACATGGCCTTAACAGAGTAGTCTTTAATCATATTCACTCCATTATAATCATCTATGTTGCTTGTGACTTTGATAGTATCATTATCTAATAGCAATTGAACACCTCTTCTTACAACAACACAACCACGAGAATCCCTACAATAGATCTGACAGGACCCATAATGATGTACCTCTTGGTCATCCATGTGACAAAATTTGGCATATAGATGTACCAGATCATCATTCATGTAATTCACGTTAAACATCTGAAATCCACTGAGATATCCACAAACCATATTCACCTCTTCTTCATATTCATCCCTTGGTATGATTATGTGATAATACCTTCGTCCATCATTTCTTGAAGATCAACTCTCACTTTATCACATCCATGGATATCTGAACTACAAACACTGTAAGCGGCATAATAGTGTGTGTAATAGTTGAACTCAGAGGTTAGCATGCATCTTCACTAAATCACCTCTGAATAGATTGATATCAAATATCCGGAAGTCTCCAAGACAACCAGCAACCATATTTATAACACTTCCACCTTCATGCTTTGGTAGTGGATTATCTTTCACATTGGGACCAACATCTTAAAAGACAAGAGACCAGATCTTACTATATTCTGTACTTTAGACTTCAACGAATAACGGTTTTCAATGTTGTGCCTGGGGGCTCCTTGATGAAAAGCATAAGTCGGATTAACTTTATAGTACCATGGTAAAGTTGAGGGTATAACAGTGAGATACCTAGCCTGCCCCAATTTCTTTTGAATCAAAGCCAGAAACAATTCTGCATAACTCATCGAAATAGGATCAAAAGCTTCTCTCTTCTGAAATTTCCCTTGATTAGCTTGTTGAGGCTCTCTTTGATAGGAAACAAGAGTCGGAGCTACATTGACAACTGGGGTTACATAAGTAACCTGTTGTCGATGTTGATGACATCTTCTTGGAGGTCTAATCCTTCTTTCTTCACCAACAGCATTTGTTTCACTTTCTTTCTTTTTAGAAAACTCATATGATGATTTCCTTGTTACACTAGAACCTTCATCTTTTATCATTCATCCTTCCCTAACAGCTTCCTCTAGATGGACACCCAGACTTACCGTCTCAGTGAAATCACTTGGCGCACTCGCCACCATTATTTCATAGTAAAATGAACCAAGGGTTTTTAGGAAGACCTTAGTTATTTCTTGCTCTCCCATCGGGGTACCACTCGGGCAACAACTCTGCGCCAACATTGTGCATACTCCTTAAATGACTCCTTATCTTTCTGAGCCATCATTCTCAACTGGTCACAGTCAGGTTCCATAAACATGTTGTACTTATACTGTTTCACAAAATCTTTACCCAAGTCATTGAGTGTACGAATATTGCTACTTTCCAATCCCATATACCATTTCAAGGTAGCACCAGTTAAACTATCTTGGAAGAAATGAATAAGTAAGCGTTGGTCATCACTATGAGTGGACATCCTTCCGATATACATCACCAGGTGGTCACGGGGACAAGAGTTGCCATTGTACTTCTCAAAGTCTGGCACCTTAAACTTTGATGACACTTTCACATTACGAACCAAGCAGAGGTCTCTAACATTTTGTTCGAATAACTCTTTCCCTCATAGAGCCTTCACTTATTTTTGCATTTCATTGAATTGATCCTGAAAGTCATCCATTCGATCATAAAAGCCCAAACTTTCACTTGGTGGAGGAGCATGATGATAAACTTCATCATTAATAAAAGGCATAGCATTCATTGTAGGAGGTGCGACATAATGAATCTCATTATTAGAAACATGAGTAACGTGCACCATAGGAGGTGCAGAAACATTAACAGTTTAAACAAATGGAGCAACTTGAGCAGCATGATTATAACCTTATAGCATGAAATTCTCAAGCATTCCCCACGGGTAACCACGAGGTATACGATATTAAGTAGCAATAACTGGAGTAATAGAGACGAGAACTGACAAAATCTCTAAAATAATGGTTGTCTATTGTGGTTGAGTAGTATGAGAAGACGGAAGAGGAGCAGGTGGTGGCTCATTTTGGGCAGCCACCAACGACTCTACCAAAGTAGTCAGATTATCCATACTGGCTCTCAAAGCAGTAACTTCTTCGCGCAGCTCACGATTCTCATGTTTAAGGTTTTCCATCTTCTTTCTAGAATTAGCCCGAGTATTGTAGCAGTGAGACAAATTGCTGACTGAATGAAGCAGAGAAACAAGACACCTGAGAATGAATAAGAATGCAAAAAAATATGTGCAAAATGATGCATGATACGCAATGCATATGATTTATTGTGTTTATTCAAGAAACTCAAAGAATCATAAGCAATTGAAAATATTAAAGTACTAACACATTTGGAAATACTGAAAAATATCATTTTAATAATAACTTTGGAATGGATTACAACTTTTAGTACAAGTTTCAATAATCCTAAGTACAAGAGAATAAAGATAGAATCTAAAAATCCTAAGGAGCAAAAGCTAATGAAGATCTCTCCATACGCTGACGCTTTCCCCTGAGTCTTGCAATTTGAGCCTTCAACTGCTTATTCTCTTCTGCATACTTGTTGGCGACTTCTTTCCATCCACCAGAATCAGAAATCTCAATTAAGTCATCCTTCTTTTTCAATTCTGTTGAGTAAGACAACTCCAAAGTTTGGTACTTGTTCTTCCATGCTTCTTATTCTTGCTGCATCCTAACCAAGGTAAGCTAAAGTTCTTCCACATCATCTAAGAAAGGAGGGGTGTTCCTCATTAACATATAAGATATAGGTTCTTCATGAGAATAAGGCATCTTCAACTGAATTTCCCTTGCTTGTACCCAACAAAGATGAGGCTCTAAGGAAACAGCTCCTCTTGGTCCCCAAGTCTTTTTTACCCTTTTTATGAATATGGTGCCAAGCCTTTTCAATCGCTTCTTTTGCTGCCTTATGATCTTCTCCTTCTTTGAGAAAGAAATCACTCAAATGAATGTTGTTTGGCTTGTCTCTCATTGGATATCCAAGTTGGCGATGCGCAAGAACGTGATTGTAGTTAATTCCTCCCTTTGTACCAAGAAGAGGCACATTGGGGAAACTACCATAACTATCAATAATCTCTACAACCTAATAAGCTTAATGATACCAACCAATGTCAAAATGAGTGAGAGCCATAATCTTCGGGGCCTAACGCGGTTCCTTCTTGATATCCCGAAAAGCAAAAGACCGAGATAAGTGAGAAATAAACCACTAATATAACAACGGCATGCAACATATGACCATCCCTCCCTAATAGAAATTCAGAAGATGAATGGAATAATAAGTATCTCCTAGCAACGTCGGGACTGAATTCCTAATCAGAAAAACCCTAATGGCATTAACATCCACAAATTTGTCGACGTTAGGAAACAAGAACAACCCATATGCAAGAAAAGCAAAGATAGCCTCAAAAGCAATTACACTCTTCATTTTGACGAAGTAAAGAGCTTTCTCCAATAGAAACTGAGCAGGTAAATCCCTGATTCCTCCTTTGGTAGTCATGTTAGCCTCAATCTCAGACTTCTTCAAGCGAGTCATGGTAGCAATCTCATGAGACTTAGGCTCTCCTTCTAAGTCAATGAAAGGAACACAATCAGTAATAGGTAAACTTAGTAAGTAAGAATACTCCTCCATTATGGGCATCAACTAATAATCAGGAAAAGTAAAACACCGGTGTAACAGATCATAGAACTGGACCAATGTAGAAAGAATACCCTCCTTCATCTTGAACTTCATAAGAGAGACAATGGCTCCATACTTCTTCTGGAAATCTATAAAACTCTCAATCTTAGGAATCAAACTCACCAATTCTTCTATCGTAGGATCTTTGAAACTGTACTTCCGAGTCTTTCTCTTTCCAAAATCCATGGTCAAAAAGTACCTGAGATATTTGCAACAGTCAACCTTAAGTTCCTTGAAAAACCATTTAAAGAATTCTCATGAGTGCATGAATGCATGATGCAACAATCACACACAAGATCACAAACATAAAAGTTTATAGGTTCGACGTCTAGAGCATGAAGTCAAAGGTACTACCCACAAGGTAAGTACTAATGGTGTATCACCTTCTGAACAAAGTTCAAAAGAGTTCGCAGAGTTTTCTAAATCTATGATAAATACATTAAAATATATATTTAAAGAAAAACCAAATTAAAATATCAATTATTTTTAAAGAAAAAACATAACTAAAAATATTTTAAAATAGTTTTATAAATCTATGATAATACATTAAAATATCTATTTAAAGAAAAAATAGAATTAAAATATCAATTATTAAAAAAAACAGAATTAAAAATATTATTATTAAAAACATTATATCCTAAACAATATTTATAAAAAAAAATAGAATTGTTAAAACATTATTATTTTAAAAAAAAATAGTATAAGAAAGATTAATAAAACAGTAATTTTTTTAAAATTAAGTTTATTAATATATTGTATTGTTATTTTTGAGAAAGTATATTAATTTGGGAGAAGGAAATTAATTTTTAAAATTACAATATGATAAATATATTTATATACTCTTTTAGTATAATATATTTAGTATTAAAAATAAGTTACTTATTATAAATAATATAATTTGAGTGAGATGGGGGGTACCTGCAAGACACTCCGATGCTAAAATGAGAGACGGAATGAGCAGACAAAAAGTGTATAGGTTCGTAAGAGATAAATACCTGACCCTCTGGGAATAGAGGGTATTTATAGCCTCCAGCGCTGGGCCAAAGTCCCCTCACTGGGCTGACCAGAACTGGCCCAATAAAGGAACTGCCAGGTTCTACGTGCGTAGTGGGGCCCCGCACGTGGTCCCCTTCCTGGTGGTGTTATGCAAAGAATAAGGAGGGACGAAGATGCGGTCTTTCCGGAGATTAGAGGACTTGATAACTGTCAGAATGGACAGAGTCTGCCCTACGGGGAGATTTCTCGAGCTGGAGTTCCCTTGGTCGGGGACAGTATATGTCGTGGGCAATGGCGGGCATCGTGACTACAGTCTATGGTCGGGCACGTCGGCGGTGATTCGCGGGTGGGCATTCCTCGAGGAGACTGCTTGGATTGGGCATTAATTTGTGCTTTGGGCCAGGGTGGGCCCAATCCAGAACAAGAGCCCCCCAATTCGTTGCTCCTGGGGCAGGAGTTATGACTTGACTTCAGCTCGCCTTTACCACAGGGATCTGATGCCCGGACCAAGATTTTGCTTTTTTGATGCGTGCTCGAGGAGTTTCTCACGGGTTGCATTCGTAGCGTAATTCTCGTCGATGCGTGCTCGGGGAATTCCTCGCGGACTGTGTTTGTTGGATACACGAGGCAATCCTTGGGAACCGTGACACCACCCTAGCGACAATAGGGTCATCATTGCCTAGGGGAATAGATGTCGAGGAGGGGAAGTTCGTGGCTCCCCGGGGCGACGTTTGGTATTCCATGTCATCCCTATAAATAGGATCCTTGGGGCCCATAATTTATTTTCCTTCTCCGCACTTCTCCTTTTTCCTCTGCTTCTGCCACCGTCGTCTGCTGCAACACCGTGAGATTACTGCACCATCCTCCGTTGACTACTCTCATCGTTGCCGCACATTCTTCTTTTCTTCCCAGTAAGTGTTCATTCTTCCTGTTTTTCTTCGTCGTAGGTAGTTTTGGTGTTATTTGGATGTTAGAAACCCGTATTTGGGAGTAGTGCCTGGTAGATTCATGATTGTGCCCGGTAAATCCATAGTTTTAGGTACGTGACTTGCAATGTTGCCCGTGACCTTCAAAGTTTTAGGCGCATAATCTATGATACTGCCCGTGACATTCGTGGTTCTAGGCATACGATCTATGATATTGCCCGTCACATTCATAGTTTTGGTCGGCGTACCCATGAGTTGGCCGGGATGTTGACCTCTTAGGATGTATGTAGGACAACTCGTCGTAGCATCTTAGTGTCGGGCAGGAGAAGTCAGGACCTCGCTCGAGTCATCCACGTTTATCGCCCGGGGTGTTCATGCTATTCTCTTGTTGTTCCCGACACCTGGTCGACTTGTCGCGCACTACTTCCTGTCACTGTGGCAAGCATGCGGATTTGCTCTCGAATTTCACCGGTTTCCTATGCTTTGCAGGTAAATGGCTGACGAACCGGAATCTTCGAGGCAAAATGAAGTCGAGGACCAAAGTACCGAAGAGAACGTGACTTTAGTTGATACCGTCGATGACCCCTCGTTAATTTGGGTGGGTGCTGAGCCCCGAGGGATTGCCTCGGCGTACTGTCGGCGTAGTCGGCACGCATATACTGTCGTCGAACACGGCGGTAGTCAGCCAGGTTTCCAGAAGAATTTTGTTGTGACGAGGCTGTCCATCAATGCACGAATCTGCTCGGAGTTTACCGAGTATGGGTTTCCAATGTACGAGATCATGTTTAGGGATCTCGGTTTTAAGCTCCCTTTCAGTGATTTCCAAGTCAGGGTGTTATGCCATCTGAACTTGGCCCCTTCGCAGCTTCATCCTAATTCGATCGCCTTCCTTCGGGCGTTCGAGCTGACATGCCGTTTCTTGAGGATCGGGGCGACCATTCCCCTTTTCTTCAGGGTTTTTCACCTGCAGCGCCAGTCTCGAGGAGGCAGGCATAGTTGGGTTTCCCTAAAACAGTCGAAGAGGCTGTTCAGGATGTATATGGATTCGGTCCGGGGCTTCAAGGATAAGTGGTACGTTCTGCAGCCGGTCACCCAGACTGTCTTGGATTCCATGTACGAAGCGGAGACCGCGGTAGTCGACGAGGACGGGGAGCCCCTCATGGATGCCGAGGGTCGTCCGGCAATAGGACGCGTATCTAAGTTCTTGTTACATTGGTGCTCGGGCCATTACGACCATGGCACCGGGTATTATCATACGCCCGCGGGAAGCATGAGCGTCGAGGATGAAGAAGCCTATGGTATCCTTTGCAAGTATGTCGACAGCTTCTTCCCTACCCGGTGGGTCACGAGGGAGGGGGAAGATATCCTTGACGAGGATGGATACCCGACATTCGAGGCCCGTCCCATCAACACCAAAGCGCTCGTCGAGTGCCAATCTTACGGGCAGGCCGTCGATTTACTAGGTTTCTTGCTTTTTCTTTGTTGTTTTATTCCTATTTTCGTTGTTTTTTGCTTGCTCGCAACTAACCCGGGTTTTGCTCTTCTTTGCAGGCAACATGGCTGAATGAAGGGAGAGGCTGTTGAAACTGACTCAAGATAAGAGAGTAAACAAAAGGCTGGTGCGAGCTCTGCGAGCCACGAAGATGGGCCCGCCGACCAGTTCGGGCGATGCCTCTAGTGGGTCTCTGGGTTCCCCTGATGCTGAGCAGCCCACTGAGCTGATTACGTGAAAGAGAAGTCTGGCAGATAATAGGTTGGAGGTTGGCGACGAGTCTATAGCTGCGAGGGCCTTCGGCTTACCCCCCTGTTTCAAAGAGAAAGATTTCTTCGAGGGGTTTCCCCTGACGGTGAGCAGCGACGAGGCCGAGACTACCAGGCGACTCAACAAAGAAAGCCGGAGAAAACACCTGGCCGCCAGTATGGTCGGGATGGTGAAGATGGCCGAGATGGCCGTTGTCCTTGCCGAGGAAGGGTCGGACTCCTCGGATCGCGTCAGGGAGTTAGAGTCGAAGAAAGCTTCCCTCGCTGCCAGTTCTCGTAAGTTAAAGGAGGCCCTCGAGCGATCCGAGGAAAAGTTTCGCGAACAAGCCGACCTGCTGGCGAGGGAGAAGGAAAACTCCGGGAAGGTTGCTGAGGAGAGGGATTGCCTTCGACTAGACAAGGAACGCTTGGAGGCTGACAACGAACGTTTGTCTAAGGAAGTCGAGGGCCTAAAAGCTGCTATGCTTCCTGCTGAAGATGAATCGAAGGAGACAGCCCCTTTGTGGACCCGTTCGGATCTGGTCGCGCGCATCCATCTCCTCGAAACAGACTGTGTCGGCGCTTTAGCGGATGGGTTTGAGGTCGCGGTCAGCCAGCTCGCCATATTGAATCCGGGCATGAATATCGAGGGAGTGGGTTTCATGTCTCAGGTTATTGACGGTTAGGTCGTGCCTCCTCCTGAGTCTCCTGTGGTGGATGCCGATAGTCCCGGGAACGTTTAGCATGGAGTTTCTGGTCGGGCCTGCGTGCCTGCTTATTGGTATTTGTTTGGGGCCTGCATGCCCGTGCTCATTTTTGGGGTCTGCGTGCCCGTGCTTATTTCTTTTGGCCGTTGTTCCATAGCTTGTAACTCTGAACATCGCCGGCCTTTTTGGTCGGTTCATTTTTATTCGTTTTGTGTATGAGCTTTTAAATGTTCATTTTAACTTTAAACTTGCTCGTGTCTAAGTTTTATATTGTGACGAAATTTGTCTAAGTTATGTCCTCGAGCCATGCATGTATTCAACTGTTACTTTGTGGTGAAATTTGCCTAAGTTATGCCCTCGAGTGGAGATATCCTTTCGACCCATTTGGTGGTCCGACGTACTTTGAAATGCGTCGGTTGTGCGGAGTGAAGCCCGCATGTTAAGCGTATGACCCAGATCGAGGTCGTATGCCCGCGACGTGAACTGCCCATTGCGAGCTGGGTGTTATGCCATATGGGTACTTCGATAGTGGAGCTCGATTGAGGGTTCCCTGTCGGGCATCATCGTCCGTCCTCGTTGGCTTAACGGCGTTATGTCGTTTGGGTGTAGATGGGGCCCGTACCTTGGCCTATCTACGTGGTCGAGACATTTGACTAGATGTGGATGTTCGACGGTGAGAGTCCTTAGTGTTTAAGGGTTTTATCTATAGTATTTCTTTAGTTTAGCAGCGTTCCAGGGTCATGGTAATGGTTCTCCGTTTAGCTGCTCGAGGTAATATGCCCCGGTGCCTGTGACGCCGTGGACGCGATAGGGCCCTTCCTAGTTCACGGCCAATTTCCCTTCGCGGGAGTCTTTCTGGTTTCTTCGTAATACCAACGTGCCGATCTTGAACCCGCGTTTGATGATCTTATCGTTATGACGCAAGGCCACTCGTTGTTTTAGAGTGGCTTCGCGCAGGGTTGCCCCCGATCGAATTTCCTCGACCAGGTCGAGTTCGTCCCTGAGTGCTTCGTCGTTCATTTCTTCGTCGAGGGGAATTTCTGTTCGCCTGGAGGGTTCCCTGATTTCTACGGGGATGACGGCCTCGGTGCCGTATGTTAGTCGAAAGGGGGTTTCGCCCATCGTTGAATGGGGCATGGTGCGATAAGCCCATAAGACGTTGTGCAGCTCCTCGACCCACCCTCTTTTAGCTTCGCCGAGCCGGCGTTTGAGTCCTTACAGGATGACCCTGTTGGCGGCCTTGGCTTGCCCGTTGGTTTGGGGGTGCTCGACCGAGGTGAAATGTTGTTTGGTTCCTAGTTTGGTGACGAAGTTTTGGAACCCGTGGTCGGTGAATTTGGTGTCGTTGTCTGTGATCAACGCTTTTGGGATTCCAAACCTGGCGAGGATGTTTCGTTTGTAGAAACGGAGGATGTTGTGCGAGGTGATCTTCGCGAGAGCCTCGGCCTCTATCCATTTCGTGAAGTAATCCACGGCCACAATAAGGAACTTATTTTGGTAAGTCCCTTGCGCAAACGGCCCGAGGATATCCATCCCCCACCACGCAAATGGCCACGGGGACGACAGTATGCTCAGCTCGTGAGGGGGGGCGAGATGCATGTCGGCGTGCTTTTGTAACTTGTCACACTTCTTAACGTGATCTTTGGCGTCCTGCTGCATCGTCAGTCAATAGTACCCCGCTCGCAGGGCCTTCCTCGCCAGGGATTTGCCGCCCATGTGATGGGCGTTAATCCCTTCGTGTATTTCTCGTAACACCTCGGGGACTGTGGATTCGTCGATGCATTTCAGGAGGGGAATGGAGAATCCCCTGCGGTACAGTTTATGCTCGAGCACCACGTAGGAGCACGCCCGTCGTTTCGTTGTGGTCGCTTCTGTCTGGTCCGAAGGGAGCTCGCCCTTTGTCAGAAAGTTGTACATCGGGGTCATCCAGCACGAGGTGTCTCTGATGGCGTGCACCTCGATTGGGGTCGAGATCCTTTCGATGCTCGGGCGCGACAGGGATTCTTGTATGACGGATTTGTTTCCGCCCTTCTTTCTTGTGCTTGCGAGCTTGGACAGTATGTCGGCCCTTGTGTTTTGCTCGCGCGGGACGTGTGATATTTCTGCTTGGTCGAACTTCTTCACGTGTTCTTTGACTAAGTTTAGGTATTCAACGAGGATGTCGTTTTTAGCTTGGTAACTCCCTCGGACTTGGGAGGCCACGAGTTGAGAGTCCGTTAAAATTTGTACTTTGCAGGCTCCTAGGTCCTCTGCTAGCCTCAGTCCTGCGAGCAGGGCCTCGTACTCTTCTTGGTTATTCTAAGTTGGGAAGGAGAGGGTTAACGAGTGCTCAATCACTACGCCCTCCTCGTTTTCTAGGAGGATCCCCGTGCCGCTTCCGAACGAGCTAGAAGCTCCGTCGACGAAGATGGTCCACTTGTGCTCTCTCCCTGCGGGCGGGTCGTGAGCGGTCATTTCCGCAACGAAGTCGGCCAGAGCTTGTGCCTTTAGAGCTTTCCTACTCTCGTATTGTATGTCAAACTCGGAGAGTTCCAAGGACCATTTCAACATTCGGCCCGCCATGTCAGGTCGACCTAAGAGTTGTTTTACCGGTTGGTCGGTTCGTACTACGACTGTGTGGGCCAGAAAATAATGTCTAAGTCTCCTCGCCGCGTTGACGAGGGCTAGAGCCACTTTTTCTATCTGTTGGTATCTACTCTCAGGTCCTTGTAGGACTTTGCTCGTGAAATAAACGGGTTTCTTCTCGTCGGTGGTCTCGCGAATGAGAGCCGCGCTGATGGCTTTGTTTGAGACGGCCAAGTATAGGAATAAAGGTTCCCCATCGACTGGTCGAGACAGTACGGGCGGTTGGGACAGGCTCTGTTTCAGGTGGCGCAATGCCCGTTCACATTCCTCAGTCCATTCGAAGGCCTCTTCTTTGCGAAGGAGTCTGAAGAAGGGGAGGGCGTGCTGAGCGGATCTTGCAACGAAGCGGGACAGCGAGGTGAGCATACCGTTCATGACTTGTATTGATTTCTTTGACGTAGGTGTTGGGAGGTCGGAGAAGGCTCGACACTTGTCGGGATTGGCTTCAATTCCTCGTTCTGTTAGGTAAAATCCGAGGAATTTCCCCGCCATGACTCTGAACGTGCACTTTTCGGGGTTGAACCTCATCTTACATTGCCTTGCTTGGGCGAAGACTGCTTTGAGGTGGGTTGCATGATCGGTGTCTACTTGGGACTTGACGATCATGTCGTCCATGTAAACCTCGAGCATGTCTCCGATTTGTTTGTGGAACACTCTGTTCATCATACGTTAGTAAGTTGCCCCTGCATTTTTTAGTCCAAAGGGCATTACGTTGTAGTAATAGTTTCCCGAGTTGGTCATGAAGGCAGTGCAGTGCTTGTCGCTCATGGCCATTGGGATTTGGTTATAGCCTGAATAGGCATCCATGAACGATAGTATCTTGTAACCGGCCGAGTTGTCGACCAACATATCTATGCTCGGTAAAGGGAAAGCATCCTTCGGGCATGCCCGATTGAGATCAGTATAATCAACACACATCCGCCATTTTCCATTATTCTTTTTAACTAGTACAACATTTGACAGCCAGGTTGAATATCGGGCTTCAGAAATAAAATTCACCTCTAGGAGGTCTTTTACAGCTTTTTTAGCAGCCTCCGTTTTCTCTGGAGACTGCCTACGCCTACGTTGTACTACTGCCTTAGCGGCCGGATCTATGGCGAGACGGTGATAAGCGACCTCGGGGTCGAGTCCGGGCATCTTCGCGGCGCTCCACGCGAACAAGTCCGTATTCTCGCGTAAGCAGGCTTTGATCTGCTTCCTTGCCAGGTCGGGGAGGTCGATACCAATCTTCACCCCTTTGCTTGGGTCCTCGCTGAGGGGGACGAGCTCGAAGTCCCCATCCGGAATTGGTCGGAGGGGGACTTGGTCGCCGCTGGGAGGCTCGTCCTGGTCGAAACGGGTATCTAGAGCTATGGAGTCGACCTTCGGGGGAGCTCTCTGGTCTTCTGCTTTGACGGGCTCTGGTTTGTTGGGCTCCTATCGTGTCGTCGTCGGTCTCTTGGTGGGCCTTGTTCCAGTGTTGACCGTGTCGCGTCCCTTGGACGCGGTGTTGAAACACCTTCGAGCAGCGGCCAGGTCCCCCTAGTTGGTAGCAACCCGTGCCCTCTTGGTGTAGAATTTCATCTTCAAGTGGACGGTGGAGGGCACCGCGGTGAGCTCCGCTAGTGTTGGTCTTCCCAGGATGCAGTTGTAGAGGGACGGGCAGTCGATGACGAGGAAGCGCACCTTGACCTGCCTCGTCGTCGTGCCCTCGCTGAAGGTAACCATGAGCTCTACATATCCCCAAGGTTTGGAGGTCAAGCCGTTGAAGCCCTGTAAGTCCGACCCCACATACGGCGAGAGGTGCGAGTCGTCTAGCTGTAGAGTCCGGAATAATTGACTGTACATCACATCGACGGAACTTCCTTCGTTGACAAGGACGCGGTGCACGTCAAAGTTAGTCATTCTTGCTTTTATCAGCATAGGAACGACTGCGTTGGGGCCTCCTCTGGGGAGTTCTTCGAGGTAAAAGGTGATAGGCTCCGACCTACCTTTCACCCTTTCAAAGGTCACCGTCTGAGGAGGTGCCGAGTCGACCAGTTCATCCAGCTTTCTCTTGGCTGAATTGATGGTTAGGTCGTTGAATCCTCCACCATTGATAACCATGGTGGAGGGAAAGTATTCCCACCTGCTGTGTGCAGTGAGTGGCTCCTGTAGGTGTTCGGGGACGTAGAAGTCCTCCGATCTGGTGACGGAGAAGGCGGTCTGAACGGGGACCGATTCGTCAGATGGTCGAGCGTCCTCCTCCGGTTCTCTCGTCTCTTGGGCGTCGTGACGAGGAGCTTCGTTTCGCCGGTATTGGGCGAGCCTCCCTCCCTTGATGAGGGTTTCGATAGCGTCCTTGAGGTGGATGCAGTCTTCATTCAGATGACCATGGCTCCTATGGTGCTGACAGTATTTGCTCTTGTCTACTCCGGGCTTGGCAGGAGCAGGTCGAGGGCGCTTGACGTTGCCATCTTTGAAATTCGTACTGGCAAACTCTACCAAGATGCGCTCGCGGGAAGCTGTGAGCGGAGTGTATTCTGTGAAACGCCCCGAGGGTCCTCTCTGCTCTCGAACTTCTCGGGGTCTGTCCTCTTTTCTTTTCTCCCCGGTTCGTCGGGGAGGAGCGGCTTCTTGGTGCGGGTTGGTGCTGGATCCGCGAGTTCTGGGGTCCTGGGCTCTGTTGGCCGCCTCTCTTTCCTCGTAATCCATGTATGCCCGGGCCATCTCGAGGAGAGCATCGAATGTTCGGGGTGGTTCGATGCCCACTGCCTTTCTGAATTTTGTGTCGGGGAGGAGCCCTCTCTCTAGCAAGTACCTTTTCATGTGGTCCGTGCAGGGGACCTGTATGGATTCGCGGTTGAAGCGATTGATAAATTCTCTCAAGGTTTCATCCTATCTCTGGATGATGGCCTCGAGTGTTGCCTCGGTCTTTAGGTGTCGCCGAGACGCAGTGAACGGACTTATGAATTGATTCTTCAGGTTTCGTCACGAGGTGATTGATCCCGGGGCGAGGCCTTTATACCAATCCATTGCTGCCTTTCTGAGGGTCGTGGGAAACAACCAGCATTTGATGGGTCCCCCGACATTAAGGTAATGCATCATAGCCTCGAACCCGTCTATGTGGTCGACTAGGTCCGTGACTCCGTTGTATTCTTTCAGATGTGGAGGCTTCTCCATGCCCGGGGGAATGGGCGCCTCCATGATGGCTTGTGACAGGGGACCGCGGGGGTCGTCCTCGTCACTTTGCTTGGGGACAGGGATGGGTACCTGAGATATTGTCGTGCCCGACGGTCCTGGTCGTGCTGGGTGCCCCTCGAGCGGAATGCCCGTTGGTCCATTCTCCCGTGCCTGTCTCCAGAGTGTCTTTTTTCTTGCCGTGTGGGGCCATGGTTGCGCCCTCCGGCTTCAATGACGGGTTGCCTCTCCAAAGGGGGTCGTCTCCCCGACGGTCGGGGCGACGGGCTTCGGGAGGTGTCTCTGTATTGTCTCCGCGGGGGAGACGGGAGATGTACCTCGATTACTCGAGGAGATGGGGTCTGAGGCCTCCTGTGTCTCCTCGCGGGTCTTCTATCGTCTTCTAGCGCCCTCAATCTTTCCCCCTGGGAAAAGATGAGGTAGTTGGTTTGATTGATCGCCGCGAATAGTGCACGGGTCGTGGCATCTGCCCTGGCGGGGATAAGGACTTCCTGAAATTGGGCAGCTAGATAGTTTGGGGGAGCCGTATTGTCTTCTTCGAGTGGCGGATGGACTGAAGAAGATGAGGTAGTAGCTCCGTCGCGGTGGACCGAGGGCCTGGGGATGGTTCCCCCGGGGAGTGTGCTATGGCCGGGGTTGCCGGCGTTGTCGGGAATTCCGTTTTTATCCACGAGGTTGTTATTGACGTCGACGACGCGGACGTTCTGGTCGTCCCGAACTTGGTCAGCCATGACGGTAGGAGGTGATTTCGAGCTTTGGTCTTCGAGAGTTTGCAAGACGGGGAAGCTAGTTTCCCACAGACGGCGCCACTGATCGTACCTGATCAGACTTGGACCGTCACGACTGGCTCGAGCAGAATTTGAGTGAGATGAGGGGGGTACCTGCAAGACACTCCGATGCTAAAATGAGAGACGGAATAAGCAGGCAAAAAGTGTATAGGTGCGTAAGAGATGAATACCTGACCCTCTGGGAACAAAGGGTATTTATAGCCCCCAGCGCTGGGCCAAGGTCCCCTCACTGGGCTGACTAGAACTGACCCAATAAAGGAACTGCCAGGTTCTACGTGTGTAGTGGGGCCTCGCACATGGTCCCCTTCCTGGTGGTGCTCTGCGAAGAATAAGGAGGGACGAAGACGTGGTCTTTTCGGAGATTAGAGGACTTGATAACAGTCAGAATAGAAAGAGTCTGCCCTACGGGGAGAGTTCTCGAGCAGGACTCGAGTTGGAGTTCCCTTGGTCGGGGACAATATATGTCGCGGGCAATGGCGGGCATCGTGACTACAATCTGTGGTCGGGCACGTCGGCGGTGATTCGCGGGTGGGCATTCCTCGAGGAGACTGCTTGGATTGGGCCTTTATCTGCGCTTTGGGCCAGGGTGGACCCAGTCCAGAACATGTTTAGTATTAAAAATAAGTTTATGT
Organism: Vicia faba; assembly: GCA_948472305.1. Classification (NCBI taxonomy): domain Eukaryota; kingdom Viridiplantae; phylum Streptophyta; class Magnoliopsida; order Fabales; family Fabaceae; genus Vicia; species Vicia faba. The sequence continues at coordinate 1,049,074,928 of OX451739.1, forward strand.
TTTAGTATATTTTTATGTGTTAGTAAACATTATAATATTTATTTAGAAATAATAAGTAAATATAGCTTTTAAGAAGAAAGAAAGTATTTTTTAAAAGATATAATATGATAAATATATTTATATACTCTTTAATAAAAGAATAATTCTAAAAGTATGGTTAAATAATTTTTAAGACAATAAGTAAATATATATAATTTAGAGAAAAAAATTAATTTTTAGAAGGTATAATATGATAAATATATTTACATATTCAAAGTATGAAGGAATTGTTGAAGAAAAAGAGCAAGGAGAAGAACAAGATGAACAATAATAGGATTATTATATTTGAAAATTTAATATTTATTTTAATTCGTATAAAAGAATTTATGTTAACTATTTTGAATTTAAGAATTTTATTTTAATTTACATGAAGTTTTATTTTAATTTTTATTATGTTTGATTGAATTTTATTTAATTTTATTATAATAATATAATTAATAGAATTATTATTATTTATTTTTATTTTATGAATATTTTTTTAAAAAAAATATTTTTATGATTTGTCAGGGGATAAACTTTTAGAAAATTGTCAACGTTTATATTTTGTCAGGGACTTAACCCGTCGTAAATGGAAAAGCATTTACGTTTTATCATGGGCTTAACCCCAAGCAAAAATTCTGACGTACTGCCACCTACCCTACGTCTACATGCTACAGATTATAAAAATCATATTACATTTAGGGAGGGGTAAAGCCTCTGGCTAAATGTCAACGTGTAAAACCCCTCGCAAATAAATTTACGATCAGTCCCCTCGCAAATTTTGTATTTGTGAGAAGTTTTTGCCATTTGTGAGGGATTAAATCCCTAACAAATAACATTTTTTTTTATAGTATCTCCCTCTCTCTCTCTCCCTCTCTTCCTCTCTCTCATGTATTCGCGTTTCTAACTTCTAATTTCACTTGTTTTGTTGTTTAAGTTGAAAAAAATTATATATATATATATATATATATATATATATATATATATATATATATATATATATATATATATATATATTCTATTTTAGGGTTCAATTGAACTATCAGTATCCAAAGTTTTTAAAAATGGTCGGGTTTGCGAATGTTTTCTCGATTTTGATCGGTATAGGTGTCATTACATATATTGCAGTCGTCACAGTGTAAATTACTATAAAATGGTAATAAAGATATCAGTATCGTCGCACGCTGAATTGAAGGTAAACTGGTATGGTGAAACTCGGTAAACTCGTTCAAGTTGAAATTGTGATTCATTTTTACTGCCTGGCATGTGTTTGATAAAATGATAGCTACTATTTTATACAATTGGTCAGCCTTAAGCGAATTGGTGAGTGACCGTACTTTTCTTGCATTAATTGATGTAAAAAACAGAAACATGTAACTATGTTACGTATTAAGAAAATTATCACTGAATCGATCATAGATTAAGCAACAATGTTAGGAAGCTGACTCAAATTGTAATCATATAATCATATTATGATTTTAATACTCACTGTTTAAATTTATGTGCCTTGGTTTTAGATGTTGTGGTACACTAGTATATTTCCCATATCAATACCAGTATTCATTCTCTGATTGTTGCAGATTCATTGAGATTCACATCTGCATTGTCAATTGGATTAGCAATTGTTTTCCTTATCAAGGTTGTGAAGATCTCAATTTTGGAGGCATTTGGATGCCAAGACTCTTCCCAATCATTACTGATGTAGCTTCACTTTTTGATCTATTCAATGTAACGTAAAAATGTTTGGTTTTAGGACATGTTTGGTTTGACTTATTTCTGCTTATATAATTACATAAGCACTTGTGAGATTTTTCGAGAAAGCTTATAGAAACGGTTATGACATGTCTATAAATTGATCCGTGATGCTAGGTGTTTAAATCAAGTCACAGAAATGCATTCTATATGGTAACTCAGTTTTTCAGTTAGATGGTTGATATCAGAAATTATTTAATCATTTTGGGATGTAGTAGTATTTTTCGTGGAAATTGAGGTGTTTGCTAGGAATGCCCTATTTCTTTCGTCCTGTTGTTCTACATGTGGTTATCATTGAATTGATTTGCATGCAAATTCAGAGATTAATTTGTTTGATAATTATGGTATATTGATTTATCCTTTAACATGATATTACCGTGAAAATTATTTGCATTCGACATTTACTTGTACTTTCGGGTGTTCATACTGTGATTTGTTTGGTGTCAAATTGGTTAAAGTGAATTTGATCAATGACTACTATATTTATGTAAACTTTAATATCTGTGGACAGCTGTGTAATTGTTGAGGATGGCAAGGTTATAGTCTCAGGAAGGAAGAAATGTAATCTTATCAGTGTCACTTTTCTGTTTTAATATATGGTCATCTTCATATTTGGAAGCACATCCTTTCATAATCAATAGTTTAGAACTATGTATTACTTGCAGATTAAAAAACCAGATTTGTCTTAAGCTGTGTGAAGTGAATCGATTGTTCAGCATTATAATTTTAGTTGGTTATTGTTTAGATATGTTGAAAACACGAATACAAGATTATGAGTCTTCAGCGAGAAACCATGTCTCTGAATCGGCCTCAAACTTTACTGTGAGTTGAGCTCATTTACATTTATATTCCTGGCTATTTTACACACTATTGCTGTGAGCTAACGTTCTCTGCTGACCCGTGTTTTCTCTTTCATAAAAACCTTCATTTGGTATATAGAAGAGAAACATGTCCACTATGAAAAGGGGTTACATGAGGTTGAATGGAGAGGTTTTACAATAAGTTGTTTTTAAGTTAATTTTTTGTTTTCACTATATTTGTCTTGCTTTAATATGGGATTGTCTATAACTTATTCATTTTCATCCCACCTTGCATTTCAAAAGAAATTCACAGGTTATGTCAAGGAGAAGCTATTCATCAGCTGCAGGTAGAGTTCATTATTTTTAGGCATTGTTGATATTTTTTCCTCTGCCGATTGGTATATCATGATCATATCTAAATTACCCTGGACAAAATGTTCATGAGTTGTTTTGTTCTTACTCTTTGGTTTTGTATTCAGTTGTTTTGATTTTGAGTGAACTGCCATCCATAGATCTAGGATTTGCAATGTGGGTGAGGCTTCTCGACCAAATGGTGCCTTGAATGCATATTTATATGTAACAACACTATAATTCTGAAACTTCTGTTCTGCACTTCATGCAGCATAATGAATTTGGATACTTCACCAAATAGAAATGTGCATTCAATACTATTAGGCTGAAATAAACCACTGCTTCTTTTGACCTGTTATGCTAGTTCAGTGCTACTGTACATTATTAATAGGATGGAGAGTCTGCTCTGTAAATGTTGAGCTGCCTGAGTAATAGAGTATGAGTTTCTGACTAGTGTTCTTCACCCTGGTTTAAGCTTTGAGGCATTTTAATGGGCCGTTTTGGACATTATGTTAAGTATTCCTTAATACTCACCATAACCTGTGCAGAACTATTCTCCTAAAAGCTTAAGTCGTTAGGTAGAGGTAATTTTTTTTAAATCTTTAACGTGTTCCCTTGCATTATAACTCTGACCTTGAAGCATGGCTAATGTGTAATACCTCGGATTTTATTCCAAGGCATTAGTTAAAAATTATATGTACGTAAAAAAAACGACAATTTATTCTTAAGATAAATTTATAATTACACGTTGATCACGTAACACATTACTATATTTTTACTTCACTTCAAATTCTTTGGCACCTAAAATATTGTTGTAAGGGTCAGTTACTCATGTCAAACTAAACTAAACGAGAGTTAAGAATAAGACAAATATAAATATACACATCGTGTCTAAGGGAGTTAAATAAAAATATTCACCAAAAATAACAGAACTGTATACTTAAATGGAATACACATAAGTTATCAACAACCAATCTTATGTTTTTCATATGCAGAATATGCATACTCTTAAATTATATGGTCCAGATATAAACCATCACACACAGACAACTGTCACACAGACAAATACGCACAAAGTCAAATATGCCACAAAGGCACCACACAAAAATCATCTTATATCAATGTGGAAAACAATCACACAAGGATCTTTGCTCGCCACTAAGGCAATCGCACGAAGATATTTATCCGCCACTAAGGCAGCCTATGATACATATGACCTATCATACATATTAAAAATAAAATTATAATTCCGCCACATAGAAAATTATACCATCCAAATAATAACACATCATCATGCACAATAAAAACTCCCACCACTTAGACAATCACACGATCCATATGACCTGTCATGCATGATGCAAAATAAAAGAATAGTTCCGCCACATAAGCACACACAAATCAAAATAGTATTTATCCCACATAAATTTAAGAACACAATTTACACTCAATGTAAGAGTTCATGCCACACACTAATACATCACAATCATTCTCAAGTTCAAATAAATATAGATAACTGATATAAAAAAATAGTCAAATACCACGTCTGCACAGAGCAGCTCAATACATCTTCCTATTCTAAATATTGATTACCTGGGATCTATTCATTTACTTAGTTATAGATAGCACGTGATTGAGTATATATATAAATATTATAACTAACTCTCCTAGTCCATATGTATTGTAGGCTTAGATGTATTATGTACTGTATTTCATATCATATCTATCTATTTTCCTGTTCCGGTGTTAAAGTATTCTAGCAGCTACATTACTATATACATATATGATATATCACACTTTAATATCATAACCAGTATACAATAAGAAGTTATCATACAATATAAAAACACATAATATATGTATTTGAACAACCACATAATATGTACATCCAAACATAGTCTAATGCATTTGAGAGCCAACAAAATTAACCATATGTCACCTATACAGACTCATGTATTTGAAGGAGATTTATCATCGGGTTTTCTTAAAAATATTCTTCCTTAGTCTTTGATAGTCGACTACACAATAATTCTAACAATATATAAAATTGATTCTCTTGGATTAAAGCACACAATTTGAATTTTAGGTTTTTAATTATTTAAATCCCTAAACATAAATATGAATATATTATTTAACCAATTTCTAAATCAAGTCTAATTTAGAGTTGAATGGGGAAACGCAGTTACCTTAGAATATTTTTCTTTTCAACAAAGATTCCTGAGACTGCTCCACCGCATGATCCAATGCTTAAAATTTCTTGAAGTATTACATCAAAAGTGATGATGAGAAGGAGAAAATATTTAGAGTTTTTAACGCAAAAATACTTTAGACTAATGGTATAAAATTTGTAAGGAGGAAAATATATGGTTTTTGTTTATTAGTATTGTGACCACACGTTATAGAAGTGGAAGGAGAAAAGTGGTGTTCTGGACTGGGCCCGTCCTGATTCAAGAGCAGGAACGAAGACTCAATCCAAGCAACTCTACAAGAGGCGCGCGCCCGAAGATTCCCGCCAGCGCGTCGATCAGAAGTTACAGCCGTGCCCGCCGCTGCCCGCGAACACGACGTCGTCGACGCCATGAAATCTAGCTCGAGCCCAATTCGAGCACCCTCCTCGTAGGGCAGACTATGACCATTACTCCACCGCCTGAACTCCGGAAAGACCGCGTCCTCGTCCCTCCGTACTTCTCACAGAGCATCACCAGGAAGGGGACCACGTGCGAGTCCCCACTACACACGTAGAACCTGGCAGTTCCTTTATTGGGTCAGTCTTGGTCGGCCCAATGAAGGAACCTTGGCCCCGCGTTGGGGGCTATAAATACCCTCTATTCTTAGAGGGTCAGGTATTCATTCTCTTACCCATATACACACTTTTTGCCTGCTCGTACTATCACTCACTTTAGCATCGAAGTGCCTTGCAGGTACCCCCCATCTCGTTCAACTTCCGCTCGGAGCTAGTCGTGACGGTCCAAGTCTGATCAGGTAAGATCAGTGGCGCCGTCTGTGGGAAACTAGCTTCCCCGTCTTGTAAAACCTCGAAGACCAAAGCTTAACTCAACTATCACCGTCATGGATGACCAAGTTCGTGATGAACAAAACGTCTGCGTCGTCGACGCCAACAACGGCCTCGCCGATAAGAATGGACTCACCGATAACGCCGGTAACCCCGGTCACAACGCACTCCCCATGGGAACCGCCCCCGGGCCTTCAGTCCACCGCGACGGAGTTACTACATCATCCTCTTCAGTCCATCCGCCGCTCGAAGAAGACAACGCAGCTCCCACTAACTATCGAGCTGCCCACTTTCAAGAAGTCCCTGTCCCCGCCGGGGAAGATGCCACAACCCGCGCGCTGTTCGCAGCGATCAATCAGACGAATTACCTCATCTTCGCCCAAGGGGGAAGATTGAGGGCACTAGAAGATGATCGAAGACCTGCGAGGAGACACAGGAGGCCCCAAACTCCACCTCCTCGAGTAACAGAGGTACATCTCCCGTCTCTCCCGCGGAGACACGACAGAGATACCTCCCGAAGCCCGTCACCCCGACCCTCGGGGAGACGCCCCCCTTTGGAGAGGCAACCCATCATTGAAGTCGGGGGACGCGGCCACGCCCCCACACGAGAAGAAAGAAGACACTCCGGAGACGGGCATGGAAGAATCAACCAACGAGCACCACGCTCGAGAGATGCCCAACACGACCAGGACCGTCGGACTCGACAATATTACAGGTCCCCATCCCTGTCCCCGGAGCGAAGTGACGAGGACGACCCCCGCGGTCCCCTGTCACAGGCCATCATGGAGGCGCCCATTCCCCCGGGCATGGAGAAGCCTCCACATCTGAAGGAATACGACGGAGTCGCAGACCCGGTCGACCATATAGACGAGTTCGAGGCTATGCTGCACTACCACAATATCGGGGGACCCATCAAATGCCGAATGTTCCCCACGACCCTCAGAAAGGCAGCAATGGACTGGTATAAAGGCCTCGCTCTGGGATCAATCATCTCGTGGCGAAACCTGAAGAACCAATTCATCAGTTCGTTCACTGCGTCTCGGCGACACCCAAAGACCGAGGCGGCTCTCGAGGCCATCATCCAGAGACATGATGAAACCTTGAGAGAGTTCATCAATCGCTTCAACCGCGAAGCCATACAGGTCCCCTACGCGGACCACATGAAAAGATATTTGCTGGAGAGGGGGCTCCTCCCCGGCACAAAATTCAAAAAGGCCGTGGGCATCGAGCCACCTAGAACATTCGATTCCCTCCTCGAGAAGGACCGGGCGTACATGGATTACAAGGAGAGGGAGGCGGCCAACAGAGCCCGAGACCCCAGGACTCGCGGGTCCAACAGCAACCCGCGCCAGGGAACTGCTCCTCCTCGACGAACCGGGGAGAAAAGAAAAGAAGACAAACCCCGAGAAGTCCGAGAGCAAAGAGGACCCTCAAGGTGTTTTACCGAGTACACTCCGCTCACAGCTTCCCGCGAGCGCATTTTGGCGGAGTGTGCCAGCACGGACTTTAAAGATGGCGGCGTCAAACGCCCCCGACCTGCTCCTGCCAAGCCCGGAGCAGACAAGAGCAAGTATTGTCAGTACCATAGGAGTCGTGGTCATCTGACTGAAGATTGTGTCCATCTCAAGGACGCCATTGAAACCCTCATCAAGGGAGGAAGGCTCGCACAATACCGGCGAAGCGACGCTCCTCGTCGTGACGCTCGGGAAGCAAGAGAATCGGAGGAAGACGCCCGACCATCTGACGAGTCGGTCCCCGTCCAGACCGCCTTCTTCGTCACCAGACCCGAGGACTTCAACGTCCCCGAACACCTGCAGGAGCCGCTCACAACACACAGCAGGTGGGAATATTTCCCCTCCGCCATGGTCATCAATGGCGGAGGATTCAACGACCTGACTATCAATTCGGCTAAAAGGAAGCTGGATGAACTGGTCGATGCAGCACCTCCCCAAACAGTGACATTTGAGAGGGTAAAAGGTAGGTCGGAGCCCATCACCTTCTACCTGGAAGAGCTCCCAAGGGGAGCCCCCAACGCAGTCATTCCCCTGCTGATAAGGGCAAGAATGACTAACTTCGATGTGCACCGCATCCTCGTCGATGAAGGAAGTTCCGTCGACGTAATGTACAACCAATTATTCAGAACTCTGCAGCTGGACGACTCCCATCTCTCGCCATATGTAGGGTCGGACTTACAGGGCTTCAACGGCTCGACCTCCAAGCCTTAGGGATATGTCTAGCTCATGGTTACCTTCGGTGAAGGCACAACGACAAGGCAAGTTAAAGTACGCTTCCTCGTCATCGACTGCCCGTCCCTCTACAACTGCATCCTGGGGAGAACAACACTGGCAGAACTGACAGAGGTGCCCTCCACCGTCCACCTGAAGATGAAGTTCTACACCAAGAGGGCACGGGTAGCTACCATCCAGAGAGACCTAGCCGCTGCTCGGAGGTGTTTCAACGCTGCATCTAAAGGACGCGACACTGTCGACATCGGGACAAGGCCCGCCAAGAGACCGGCAACCTCGCGACAGGAATCCGACAAGCCAGAGCCCGCCAAAGAGGAAGACCAAAGAGCTCCACCAAAGGTCGACTCCATAGCTCTGGATGCTCGTTTCGATCAGGACGAACCTCCCAACGGCGAGCAAATTCCCCTCCGACCAATCTCGGACGGGGACTTTGAGCTCGTCCCCCTCGGCGCAGACCCGAGCAAAGGGGTAAAGATTGGCGTCGACCTCCCCGACCTGACGAGGAAGCAGATCAAAGCCTGCTTGCGCGAGAATGCTGACCTGTTCGCCTGGAGCCCGCGGAGATGCCCGGACTCGACCCTAAGGTCGCCTGTCACCGTCTCGCCATAGATCCTGTCGCTAAGGCTGTAGTACAACGTAGGCGTAGGCAGTCTCCAGAGAAAACGGAGGCTGCTGAAAAAGCTGTAAAAGACCTCCTAGAGGAAAACTTTATTTCTGAAGCTCGGTATTCAACCTGGCTGTCAAACGTTGTACTTGTTAAAAAGAATAATGGAAAATGGCGGATATATGTTGACTATATCGATCTCAACCGGGCTTGCCCGAAAGATGTTTTCCCTTTACCGAACATAGATATGCTGGTTGACAACTCGGCCGGCTGCAAAACATTGTCGTTCATGGATGCCTACTCGGGCTATAACCAATTCCCGATGGCCATGGGCGACAAACATTGCACGGCTTTCATGACCAGCTCGGGTAATTATTACTACAACGTAATGCCCTTTGGACTAAAAAACGCTGGGGCAACTTACCAACGTATGATGAACAAGGTTTTCCACAAGCAGATTGGAGACATGCTCGAGGTCTACATGGACGACATGATCGTCAAATCTCGAGCAGACACCGATCATGCAGCACACCTCAAGGCAGTCTTCGCCCAAGCAAGACAATATAAGATGAGATTCAACCCCGAAAAATGCACGTTCGGAGTCAAGGCGGGGAAATTCCTCGGATTCTACCTAACAGAACGAGGAATTGAAGCCAACTCCGACAAATGTCGAGCGTTCTCCGACCTCCCGACCCCGACATCAAAGAAATCAATACAAGTCATGAACGGCATGCTCACGTCATTGTCCCACTTCGTCGCGAGGTCCGCTCAGCACACCCTCCCCTTCTTCAGATTCCTTCGCAAAGAAGCAGCCTTCGAATGGACCGAGGAATGCGAACGGGCACTGCGCCACCTAAAACAAAGTCTATCTCAACCACCCGTGCTATCTCGACCAGTCGACGGAGAGCCATTATTCTTGTACTTGGCCGTCTCGAACGAAGTCGTCAGCGCGACTCTCGTCCGCGAGACCGTCGACGGGCAGAAACCCGTTTACTTCACGAGCAAAGCCCTACAAGGTCCCGAGAGCAGGTACCAACAAATAGAAAAGGTAGCTCTAGCCCTCGTCAATGCAGCAAGGAGACTCAGACACTATTTTCTAGCCCACACGGTCGTTGTACGAACCGACCAACCGGTGAAATAACTCTTAGGTCGACCTGACATGGCAGGCCGAATGTTGAAATGGTCCTTAGAGCTCTCCGAATTCGACATTCAATACGAGAGTAGAAAAGCTCTTAAAGCACAAGCCCTGGCCGACTTCGTCGCGGAAATGACCGCTCGCGATCCGCCCGCAGGGAAAGAGCACAAATGGACCATCTTCGTCGATGGAGCCTCCAGCTCGTCCGGAAGTGGCGCGGGGATCCTCTTGGAAAATGAGGAAGGCATAGTGATCAAACACTCGTTAACCCTCTCTTTCCCGACATCGAATAACCAGGCAGAGTACGAGGCCTTGCTCGCAGGAGTAAGGCTAGCCGAGGATCTGGGAGCCCGCGAGATACAAATTTTCACGGACTCATAACTTGTTGCCTCCCAAGTCCAGGGGAGTTATCAAGCCAAAAATGGCAGCCTCGTCGAATACTTAAACTTAGTCAAAAAACACATGACAAAGTTTGGGCGAGCAGGAATATCACACGTCCCGCGCGAGCAAAACACAAGGGCGGACATATTGTCCAAACTCGCAAGCACGAGAAAGAAGGGAGGAAACAAATCCGTCATACAAGAATCCCTGTCACGCCCGAGCATTGAAAGGTCCTCGACACCAATCGAGGTACACGCCATTGGTGATGCCTCGTCCTAGATGACTCCGGTGTACAATTTCCTGACGAAGGGAGAACTCCCCTCGGACCAGACAGAAGCCACCACCACGAGGCGACGAGCATGCTCCTACGTGGTGCTCGAGCACAAACTATACCGCATGGGATTCTCCATCCCCCTCCTAAAGTGCATCGACGAATCCATAGTCTATGAGGTGCTGCGGGAGATACACGAAGGGATTAACGCCCAACACATGGGCGGTAAGTCCCTGGCGAGGAAAGCCCTTCGAGCGGGGTATTATTGGCCGACGATGCAGCTGGACACCAAGGAACACGTTAAGAAATGTGACAAGTGCCAGAGGAACGACGACATGCACCTGGCTCCCCCTCACGAGCTGAGCATACTGTCATCCTCGTGGCCGTTTGCATGGTGGGGGATGGATATCCTCGGTCCTTTCGTACAAGGAACTTACCAAAACAAGTTCCTCATTGTGGTCGTGGATTACTTCACGAAATGGATAGAGGCCGAGGCTCTCGCAAAGATCACCTCGCACAACATCCTCTGTTTCTACAAAAGAAACATCCTCGCCAGATTCGGGATCCCGAGAGCGCTGGTCACCGACAACGGCACCCAATTCACCGACCACAGATTCCAAGACTTCGTCACCAAACTGGGAACAAAACAACACTTCACCTCGGTCGAGCACCCCCAAACCAACGGGCAAGCCGAGGCCGCTAATAAAGTCATCCTCCGAGGACTCAAACGACGGCTCGGCGAAGCTAAGAGAGGCTGGGTCGAGGAGCTGCACAGCGTCTTGTGGGCATACCGCACCACGCCCCATTCGACGATGGGCGAGACCCTTTTCCGACTGACATACGACACCGAGGCCGTCATCCCAATAGAAATCAGGGAACCCTCCAGGCGGACAGAAACTCCCCTCGACGAAGAGATGAACGACGAGGCACTCAGGGACGAGCTCGACTTAGTTGAGGAAATTCGATCGGGGGCAGCCCTGCGCAAGGCCACCCTAAAACAACGAGTGGCCCTACGTCACAACGATAAGGTCATCAAACGCGAGTTTGAAATCGGCAGCCTGGTGTTACGAAGAAACCAGAAAGACTCCCGCGAAGGGAAATTGGCCGCGAACTGGGAAGGGCCTTATCGCGTCCACGGTACCATAGGTATCGGGGCATACTACCTCGAGCAACTAGACGGAGAACCATTGCCACGACCCTGGAACGCTGCTAAACTAAAACAGTACTATAGTTAAAAACCCTTAATCACCAAGGACTCTCGTTGTCGGACATCCACGTCCAGTCAACGGAGAGAAACGTCTCGACCACGTAGAAAGGCCAAGGTACAGGCCCAATCTACGCCCAAATGACATAATGTCGTTCAGTCAAACGAGCACGAACGACAATGCGCGACGTGGACACCTCGATCGAGCTCCACCGTAGAAGTACCCGCATGGCAGAACACTCAGCTCGCGATGGGTAGTTCACGCCACAGGCTAGGAAACCCGATTTGGGTCATACGCCCGAGCAAGCAGCTTTACTCAGCACGCCCGACGCATCTTGAAGTACGTCGGACCACCCAATGGGTCGAAAAAGAATCTCCACTCGAGGCCGTAACTTAGGCAAATTTCGCCACAAAGCAACAACCGAGCACACGCGTGACTCGAGGACGTAACTTAGCCACAAAATGGCAAGCCGAGCACAAGCATGCCCCGAGGAAAACACTTAGACGAATTTCGCCACAAAGTGACAGCCAAGCACAGGAGAGACTCGGGGACATGACTTAGACAAATTTTATCACAAAATATGGAAACGTAAACACGGGCAAATAATTAAGGTCGAAACAAACATTCATTCAAAAGCTCGTGAGCAAAAAACAAGTAGAAATAAACCGACCAAGAAGGCCGGCGATGTTCAGAAATTACAAGAACGGGCACGCAGACCCAAAAAATATGCACGGGCACACATGCCCCCCAAAATAACTATCAATAAACAGGCGCGCAAGCCCGACCAGAGTTCCACATGCTAGACTTCCCCGGGGCTACCAGCATCCACGACAGGAGATTCAGGCGGAGGTAAGACCTGGTCGTCGATGATCTGGGACATAAAACTCGCTCTTTCGGTATTCAGACCAGGATTCAATAAAGTGAGTTGGCTAACCGCGGCCTCAAAGCCATCCGCCAAGGCGCCAACACAGTCCGTCTCGAGGAGTTGAATACGAGCGACCAATTCCGAGCGACTCCGTAAGGGGGATGTCTCCTCCGACTCATCTTCAGCGGGAAGTATGGCGGCCTTCAGATCCTCGACCTCTTTGACGAGACGTCCGTTGTCGGCTTCCAAGCGTTCCCGATCCAGTCGAAAGTAGTCCCTCTCCTCGGCAACCTTCCTTGAGTTCTCCTTCTCCGCGGCCAGCAGCTCGGCTTGCTCGCGGAACATCTCCTCAGAGCGCTCCAGGGCAGCCTTCAACTTTCGAGAGCTCACAGCAAGGGCAACTTTCTCCTGCTCCAGCTCTTTGACGCGATCAGAGTCTGCCCCCTCCTCAGCCAGGACAACGACCATCTCGACCATCTTAACCATCCCGGCCATGTTGGCGGCTAGATGCTTTCTCCGAATTTCTTTACTTAGCCGCCTAATGGTATCAGCTTCATCGGCGCTTACAGTCAAGGGAAACCCCTCGAAGAAGCCCTCCTCTTTAAAACAGGGGAGCAAGCCAAAGGACCTCACCGTGCCAGACTCATCGCCGACTTCTGGCTGGCTCTCTACCCGATTCCTCTTCCTCGGTATCAGATCAATATGCTGCTCGACATCCTGGAAGTCCGGGGACCCGCTAGAAGCATCACCCGAACTAGTTGGCGGGCCCATCCTCGTCGCCTGAGGAGCTCGCACCATCCTTTTGTTGACTTTCTTATCCTGTGTCAACTTTAGAAGCCTCTCCTTCCGTCCGTCCATATGACCTGCAAAAAAGAAAACCCGGGTTAGTTACGAGCAAGTAACAAACGAAGAAATTAGAACAAGACTACAAGACAAAAAGTAACCTAGCAGGTTCGCGGCCTGCCCGTAGGACTGGCACTCCACAAGCGCCTTTGTATCTATAGGACGGGCCTCGAAGGTCGGGTAACCATCCTCGTCGAGAATATCCTTTCCCTCCCTCGTGGCCCACCGGGCAGGGAAGAAACTGACGACATATCTGCAGAGGGTACCGTAAGCCTCCTCGTCTTCAGTGCTCATCCCTCCTGCAGGCGTGTGGTAATGCCCGGTGCCATGCTCATAATGGCGCAAGCTCCAATGCAAGGGAAACTTAGCTACGCGCCCCAACACTGGGCGACCCTCATCGTCCATAAGAGGCTCCCCGTGATCATCGGTCACTGCAGTCTCTTCTTCATATACAGAATCTAGAGTAGTCTGGGTGATCGGCCGCACGATATACCATTTGTCCTTGAACCCCCGGACAAAATCCATGTACATCCTGAACAGCCTCTTCGACTGTTTCAGGGAAACCCAACTGTGCCTACCTCCCCGAGACTAGCGTTGTAAATGAAAGACTCTGAAGAAGAGAGGTATGGTCGCCTCAATCCTTAAAAAGCGACATGTCAGCTCAAACGCCCAAAGGAAGGCAATCGAGTTGGGGTGAAGCTGCGAGGGGGCCAACTCCAGATGACTGAATACCCCGACCTGAAAATCACTAAAGGGGAGCTTGAGGCCAAGGTCCTTGAACGCGATTTCATACATGGGAAACCCATACTCGGAGAACTCCAAGCAGATCCACGCGTTAAGAGACAGTTTGGTAACGACAAAATTTTTCTAGAAGCCCGACTGACTACCGCCGTGCTCGACGATAGTGTACGCGCTCCGACTGCATCGACTATATGCAAAAGCAATCCCTCTGGGCTCGGCGCCCACCCACTCTAGCAAAGGATCATCAATAGTATCAATCAGAGTTACATTTTCCTCGGCACTCTGATCTTCGACCTCGTTGCGCCCCGAGGACCCCGATTCATCAGCCATTTTACCTATAAAGCACAGGAAACCGGTCAATTTGGGAGCAAATCCATACGCTCGCCATAACTGACGGGAAGAAGGGCACAACAAGTCGAGTCATACTCCACACACGATTAAAACATTGAGGATTCGAACAAGAGTCTGGTTTCACCTCTCCAACGCCAAGGTGCCACGACGAGTCGTCCTACCTACTGCCTAAATGGGCCAACATCCCGGCCAGTCACGAGTATGTCGACCTAAACTATGGATATGACGAGCAATATCATGAATCCTAAACCTAGAACTATGGGTTTATCGGGCAATATCATGAGTTAGGCGCCCAAAACCATGAAGATCCCGGGTAGCATCGCGAGTCACATGCCTAAACTATGCGTTTACCGGGCACAAACATGCATTCATCGGGCATAAACATGAATATGCCGGGCAGGAATACGAATGTACCAGGGCTAATCCCATACGCGAATTTTCTAACATACAAATAACGGAAAAAATCACCTACCACAGAGAAAAACATGAGGGATAAAACGCTTACTCGGAAATTAGGAAGGATGTACGGCGGCAGGGAAGAAAATCGACGGTGGAAAGCACGGTGGTCCTATGAGATTCTGGAAAAATAGCGGCGGCGAAGGCAGAGGAAGGAGGAGAAGCGCGAAGAGGAAAAAACGGATTATGGGACCCAATGATCCTATTTATAGGGATGACGTGGAATACGAAATGTCACCCTGGTGGAACCACGAGCTTCCCCTCCTCGACGTCTACTCCCCTAGGCAATGATGACTCTACTTTCACTAGGGTGGCGTCACGGTTCCCAAGGGTTGCCTCGTATACTCAACGAGCACAGCCCGTAAAGAGTCCCCTGAGCACGCCTCGAAAGGGATTATCTCACGAACGCAACACATGAGAAACTCCTCGAACAACCACGGGGAAGCAAATGTCCTGGCCTAGCGTAAGGCCCTGTGACGAATACGAACTGAGATCAAGTCATAACTCCTGCTCTAGGAGCCACGACTTGGGGGGCTCCTGTTCTGGACTGGGCCCGTCCTGGCCCAAGAGCAGGAACGAAGGCCCAATCCAAGCAACTTTACAAGAGGCGCGCGCCCGAAGATTCCCGTCAGCGCGTCAACCAGAAGCTACAGTCGTGCCCGCCGCTGCCCGCGAACACGACGTCGTCGACGCCATGAAATCCAGCTCGAGCCCAGCTCGAGCACCCTCCTCGTAGGGCAGACTATGACCGTTACTCCACCGCCTGAACTCCGGAAAGACCGCGTCCTCGTCCCTCTGTACTTCTCGCAAAGCATCACCAGGAAGGGGACCACGTGCGGGTCCCCACTACACACGTAGAACCTGGCAGTACCTTTATTGGGCCAGTCCTGGTCGGCCCAATGAAGGGACCTTGGCCCCGCGCTGGGGGCTATAAATACCCTCTATTCCTAGAGGGTCAGGTATTCATTCTCTTACCCATATACACACTTTTTGCCTGCTCGTACTATCACTCACTTTAGCATCGGAGTAATTTGCAGGTACCCCCCATCTCGTTCAACTTCCGCTCGGAGCCAGTCGTGACGGTCCAAATCTGATCAGGTAAGATCAAGTGGTAACAAAAGTTCGGCTGAAAGAATAATTGATGTATAGAGTGCGAGGGTCGTACGGTTTGGTTATTGAATAGATACTAATAGTGGAAAATTGAGAGCTAGGTAGTGTCTTACTTTATGGAACCAAAATAGCTAAAAAATTAGAAACAGAATTTGACCACAACAATTATATAGACTCCGCTGTTTAAGGACATATAGTTTTCTTTTCCTAATACTAAATCCACGTAAAACCACTCTCCTTAACTCTTATTTTTTTTCTAAAAATCTTACATGATAATCATTAATATAATATAGTAATATAATATTATAATATTATAATAAAACATTTCGTTTAATTTCTATTAAATTTAAGTTTAATACACATCTTCTAAATAAAGTACTCAACTGCTAATATAAACCTGTATTATATATTTATTTCTAAAATATTAATTTTAGCTATAATAATAGAAATAAATAATTAAAATTTAATTATAAAGATAAATTAATTATTAAATAATACATCAAATAGTTTTTTTTTAAAGAGAATATATTTAATATATGTAAAAATACTGGGATGTTATATAATGCACATACCTGTTAATACATTGGGCTACATTTAACTTATTTTCAAAGAATATAGTAGAAGATTCACAAAGTTCTGCAGGGCTATTCCCCAAAGTTCTACGGTTGCACAAGCAGCTCCCATTACAAATTCATTTGAAACCACTCATTCTGTTCAATATGAAAATTCTAGCATGCGTGTAAACAATGTTTCTTGATTTTAACTTCTGACTTTGTTGATTTTATGTTGCTTTTTTAACTTAAGTTCATCCTTATTTGATTTATGTTTTCAATGCAAACTATGATCAACCTTTTTAGACGGTTTTACATTTTATGAAAGCTATTAAGTTTCAATCTGAAACCTCTTTTCAGGTCCAAGACAAACCTGCTCCCTTACAACTAAAAAAGTTCTAGATAAGGACATATAAGAATAACTTGGCCAGGATTGGGAGGTCAACGAGGTGGAAATAGAGTAGCTAGTTACTTGGCCACAACCTGAAGCAGTAGATAGTGGTACATGTGCAGAAACTGCAAAATTGGTGTCCATATCAGCCATGTCAGTTTAAAAAAATAAAAGCCATGAGGAGCTAAGATGGGAGGATCTCATACTAAGTTATAACCATTTATACAAGTGACTCTATTACACGTACAATCCAACTAGCCAAAAAGTTCGAACAATCGGCTTATCAATGGTCTTATATCAAATAATTTATGTATGGTTTGTATTGCAGGTGTGTGGCAGCATTTACTTCTAATATAATATTTCTTCAAGTAAGTATAAATTCCCACCGTCGGCAGGGTTTAAAGATGAGTGCCTTGAGTTTGGTGTGAAATAGTTTAAATGAATAACAACGCTTGCTTTATTAGATAAAATAGAAAGGTTAAATACAAAAACAATTCTGCTGTAATTAAACTATAACAACATCTCTTAAAAATAAACCACTTCTCTAAAGACTAGCTTTATTTCTAAAGATCAGCTACATCCCTAAAGACTAGGTCAGATTAGGTCAGTTAAGCTAACATCACTTGACCTAGTGCATTATTGTTATCTAATCCTAACAAACTCTCGTTTAAACTAACTATGGAACACAAAGTTAGCTTAAATATTTTCTCTTTGAACTCCCAAAAAACATCTGAACTTGAAGAATGCTTCTGTTGGCAGAGGCTTTGTCATCGAATCTGCAACCTGATATTTAGTTCCACAAATTCAACTTTAATGACCCCATTTGCTACCAACTCTCTTAGAAAATAAAATCGAACATCAATGTGTCAGCTTCTCCCTTGTAGCACTAGATTCTTTGACAATTTTATTGTTGAGCTATTGTTACAATAGATCACAATATCTCCCTCATGAACACATCCAAGCTGCTTTGTAATCCTTCTAAGCCACACAGCTTGACTTGAACATCCCGCTGCTGCTACAAATTCTGCTTATGTGCTGGAGAGAGTAACTATAAGCTGTTTCTTCGATAACCAGGAAATTATCCCTCCTCCAAGCATGAACACATAACCTGATGTGCTTCTTCTATCATCCAAATCTCCAGCATAATCACTATCTGTGTAGCCAATCAAATTAGTAGTAGTTCCTTTATACATGTCACCATAGTCTAGTGTTCCCTTGATGTACCTCATGATTCTTTTAGCAGCTTGTAGATGCAAATTTAGCTGCTTACTCATAAAATGACTAATGATGCTAACCACATATGCTAAGTCTGATCATGTAGATGTTAAATACATCAAGCTGCCAACATTTGTTTGAAAGTTATCTCACATGTGGTTATCCCTGCATCATCTTTGTGTAACTTGGTCCCGGGCACCATTGGTGTTTCACAGCTTGACTATTCTCCAGTCCAAACTTCTCCAATATCTCCTTTGCATATTTATTTTGACACATGAAGTTGCCATGAGTTGTTTGAGTGACTTCTATGCCAAGGAAGTACCTCATCAGCCCCAAATAAGTCATCTCAAAAGTGTTAATCATAGACTTCTTGAAGTCTTCAAGCATCATTGCATTGTCACTTGTGTAGATTAAATTATTAACATACACACTCACAATAAGTATATTATCTGCATTACTCCACTTAGTGAAGAGTGTTTGCTCACTTTGACACCTTTCAAAACCTTCCTGCACAAAATACTTCTCTATTTTGCTAAACCAAGCTCTAGGTGCTTGTTTTAGCCCATACAATGCCTTGTGCAGCTTGAGTACTTTCTTCTCCGAGCCTTTTTCTTGAAATCCTTGTGGTCGTTCCACATATACATCTTCTTCTAGTTCACCATAAAGAAAGGCTGACTTGACATTTAGCTGATGGATCTTTCATTGTCGTTGAGCGGCAAGGGCAACAATGGTTCTTACTCTCTCCATCCGTGCAACTGGGGCATACACCTCTCCATAGTCTATTCCATACTTCTGTGAGTAGCCTTTAGCAATTAATCGTGCTTTGTGTTTTTCCAGTGCTCCTTCTGCATTCAGTTTCGTCTTGAAGATCCACTAGACTCCAACTACCTTTGCCTTATTTGGAAAGGTAACAAGGGACCATGTCTTATTCTTCTGTATGGATTCAGTCTCCTTCTTCATTGCTTCAATCCAGTGAGGTTCCTTAATAGCTTCTTCAAAGGTTGTCGGGTCATTATTCACAACTGATAATGCCATGTCCTTAATTGGTACGGATAATTCATCTACTTCTGATATTACTCCATTTGTTACGTATTCACAAAGCCAAGCAGGCTTACGAGAGATCCTGCCACCTTTAGTTTGCACTGTTTCTTCTTAATCTAGAGCATCTGCATCTGCATCACTTCTTGCTTATGCAGATTCTGTTATATCCACTTTTTCTCCCATTTCTTCCTCAAATTGCTCATGATCTTCCCTCCCTTGGTCTGAGGCTCCTGAAGACCAACCAGTATTATCAGTTTCACTCTCATCAAGCTACATCAAGTTCTGAGTCTCATAAGTAGATGTCCATGGCCAACCCTGATCCTCAACAAATATTACATCTCTGCTCACATTGACTTTGTTAGTAAGGAGATCAAACAGTGTATAGCCCTTTGATTCATCACTAAACCCAATAAAAACGCACATTTTTCTCCTGTCATCAAGCTTTGTTCTTTTCTTCTTTGGCACATGAGCATATGCCAAACAACCAAAGACCCTGAAATGTGCAACTGAGGGAACCCGGCCTGTCCAAGCTTGTTCTAGAGTCATTTATGTTAAAGCTGGATTTGGACATCTGTTGAGGACATGATTACTCCATTTCACAGCAGTTGCCCACAACACCTTTGGCATCCTTTTTTCAGACATGATGGAGCACACCATATCATCAGTGTCTGGTTCTTATGCTCAGTAACTTCGTTTTGCTGAGGAGAGTATGCAGTAGTAAGTTGGTGTTTCATGCCGTGTTCTTCATAGAAGATTTTGAAATCTGCCGAGTTGAATTCACCGCCATGATCAATCCTTAAGCACTTCACGGCCTGACCTGTTTCCTTTTCTATTGTGCGTACAAAACATTTGAAGAAGTGAAGAGTCTATGATTTTTCAACTAAGAAATAAACCCATGTCTTCCTACTAAAGTCATCAATAATGCATAATACATATCTCTTGCCACTCAAATTTACTGGTTGAGTAGGGCCACATAGATCTGCATGAATAAGCTCCAAAACTTGAGTAGCACGCCAGGTGCTTTTCTGTGGAAATGGCAGGTGATGGTGTTTGTCGAGTAAACAATCTTTATAAAGTGTTGTGGTCTTTTTTAGTGTGGGAATTCCTCTTACCTGATTCTTTGTTTTAAGCTGCAGAAGTGCCTGATGGTTTAGGTGGCCAAGCCGTCTGTGCCATAATGAGGCAGTTTGCATGTTACTAGTTGTAAACGTGCATGTTTCTTGAATAATAGACTTTTAGACCTCTGGGAAGATGAGGAACATCTTGTTGTGGCTCATGGTAGCATGAATGAGTAGACCCTTGTTTGGGTGAGAAATCTTTCATGATCTCTCATTAATCAAGATATTTAGACATCTCTCTTGGAATTGTCCAAGACTGAACAAATTGTTGGTTAAATTGGGAATGTAGTAAACATCACAGATAACAAAAGTCTTATTATTCAATGTGACTTTCATGTTACCTTTCCCTTGTACTTGCAATCTCGTCCCATTGCCCAGTCTGATATAACTTTTGAAACATGTGTCTAGCGTGTAGAACCATTTACGATCTCCACTCATGTGGTTGGAACAACCTGAATCCATATACCATCCATTCTCTTTTGTGTCAGTAGAATGAATGGTCATTAACACTAGTTCCTCCTCATCTTCTACACAGTAAGCTCCATGCTTCCACTCAGGACAATCAGATTGAAAGTGTCCTAGCTTGTGGCATTTGTAGCATATGATGTGCTCTCTGGATGAGTTCCCTCTACTTTGACCCCTGCTTCATCCTCGAAATACTCCTCTTCCATGGCCTCGGCCGTGAGCATACCGTCGATCATCATGAGCAGCTTGCAGGACCTGATTATCAACCTCCATATCTTTGTCTTTTATGAACTTTTGTTTATGAAATAGTAAAGAACTTTGAATTGCATCGACAGACAAAGATGTTATATCCTTGGATTCCTCGATGGAGCACACCGCGTAATTCCATCTCTCAGTTAGATATCGAAGAATTTTCTCCACAATCTTCATATCGTCCATGTTTTCTCCATAGCTACGCATCTCATTTGCAATGGTCATGGTACGAGTGAAGTATTATGTGACACTCTCACCAGCCTTCGTTGCCAACATCTCAAATGAGCCTCTGAGACAATTGAGTTGTGCTCTTTGTATCCGTTCATTCCCTTGAAACTTGATTTTTATTGCTTCCCAAAGTTGTTTTGCAGTGGCTCGATTGGTGATGGTTTTCAGGGTGGCTCGATCAATTGCAGCAAACAAATAATTCTTGGCCTTCAAATCTTTGAGGCGCAACTCCTCCAGTGTTTTCTGGTTAGTCACAAATTTCGTATCGTTATGGAAGGGAATTTCAATTTCTATGACACACCAGTATTCCTTTTAGCGCAACAAGTTTTCCATCAGAAGGCTCCAATGTTCGTAGTCTCCGTCGAATAGAGGAATACAAGGTTGTGCAAATCTATTTCCTCCTTCATTCTGCATCTTTGTGAAACTGTTACACAATGACTGCGGAAATTATAGATGAAGTGTTTTATATGCACTTGAACGATGTAAGCAGAGCTGTCCCGGAAAGGCAAGCTCTGATATGAAGTGTGAAATAGTTTGAATGAATAACAATGCTTGCTTTATTAGATAAAATGGAAAGGTTAAATACAAAAACAACTCTATTGTAATTGAACTGTAAAAACATCTCCTAAAAACAAGCCATATCTCTAAAGACTAGCTTTATTCCTAAAGATCAACTACATCCCTAAAGACTAGGTCAATTAAACTAACATCACTTGACCTAGTGTATTATTGTTATCTAATCTTAACATTTGGACCATATGTTATTTATATAATAAAATGGTAACATGTGAGACATGCCTAGCAAGTTTCAAGCTTTCTAGCTTATTATTTGATGTTTCAATTTTATTATTATTTCAACATGTGGTTTCCCATACCTATAAAAGCTGATAATTGTTTTTAATAAAATGTGTTGTCAATTTTGTGTTATAAATAATAAGGATATAAATGCTATAAAACAATTTCAATATTAGTTAAAATTTTATTTATAATTGAATAAAAATTGTGCAGAATTTGCAAAAAAAAATATTTTTTTTTTCTTCAGAATACCACTTTTACCGATGGTTATAAGTTGTAGCTAAGAAAATAATTTTTCTGAGAGAAATAGTGACAGACAACTAAAATTGTATGTAAAGGTATATGCCTGTCGATAAAATATTAATTGACACACAAAAATTCGTTGTTGGTCGCACAGTATAGTGCACAGCCAACATGCCTGTCAGTGATTTATAATTTGACTTTTACCGACGGTCAAAAGACTTAGTGAGAGACTTTGTCTGTTGCTACAGGTCAATTTTATTGTAATATATATATATATATATATATATATATATATATATATATATATATATATATATATATATATATATATATATATATATATATATATATATATATATATATGGTTTTGCTAATATATATCCACTATAAATTTAAGGAGTTTTTAATTCCCACTATTTTTAAAATTTAATGTATTATAAGTATTATTGTAGCTATTAAAATTCTCAGCTAACATAACTCTTAAATCGTTAAAAAAAATTAAAAATAATAATAACAAACAAATAGCGGGAGTTTTAAACCCCCTTAAATGATAAAAATCTTAAAAAAAGAATAAAGTGATGAATCTCTCTCAAAAATATATTAAAGGTGTATGATGCTAATGCATACCTATATAAGTGTGTATTAATTCACACACGCGCGCGCGCACACACACACACACATATCAAATAGCATCAAAGTGTCAAACTTAGTAACATGACCCTCTCGATAACTTTTTACTCTATGTCTGTTTAATAAAATTTAGGCAAAATACTCTTTTTGATCCCGTATGTTCATTTTAGTCCCTTAACATAAAAAATTTCATATTGATCCTTTAACTTTTCAAAAAGTTTTATTTTTGTCATTTTTGTCTAAGTAACGACAGAAAAACTCAGAAAAACGATCGTTAAATTTGAAGAGTTAAGAGACACACTCTTTTAAATAAAGGGACCAAAATGAACCTTGAGGTTAACATACAGAACCAAAATTATTCTGGACTGGGCCTGACAGGCCCAATAGCATTGATAAGGCCCAATCCAAACGGACTTGCTGAGGGCCACGCCGACCAAAGGGTCACAGTCGTGCCCGACGTGCTCCCTGAGGTTACTTGCTTGACCTCCAACTGTCCAGCTCGTCATCCTGCTGTCCAGCTCGACATCACCTCGAACACCCCAACTAGGGCAGACTCAGTCCACTGTACTCCCAATGAGACCCCGAAAAGACCGCGTCTCTGTCCGCTCGCACTTCACGCAGAACATCCAAGGAGGGGGCCACGTGCGGGTCCCCACTACGCGCGTAGAACCTGGCAGTTCCTCCATTGGGCCAAACCTGCCCGACCCAATGAAGGAACCTTGGCCCAGCGCTGGGGGCTATAAATATCCTCTGTTTCCAGAGGATCAGGTATTCATCATTCTACCCATACTTACCATTGCCTGCTCGTGCTCTTACTTACTTCAGCATCGGAGTGTCTTGCAGGTACCCCCCCTCCCCCACCTCGTTCAAAAATTTCAGCTCGGAGCCAGCCGTGACGGTCAAAGTCCGATCAGGTTAGATCAGTGGCGCCGTCTGTGGGAAACTAGCTTCCCCGTCTTAACAAACAACTCAAAAGACCAAAGCTCATATTCAACTACTTGTCATGGCTGATCCAGCTCGCGATGAGCAGAACGTCCGTGTCGCCGACACTAATAACGGCACGGCGGACAAGAACGGACATCTCGACAACGTCGGCAATCCCGGCCACAACACCATTCCTGCAACAACCGTCCCCGGAACTTCCTCATACAGGGACGGGGCTACTGCATCATCCTCCTCGCTCCCACCACCACTCGAGGACGACCCGGCGGCCCTCGCCCACTACAGAGCCGCCCGGTTTCAGGAAGTCCCCGTCCCCTCCGGGGCGGATGCCACCACACAAGCGTTGTTCGCAACAATTAATCAAACGAACTATTTCATCTTCGCCCAAGGAGAGAGATTAAAGGCGCTTGAAGACGAGCGAAGACCCTCGAGGAGGCATCGGAGACCACATACTCCCCCTCCTCGAGTGACTGAAGCCCGACACCCCTCTCCCCCGCGGAGACACTACAGGGAGACCTCTCGAAGCCCATCTCCTCGGCCAAAGCAGAGGCGACCCTATTTGGAGAGAGAGCCTGTCATCCCTGCCGGAGAACCCAGTCGCGACCCAGTAAGGCACGACAAGAGACACGCCGGAGACGGGCGTGTAACATTCAACCAACGAGCATCACGCTTGAGGGAGACTCAGCACGACCACCGTGCCAGACAATACTACAGGTCCCCATCTCTGTCTCCGGAGAGGAGCGGCGAGGACGACCCCCGCGGTCCCCTGTCGCAGGCCATCATGGATGCACCCATCCCCCCGGGCATGGAGAAGCCCCCACATCTGAAGGAGTACGATGGAGTCGCGGACCCGGTCGACCACATTGACGGATTCGAGGCTATGCTCCATTATCATAATGTCGGGGGGCCCATCAAGTGCCGTCTTTTCCCCACGACTCTCAGGAAGGCAGCCATGGACTGGTACAAAGGGCTCGCCTCGGGCTCAATCACATCGTGGCGGAACCTGAAGAACCAATTCATCAGTTCCTTCACCGCTTCTCGATGCCATCCAAAGACCGAGGCGGCGCTCGAGGCCATCATCCAAAGACAGGATGAGACCTTGAGGGAGTTCATCAACCGCTTCAACCGAGAAGTGATACAGGTCCCCTGCACGGACCACATGAAGAGATATCTGCTAGAGAGGGGCTCCTCCCCGGCACAGAGTTCAGAAAAGCCGTGGGAATCGAGCCGCCCAGGTCTTTCGACGCCCTCCTCGAAAAAGCTCGGGCATACATGGATTACGAGGAGAGGGAAGCGGCCAACAGGTCCCGAGATTCCAGGACTCGGGGTCCCAACAACAGCAGCTCGCGCCAAGAGGCTCCTCCTCGACGAACCGGGGAGAAAAGGAAAGAAGACAGACCCCGGGAAGTCCGGGAACAAAGGGGCCCCTCGGGCCGTTTCACCGAGTACACTCCGCTCACAGCTTCCCGCGAGCGTATCCTGGCGGAGTGTGCCATTACAGACTTCAAGGACGGCGGCGTCAAGCGTCCCCGACCTGCTCCCGCCAAGCCTGGGGCGGACAAAAATAAATATTGTCAATACCATAGGAGTCATGGCCATCTGACAGAGGACTGCGTCCACCTCAAGGACGCCATTGAAACCCTCATCAAGGGAGGGAGGCTCGCGCAGTACCGGCGAAACGACGCTCCTCGTCGTGACACCCATGAAGCCAAGGAGCCAGAAGAAGACGCCCGACCATCAGACGAGTCGGTGCCTATCCAGACCGCCTTCTCGATGACCAGGCCCGAGGACTTCGACATTCCCGAGCACCTGCAGGAACCGTTGACAACGCACAGCAGGTGGGAATACTTTCCCTCCGCCATGGTCATTAATGGGGGCGGGTTCAACGACCTCACCATCAATTCAGCTAAGAGGAAGTTGGACGAGCTGGTCGACGCGGCTCCCCCGCAAACAGTAACGTTAGAAAGGGTGAAGGGCAGGTCAGAGCCCATCACCTTCTACCTAGAAGAGCTCCCCGGCGGAGCCCCGAACGCGGTCATCCCCTTACTGATAAGGGCAAGAATGGCCAATTTTGACGTGCATCGCATCCTGGTCGACGAAGGGAGTTCCATCGACGTGATGTACAGCCAACTGTTCCAAACCCTACAGCTGGATGACTCACATCTCTCTCCATATGTGGGGTCGGATCTACAAGGCTTCAACGACTCGACTTCCAAACCTTGGGGTTATGTCGAGCTCCTGGTTACGTTCGGCGAAGGAACGGCTACGAGACAAGTTAAAGTACGTTTCCTCGTCATTGACTGCCCGTCTCTGTACAACTGCATCTTGGGGAGACCGACACTGGCAGAACTAACAGCGGTGCCCTCGACCGTCCACCTGAAGATGAAGTTCTACACCAGGAGGGCACGGGTAGCCACCATCCAAGGAGACCTAGCCGCTGCCCGCAGGTGCTTCAACGCCGCTTCTAAGGGACGGGATACCGTCGACATAGGGACAAGACCCGCCAAAAGGACAAAACAGGAGCCCGACAGGAAAGCATCCCCCGAGGAAGAAGTCCAGAAAGCTCCACCAAAGGTCGATTCCATAGCTCTGGACACCCGCTTCGATCAGGACGAGCCATCCAGCAGCGAGCAAATCCCACTCCGACCAATACCGGACGGGGATTTTGAACTCGTTCCCCTCGGCACAGACCCGACCAAGGGAGTGAAGATTGGCAAAGACCTCCCCGACTTGGCCAGGAAGCAAATCAAGGCCTGTCTGCGCGAGAATGCTGATCTGTTCGCCTGGAGCGTTGCGGAGATGCCCGGACTCGACCTTGAGGTCGCCTGTCACCACCTCGCCATTGATCCAGCCGCTAGGGCCGTAGTACAACGTAGGCGTAGGCAGTCTCCAGAAAAAATGGAGGCTGCTGAAAAAGCTGTAAAAGACCTCCTAGAGGCAAATTTTATTTCTGAAGCCCGGTATTCCACCTGGCTGTCAAATGTTGTACTCGTGAAAAAGAATAATGGAAAATGGAGAATGTGCGTTGATTATACTGATCTCAACCGGGCTTGCCCGAAAGATGCTTTTCCCTTGCCTAACATAGATATGCTGGTCGACAACTCGGCCGGCTACAAAACTTTATCGTTCATGGACGCCTACTCGGGCTATAACCAAATCCCAATGGCCCTGGGCGACAAACACTGCACGACATTCATGACCAGCTCGGGCAACTATTACTACAACGTAATGCCCTTCGGACTAAAAAATGCCGGAGCAACTTACCAGTGCATGATGAACAGAGTTTTCAACAAACAGATCGGCGACATGCTCGAGGTATATATGGACGACATGATCGTCAAGTCCCGGGCAGACACCGACCATGCAGCTCATCTCAAGACAGTCTTTGCCCAAGCGAGACAGTGTAAAATGAGGTTCAACCCCGAGAAATGTACGTTCGGGGTTAAGGCAGGAAAATTCCTTGGATTCTATCTAACAGAACGGGGAATCGAAGCCAACCCCGACAAATGCCGGGCATTCTCCGACCTCCCAACACCGACATCGAAGAAGTCGATACAAATCATGAACGGCATGCTCACGTCGCTGTCCCGCTTCGTCGCGAAATCCGCTCAGCACGCCCTCCCCTTCTTCAAACTCCTTCGAAAGGAAGCAGCCTTCGAATGGAATGAGGAATGCGAGCAGGCACTATGCCACCTAAAGCAAAGTCTGTCTCAGCCGCCCGTGCTATCTCGACCAGACGACGGGGAACCGCTGTACTTGTACTTGGCCGTTTCGAACGAAGCCATCAGCGCAGCTCTTATCCGCGAGACCCCCGACGGGCAGAAACCCGTCTACTTCATGAGCAAGGCCTTACAAGGGCCCGAAAGCAGATACCAGCAGATAGAAAAGGTGGCTCTGGCCCTCGTCAACGCGGCGAGGAGGCTCAGACACTACTTTCTGGCCCACATGATCATCGTGTGAACCGACCAACCAGTGAGACAACTCCTGGGTCGGCCCGATATGGCGGGCAGAATGCTAAAATGGTCCTTGGAACTCTCCGAATTCGACATTCAGTACGAAAGCAGGAAAGCCCTGAAAGCTCAGGCCTTGGCCGACTTTGTCGCGGAAATGACCACTCACGACCCTTCCCCGGGGAAAGAACACAAGTGGACCATCTTCGTAGACGGAGCATCCAGCTCGTCTGGAAGCGGCGCAGGAATCCTTCTGGAAAACGAAGAAGGCGTAGTAATCGAGCACTCCTTAGCTCTCTCCTTCCCGACGTCAAACAACCAGACAGAATACGAAGCCCTGCTCGCAGGACTGAGACTGGCCGAGGACCTGGGAGCCCGCGAGGTACAGATCTACACCGACTCCCAGCTCGTCGCCTCTCAAGTACAGGGGAGCTACCAGGCCAAAAACGACAACCTCATCGAGTATTTGAACTTAGTCAAAAAATACATGACAAAGTTCGTACGAGCAGAAATTTCACATGTTCCCCGCGAGCAAAACACGAGGGCGGACATATTGTCCAAACTCGCGAGCACACGAAAGAAGGGCAGGAACAAATCCGTCATCCAGGAATCTCTAGCGCGTCCAAGTATAGAACGATCCTCGACTACAGTCGAGATCCATGCCATCGGGGATGCGACGTCCTGGATGACCCCGGTTTACAATTTCCTGACAAAAGGCGAACTCCCATCGAACCAGGCCGAAGCTACCCTCACAAAGCGATGAGCGTGTTCCTACGTGGTTCTCGAGCAGAAACTGTACCGCAGAGGATTCTCCATCCCCCTCATAAAATGCATCGACGAGTCCGCAGTCCCCGAAGTACTGCGTGAGATACACGAAGGGATCAACGCCCAGCACATGGGTGGTAAATCCTTAGCAAGGAAAGCCCTTCGAGCGGGATACTACTGGCCGACGATGCAGCAGGACGCCAAGGAACACGTCAAGAAATGTGACAAGTGCCAGAAACACGGGGACATACACCTCGCTCCTCCGCACGAGCTGAGCATAATGTCGTCCCCGTGGCCATTCGCCTGGTGGGGTATGGACATCCTCGGGCCCTTCGTGCAAGGAACCTACCAGAACAAATTCCTCATTGTCGCCGTGGATTACTTCACTAAATGGATCGAGGCCGAGGCTCTCGCGAAGATCACCTCACATAACATCCTCCGTTTCTACAAAAGAAACATCCTCGCCAGATTTGGAATTCCGAGGGCGCTAGTGACCGACAACGGCACCCAATTCACCGACCACGGATTCCAAGATTTCGTCACCAAACTCGGGACAAAACAACACTTCACTTATGTCGAGCACCCTCAAACTAACGGGCAGGCCGAGGCCGCGAACAGGGTTATCCTTCGGGGACTCAAACGTCGACTCGGCGAAGCCAAGAGGGGATGGGTCGAGGAGCTCCACAGCGTCTTGTGGGCATACCGAACCACGCCCCACTCAACAACGGGCGAGACCCCATTTCGATTGACGTATGGCACCGAGGCCGTTATCCCAGTTGAAATCATGGAACCTTCCAGACGAACAGAGAACCCCCTCGACGAAGAAATGAATGACGAGGCGCTAAGGGACGAACTCGACCTAGTCGAGGAAATCCGATCTGGTGCAGCCTTGCGCGAAGCCACCCTAAAATAACGAGTGGCTCTACGCCACAATGACAAGGTCATCAAGCGCGAGTTCAAAATCGGCAGCCTGGTATTACGTAGGAACCAGAAGGATTCCCGCGAAGGGAAGTTGGCCGCGAACTGGGAAGGACCTTATCGCGTCCACGGCACCACTGGTACCGGGGCGTACTATCTCGAGCAATTAGACGGAGAGCCATTACCACGACCCTGGAACGCTGCTAAGCTAAAGCAGTACTATAGTTAAAAACTACCAACACCTAGGACCCTCGACCATCGGCACCCGCGCCCGGTCGACGAGGAAAAACGTCTGACTCCGTATAGAGGCTGAGGTACAAGCCCGACATATGGCTAAATCGCACAACATCGCTCAACAAACGAGACCAATCGATAGTGCCCGACGTGGACAACTACATCGAGCCCCACCGTCGTAGTACCTGTAAGGCAGAACACCCAGCTCGCGATGGGCAGTTCACACCAAGGGCAAATAGTCCCTACCGGGCTTCGCGCCCGACTGAGCAACTTCGCTCCATATGCCCGACAAGTCGTCAAGAATGACGGGCCATCTAAAAGGGTCAAAAGGAAGTCTCTCCCCTCGAGTGCAACACTTAGGTGACTCTGGCCAGCGAAAGAAGGTCGGGCACGTATACAAACGAAAGGAGGGCAAACTCGCCAGCTAAGTCACAACCACTTACGGGCACTCCTCGGGCCCATAACTTAGGCTAATTTTTATGCAAAAATATAAAAATCAAGCACGGGCAAACAATCAAATTTGAAACAGCATTCATTCAAAAAAACGCCCGAAGGTAACAAAGCAAATAAGTATAAACCGACCAAGAAGGCCGGCGATGTTCGTGAAGTACAACCAACGGGCACGCAGGCCCAAAAAATACAAACAAATATCAAAGGCACGCAGGCCCGCTATCCTACAATCAAGCTTCCCCAGAACCATCATTGTCGACAACAGGAGAGTCAGGCGGGGGCACGATCGCGC
The DNA here is from genome assembly GCA_948472305.1 of Vicia faba. Classification (NCBI taxonomy): domain Eukaryota; kingdom Viridiplantae; phylum Streptophyta; class Magnoliopsida; order Fabales; family Fabaceae; genus Vicia; species Vicia faba. The sequence continues at coordinate 1,049,105,547 of OX451739.1, forward strand.
CATCCACGATCTGATAAGTGTAGCCCGTCCCCTCAGTGACCAAACCAGGATTTAGCAAGGAAAGCTGGCCGACTGCGGAGTCGAACCCCTCCTCCATAGCACCGACGCAATCTGCTTCGAGTAGCCGGATATGGGCGACCAGCTCCGATCGACTCTTCAAAGCAGCTATATCCTCTGGCTCGTCCTCGGCAGGAAGCATGGCGACTTTCAGGTCCTCGATCTGTTGGGTCAGGCGCCCGATGTCGGCCTTCAGACGATCCCTGTCCCGCGGAGAAGCTCTCCCTCCTCGGCTAGCTTCCCCAAATTTTCTTTCTCCAGGATCAGCATCTCTCTCTCAGCGGCCAGCAGCGATGCCTGCTCGCGGAACATCTCCTCGGAGCATTCCAGGGCAGTCCTTAACTTCCGCGAACTCGAGGTGAGAGCCGCTTTCTCCTGCTCCAGTTCTTCAATGCGGACAGGATCCTCCCCTTCCTCGGACAGCACCATGGCCATTTCGGCCATTTTCACCAGCCCGACCATGTTGGCGGCCAGGTGCCTCCTCCGATCCTCCTTACTCATCCTCTTGATAGTCTCAGCCTCATCGGCAACCACGGACAGAGGGAATCTCTCGAAGAAACCTTCCTCGTTGAAGCAAGGGGGCAACCCGAAGGACCTTACGGCACTGGCGTCCTCGCCGACCGCCGGCCCGCTTTCCACCCGGTTCCTCTTCCTTTGTATCAGGTCGGCATGTGGCTCGACCTCTTGAACCTCTGGGATTTCGTCCGACGCGGCCCCCGAGCTGGGCGACGAATCCACCCTCACCACATGAGGAGCGCCCGGGCTATGCGGAGGGCCCATCCTCGTTGCTTGGGGAGCCTTCACAACCCTCCTACCCCGCTTCTGGTCGCAAGACAGCTTCAAGAGTCTTTCCCGTCGTCCGGCCATCGAACCTGCACAAAATAAAAGACGGGTTAGTGTCGAGCAAATACGCAAACAAATGACAAGCAAAGAAATTCAAGCAATAAATGACCTAGCAGACGAGCAGCCTGCCTGAACGACTGGCACTCCACGAGTGCCTTAGTATCGATCAGTCGGGCCTTGAATGTCGGATAACCCTCCTCGTCCAAGACATCTTCCCCCTCCCTCGTGGCCCACCTGGCGGGGTGGAAGCTGTCAACGAACCGACAAAGAGTGTCGTACGCCTTCTCATCCTCGGAACACATGTCGCCCGCAGCGGTATGATAGTATCCAGTCCCGTGCTCATAATGCCTGAACATCCAATGCACGGGGAACTTGGCCGTGCGGGCCATCACGGGATACCCGTCGTTGTCTAAAATCGCCTCCCCGTCATCGTCGCTTATGAGCGCCTCCTCCTCGTACAGGGATTCTAAAGCAGACGTGGTAACCGGCCTCACGACATACCACTTGTCTTTAAAACCCCTTACGGAGTCCATGTACATCTTGAATAGTCTCCTCGACTGTTTTAAGGAGACCCAGCTGTGCTTCCCTCCTCGGGACTGGCGCTGCAGATGGAAAATTCTGAAGAAGAGAGGTATAGTCGCCCCGATCCTCAGAAAATGACATGTCAGCTCAAACGCCCGGATAAAGGCGAGCGAGTTTGGGTGTAGCTGCGACGGGGCCAGCCCCAGATGGGCGATGACCCCGTTCTGAAAGTCACTGAAGGGCAGCTGCAGCCTAAGATCTTTGAACGCAATTTTGTACATGGGAAAACTATACTCGGGGTACACCGAGCAGATCCGGGCAGTGGAGGTCGGTCGCGTAACGACGAAATTCTTTTGAAAATCAGGTTGACTGTGGCCCGCCTCAAGGACAGCATATGGCTTTCGGTTACGCCGGCTATAGATCGACGCGATTCCTCTGGGCTCGGCGCCCACCCAGTCCAACAGAGGGTCGTCGACAGTGTCGATCAAACTCACTGCCTCATCGGCACTTTGTTCCTCCCGTTCGGGGCGTCCAGAAGAGCACGGCTCGTCCGCCATGGCTACCTGCAGAGCACGGGAAACCAGTCAATTGGGCACGAAACCATACGCTCGAAGTAACGGACTAGATGTAGCGCGCGACAAACCACGTCGCTCCACGCGCGACCATAAGTTAAGTTTGAAACAAAATAGCAGTCGCCTCCCCGACGTCCGGATAACTCGACGAGACCTTCTCCAAGCCGCTTAAGCAAACCGACGACGCGATCACTCTCCAATATGCCGACCCAAGGTATGAACATGGCGAGCAACATCATAAAACCTACGGCCAGAGCCATGAACATACCGGGCACGATCATGAATCAGGCGCCCTGGATCATGAAGACCCCGGGCAGCACTGCAGATTGTAACCTAAACTTTGTATCTACCGGCCACGAGCATGTGTTTGTCGGTCCTAAGCATGAATTTGTCGAGCTAAACATGAATATACCGGGCTAGTCCCACGCGCACAGTCCCTAAAACGTATACAATGGTGAAAATCATGCATCACAACAGGAAAACGAAGAAGATAAGTCACTTACTTGCAATCAAGGAGTGAGTTCTGCAACGGAGGAAAGGAATCTGTGACGGGAATCGCAGCTATGCTATGAAAATCTAGAAGAACAGCAGCAGTAGGAGCGCAAAGAGTAGTAACGCGTTATGGGGCCCAAGGATCCTATTTATAGTGATGACGTGGAATACCAAACGTCACCTCGGGCAACCACGGAGTTTCTCTCCTCGACGCACGGCTCCCAAGGCAATGATGACCCTATCATCATAGAGTGGTGGCACAGTTCCCAAAAGATACCCCGTGTGCTCGACAGACGCGCGCCGGTGAGGATTCCCCGAGCATCCACCACGAAGGATTTGTCTCCGAGCACGACACGGAGAAGCCCTCGAGGAGCTGCATCTCTGACCCGGGCGCGAGACCCCGAAACGGAAACAATCTGAGATCAAGCCATGGCTCCTAACCCAAGGAACCACGACTTAGGGGGGATCCTGTTCTGGACTGGGCCCGACAGGCCCAATAGCATTGATAAGGCCTAATCCAAACGGACTTGTTGAGGGCCACGCCGACCAAAGGGTCACAGTCGTGCCCGACGTGCTCCCTAAGGTTACTTGCTCGACCTCCAACTGTCCAGCTCGTCATCCTGCTGTCCAGCTCGTCATCATGCTGTCCAGCTCGACATCACCTCGAGCACCCCAACTAGGGCAGACTCAGTCCACTGCACTCCCAACGAGACCCCGAAAAGACCGCGTCTCTGTCCGCCCGCACTTCACGCAGAACATCCAGGGAGGGGACCACGTACGGGTCCCCACTACACGCGTAGAACCTGGCAGTTCCTCCATTGGGCTAAACCTGCCCGGCCCAATGAAGGAACCTTGGCCCAACGCTGGGGGCTATAAATACCCTCTGTTTCCAGAGGGTCAGGTATTCATCATTCTACCCATACTTACCATTGCCTGCTCGTGCTCTTACTTACTTCAGCATCGGAGTGTCTTGCAGGTACCCCCCCCCCACCTCGTTTAAAACTTTCAGCTCGGAGCCAGCCGTGACGGTCCAAGTCTGATCAGGTTAGATAAAAAATGAATATTGAGGTTAACATACGGGATAAAAAATGTATTTTTCCTAAAATTCACTGTTAGATTGAAATGTATTGTCGATTATACCATGCATATAAAATTTATAAATCATTTGATTGTTATAATTAACAATAATAATTAATGATCATTAGTGTGTTTCAAAATGACAATGGTACTTTTAAAGTGAAGAATTTGAAAATAGACAATATTTTGGAAGTTATTGCATTTGACGGTTTGTATTTTAAATTTAAAAATATGCAACATTTTGTGAAGTGACGCATAATGCAAGGCAGTACAATTTTTTAAAATTGTTGATGTAGAAACAATGCAACGTTTTAAAGTGTTGTTGTAGGAGAAATAATACAACATTTAACAAAAGTGTGGTTGAAAGTGTGTGTTTCATCCAGTGTCGCAGCATTATTAAACAACACTAGTTTGACCTATAAATTGAGCATTTTGAATTTAGAAAATATATCAGAAAAGCCTATCTTCTTCGCCAAAATTTTAAACATTTTTTGATGCATTCGAGTTTTCGCCAGTCTTACGCAAATTCAATAAAATACTGAATTAATACAAACTAAAGTGTCGCACTAACCCTAGTCATCACTTCAATCATATCAGTCTATGTCGTATAGTTTTCATGATCTATTGCTACTTACCTAAGACATCTCTAGATCCGGGTGTAGGATCTTACAAGCAATAATAAACCCAAGCAACCCTTAAATTTAAAGCAAACAAAGTAGACAATTGAAGCAAGTAAAAGTGATCTAAACTCTAAGGTAGCCCCTCTTTTTTAAGTATCCCCAGCAGAGTTGCTAGTTCTATAATATGGTGGGAGAACTGATTTTTTTAGTTTTATCCAAATGTGTGGATAACAAGAGTCGCCACTGATTTTTCTTTTATCAAATATTTAGGAAAATATGAAAAGAACAGGAAAGACCTTGATAGATTTTGAGTTCTGGGGGTAAGTTATGAAAAGGAAAGGTGTTAGCACTCTTTTTATCCGTAGTTATCTACGGGCTCTTAATTGCTAGCTCACTTTTGAAAATTTTCTTTGTGTGTGTGATTTGTTTGAAAATATTTTGAAAATCCAAAGTACAACCAACTTTGTAATGATTCTTGAAAGTTGTGAGCAAGCGATTAAGAGTTCCTTACCAACTAAAGGTCGTTCTTATTCTTTTCCTTCTCCTTTAGAGATGGTGTTATATGTACCATGAGTTGGTAGGTAACCCCATCTACTGAATGTGAAGGGACATGCGAAGGATCGTCGAATTGTCATAGAAGGCAACATGTAGAGATAATTTAACAATTTGTATCGGAGGGACTATATAATTTTTTGTAGGCAACTCCGAAGGGTCATCGAGGGACTATGATCTTTATTCGTAAGGGTCTTTTGCTAAAGCATCCCTACTTTCGAGGGACATGACCATTATTTCCGAAGGCAACAAAGAGAGGTTATCCTAGAGGTGCAAAGTGTGCAGAGGTGATTCAGTTCAATTATATTATCTTGAATTAGGGTTTTCTATTAATTGATTTTATTCTTACCATACAAACCCTAATTACTAGCAGTCAAATATGTACAGAAAATTAAAGGTGCAGAAAGTAAACCCTATGTTATTACAAGGCTTTAGGGCAGTTACATAAGTATATAAGTGTGGTAAAATAAATCTATACTATTACAAAAAAAACTCGTGCGACCTATACAATTGTTTCTAGGAATTTAAATGCAAAAGAAAATAAAAAAAGTTAGAAAAAAGAAGTTTGAATGTTTTTTTAATGTTTTTTTAGAAAATAATTTGATGTTAATTAAATAATTAAAACCCTAAATATAATTAATTTTAATTGATAAAAATATTAATTAATTTAATTAATTAAAAAAAATTAGCTAAAAAACCTAAACCTAATTTGTTATGTTTTTTTTGAAAAAATAAATTAAAGTTAATAAAAAAATTAAGAAAAGAATGAAATTAGGGTTAGTAAATAGGGTTAGGAAAATAATGAGAAAAAAATGTCTTAAGTGGGTGTTGAACCCACGCCCCCTAGGGTACCAGTGCACCTGCTTTATCCCTGAGCCATTGTTGCTATGGTGTTTAGGAATGGGAATCAATCAAGATATGATAACCTGCACGTTAGTTTGTAAAATAAGCAAACAATAATGTAAAAGGCCAAGATCAAACCCATGTCCTTCGTAATACATGCACACTTGCTTGTCAACTGAGCTATGTTGTTCATCTGTTGTTAAACACAAATAAATAATTATATAATAAAAAGAATTTTGGTCATAAAATCATAAAATCATGAAGTATCTTGAATCAATTTGTCTTGAAAAATGGGAGGGAAAATTTTGGGGTACAACAATAATGTTAGGTCTGTGATTTTATGATTGACAACAATTTTGATAAAATATATTTCCTTTGGTAAAACATGTATCACAACCAGATGTTGAGTAAGATGTCATGATATTTTGACCAACTATCACACAATTACTGTTGTTGCTTCTAGAAGGTTATGATTTTAATTTTTGTGAGATTCCATATGAATATATTTCACATACTTACGCATGCCCAAAATGATATACCTGGAACAAGTGATTTTTATCTTCAACTGTACATTAGTTTCTAAAATTAGATGTTGAGACAATTTAGGAAATTTATGATATCTTTGTTCCATAATTCAAGGAGATTTTTCTGCATAATTGGCGTAACCCTCAACTTTTGGATCAACAACAAATTGGATAAAGATTTTGAAGCCCATGGACTACTAAGGGGTTTATAAAGAAAAACCTAAACCTAAAGTTAAAGAGAAATTAAGAAAAAAAAGGGGAACTTGATATTCAAGAGTCTTAGAGTTTGAGCACTACAAGAAAATCATGTTTTTGGTTCCAGAAGTTAGCGTCGTTCCCGACTCCGACGCTAGTAGTGTTACTATTTTGACCATCAAAATCGACGCTAATAGCAAAAAATCATGTTTTAGATTTATTATTATGTTCTAAATTATTGCAAAAAATCATATATAAAGTGATTGTCTCTTTCGTCACTAATATTCCTAGTGACAAATTTTTATTTCCCTCCTATATATATTTCGTTTGCCTCCATTTTTATAGAGAAAATAATTATTTATTTTTTAATTTAGTATCGGCCATAACCAACACAACACTTTTTTGGTATTTATTTAATAATAGTGACGCCGCCAGCCGACGCTAGTATTGGTGCTAAAAGTTTTTATTTCTCTCCTACAGTTTTCGTTTGTCTCTTTTTTATTATTGTTAAAGATTGAATTTAAGTCTTTTGTTTTAGTGTCGGTCGATGTTAATATTGGTGCGAAAAGTTTTGACTTCCCCATTTAATTTCATTTGCCTCCTTTTTTTTTAATTATAATTAATATTTATAATTAATAACATAAAATATAATTACAACTAAACTAATATAATTAAACTAAATAAATTTAAAACTATAAATTAATATACTATCAGTTAAAAAAATCAAATAAATCTAAATTCAAAAATAAAGACATAAATTAATAAATTAAATGTAAAATTCAAAATTATAAAATAAATAAAACCATCTTGATAAATTAATAAGGTGCAAATACCCTCCACATTCAGAAATCCAAACAACCACCACAATACCCTCCGCAACCCATTTTCTTTGTGCAAATACCTTCCACATTCCACGGTGCTTTATCCATTCCTTTATTCTACGATTCAAGGGTAAGTTTGTTTCCAATCTTCGATGAAAGGGTAACAGCTAACTTCATCTAATTTCTCTCAATCACAACTCTTTAACACCTCTCAATCTTTGCGGTTTGTGACATTTAAGTTTCATCAGGTTTGTTTAGTTTTATGATTTAGGGTTTCATCGATTTAGGTTTTCATCCCGTTTTAGGTTTCATCGATTTAGGTTTTTATCCCGTTTTTGGTGTCATATTGTCTTAGTTTCGTGACAGCAACAGTTGGCAGAAGATCCGAAAAGAACGGGTATGCCATCTATTCCTGACAATCTTTAGTGAGAATTGATTTTTTGACAAATGTGTTTCTGAATAACTCTGTTTTTTATTCAGAAATGAAGTTGAGGGTCGGTGAACTTCATAACCTTTCGCTCTTTTTTCCTGTAAGTCAATTCTATAAGGAAATTTATGAATAACTCTGTTTTTTGTTTAGTGAGAATTGCAAATGTTGCTGATTAAAGTTTGTTTTGTTGTCTTTTGAATTTTGCTGTCATTGTTCACTTCTGTTATATGCAACAACATTGCTCATAGATTGTTGTTGCTGTTGATGACATATGGTTATCTCTTATGAGTATTATAACTTAGGAAATTCAAATAAAATTCAATTCTGTAAAACTTATAAATCAACAAAAAAATTCACACAATTCCTCCAGCATTCAATAAGAGGACTGTAAGTTGAATGTAGTATAGAGAGAGTAAACTATATAAGTAAAGAAAAGGATGCAAAGGCATGTTTGAAACTATGAAAAAGAGAATTCAACACAATTCTGAATAGGAAATTTTGTCATCCATTGCCTCTAATAATAATCATATCAATAGATTTAGATCTGATATGATCTAAATACACAAATGTTGATCATCCTAGTGAAAATTTTAACTATACTTCACCATGCCAAATTTAAATAATTCAAGGCAAGAAAAGTGCCACTTAGAATTGAATTCTAAACACAAAAGGTAGTAAGCTGACTGTATAAATATAAATATGACTGAGAGTGAAACAAAACAATATTGGTGTTTTCCATTCTTTGTTTCTTTTTATCTTCACTCTTAATGTTGATGACATATAACTGGAACATGATTTTTAGGTCTATTCCTATGTATCAATCCATACGGTAGAATTCTCGTTGAGCCGAATCAATTCACTATGTTTTGAATAGGGGTGTGCATGGTTACCAAATTTTAAGAACCAATCCATTTTAATGGTTCTAGTTTTAAAATTAAACCATTTTTTATAATAACCAATTTAAAATTGCAAAGTGGTTTCAATTCGGTTCAAAACCGATTTAAACCGGTTTTCAATCAAAATTGATTTATAAGGAAATTGTATCTTAATTTGAAGAGACGAAAAAAATTCAGGTTAATGAAGGGAACAAGATGCAAAGGCATGTGTCATTTTTATACTATTATATTCAAACACCAGCACAAATTGTTTTTCATAATTTTTTTGAAAAGCAAAAAAGTAAAATTTAATTTAAGAGTAAAAACATTACACTTTAATCTATGATAAAGTTGCACCAGAAGACTAAAACTAGAACCCAAAAAAACTAAAACAAAACATCCTAAAACCAAGACAAAATCTGCTTCAAAACAATTGCTACACTATAACAGTTAAACAAAAAAATACAGATTAACAATCGTTCATCACAATTAACTTAATAAGTTCTTCTTCCCTTAACTAATCACCACTCTAATTAACTAATTAATAATAAATAAAATAAAATATATAAACTAGTTTTTCATTTTCAATTTGAATATTATATAAATTGGTTTACACGAATTTGAATTTACTGTGCCTTAATAATATCTTATTTATTAATAATAATATCATATACATTTGGTTTTATGTATGACAACTGGTTATCAAAAATAGAAATCAAATTTTTGTTTTGATATCAAAATGGATCTGGAGCGGTTCACATCCAACACAAATTGGATTATAAAAATTGGTGCACTGAATTTTTAAAATTGATTCGTGTAAACCAGTTTTTTTGCACACCCCTAGTTTTGAATGATTGTTTCATAAGAAGTAGAATTGCAGCTACTGAATTTTGTGTTTTAACTTTTTATGAGGTTTATCCAAACGTGTTGTTCCATTTTTTCTAATAAGCAATAATCCATTTTTGTTTGACACTACTGACATCTTGTTTATTGATGTTCTTCAATTTGCAGATCGAAACATTCTCAAACTTATTCACCTTCCCTTGTTCAGTTTAACAAGCTTCTATATATTTGTTGAGGTAAGACTGTTTTTTGTTACTACTATTTTACATTTACGTTACTAAGTACTGGAATAGTAATTATATATATAAAGTTTCATTGGTAATCATACTTTTCAAGTAAACTTAACACATGCTTTTTTCTCTCTGTTTTTTTAGTAATCTTTATGTGTGCCACTTACTTTGCAAAACTTGGTTATATGTGTTAATTCTGATTTGAGTTATCGTTGTGGGTTTTGTAAATAATTATGTATGATTATCATTTTGAATGTTTCTCTGATCTGAAAAAACTTCCTTAATTTCATGCATTTTGAATGTTGCATTCTGAGTTTACATTATGTTTGGTTATGAATTGTTTTTCGAATAACTCCGTTCATCCTCTATAGTTGCTCTCAATTTAAACCTATGATATGTGTTTACATTCTGTTCTAGTGGTGATTTAATTTTATTGTTTCAGTTTCATTTGTTGTTTATATGTTTAAATCTATGAACAATGTCTTTTGTTCATCTCAATAAATTAGGTGAATAGGACCATGTAGATATAGAACAAATGCAACACAGTTAGAATTCAGTTATATTATTGACATATGATCGAACCCAAAAATGGATAGCTAGATATAGTTAGCAAACTAACCATTCTATTCTTATACTATGTGTAGATTTGCACTAACCATAGAAGTCAATTGAACAAATGAAGATTATCAACTTATGTTTGCTTTTTATGTAGAAAATGGATCGAAGTTGGATGTATGATAGAATTGAAAGAAGGATTTGTTAGTGGAGTTAAAGATTTTGTCAATAAAGTCATGAATCAACCAAAATTTTTAAACAAGGGAGGTATAAGGTGTCCTTGTGTAAATTGTGTCTGCATTCCATTGAAGACGCCTAGTGATGTTAGACATCACTTGTACAAAGATGATTTTCCCCAACTATTATACATGGACCGATCATGGATAAGAGAATCAGAATGTAGATGTTGATGGTCATTCTAGTAGTGGCGGGAATGTTGGTGGGGATAATATGGGGGATGAAGAGCAATTTGATGCATAGAATGAAATGGTCTATGATGCTAGTAGGCAATTTGTTAATGTCCCCAATGTGAATGCTAATATGGAAAATGAAACTGTTAGTGAGGGCGGGGTACCAAATGAACAAGCTCAATGATTTTATGATGTATTGACTAGGGGTGTTCGTGGTCCGGTTTGGATCGGTTTTGAGACAAAATATCATCCGATCCAAAAATATATAAAGCATACGGTTTGGTTCGGTTTTTGGATGACAACAAGAAAAATCCAATCCAATCCAATCCAATCCAATTTATACGGTTTACTTCGGTTTGGTTGAATCGGTTTTATTCGGTTTTTAAACCAACACTATTTAGAAATTTAGAAAGAATATATTTCAATACCAGTTACAATTATGCCACCAACGTCTACTGAGACAATATCTAATTGTTATGTTCATATGGCTATTTGATGACTCATTATTGCAAAGTTTTATTATAATATACGTATAATATCTATCTATCCCAACGAAATAGACATGATTATAATATATAATATATATGTAGATATGCTTAGTTCTTATATGGAGATTTGTATTATAAATTAAATATATGACAAATATATAAAACAGTGAACAAATGAAGATTCCAAAGCTATATTAAAGCGAATATAATAATAAAACTTCAAGAAAAATATCAATAACAGTGGACATGCGAAAGTTGCATCACAAGGAATATATAATAATAATATGACAAACTGCATTATATATAGAGAGAAGATCTGCTTTATATATGACAGCATAATTGATAGTTTCAAAATCAGAGCCTGCAACATAATTGATAGTCAAATAACAAATTTTTTAATTATCCTGCAATAGCTCCACTCCAGCTTCACAATTCTACCCAATTCTTTTAGAATGCGGATATCAACAGCTAATCAGAGTCTATATCAGATACACCTTCATTCAATTGAGGGATTGGAGCAAGTTCTACAAAAATAAAGATAAATATTACTCAATATAAAAGATTAACAATGCTCAACAAAAAATAATATAAGTTATAAGTAAATTACCTAATTCCAAATTTTCTAACTCATCCACAAGCTCTTCAATATCCATCGACACCGGGGAAGATTTACACCAATTTTGTGTACAAATTAAAGCTTCAACTGTTTTTGGCGTAAGAGAGCTTCTATAACAAGTAAGCACTCTTCCTCCGGTAGAGAAAGCGGACTCTGAAGCTACAGTAGACACATGCATGACCAATATATATCTAGCCATTTGATCAAGAATAGGATACTTGTTAGAATTCACCTTCCACCAGTTCAAGATATCAAAACCAGGACCTTTCTTCTCCAAATTCTCCATGAGATACAAATCCAATTCATTTTTCTGCATGCTCTCATTAAGATTCATGTCCATCTCAACCTCTAAAGCAAATGCATCCTCTGGTGCTTTAAGTTCTACCAATTCCACTTCTTGAGTGGAATGCGTAAGATTTTCAGTTTGACCGTTACCAAGGAAAAGCCTATAACTCTCAAATATTTTATTTAATGTCTCCTCTGTTTTTTTGTACAAAGATACAACAACATCATTTGTATATGCCCTGTTCAATCCCCACCTAACAAACTGCATCTTATGTCGAGGATCAAGCACAACAGCAACAAAGATCAACATATTCATTTTTTCAACCTTACCCAAATATTTATCATACTTAACTTTCATATTTTCAGCCATAATTCCAAGCAAGTTGTCAGAACTTTTTAATTCTATCCACCCGTTTAATGTAGTCAATATCTTAATATGTTCATTAAAATATTAAGAAGAGGTCACAAAAGTACTACCTGAAACCTTCTTTGTGATATCAAAAAATATTTTCAAAAAATTAACAAAGCATTTTGCATTATCCCAATCCTCTTTATTAGGAATACCATCTTTCATCAGCACAAAATCAACACACTTCTCACTCAATCTCTTAAATGCCTTTTGAAACTTCAATGCACTTTCAAGCATAGTATATGTGGAATTCCACCTAGTAGAAACATCCAACTGAACAATTGATTTTTCTTGTAACCTAACTTCTTTAATGCAAGTTTTAAACCTATCCATACGACCTAGAGATGCACGAACATATCTAACAGCATTCCTAATCTTACTAATTGAAGAATGATAGTCTTCTAGTCCATCTTGGACCACAAGATTTAGAATATGTGCACAACAGCGAACATGCATATGTTCCCCTTTCAATGGAAGAGAATTCCAATCGTTCATTGTATTTTTCAAGTAAGTTATAGCAACATCGTTAGAACTAGCATTATCAACCGTAATGGTGAAAACATTACCTATTAGCCATTCCTCCAAACATTTTTCAATTTTTTTGCCGATGGTTACTCCTTTGTGATTCACAATTGGACAAAAATTCAGAATCCTTTTATGGATTTTCCAATCATGATCAATGAAATGTGCAGTGAGACAAAGATAACTCAAATTTTGCACAGATGTCCAATAATCAGTTGTAAGACAAACACATTGATTTGATTTATTTAGCACACTTTTTAACTTATGTTTCTCACTCATGTATAAATCCCAACAATCTCTAGCAATTGTAATCCTTTTAGGAATTGAGAGTTTAGGTTGCACAACACTCATAAAATGAAGAAACCCCTCTCCCTCAACAAACTTAAAAGGCAACTCATCAACAATAATCATCCTAGCTAAAGCTTTCCTACATGCCTCAGCATCAAAATGAACACCAGTGAGAACACTACCAGATCCATTTCCATCTTTTTTCAATTGTTGAAGAACAAGTGTCTGTTGAGTGGGATCAATAGTCTATTTTGGAAACTTCTTACACTGATGCAACAAATGGTGTTTCAAATTACTAGTGCCATTTCTTTGTGAATCAGCAACATATGTTACATCACACCAATTACACTTAGCTCTTGATCCTATTTTTGTAAAATGTTCCCAAGTCCAAGATCTAGGTTTAATAGGTTTTCTGTTACCTGAATCTCCAGCTACAACATTAGGATCATTGGATGTGACCAATTTTGAAGCTTCTCCAATCTTTCTTTTCTTATTAGCATTTTCTTCATCATTGTTTGTTTCATTACTTTGTACCAATGGAGGTGGAGCTTCAGTTGTTTCACCCTATAAAATACACATGAAAAAATAAATTTTTGAACATCAACTATAATATTACACCATTGTAACAGTAACCAACATTTCTAAAGGTAAAAATCTCTACTTAAAATTAATTTTTGATACCTGAATAAGGTTGTTAACAATATCAGATTGAGTAATAGGACCAGTTTGGCTCATTCCTGTAAAAATAGATCAAACTTAAAATTAGAACAAAGTATAAACAACTAGTTGTAGAAAAAGCTAATAAAAATATATTATGAAAAAATTATGAAACAAAATATGAAAAACTAACAAAGAACAGACCTTGAAGAAATTATGAAAAACTAACTAAAATTTGTTACTGTTATAACTAAGTAACCAACATGAAACGATTTCACATAAGAAAACTAATGAAAATAATTTTTAGTAAGCTACTGTTATAAAATTGAGAACATAAGTAAATTAATTTTAAATAAGTCTTCAACAACACAAATTAGAACAACTTTACAAAAGGCTAAAAATTTGAATAGCTTTAGAAAATCTGATCGAACAAAACTACAAAGTACAAAAAAGATAAAATCAAACAAATTAAGAAACTTGCTTACTGATAGTATAATTCAGAAAACTAATTGAGATGAATGTCTATTTAGCATTATTGAACTTCTTGCTTGCGATATTGAATTTCTTGCGGTTACAACAATGAATAGCATTCATTGTATTTAATTTTAAGATAATTTAGAATCTAAATAGGGAAATTATAGGAATGATTGAGATTCTCTAGAGAAATTAGTGCTGGCTAACATAATTAATTTGGGAGGATGACTATAAATGATTCGATATTAATTTATTTTAAATAATAAATGGCAAGTAAATGGAAGTAATACCAATTCGGTTTGGACCGGTTCGGTTCTCATGAAGCCAACCGTAAACTGAACCGAACCGGTCGGTTATGCTACATGGTGATCCAAATACATCCAAAAAAAATCGGTTTTTTTTGGATTTCAGTTTTTTCGGTTCGGTTTTTAGATTTTTTTTTGATCGGATTGGATCTGAACACCCCTAGTATTGACCTCTGCAAACCAACCCATTTATGACGGAGCTTCAGAATCCAGACTATCTATTTCAGTTAAGTCATTGGGTTTCATGTCTAATTGGCATGTTCCTCAAAAGGACCTGGATTTTTTCACTCAAATTCTTATCGATGTTTGTCCAACAAAAGAATCCTTACCTGAAAATTGTTACCAAATGAAAAAGTTGGTGTCTAAGTTGGGATTGGAGGTTGAGAAAATTGATTGTTTTGTGAATGGATGTTTATTATATCTTAAAGAGGATATCACTTTAACTCAGTGTAGAGTTTATGGAGTTGTTAGGTATGTTCCTCACAAAAATTTAATGGGAAAATACAAAGACGTGATAGTGAAGAGAATGTTCTATTTTCCAATCATTCCTAGGTTACAAAGACTTTATGCTTCAAAGGAATCTGCAGCTCAAATGAGATGGCATCGTGAGAACACAAGCAATCCAAATGTTTTGTGTCACCCATCTAATGCAAAAGCATGAAAACACTTTGATGAAGTTTATCCCGATTATGCTAGTGACCTAAGAAATGTCATATTAGGTTTATGTACAGATGGGTTTACACCTTACATTCAAGCCTCTAGTTCTCCGTATTCATGTTGGACAATAATAATCACACCCTACAATCTCCCTCCCGAAATGTGCATGACCCAACCATATATGTTTTTGATTTGTCTTGTACCTGGACCGTACAACCTAAAATTTAAAATAAATGTCTACTTGCAACCTTTGATTAAAGATTTGTTGCGCTTGTGGAGAGTGAAATTCTGGCTGCAGATACTCAATGTCACGTTCAATGTTATGACACCGTATCTGACTTTCTATAAGACAGTAAATACAAGAAAACAGTAAAGAACACAGTCAATTGTTTACCCAGTTCAGTGTGCAACAACACCTACTCTGGGGGCTACCAAGCCAGGGAGGAAATCCACTATAAGAGATATTAATTCAGGAATAAATCAACCAGTTTATCTCCTTCACTTAAGACCTATCCAATGCAACTTCAATCTAAGTACAACTTAAACCCGAGTTCCTACTCACTCCCCCTCAATCACAGCAGTGATACATAAAACAATTTGACTAATGAATTGATGAAGACACTCTTCAAAACATACACTTGATTATGCTTCATAGCTTTTTAATCAAGCAACACAAACACTCTTGCTTCACAGCTTTGAGTGATACACAAACCTAACTTGACTTTGCTTCAAAGCTTTAGTTAAGAGACACAAACACACTCTTGCTTCAAAGCTTTGAGTGGTACACAACCCTTACAATTAAAACCTATTCCAAGTCACTTATCACAATGATACTTGCTTGGATTACAATAGTTAAAACTATACAGCTTCTAAATGATCTTCTGTCAAAAAGGGATTGAATCCAAAACAACAGCTCTGTTGAATATATAGCAGCTGCATCTTCAGTTAGGGTTTCCATAAAAAGCTAGGGTTAATTCCGTTTGACCTTAAGACTAGGTCACATGACTTTATCAACCAGGTTAGAGTTGAGCTAGGTTAACCCCAAGTCCACGAGATTTTCTGTTCTGGAAAGACTGAGTCATTTTCCTGAAAAAACTCAGAATTACCCAAACTGCATAACTGTTAGTTCAGAACAGGATGTCTTAACATTTGTTATGACATCTGAAAACCTGTCTATTGATTTAGGTAAATGTGATCTTTTTGCAAAAAGCTCAGATACACACTTATAAACAGCAGCACTTGTATGACAATATTTTTTTGCAAAGGTACCTAATGAATCAGTACATAATAAACTAGAATGTTATGACATCAGTCATGACATTCACACACACACACACACACACACACACACACACACACACACCTGGTTTTACCAAAAATGCATGCCAATAACTAAACAACTACAAACTCCCCCTTTGGCAGATTTTTGGCTAAAGACCCTAAGCAATCAGAGATAGATAGCAGCAGAAAAAAATGACTGCAGAAAAATAGAATGTCTAATAAAGTCTACCAAAATATATCTCCCCCTCTTTAGCCACAAATGGGCCAAAGATATATGTTCTTAAAAGATTATACAGTCATCCAGAAAAAGTAACACAACAAGACAAAAACTGAACACACTTTGCAAACTCCACCAGGAAACAGCAACACCACCAACCAGCAACTCCACCAACCTTTAAGCACTGTCATCAGACTCAGAAGGTTCGGGCTTCTTCCTTTTCTTGTGAGCAATGTCAGCATTCTTCTCTTTGTCTGATGTCTCAACATCCTTAGAGACATCTGGATTTGTTTCAGCATTTGAACTTTCTTGATTTAAAGGAACAGAAATGCCAGGAACTAAGTGGTTCTCGTTCAGAATTCTTGTAACAATTTTAGCTATTGCTTGACGAACATAGGCTGACCCTTCCCTATTTGCAATTTCAGAGGGAACTGAAGAAGAAGGATGAGATGGATTACCAGAGGCAGCAGCTTGGGACCTTCCTGCATGTCTTGTTCTCAGCTCTTTGACCTTGGTGGGGTTAGTTTCCACTTTTCTAAGAGAAGCGATCTCCAAGACTTCAGAATCCAGGCAGGATGAGATTGCCCTAGAATCTTGATCAGAGGAAGAGGTCGAAATAGTCGTATTGGATGATGATGGTGTTTGAGACATTTTGACAGTTTTAGAAGACCAATAGCAACTGGAGAGAAAATTCTGATAGAGAGATTGGGTTTTGATGCAGAGACGAGAGTAGAAGGAAGAAAATGAGTGTCTGTTCAACTTCTTAAAAGAATTGAAGGAAATGGGAAAATATAAGTTTAACCCAATCAGAACAGACTTAACAAGCATAACTCCTTTAACCCTTGTTTTAAGCAAAATTAATTGCTACAATTCCTCATGTTGGCAAATACCCAACTTACCCCTTAAGTTTTCAAATTGATTTGCATCAAGTGCCTTGGTAAAAATGTCAGCCAGCTGTAGCTCAGTGGCAACATGTTCCAATTTAATTGTCTTCTCTTCTACAAGGTCTCTGATAAAGTGATGTCTTATGTCAATATGTTTGGTTCTACTATGCTGAATGGGATTCTTGGAAATGTTGATTGTACTCAGATTGTCACAGTACAATGTCATAACATCTTGTGTGACATTATACTCAGTAAGCATCTGTTCATCCAGATCATTTGAGAACAGCTACTACCAGCTGCAATGTATTCAGCTTCAGCAGTAGAGAGAGACACACAATTCTGTTTCTTGCTGAACCAGGAAACCAAATTATTTCCCAAGAAGAAACATCCTCCAGAGGTGCTTTTTCTATCATCAGCACTACCAGCCCAATCAGCATCACAGTAACCAGTCAGAGTTGGTTCACAGCCATGAGAATATAGCAACCCATAGTTGTAAGTTCCACTCACATACTTCAAAATTCTCTTCACTTGATTGATATGACTGACTTTGGGATCAGCTTGGTATCTTGCACAAACTCCAACTGCAAAAGCAATATCATGTCTGCTGGCTGTTAAGTACAACAAGCTTCCTATCATGCTTCTGTACAGACTTTGATCCACCTTCACCCCACTTGAATCTTTGGAAAGCTTTAAATGAGTAGGAGCAGGAGTCCTTTTGTGACTGACATTCTCCATACCAAACTTCTTTACAATGTTCTTAGCATACTTGCTTTGAGATAAGAAGATTGAGTCCTCCATCTGTGAGATTTGCAGTCCAAGAAAATAAGTTAGTTCTCCCATGAGACTCATTTCGAATTCAGCCTGCATCTGGTCAGCAAAATGTTTAACCATAGGTTCTGACATTCCTCCAAACACTATGTCATCAACATATATTTGGGCAACCATCAACTTCCCTCCTTCAGTTTTGACAAAGAGTGTTTTGTCCAAGCCTCCTTTTCTGTATCCTTTGTCTGAGAGAAACTTTGTTAACCTGTCATACCATGCTCTAGGAGCTTGTTTCAGGCCATATAGAGCTTTTCTCAATTTGTAGACATGATCAGGGTGATTTGGATCCACAAAGCCTTTAGGCTGTTCCACATAAGCTTCCTCATTCAAGTACCCATTTAGAAAGGCACTTTTCACATCCATCTGAAATAACTTGAACTTCAGAAGACAAACAATTGACAATAGGAGTCTAATTGATTCCAGCCTGGCTACAGGTGCAAAGGTTTCATCAAAATCAACCCCTTCAACCTGAGTGTATCCTTGAGCAACAAGTCTTGCCTTATTCCTGGTGACAACTCCTTCAACATCTGATTTGTTCTTGAAAATCCATTTTGTGCCAATGATGTTGGTTCCTTCAGGTCTAGGAACCAGTTCCCAAACTTCATGTTGCTTGAATTGGTTCAGTTCATCTTGCATTGCTCCAATCCAGTATTCATCAGTTAAAGCTTCTTTGACATTTCTTGGTTCCATTTTGGACACAAAACAAGAGTTTGAGATGATTTCTCTAGATCTTGTAATGACTCAACTGTTTGGATCTCCTATGATGAGCTCTTTTGGATGATCCTTCTGAATTCTGATGGAAGGGATCTTGCTAGCTTCCTTTGATTCAGATTCTGTTGTGGTGGTGTTGGGTAGATCATTCTGTTAGGTTGAAGTCTCAAAGAATGTCTCAACATTACAAGGGACATCTACTTCCTCATGATAATCATCAATTATAACATTTATTGATTCCATCATGGCTTTGGTCCTGGAATTGAATACTCTATAAGCTTTGCTGTTTGAGGAGTATCCTAGAAATATGCCTTCATTACTTTTAGGGTCCAGTTTTCTTCTTTGTTCACGATCTGCCAGAATATAGCATTTGCTGCCAAACACATGGAAGTATTTCACAGTTGGTTTTCTTCCTTTCCAGAGTTCATATATGGTGGATGAGGTTCCCTTTCTCAAGGTGACCCTGTTATGGACATAGCAGGCTGTATTCATAGCTTCAGCCCAAAAATACATAGGAAGTCTTTTGGCATGTATCATTGCTCTGACAGATTCCTGTATGGTCCTGTTTTTTCTTTCCACAACTCCATTTTGCTGAGGAGTTATAGGAGAAGAAAATTCATGACTAATTCCTTCTGAGGAACAGAAATCATCAAACTTGTTGTTTTCAAATTCCTTGCCATGATCACTTCTGATTCTGACAATACACCCTTCCTTTTCTCTTTGAATTCTTTTGCACAATTCTTTAAAAACTTCAAATACATCAGATTTTTCCCTAATGAAGTTAATCCAGGTGAATCTGGAAAAATCATCCACAACCACATAGGCATATCTTTTTCCACCAAGACTCTTCACTTGCATTGGTCCCATCAGATCCATATGAAGAAGTTCTAGAACCTTAGAGGTGGTCAGATGTCTTGACTTTGGATGTGACATCCTAGTCTACTTACCAACCTGACATTCACCACAAACTCTTCCTTCATCAATTTGCAGTCTTGGAATCCCTCTGACTGCCTCCATGGAGATAATCCTTTTCATACCTCTTAGATGAAGATGGCCAAGTTTTTGGTGCCACAGTTTCACCTCTTTTTCTTCTTTTGCAATGGAACACACATAGGAGAAATTAGTGTTCTCAGGCTCCCACAAGTAACAGTTGTCTTTAGATCTGACTCCTTTCATCACAATTTCTTGTTTTTCATTAATTACAAGACATTCAGATTTTGAGAAATTGACCTTGAATCCTAGGTCACACAATTGACTGATACTAATGAGATTAGCAGTCAGCCCTTTTACCAGCAGTACTTCATTCAGACTTGGAACTCCAGGGCAATCCAAATTACCAACTCCTTTGATTTCACCTTTAGCACCATCTCCAAAGGTCACAAAACTGGTGGTGTGAGGTTTAACATTATTGAGGAGGTTCTTGATTCCAGTCATGTGTCTGGAACACCCACTGTCAAAGTACCAGTCTTCCTTTGCAGAGACCCTCAGGGAAGTGTGGGCTATCAGGGCAGTAGCCTTTTTCTTCCATTTAGGAGCATGTGGTACCTTTTTAGACTTAGGTTTGACACCTGAGTTCTGATTAGGGTATCCATGCAATCTGAAGCAGAAAGGCTTTATGTGGCCATATCTCCCACAATGATGACATCTCCATCTTTGGTACCTTTTCTTCATATGTCTCTGTTCCTGATGTTGAGAGTTGTGTTGAGACATCTGTTTTGACATTTGCTTATCAGGCCTGATCTTCTTATCTGTACCAGATTTCTTTGCTTCCACAAATCCTAGTCCAGATTTATTTCCCACATTTTGTCCAACCTGAAGGATCTCTTCCAATTTGCCTGTTCCATTAGTCAGCATCTTGACAGATTTGGTCATTTGATTCAGTTGTGAGTTCAACAATTGAACTTTCCCTTCTAGATGACTTATAGTTTCAAGGTTTGCCCTTTTTTCAGCCTCCAGCTTTATGATGAGTTTTGATTGTTTCTCATTCTGCACACAGACTTCAGTACTTCTGATACACAATTTCTTGTAAGTATCAGCCAGTTCTTCAAATGTCACCTCTTCATCACTAGTGTCACTTTCAGAGGTACAAACACCAGTTAGAGCAGTAACTAGTTTGGCAGATTCTTCTTCAGAATTACTTTCTGAATCACAGTCAGACCAAGTAACAGTCATTCCTTTCTTTTGTTTCTTAAGAAAGGTAGGACATTCAGCTCGAATATGCCCATATCCTTCACAACCATGGCATTGAATTCCTCTGCCTTGATTTCCCTTCTCTTTTGACCTTGGTCTTCTACTGGAACTGTCAATGTCAGAGGGAATGTTATGAACATTAGACCTTGACTTTGGATCTATTCTTTTGATGAGTTTGTTGAATTGTCTTCCAAGCATGGCTATTGCTTCTGAAATATTTTCTCTTTCATCCTCCTTGTTTTCAACATCAGTGTTGGATACAAGTGCTATGCTCTTGTTCTTCTTGTCACCATTATCAGTGATCCCCATCTCAAAAGTCTGAAGAGACCCAATTAGTTCATCCACTTTCAACTTGTTGATGTCCTGGGCTTCCTCTATGGCAGTTACCTTCATAGCAAATCTTTTAGGCAAGGATCTCAGAATCTTTCTCACCAATTTTTCTTCTGACATCTTTTCTCCCAGTGCTCCTGAGGTGTTGGCAATCTCCAAGATGTTCATGTGAAACTCATGAATGGTTTCATCTTCCATCATTTTTAGATTCTCAAACTTGGTAGTCAACATCTGAAGTCTTGACATTTTTACTTTGGAAGTGCCCTCATGGGTAGTTTTGAGAGTGTCCCAAACATCCTTGGCCAGTTCATATTGATGAACTAGTCTGAATATGTTTCTATCAATTCCATTGAACAAGGCATTTAAAGCTTTGGAATTTCCCAGGGCTAACTCATCTTCTTCTTTACTCCAATCTTCCTCAGGCTTCAGACTGATTGTCCCATCTTTCTCAGTTATGGTGGGATGGATCCATCCTTTGTCAGCAGCTCTCCAAGCCTTTTTGTCCAGAGATTTTAAGAAGGCAATCATACGAGGTTTTCAGTAGTCATAGTTTGTTCCATCCAGAATGGGTGATCTATTTCCAAAAACTCCTTCTTTGTCCATAGTGCCAGAAAGTGATATCCCTAGATCTCACCCAGTAATACAGGCAGGGTGCCTGCTCTGATGCCAATTGAAATTCTGGCTGCAGATACTCAATGTCACGTTCAATGTTATGACACCGTATCTGACTTTTTATAAGACAGTAAATACAAGAAAACAGTAAAGAACACAGTCAATTGTTTACCCAGTTCAGTGTGCAACAACACCTACTCTGGGGGATACCAAGCCAGGGAGGAAATCCACTATAAGAGATATTAATTCAGGAATAAACCAACCAGTTTATCTCCTTCACTTAAGACCTATCCAATGCAACTTCAATCTAAGTACAACTTAAACCTGAGTTCCTACTCACTCCCCCTCAATCACAGCAGTGATACATAAAACAATTTGACTAATGAATTGATGAAGACACTCTTCAAAACATACACTTGATTATGCTTCACAGCTTTTTAATCAAGCAACACAAACACTCTTGCTTCACAGCTTTGAGTGATACACAAACCTAACTTGACTTTGCTTCAAAGCTTTAGTCAAGAGACACAAACACACTCTTGCTTCAAAGCTTTGAGTTGTACACAACCCTTACAATTAAAACCTATTCCAAGTCACTTATCACAATGATACTTGCTTGGATTACAATAGTTAAAACTATACAGCTTCTAAATGATCTTCTGTCAAAAAGGGATTGAATCCAAAACATCAGCTCTGTTGAATATATAGCAGTTGCATCTTCAGTTAGGGTTTCCACAAAAAGCTAGGTTAATTCTGTTTGACCTTAAGACTAGGTCACAGGACTTTATCAACCAGGTTAGGGTTGAGCTAGGTTAACCCCAAGTCCACGAGATTTTCTGTTCTGGAAAGACTGAGTCATTTTCCTGAAAAAACTCAGAATTACCCAAACTGCATAACTGTTAGTTCAGAACATGATGTCTTAACATTTGTTATGACATCTGAAAACCTGTTTAGTGATTTAGGTAAATGTGATCTTTTTGCAAAAAGCTCAGATACACACTTATAAACAGCAGCACCTATATGACAATATTTTTCTGCAAAGGTACCTAATGAATCAGTACATAATAAACTAGAATGTTATGACATCAGTCATGACATTCACACACACACACACACACACACACACACACACACACACACACACACACACACACACCTGGTTTTACCAAAAATGCATGCCAATAACTAAACAACTACTAGAGACGACATTGCGACCTATATCTCTATGAAGTAGAATTTTGTAATGAGAGCGCATTTAATATGGACAATCAATAATTTTTCAGCATATGGTATGTTGTTTGGATGGGGGGCACAAGGTAGATTAGAATACCCTTATTGCTTGGATAGTACAAAGGCTTTCACATTAGGATTTAGGGAAAAACTATATTGGTTCGATTGTCATCATCGATTTTTACCAATGAATCATCAGTTTAGAAAAATTAAAAAGAGATTCACCAAAAACATGATTAAGAAAAAAAGACCACCTTACATGTTTACAGACCATGAACTTTGGGAAGTTGTCCGCGATTTTCCAAATGTAACAGAGTGCTTGGGCCACCAAATTTCCAGGGTATGAGAAACAACATAATTGGATCAAAAGAAGTATTTTTTTGGATCTTCCATACTGTAAAGACAACTTGTTAAGGCACAACCTTGATGTGATTCACATAGAGAAGAATGTATTTGATAATGTGTTTTACACCTGGAAAAATAAAGGACAAGGAGAAGGCAAGATTGGATTTAGCGAAAAACTGTGTACATGGGGATTTAGAGATGCTTCCTCTACCTAATGGAAACATGGTTAGGCCAAAGGCAAAATTTTCATTGACATCCGAAGAGGAAAAGCTAGTTTGTAGATGGATTAAGGAACTAAAAATGCCTGATGACTATGCCTCGAATATTTCTAGGTGTGTTGTTGTCACCAAGGGTAGGATGAAAGGGATGAAAACCTATAACTGTCATGTATTCATGGAGTGTTTGCTTCCAATTGCTTTTTTTTTCTTGCCTAGTGAGATATGGAAGCCGCTAACTGAGTTAAGTCGTTTTTTGAAGACCTTGTTAGGTTGGAACAAAACATTCCCATCATCATATGCAAGCTAGAAAGAATTTTTCCATCAGGTTTCTTTGACTTGATGGAACATAGATCTAAACTCCCATATCAATTATAATAAACAGACCACCCCCTTACCTTAGGTTCCTAGCAATTGATTCTTCCCTTCACGCTCTATCGAAATCTCTATGTTTCCTCGTGACCTGGCTCTGCTAAGCTATTCCAATTCTTTTACGATCACACACAAATGAGAAACTTTCCCCTCTTTTCCTTGTTTAACTCTTAAACACCTAATATTAACTTCCCATCTTACCCTCACTTATCCTTTCACCAATTACGACATTGCCCTTATTTTCTCTACGCTAATATTTATCTCAATTTCAATTATTAAAATAATTCTAACTAATTATTATAAATGATTTAAATTCTAAATAATACTCAATATCACCTTAATTCATCCTTACCCCATAACATAACATCACAACACACGTCATATTCAACAAGAATTCATGTATTCATCAATAATCATAAATATTCACACTTAAAGAATTTCAACTCTCTCCCACTTAAAGAATTTCCGCCCTCGGAAATTACCCGAGGAAAACATAGCCAGGTACGACTATCTCATTTAATTCTCAAGCTCCCAAGTCAAACTTCCACCAGCTGATTTACACCACAATAACTTCACCAAGGCAATCTCTTTACCCCACGATTGCTTCACGTCCCGACCTTCTATCTGCACGGGTGATGCTACATTATCCATTTGGATTACATGTGAAAGATCCAATATATACCTTCTTGTTGTACCCCAAAATTTTCCCTCTCACTTATCAAGATTTTTCTCACAAGATATCTTTGACTCAAGACTGGAGTAGGTTTTGATCAGCTCAAGACACCCCCTCAAGCACTGATGACCCAAAATTAGGGTTTGGGATTGCACAAGGATTTTTGGACTATTAATTCTTCATATGGATTTCAAGGATCATTAGGGACCCCCAAGATTACTCATGTCAAGTTTCAAGTCTTGAATCACATTTTTGATCAGTTAATTGGACAGTTGACCTAAAAATCAGCTGTATTGGGGAAAAAGTCAACCATGGTCAATTTACAGTCAACATTCATAATTTTTTATCCACATCAACATCTTGGACTCATATGTATCATTTAATCAAGTTTGGACCACAATTCCTCAAGAAACTTGATTAAATCATAAAAAGGGGCAAAATGGTCAAAATTAGGGTTTTGACTGAGAATGGGCAATTTCTGATTTTTGACCTAGCAAATGACCAATTGGTTTAGAGAATGATTTCAAGAGTTAAATTGCATCATCTTGACCTAATTACATGGTTCAAAACATTACAAATCCATTGGATTGGCAGATGAATTTTCAGTCAACTGATCAAAAGTCAACTGTATACTGAAAACTCAAACTTTGACTTTTTAGTCAAAATCAAGTACCAAAGATCATAATTCACCAAAACATGTCAAAATGTGAAACTTGTTAATCAAGAAAGCAAGGGTTTAAGTTTTGGTTTTAAAAAGTTGAAATTTTTAACTTAGAAATTTTTTTCTAAGTATAGAAAATTTCTTGTTTTTTCTCAACTTTAAGCCAAATTTTCACCATGATACAAGATGATTCAAAGGAAGTTCCCAACATGAAAGTTGTAGATCTCCATGAAAACTACAACTTTTATTGGCACAATTTCTCCTAAAGATGCTTGGATCTCAAGATATAATTTTGTGAATACATGCTCATGAACTAAAATAACTTAGTGAAATTTTGCCCTAGTTAGGCAGGTTTTTGACCTAACTTCATGCCAATTTTTCAAATAGTTCCAAGGGTATTTTTTGAAAGAAATTCAAAGATGAGTTGTAGAGAACATTGCAAGATTTCCAAAATGTCCAAGAACTCCTTGAGATCATTCTTGAGTAGGGAGAATCGAAGAGATGAAGTTGACAATTTCTCACTTTGATTTCAAGCCATTTCATGATGAACCAAAATTCAAATTCAAGCCTAGACTGCATAATCTTTGCTTTGAAGACCTCAAACTTATTTCTCACTCCATAATTAAATGTTTACACACCTGATAGAGCTTTAATCCAAGCATTAGAGCATTTGTCCAAGCTACAATTCCATTTATGGCACAAAGTTGCCATTTTCATTTTGATAAAGCACAACTTTTGCAATTGTCAACTCCTTGAGCTTTTCACTTGTTTTTTCTGCACACACAAACCCTATAAACCAAAAGCAATGTGTCTAAGACCTCTATCAACTCAGATCAGGCTTGTACAAACACTTAGGGACTTGTCTCCTCACTTTGCTTCAAAAGCAAGTTATAGAGCCAAAAGGCTATAACTCTGAAACCTGGTGTGGAATTGATCAAAAGCCTTTTATATACTTATACACAAATGTATTGCAACCTAGAACACGAATGCTAAGGCTCAGAAACTCTCCTAAACACTCTACCACTGAAAATCTGCCATAACTTGCAGTTTTGCACCTTACATAGCAATCTCAAAAACCACTCGTGCGTTTTGAGTTTTAACCACCTAAACACTTAATATACATCATATCTAAGTGTTCCAGACCCCGGTTCCCTCACTGTAACTCCTCCTCCTCCATCCACCATTTTCAAATTTCAAGCTTGCAGGTTGACTTGAGTAGGGAGATTCAGAGACTTTCAAGACCAAGTAAGGATTGGAATACACCCAGGGATGTCCAGGCAAGCTAAACAGATCCTCAGGCCTTCTCAAAACATGCCCAAACTCCATTCACGATCTCAACTGAAAGAGGTAAAAACTCAAACTTCTATCTCTTCATACAAGCATCATTTAGTCTTGATTTATGAAATCAAAATGTAGGTATCCTTACACTAAAGCTAACCATGTTCATAGTTTTCATTTATATTTATTATGTATAGAGAATTTTGGATTTGAAATTTCTGTAAAAATTAGGTTTCAAATTAGGGCCAGTAAAATTAATTTTGATCTTTGACTTTTAGTTTACATGAATCATATGGTTGAAATCGTAGGAAGAAACACTATAACTTTCAAGTTTGGACTTTCCATTTTTATGGAGAAATGAGAGAGATACAGGTGGTCCGGCCATGGCTCAAGGTTGAAGATGAAATTGCCTTCAGGAGGCGTTTTCTAATATATATTTGTGCTTTTGTTTATATTAACGGATGTACAGCCACCCTAGTGGTAAGGCAGCGCGCAAAAATGCTAGAGGTCATGGGTTCGAGCCTCTGTGCGCTGTCTTTTGCAATTTTCCATAGTTTTCCACCTTTTTTGTTGTTTTTGCAGCGTGGGCTTCTGGACTTTGGACCTTGTGTTTTTTGCTAACCTCCTGCCTCCTATTTGCTTGCAGCACCCCTGACCCATATTAACTTTATTTACTTATTTTACCTTTCATTTTATTTTAATTAAATATATTTTCTTAATATTAAAAATCACAAAAAATATAAAAATGATAGATTTTATGTTGACTTATTTTATTTCATTTTTCTCAATAAAAAATATTTTTTTTAGTTATATATATTATCTATTTTTATTAAATAACTTTGTAAATTAATTTAGAATTAGTTTAGTATTTATTTATTTTTTCTTCACATCCATTAAGCATATTATTTTAATATAAAATGACCAAAAATATCTCATAATGTCATATTTTATTTTCAAGATAAAAATATAAAAATATTTACCTTTTCTTAAAGAAATTTATTTCCTTTTAATAAAATAGAATTAGGATTTAATCAAAATCCTTTCTAAAAATAATTTCCTTTCCTAATTAATTTGAGTTTAATCTTGATTTATTTATTAGGTTTAGGTTAAAAAAAAATTTCACAAAAAACCAAACAAAATCTTCTTTTGCATTTACATATCTTTGCATATTTAATTTATCTTATATATTATTTATTCCAATATTTTTACAAATTCAATTTGGTTGTAATAGATTACTTAGATTTATATTATTTTAATCCCTATTCATAAATTGTATACCCCCACAAAATATTGTAATAGCGTAGTAATCTTTAAATTTCGCAATTTATCGCTTTTATATAATATGCTAGTAATTAGGGTTTGTATGGCAAGATAAAATAAATCAAATAGAAAACTCTAATTCAAGACAAAATCAAGCATTAAAATGACACATTTGCACACAAACACCCCCAAGGTTACTTCACTTGATTGCCTTATATAAAATGACCATATTATGCATGTAAGGTATCTTAGCAAGATAAACAAATACAAGATCATAGTCCCTCGATGCCGCTATTCAAAGTTGCCTTACAAAATGATCTTAGTCCCTCAAAAAATGCTAAGATACCTTGCAAAATTGATAATCATGACTGTTGTACCCCAAAATTTTCCCTCCCATCTTCTCAACATTTTCTCATCACAAGGCCCTTGGAGCTCAAGATCCAATTAGGGTTTCCTCTGCAAGACTTCTCCTAGCACTGTTGACCCAAATTAGGGTTTGTGTTTGCACAAAGATATTTTGACCTAAAATGCCTAAGATGACTTTCATGCTTCATGTTGGACTCCCAAGTTTATCCATACCAAGTTTCAAGTCTTGATTCCAAATTTTGCTCAGTCAATTGGACAGTTGACCTAGAAATCAGCTGTATTGGGGAAAAAGTCAACTGTGGCCAATTGACAGTCAAACCTCATGAAAATTGACCCACATCAACATAATGAACTCATATGAACCATTTGATAAAGTTTGGATCACAATTCCACAAGAAATTTGATCAGATCGCCAAAAGGGTAAAATGGTCATTTTTAGGGTTTTGACTGCACAAAGGCAATTTTTGACTGTTTGACCAAGCCAATGGCAAACCAAGCTCACATATGGACTCAAGGACCCAATGGAATTGTCTTGACATGCTCAACAAGTTCAAAAGATCCCAAATGCACAAGATTGACAGTTGAATTTTCCAGTCAATTGATCAATTTTAACTGTGTACTGAAAAGTCAAACTTTGACTTTTTGGTCAAAATCAAGTGTCAAGATTCATTTTTCATCAAAACATGCCAAATCATGAAACTTGTTCATCAAGAAATCAAGAATCACAAATTAGGGTTTGAAATGAAGATTTTTCATAACTTAGAATTTTTCTAAGTTATGAAAAACCCTAATTTTTTCCTAACTTTGTCCCACTTTCTCACCAAGATTCATTTGGATTCAAGGAAAAGTCAAAACATGAAAGTTATAGTCCATTGCAAAATCTACAACTTTGATTCACAAAGTTTCCTCAAAAGAAGCTTGTAGCTCAAGTTACAATTTTTGGAACAAGGGTACCAAACCATTCTTAACTTAGAGAAATTTTGAACCATTTTAGGCAGGATTTTTGCCTAACTTCAAGACCATTTTTCACATGCTTCCACTTGGAATTTCAGTTTGCATTTCAAAGATGGATTGTAGTACACATTCCAAGCTTTCCAAAATGTCTAAGAACTCATCAAACAACCTCATGGTTAGGGAGAATCGAATTTGGCAAGTTGGGAAAAACTCACTTTGTTTATGGCCAATTTACATGTTCATACACTTGTGCCATTTTGAACTCAGCTTGCATTCCTTGATTACAGGTCCTATATCGCTTTTGCACTCATAAATTTAATGCTAACTCATTGTGCCAAGACCTTATTTTGTGTGTTCAAGCATTGTATGCAAAACTAAGCCATAAGTAGAAAAAGCATCATGTCCATTTTTGCAAAAGTAGAACTTTATGTCAATTAGCAAATCAAGAGGTACACAACAAATCTCCTTGGCACAAGTTTTTGAGCTAATCCCACTGATCAAGGGCAAGCTTAGCAGCACATTAGAGGGGCCTCCATCAGTCTAAAACTCAACTTGGCATTTTGTTGCTTAAGTAAGAAGAAAACTTGCATAACACCTACCAACTATCATCTCAGCCAAGAGAACCTTAAGCAAAGTTATTGAACACTTTCTAATCATCAAACCTAAGCTGAAACACAAGCCAACCAAGTTCCAAACATCCTCAAACACAGAATCACCATTAAATTGCACAAAAACAGGGCATCCTGCACTTGGAATCCCACAGCTCATTTCCATCGTGCATCTTGGCCAAAACCACTTCAAACACTTTCCCTACCATCCATACAAACTGTCCAAAGCATTAGAAGCAGACTGTAACACTCCTAATCAACATCACCATTTTCATTTTTCTGTTTTGCAGCTGAAGTGCCATAACACGATTCACTTGGTTTCAAAGCAAACTAAAGCTTGGAATAGCATCCCTGGACATCAAGGAAGCTATACCAATCATCACATTGCATTGAAAACACCTCCATCACCAGATACGATTCCAACTGAACAGGTAAGTTCATGAACTCTTATCTCTCTATCCAGGCATTGTTAGGTTTAGATTTGTGAAGAAATTATGTCACATTCATGGCCCTGAACATGCTCATATAATTAGTTTTCATTTATGTTATGTGTGCTATGAGAATTTGAAGTCTGAACATGGAACAAAAACTAGGTCAGGAATTGGGAATGGAGAAATTCTCTCTCATTTCTGAGAGTTAGGATGAGTTCTTTATATGTCCAGAATCGTGGCTTGATGCTTAACATTTTTCATGTTGTAAGTTTGTGCTAAAAGTCCAGGAATCCAGATGTTTGAATCAGTGTAGGAGGCGCGCGTTTTTTGATAAAATTCTGGCCAGAGGTTGAAGAAGGTCCTTTTGGCTGGGCCTGTTTCATTTTTCTTATTTGCACCCTATGTTTACTTTTGAACCCCCTTGATCCATTGTGCTTATTTGAAACATTTTCTTGACTCTTCTTTTTATTTCTGACTTATTTATTTTTTCTCATAATATTAAAAATATAAAAAATATTTTTCACACCATTTTTGTATTTATTAGGCATTTATTTGTTTAAATTGATGTTTGTACATAAATAATACATAATATCTTTTATTTAAAAATACTAAAATTAATACCAATACATTTTATTTTCTGATTTTCATTTTATTTTATCTTTGGAAAATATTTTATGAAAATATACTTTTTTTGTAAATATTAAATATTTTATTTTTGTACATATTTAATATATTTATCATATAATATAAATATTTACATATTTATTAGGATATTTAGGATAAAAATACCAAATATATATATTTTTATTTTTATTAATATTTAACATTAAAAATACCTTTTTGACAAATATACTTCTCTTTTATTTATTTTTTGTATATAATTAGTAAATATTGTATATAATACATAATAAATAATTAATACATTTTATTTAGTAAAATTAGGGTTTTTGCCCTAAACATGAAAAATACCCAAAAATTAATACTTTTATTTTTGTTTTCTTGACACATAAAAAACACTTTTTACATACACATAAAAAATCATTTTTGCATCTTGCATATTTATCTTATTTTATTTAATTATTGCATATTAAATAATTTGTATAATTCCATTTGGATTGTAATAGTTTAGGATTTAATTTCTTGCTAAAATATCCCCATTTGAACATTTGTACCCCCCTTCCCATATATTGTGTTGTAATAACTTAGGAGCTTTATTTTTCGCACTTTAAAGTTTTCTAAATATGCCATGCTAGAATTAGGGTTGTATGCAAATCAATTAACCAAAATAATTTGACCTAACTTCAAGATAATCAAGCATGAAAATGGACAACACTAATCACACTTGCACCCCTAGGGTATTCCACTTGTTGCCTTCAATAATGGGCCATATTGCATGTTAGGTCTCTTTGGGAAAAACAAAACAATCCAAATGATCATAGTCCCTCGATGACGCTTTCGAAAGTTGCCTAAAAAATGATCAAGTCCCTCCAAAGGAAAAATTGCCCAAAGATACTTGGCACCATTGCAATTATGGTCTAAACGATGACCCGCGCCCGTCCCTTTCACATCCTAACACAAGATTGTCCACCAAATACAATGGTGGAACAAAATTATTAAAAGGGTTAAAACATAGCAAAGATCTTTGAGAAATATAGGGTATATAGCTCTTGGTTACTTGCCAACTTGCAAAACAAAACACTTGCCTATTTTTCAAACCACACATCACTACACTTTCAAAACAACTTCCAAAAACATTGAAAAACTTTTCAAAAGACCTACACCTTTGTATACATCCCAACATGGATCATTATAAAGGTTGCCACCACATTGGCCTCTTTTCAAAAACATTTTCAAAACACACACACAAAGCACCATTTCAAACAATTGAAAATTAAGGCAAGTTGATCTAAGCAAGTAACTAAGAGCCCATGGATAACCATGGATAGAAAGGGTGCTAATACCTTCCCTTTCTATAATCTACTCCCCGAACCCAAGAAAACATCTCAAAGGTTTTTGCTGTGCTTTTTAACCTTTCCTTAGGATAAAATAAAAAGTCGGTGGTGACTCTTGCTCAACCGAAACATTTGCGAAAACAAACGCAAAACCTCAAGTCAGTTCTCCCACCGTATCACAGAACTGGTGACTCTGCTGGGGAGAAATTTAAAAGTGGAGTAACCTTAGGGCTTAGATCACCCTCTTGCATGACTAATTATTTGATTTGATTGCTTTATATTTTGGCTCTCTTGTTTGGGTTTGCAATCCTACACCCGAATTTTGGGAAACATTCATAGATAGCAATACGTTGTGGAAACTGTGCGGGGTATACCGACACAGTCGAAGCAATATCTATATTAGTGCGACATATTTGTGAGTACCGGTAACCCTTGAGTTCAATCAAGGAGTGTACGGGGCCGCTGAGTGATGTCACTAAACACTAATGACCTAGAACCTTACTTGACCATCTTGGCCTTTCATTAGGGGTAGTGAGATGACCGGTTTTGGTGCAGTCCGAAGTTGGTAGATACTCGATACTACACTCATTGAGGGTTGTTTTCTTGGAATATTTTGGTCGCTAGTTAAGTGGCTAAACCAAAACAATGAACAATGAAAACAATCAAGTGATATTGAGCTCCTTAGAACCCGGTTACTATTTATAGGACAGGTTTTTAAGCCAACTACACTCAAGAGGGTACTTACCTATGAAACCCCATGCAAGCCTGAAACTAGGGTTTGGTGTGAATTGCTTGTATATATGCTTGTGCATACATCATGAACATCATAAAGCATCATATGCATTTACTAACCACTTCAAGGGTTTAGATCTTCATCTTTGTTCTTGTTTTGCAGGTCATGGAAATTCCTCGCAGAAAAACCATCCAAGTCAACCTTGTGAGAATCTCTCCTCAACTCAAGGAGCTCACCTCAAGAATTCCGGAAAGCTCTCCCTTCAGTGAAAGACATGGTAGACTGCTCAGCTTAGTCAACACCAACATTGAAGAGGACATGATGAAAGTTCTATTTCAGTTCTTTGACTCTCTTCACCACTGTTTCACTTTCCCCGACTACCAGTTGGTGCCCACTTTGGAGGAGTTTTCTCAACTCTTTTGGTCGCTAGTTAAGTGGCTAAACCAAAACAATGAACAATGAAAACAATCAAGTGATATTGAGCTCCTTAGAACCCGGTTACTATTTATAGGACAGGTTTTTAAGCCAACTACACTCAAGAGGGTACTTACCTATGAAACCCCATGCAAGCCTGAAACTAGGGTTTGGTGTGAATTGCTTGTATATATGCTTGTGCATACATCATGAACATCATAAAGCATCATATGCATTTACTAACCACTTCAAGGGTTTAGATCTTCATCTTTGTTCTTGTTTTGCAGGTCATGGAAATTCCTCGCAGAAAAACCATCCAAGTCAACCTTGTGAGAATCTCTCCTCAACTCAAGGAGCTCACCTCAAGAATTCCGGAAAGCTCTCCCTTCAGTGAAAGACATGGTAGACTGCTCAGCTTAGTCAACACCAACATTGAAGAGGACATGATGAAAGTTCTATTTCAGTTCTTTGACTCTCTTCACCACTGTTTCACTTTCCCCGACTACCAGTTGGTGCCCACTTTGGAGGAGTTTTCTCAACTCTTGAGAATTCCTATCCTTAATCAACTACCTTTCAACGGTACGGAAAAGGAACCAAAGCCGGAAGATGTTGCTCGAGCATTACATCTACAGCCTTCTGACATCAAGGGGCATTGGGAAACTAGAAGCGGCGTCAAAGGTTTCTTAGAAAAATTCTTGTTTGAGAAGGCACAAGAATGTTGGAATTCATTGGACCTACAAGCCTTTGAAGAAATTGTGGCACTCCTTATCTATGGGTTGGTCTTGTTCCCAAATCCTGACCAGCTTGTAGAGGTCAACGCCGTCAAAATCTTCTTGTCCAGAAATCCAATACCAACATTGCTTGGGGACATCCTTCACTCATTTTACACACGAACAATGAGAAAGAGGGGTGTTCTCATGTGCTGTACTCCTCTCCTTGCAAGGTGGTTTATTTCGCACCTTCCACAATCTGTCTTGAAGAATGACCAAGGCTCAAGGTGGTCCCAACGGTTGATGACTCTTACTCACTCTGATGTACATTGGTGTTCTCGGTCCAGAGAAAATGTCATCATCGTCGATCGTTGTGGAGAGTTCCCTAATGTTCCATTACTTGGCATTAGAGGGGGAATTACCTACAACCCTTGCCTAGCTTTGAGGAAATTTGGATATGCACGAAGAGATGGCCCTCACGACATGTTGATTCCTGACCTAGTTTTTGACTTCGACAACGATGCGCAAGGACTTCGCCAAAGATTCATCAGAGCTTGGAGGATGCCCAACAAGGTTGACAGCAAGACACTGGGACACAAGAACTCCATCCCTCTTGAGCCTTATCTCAAGTGGGTACGAGCCCGAGCCCAGAGTCTAATGATGCCTTATCCTCATGTTCTCCCTGTGATTAAAGAGCCCGTTAAGGAAGGAGAGGTTCCCTACACCATCCTACATCCTGACATGCCTACATCGTGGGAGGAGATGCAGAAGAGTTGGATCCAACTCAAGGAGGAACAGAACACTTTTGAAGCCAGCTTCTACGCCAGCGAGAAGAAGGTTCTAGAGCTCACCCGCCGACTCCATGAGCAAGAGGCCCTCAACACCTACATTGCGCCAAAGAGGATGCGCAACGTCTTTTTACCTTGAGAAGTTGTTTTCTGTAATATTTGGCCCATGGGGCATTTATGTACTAACAAATTTCTCCTTATTAATATGACGTGCGTTCCTTTTTTTGTCTGCAATAATTGTGAATTTCTAAAATCCTTGAATGCATTGCATAGATAGCATCTCATGCATCATGTGCATAACAGGTACCCCTTTTTCTACAGGTTGCTTAATCTTCTTCGCTGTTTATTTTGAACAGTCATCATGAATCCAGAATCATCCAGTGAGCAAGCTATCAAGGCCCTCCAGGCCCAGAATGCCCAATTTCAAGAGATGGTCATGAGCTTGGCCCAAGGTCAACAAGAGTTGAAGGCTTTGCTCCTAAAGAAGAAGAAGAAGAAGAGGATTGCGTTATTCAATACTGGACGCAGGTTTGGGAACACACTCCATAACGAGGCTGATCCAACTACTTCCTCTGCAGAGAAAGACAGTCCCCAAGGGGGAGGGGCTCCTAGTCCTGCAGTCTCTGACAACGAGACGAATTACTATGACGAACAATACCCTCCTGCTGCTGACAGATACAAGCAATTAGAGGACCGCTTGAGTGCCATGGAGATTCAAAATGTGCCGGGGCTGGATTTCAGAGATTTAGGGTTATCTTCTGGGGTGGTAATCCCACACAAGTTCAAGGCGCCTGCCTTTGTCAAATACGACGGGGCTTCCTGTCCAAAGCTGCATCTCAGATCGTACGTAAGGAAGATCCAACCTTACACGGCAGACAAAAATCTTTGGATCCACTTCTTCCAAGATAGTCGTTCGGGGTCACAACTTGAGTGGTTCTATCAGCTAGATGGAACCAGTATCCGACATTGGGAAGATTTGGCTACCGCATTTTATAGACAATATCAATACAATTCTGACCTCGCTCCCACGCGTACCCAACTTCAGGGTATATCGCTGGGAACAGGCGAAGGATTCAAAGAATATGCACAAAAATGGAGAGATTTGGCTGGCAGGGTGCAGCCTCCTTTGACTGACCGTGAACTGGTTGACATGTTTCTAGGGACCTTGTCTGGTCCATTCTTCAATCATATGGTTGGTAATTCCTCCGCTGGGTTTACGGATTTGATCCTGACAGGTGAAAGGATAGAAGCTGGCATCAGGTTAGGAAAGATACAGAAAGGTGCCTCAGCAAGTATTGAGAAGAAACCTTTCAAGAAGGAAGCTAGTGCCGTCTATGGTCCTAGAAGACAAGTCAAGCCAAAAAGCCGCCAAGCCGTCAATGCCTTGGTGATTTCAAAACCTGTTGCTGCTCCTCAGCAGTACAATCAACAAAGGGGTGAGAGGCCCAAGAGGCAGTATACTCGGCTGAGTATGACCTTGTCACAAATCTTACCGCAACTGCTATCAACCAACTTGGTGACCACCAGAGAAGCTCCGAAGGTCGTGAATACTGCACCTCCTAAGTATAACCCAAACGCCCGTTGTGCTTATCATTCTGATAGCCCCGGGCATACTACTGATGATTGCTGGGCCCTGAGAAATAAGGTTCAAGACCTTATCGATGCGAAGGAAATTCAGTTTGAGGCGCCTGAGAGGCCAAACGTTGTAACTGCTCCTATGCCCCAGCATAGAGTAAATGCCGTCAAGGAAGATTTGTATGCTGTTTCGGTGAATGATGTTGCTACCCCTCTATTGACTGTTAAGAGGAATCTGCTGCTGGCCGGTTTATTTCTGGGTTGTAGCAAGGGTTGCCTCCTGTGTGCTGTTACCCCTACCGGTTGTCCGCTGCTGAAATCAGGCATCCAAAGCCTGATGGATAGCAAAGAAATTCTGTTCAAAAAAACCGTTGTTCCGTTTGTTTCCGCTGAAGAAGTATCTGTCGTCACAATTTTCAACAATCCTACCAAGGCTCCCCCGAGGAAGCCAGTCAAAATTATGTCCGTTGCACCCATTACCATTACTGTTCTGGGGCCCCTCCCCTATGAATCTGACAAGGCTGTCCCATGGCACTATGGGGCAGACGTGTATGTGCTTGGAGTGAAGCAGGAGTTCAACACCGGTACCAGTATCAGTAACATCACTGGTCCCGCCAAGATTACTCGCAGTGGTAGGCTCTTCTCGCCTGACATTGCACCACCAGTTATCCGAAAATCTCTTATCATCACACCCGCAAGTGTGCATGTTTCAAATCAAGTTCCTGTGTCTACTACTGCCGCCGAGTCCTCTGATGCTCGGGGCAAAGAAGTTGCTACCGATTTGCCTGCCCGGACGGAGGCACCAAAAAAGACCGCTGCTGAAGCCTCCCAGCAAGAGATGGAGGAAATCCTTAAAATCATTAAAAAGAGTGACTTCAATGTCGTTGAACAGCTGGGGCATACCCCCTCCAAGATCTCTATGCTATCATTGCTACTGTGCTCAGAGGCCCACGCCAAGGCTCTGATTTCATTTCTGAAAACGGCCCATGTGCGGCAAGAGACATCTGCAGATCAATTCACTGACTGTGTGGCTAATTTGACAGCTGACAATGGTTTGGGTTTCTCGGATGCATACCTTACCGCCAAAGGGAAAAACCACAATGATGCCCTGCACGTCTCTATAGAATGCAGGGGCACTACTCTCGCACACGTGTTGGTGGACACCGGTTCTTCCCTGAATGTATTGCCCAAGAAGGCCTTAGATCGGTTGGATTGTGAGGGCCTGGAATTGAAACCTAGTAACATCATTGTTAGAGCCTTCGACGGTTCTAAGAGGATGGTGCATGGTGAGGTAGACATTCCTATCCGTGTGGGTTCCCAAGTCTCTGACTCAACGTTCTATGTGATGGATATTCGTCCATCTTATTCCTATTTACTGGGTCGACCCTGGATTCACAAGGCTGGGGCGGTAACATCCACTCTACACCAGAAACTCAAATACCCTGTCAAAGGGAAGATTGTTACTGTGCAGGGTGAGGAAGAATACATGGTAAGTCATCTGAATTCATTCCGGTATATCGAGATGGACAGGGAGTTTATTGAAACCCCCTTTCAACATTTTGAGGAGGTACCTCCAACGTTGGCGTCAGCTGAGACAGTGGTTGAAGAAGACTTTCCTTTGAAGATGGCTTCCCTGAAGGATGCCCGGGCAGTGATTGAGAAAGGCAAGTGCGCAAACTGGGGTCAACTTCCTGACTTCACTCAAAAGACCGACAAATTTGGGCTGGGCTTCACTGCAGAGGCTCAGAGGGCTGTTCGCAAGGAAAGGATCAGAAAGCCTCCGGTGTTCATCACCAACCCAAGAGTGAATGCTATCGAGGAGGACGTAGAGGAAGCAGAATTTGACAGTTGGATCTATCCAACAACCAACAACGGACCAAGCAACTGGACGACAAAAGATTTTACGCCTATTACATTTGTCACGCAGTAATGAACCCTTTTGTTTTCAATTTGTAACAAACAATATGTTGAAACTTTTATTGGCTCGGTGTCCTACCCGTGGCACCGTGGCTCCATTTGTGAGGGATTTTTGTATGACATTTCCATATATCATTAATCAAAACATTGGACGTTTGTTGCATTTCAAATCTTGTGCTCTTTTTCTTTCTGTGTTATATATTGCAAAACAGCTATATTTACACACACTCACTTATACAGGTTCCAATCCACTCTGGATCTCACTGGTAACGGCTCTGCTACTGCCAGTCATGACTTCGAGAATCCGATCAACTTGGCCGAAGACGATGGTGAAGATGATTGCGAAGTGCCTGGTGAACTCGCAAGACTGCTACTCCAGGAAGAGAGGGCCATTCAGCCGCATGAAGAGCCAGTGGAAACAGTGAACCTGGGTACTGAAACAGATAGAAAAGAAGTCAAGATTGGTGCCAATCTAGAGCTCAGCGTAAAGCAACGATTGATCCAGATGCTGCATGATTACATGGAAATCTTTGCTTGGTCTTACGAAGACATGCCCGGTTTGGATGCCGACATTGTAGGTCATCATCTGCCTACCAAGGAAGACTGCCCTCCGGTAAAGCAGAAGGTCTGCCGCATGCGCCCAGAGATGTCCGAGAAAATCAAGGCTGAGGTTATGAAACAATTTGATGCCGGGTTTCTAGCAGTGACTTCTTATCCTCAATGGGTGGCCAGCGTGGTTCCAGTGCCAAAGAAAGATGGTAAAGTCAGAATGTGTGTTGACTACAGGGATTTGAACAGGGCCAGCCCTAAAGATGATTTCCCTCTGCCTCACATCGACGTTCTTGTTGAAAATACTACTCAACACAAGGTGTTCTCCTTCATGGATGGTTTTTCAGGGTATAATCAGATCAAGATGGCTCCTGAAGATATGGAAAAGACTACCTTTGTTACTCAGTGGGGCACCTTCTGCTACAAGGTCATGCCATTTGGGTTGAAAAATGCTGGGGCAACCTACCAACGTGCCATGGTTGCTTTATTTCATGACATGATCCACCATGAGATTGAAGTGTACGTCGATGATATGATTGCAAGGTCCCAAACTGAGGAGGAACACCTTGACCATCTGCGGAAGCTGTTTGACCGACTGAAGTTATACAAGTTGAGGTTGAATCCAAACAAATGCACCTTTGGGGTGAGGTCTGGAAAATTGCTAGGTTTCATTGTAAGCGATAAAGGTATTCAAGTGGACCCTGCCAAGGTGAAAGCCATACAAGAGATGCCGACTCCCAAGACAGAGAAAGAAGTCCGAGGTTTTCTAGGACGACTGAATTACATTGCCCGATTCATCTCGCATCTAACTGCTACCTGTGAGCCAATCTTCAAATTGCTGAAGAAAGATCAAGTAGTACGTTGGAACGATGAATGTCAGGCCGCTTTCGAAAAGATAAAGGAATATCTCAAAGAGCCACCCATTCTTATGCCACCAGTGGAAGGGAGACCTCTAATACTATACTTGACAGTACTTGACAACTCAATGGGGTGTGTGATGGGGCAGCATGACGAGTCTGGCCGAAAAGAGAACGCTATTTATTACCTGAGTAAAAAGTTTACCGACTGTGAGACTCGGTACTCACTGCTCGAGAAAACTTGCTGCGCTCTGGTATGGGCTGCTCGCCGGCTGAGACAGTATATGCTGACTCACACTACTCTGTTGATTTCAAAAATGGATCCAATCAAGTACATATTCGAAAAGCCCGCTCTGTCCGGAAGAATAGCAAGGTGGCAAATGATCTTGACGGAATATGACATCCAATACACAACTCAAAAAGCAATCAAGGGAAGTGTATTGGCAGACCATTTGGCACACCAACCTGTGTACGATTACCAATCATTGAACTTTGAATTTCCAGACGAAGATATCATGGTAGTAACTGATTGTGAAGTACCTGGACCGGATGAAGGACCTGAGGAAGGATCCCGATGGTCTATGCATTTTGACGGAGCCTCGAACGCTTTGGGTAACGGCATCGGCGCTGTGATCATATCCCCTAAAGGTACTCATACCCCACTCACCACCCGACTGTGTTTCAACTGCACCAACAACATGGCGGAATATGAGGCGTGTATCATGGGTCTTCAAGCCGCAATCGACTTAAGGATCAAGTTTCTGAGTGTCTTCGGAGATTCCGCTCTCGTGATCAATCAGATCAAAGGCGAGTGGGATACGAAACACCCAAATCTTATTCCTTACAAGGAGTATGTGTTGACTTTGCTTCCCCACTTTGAAGAGATAACTTTTGAGCACTTCCCAAGAGAGGAGAATCAGTTAGCGGACGCACTAGCTACGATGTCTTCAATGTTCAAAATCAAATGGGATAACAAGGCTCCCCGGATCATTATCTGGAAGTTGGACGAACCTGCATACTGCTGCGATCTTGAGGCCGAAGAGGTGACCAAAAAACCCTGGTATCATGAGGTGAAGAGATACTTGGAAGCTCAAGAATACCCTGAAGGTGCATCTGTCAACGATAAGAAGTTTCTGAGAAGGTTCGCAGTGAAATTCTTCCTCAGCAACGGCATTCTCTACAAACGAAACCATGATTCAACTTTACTGCGTTGTGTGGATAAGGCCGAAGCAGAGAAGATCATGGTAGAACTACACGAAGGTACATTCGGAACACATTCCAGTGGACATACCATGGCAAAGAAAATCCTTCGGGCAGGATATTTCTGGTCCACAATGGAAGCCGACTGTTACCAACATTCTCGAACTTGTCATAAATGCCAGATCTATGCTGATAAGGTGCATATCCCTCCGGTTCCTCTGAACGTCCTGACGGCACCTTGGCCTTTTGCAATGTGGGGCATTGATACGATCGGCGAGATCCGACCGACGGCATCCAACGGGCATCGCTTCATCTTGGTAGCGATTGATTACTTCACGAAGTGGGTAGAAGCAGCTTCCTACGCCATCGTAACCAAGAGCGTCGTTGCACGTTTCATTCGGCATAACCTGATCTGTCGGTACGGCGTCCCAGAAAGAATCATTACAGACAATGGTACCAATCTTAACAACAAGATGATCACTGAGCTCTGCGAGCAATTCAAGATACAGCACCACAACTCTTCTCCTTACCGGCCGAAGATGAATGGAGCTGTCGAAGCGGCAAATAAAAACATCAAGAAAATTATGCAGAAGATGACAATGACCTACAAAGATTGGCACGAAATGTTACCATTTGCTCTTCATGGGTACCGTACCTCAGCAAGGACGTCAACCGGGGCAACTCCTTTTTCCTTGGTCTATGGCATGGAGGCAGTCTTGCCAATTGAAGTCCAGATACCCTCTCTCCGGATAATGAAGGATGCAGATTTGAGTGAAGATGACTGGATCCAGACTCGACTTGATCAATTAAACCTAATTGACGAAAAGAGACTCACCGCTATCTGTCATGGTCAGACGTACCAAAAACGGATGATCAGGGCATTTAACAAGAAAGTCAGACCACAAGAGTATCAAGTT
This sequence comes from Vicia faba, assembly GCA_948472305.1. Taxonomy (NCBI): domain Eukaryota; kingdom Viridiplantae; phylum Streptophyta; class Magnoliopsida; order Fabales; family Fabaceae; genus Vicia; species Vicia faba. Next base: position 1,049,147,764 of record OX451739.1, read on the forward strand.
GGGGATCTGGTAATCAAACGCATCATCCTTCCTCAAAGTGATCCCAGGGGCAAATGGACCCCTACGTACGAAGGGCCATTTGTGGTTAAACATGTGTTCTCAGGAGGAGCCATGATTCTGACCACCATGGATGGTGACGACCTTCCTCACCCCGCCAATGCAGACATAGTAAAAATATACTACGCATGAATAAAAGACCCGCTAGGTTGACATACCTAGGCAAAAATAAGGGCTTCCCGGCGAACCAAAAGGGTTCGGGCAAAAATAAGGGATAAAATGAAAAAGAATCTGTACACCCGGCAAGTCGAAAACCTGAAAAGGCGGCTTGGGCAAAAATGGGTATCCCGGTGGACTGAAAACCCGAAAGGGCGGTCCAGGCAAAAGTTAGGGATAAAGCGTAACACTATGTCTCATTGGATCACTTTGTATCCAGAATTCGGCATCGACTATCGGGCTCAGGCTTCGGCATCGATCAATCAGTTTCATCTTCAACTAAGCAGCAAAGTGATGAGACGCTTGAAGACATAAAGGCGATAGCAGAGTTGGAACCCAGTGGGGATTTTGTTCACATAGCTGTTTTTTTTCCTTTTCAAAATTGTATAAACTTTATGTTATTTGGCGGCGTTTTCTTACTAGGACGTCAGCCTCTTGTACAAAAACGCCTATTTACAGGCAAACTTCAAAATCAATACAAATTCACTTTTCCAAACAAATTGCCAATTGTTTTCCCTTTTTTCTGTTTTGTCTTGCGAAGAACGTCCAATGTTCATTTTTGATATATGCATTTGACATTAAATTGCTAATTCATAAATACTTGCATACGAAACAAAAGACTAATTACAGGTGACATCAGAAACAGGGGCAATGTAGAATTGTCCAGGCAGTCTAGTTGCTTTGTCCGCCAAGGTACCAAGGTGGATTCAACTGAAGAATATGACCAAGTTGCCTCAACTCCCCACAGAGTAAGACAAGATTCAGCATTACTCTCCCCAGGAAGAGTAGTCTATCACCATCCCTACAATAGGCACCCTATTCCCCTAGCAAGTCAGCAATACTCTCCTCCAGCAGGGTTAGTCTACGATCAGCCTAAAGGAAGTTGGGTATCCCCAGAAGATATCAACTTTCCCCAGCGGAGTATAGGCATTCATCAGCAAGCATCCCCAGCAGTCTTGATCTAAGATTATTCCCCGGTGGAATACCAACTCCCTAGTACAGTCTGAAAGTCTCCCCAGGAAAATTGGAATCCATATCCCCAGCAGGTCTTGAAGCTTATCCCCAGTAGATTCTGGAAGCTCATCCCCTGTAGAGTACAGACGTCTCTCCCGAGATTTATTCAAAGTTATTCCTCACAAGGGCTTATAACTGGGTAACCTCAGCTAATTGCCGCGGAAGATCGTCCTCGGCGAAGTTCTTCCAATCCCCAGCGGAGTTCATCAAAGTTCCCCAACATGACTTATCAACACAATCCCCGGCGGAGTTTATCATTGTTATCCCCAGCGGAGTCCATCATCGAAATCCTCAGCGGAGCTCTCATCAAAACTTCAGCGAAGTATCTCTTCCCACAGAGCATTTCCCCTCAGGGTAATCTCTCCAACAAGTTTATTCCCCAACGGAGTCGTCTTCTCCTACCGGTGTATTCTTGCAACCATCATCCCTAGCGGAAACGAAGAACTCTACTCTTCAATGTCAGCCCAGGATTTAATTCTCCAGCCGGTCGTCAAGGATTTATTTTCCTAGACGAAAATACATTCATAAACATTTCACATTTCATACATCTTGCTTACATACATGATAAAGTGCATACCACACTATCTCATTTTGAACATCGTGACATCATGCATTTCATACATCATGACATCATGCATTCCATACATCATGACATCGCATGTAACTGTTGTTTTGCCTTTTCAGGGAAAAGACAACCCAAAAGACAACTACCTTCAACTGTCACAATTCCATATTCGATTCCTGTATCTAGCCAGGGCACATCTGTGAGTGATCAGTTTCCAGATTCAATTCCTGTATCCAGCCAGGGCACATCTGAAGAGTTTGAAGATTCGATTCCTGTATCCAGCCAGGGCATATCTGTTGACGACTATTTCCAAATTCGATTCCTGTATCCAGCCAGGGCATATCTGTTGACGACTATTTCCAGATTCGATTCCTGTATCCAGCCAGGGCATATCTGTTGACGACTATTTCCAGATTCGATTCCTGTATCTAGCCAGGGCATATCTGTTTACGACTATTTCCAAATTCGATTCCTGTATCCAGCCAGGGCATATCTGTTGACGACTATTTCCAGATTCGATTCCTGTATCCAGCCAGGGCATATCTGTTGACGACTATTTCCAGATTCGATTCCTGTATCCAGCCAGGGCACGTCTGAAGAGTTTGTAGATTCGACACCTGTATCTAGCCAGGGCATATCTGCATGAAGAGATTGAAGATCAGCACCTGTAACAAGCCAGGAAAACATCTGTCTTTCTCAAAGTGCACAAGTTCTCGCTAAGGAATCTCTTATGCGACCGACACTTCCAAATGGCATCTATAAGCCCATTCCCGACAAGGTTCTGTCACGTCTCCAGATGGCATCTATAAGCCCATCTCCCTATCCACCATCTCTCCAAATGGCATCTATAAGCCCAATCCCGACGTCATATTTGCTGATACTCCAACATGCGAGTGCAAATTTCCGGGCACTCTAGTGTCCAATCTCCTTTTACCCTCGAGTCACGAAAGGCAAACTTGCCAATCTAACTCTTCAGGTTCAAGAAGATTGAACAGGGGCAACTGTTGTACTCCAAAATTTGCCCTCCCATCTTCTTAACATTTTCTCATCACAAGGCCCTTGGAGCTCAAGATCCAATTAGGGTTTCCTCTGCAAGACTTCTCCTAGCACTGTTGACCCAAATTAGGGTTTGTGTTTGCACAAAGATATTTTGACCTAAAATGCCTAAGATGACTTTCATGCTTCATGTTGGACTCCCAAGTTTATCCATACCAAGTTTCAAGTCTTGATTCCAAATTTTGCCCAGTCAATTGGACAGTTGACCTAGAAATCAACTGTATTGGGGAAAAAGTCAACTATGGCCAATTGACAGTCAAACCTCATGAAAATTGGCCCACGTCAACATAATGAACTCATATGAACCATTTGATAAAGTTTGGATCACAATTCCACAAGAAATTTGATCAGATCACCAAAAGGGTAAAATGGTCATTTTTAGGGTTTTGACTGCACAAAGGCAATTTTTGACTGTTTGACCAAGCCAATGGCAAACCAAGCTCATATATGGACTCAAGGACCCAATGGAATTGTCTTGACATGCTCAACAAGTTCAAAAGATCCCAAATGCACAAGATTGACAGTTGAATTTTCCAGTCAATTGATCAATTTTGACTGTGTACTGAAAAGTCAAACTTTGACTTTTTGGTCAAAATCAAGTGTCAAGATTCATTTTTCATCAAAACATTCCAAATCATGAAACTTGTTCATCAAGAAATCAAGAATCACAAATTAGGGTTTGAAATGAAGATTTTTCATAACTTAGAATTTTTCTAAGTTATGAAAAACCCTAATTTTTTCCTAACTTTGTCCCACTTTCTCACCAAGATTCATTTGGATTCAAGGAAAAGTCAAAACATGAAAGTTATAGTCCATTGCAAAATCTATAACTTTTATTCACAAAGTTTCCTCAAAAGAAGCTTGTAGCTCAAGTTACAATTTTTGGAACAAGGGTACTAAACCATTCTTAACTTAGAGAAATTTTGAACCATTTTAGGCAGGATTTTTGCCTAACTTCAAGACCATTTTTCACATGCTTCCACTTGGAATTTCAGTTTGCATTTCAAATATGGATTGTAGTACACATTCCAAGCTTTCCAAAATGTCCAAGAACTCATCAAACAACCTCATGGTTTGGGAGAATCGAATTTGGCAAGTTGGGAAAAACTCACTTTGTTTATGGCCAATTTACATGTTCATACACTTGTGCCATTTTGAACTCAGCTTGCATTCCTTGATTACAGGTCCTATATCCCTTTTGCACTAATAAATTTAATGCTAACTCATTGTGCCAAGACCTTATTTTGTGTGTTCAAGCATTGTATGCAAAACTAAGCCATAAGTAGAAAAAGCATAATGTCCATTTTTGCAAAAGTAGAACTTTATGTCAATTAGCAAATCAAGAGGTACACAGCAAATCTCCTTGGCACAAGTTTTTGAGCTAATACCACTGATCAAGGGCAAGCTTAGCAGCACATTAGAGGGGCCTCCATCAGTCTAAAACTCAACTTGGCATTTTGTTGCTTAAGTAAGAAGAAAACTTGCATAACACCTACCAACTATCATCTCAGCCAAGAGAACCTTAAGCAAAGTTATTGAACACTTTTTAATCATCAAACCTAAGCTGAAACACAAGCCAACCAAGTTCCAAACATCCTCAAACACAGAATCACCATTAAACTGCACAAAACAGGGCATCCTGCACTTGGAATCCCACAGCTCATTTCCATCGTGCATCTTGGCCAAAACCACTTCAAACACTTTCCCTACCATCCATACAAACTGTCCAAAGCATTAGAAGCAGACTGTAACACTCCTAATCAACATCACCATTTTCATTTTTCTGTTTTGCAGCTGAAGTGCCATAACACGATTCACTTGGTTTTAAAGCAAACTAAAGCTTGGAATAGCATCCCTGGACATCAAGGAAGCTATACCAATCATCACCTTGCATTGAAAACACCTCCATCACCAGATACGATACCAACTGAACAGGTAAGTTCATGAACTCTTATCTCTCTATCCATGCATTGTTAGGTTTAGATTTGTGAAGAAATTATGTCACATTCATGGCCCTGAACATGCTCATATAATTAGTTTTCATTTATGTTATGTGTGCTATGAGAATTTGAAGTCTGAACATGGAACAAAAACTAGGTCAGGAATTGGGAATGGAGAAATTCTCTCTCATTTCTGAGAGTTAGGATGAGTTCTTTATATGTCCAGAATCGTGGCTTGATGCTTAACATTTTTCATGTTGTAAGTTTGTGCTAAAAGTCCAGGAATCCAGATGTTTGAATCAGTGTAGGAGGCGCGCGTTTTTTTGACAAAATTCTGGCCAGAGGTTGAAGAAGGTCCTTTGGGCTGAGCCTGTTTCATTTTTCTTATTTGCACCCTATGTTTACTTTTGAACCCCCTTGGTCCATTGTGCTTATTTGAAACATTTTCTTGACTTTTCTTTTTATTTCTGACTTATTTATTTTTTCTCATAATATTAAAAATATAAAAAATATTTTTCACACCATTTTTGTATTTATTAGGCATTTATTTGTTTAAATTGATGTTTGTACATAAATAATACATAATATCTTTTATTTAAAAATACTAAAATTAATACCAATACATTTTATTTTCTGATTTTCATTTTATTTTATCTTTGGAAAATATTTTATGAAAATATACTTTTTTTGTAAATATTAAATATTTTATTTTTGTACATATTTAATATATTTATCATATAATATAAATATTTACATATTTATTAGGATATTTAGGATAAAAATACCAAATATATATATTTTTATTTTTATTAATATTTAACATTAAAAATACCTTTTTGACAAATATACTTCTCTTTTATTTATTTTTTGTATATAATTAGTAAATATTGTATATAATACATAATAAATAATTAATACCTTTTATTTAGTAAAATTAGGGTTTTTGCCCTAAACATGAAAAATACCCAAAAATTAATACTTTTATTTTTGTTTTCTTGACACATAAAAAACACTTTTTACATACACATAAAAAATCATTTTTGCATCTTGCATATTTATCTTATTTTATTTAATTATTGCATATTAAATAATTTGTATAATTCCATTTGGATTGTAATAGTTTAGGATTTAATTTCTTGCTAAAATATCCCCATTTGAACATTTGTACCCCCTTCCCATATATTGTGTTGTAATAACTTAGGAGCTTTATTTTTTGCACTTTAAAGTTTTCTAAATATGCCATGCTAGAATTAGGGTTGTATGCAAATCAATTAACCAAAATAGTTTGACCTAACTTCAAGATAATCAAGCATGAAAATGGACAACACTAATCACACTTGCACCCCTAGGGTATTCCACTTGTTGCCTTCAATAATGGGCCATATTGCATGTTAGGTCTCTTTGGGCAAAACAAAACAATCCAAATGATCATAGTCCCTCGATGACGCTTTCGAAAGTTGCCTAAAAAATGATCAAGTCCCTCCAAAGGAAAAATTGCCCAAAGATACTTGGCACCATTGCAATTATGGTCTAAACGATGACCCGCGTCCGTCCCTTTCACATCCTAACACAAGATTGTCCACCAAATACAATGGTGGAACAAAATTGTTAAAAGGGTTAAAACATAGCAAAGATCTTTGAGAAATATAGGGTATATAGCTCTTGGTTACTTGCCAACTTGCAAAACAAAACACTTGCCTATTTTTCAAACCACACATCACTACACTTTCAAAACAACTTCCAAAAACATTGAAAAACTTTTCAAAAGACTTACAGCTTTGTATACATCCCAACATGGATCATTATAAAGGTTGCCACCACATTGGCCTCTTTTCAAAAACATTTTCAAAACACACACACAAAGCACCATTTCAAACAATTGAAAATTAAGGCAAGTTGATCTAAGCAAGTAACTAAGAGCCCATGGATAGCCATGGATAGAAAGGGTGCTAATACCTTCCCTTTCTATAATCTACTCCCCGAACCCAAGAAAACATCTCAAAGGTTTTTGCCGTGCTTTTTAACCTTTCCTTAGGATAAAATAAAAAGTCGGTGGCGACTCTTTCTCAACCGAAACATTTGCGAAAACAAACGCAAAACTTCAAGTCAGTTCTCCCACCGTATCACAATGACTATACGATGACCCACGTCCGTCCCGTTTACATCCAAAGATAGGGTTGCTCACCCAATCAATGGTAAGACAACAATATCAAAGAAAAAGAAAATGAACAAGAAAGACATTTGAGTAGGTAGATTAATTTTAGTTACTTGCTCCATTTTAAAATCAACATCCTTGCTATTTTCAAAACAAACACACACATTTTCAAACATCTTGCAAACATTGAAAACATTTTTCAAAAGATCAATATCTTTGTATACATTCTTACGAACAAGAATCATTACAAAGATTGCCTAAACAAAGGCCTCTTTTACAAAATACTTTCAAAAACCACATAAAGCATAATTTCAAAACAAAAACAAGTGATCTAGCAAGTAACTAAGAGCCCATCGAAAACCATGGATGAAAAGGGTGCTAATACCTTCCCTTTTCATAATCTACCCCCGAACTCAAGAAACAATCTCAAAGGTCTTTCCTGTACTTTTTCACATTTCCTTTTAGATAAAAGAAAAGTCGGTGGAGACTCTTGCTAACCGCAACATTTGCAAACACTAATGCAAAATGATCAAGTCAGTTTTTCCACTGTATCACAGAACTGGCGACTCTGTTGGGAAAAATTCTAAAAGTGGGGTTACCTTAGGAATAAATCACATTTACTTGCTTACATTGTTTGACTTATATGCTTTACATTATGGTTCTTTGTTTGGGTTTGAATCCTCTATCCGGATTTGGGATACATTATAGGTAAGTAGCAATACGTTGTGGAAACTGTGTGGGGTATACAGACATGGTCTAAGCAATAGCTACATTAGTGCGACATATTTGTGGGTACCGGTAGCCTTTGAGTTAATCAAAGAGAATACGAGGCCGCTGAGTGATGTCATGAAACACTAATGAACTTATAGAACCTTTACTTGACCAACTTGGGCTTTAGGATGTAGTGAGATGACCAGCTTTGGTGCAGTTCGAAGTTGGTAGATACTCGATACTGCACTCATTGAGGATTGGTTTCTTGTGATATTTCGGTCGCCATTAAAGAGACTTGAGCTGAAATAATGACCAAAGAAACAATCCAGTGATATTGAGCTTCTTAGAAACCGGTTACTATTATTAGGACAGGTTTAAGCCAACTAAACTTTAAGAGGGCACTTACCTATAAAACTCCATGCAAGCCTAAACTAAAGACTTGTTTTCTTTGCTTGTATATGCATACTTTTACATAACATCATGGACATCATATACATCCACTAACCATTTCAAGGATTTTGAGATTCATCTTTGTTCTTGTTTTGTAGGAAATGGATTCATTTCGCAGGAAAACTATTCAAGTCAACCTTGTAAGAATTACTCCACAACTTAAAAAGCTAGCTTCAAAGATTCATGAGAACTCCATTCATCGAGAGACATGGTCGTTTACTCAACTTGGTCACCTCCAACACAGATAAGGAAATGATGAAGGTGTTCTTTCAGTTCTTTGATCCTTTACACCATTGCTTCACATTTCCCAACTATCAACTTGTGCCTACTTTGGAAGAATTCTCCCAACTCTTGAGGACTCCCATTCTCAATCAAATACCTTTCAACGGTACAGAAAGAGACCCAAAGCCAGAAGAGATTTCTCAAACTCTACACTTGCGCTCATTTGATGTTACAACCCATTGGGAAACTAGGAGTGGTGTCAAAGGTTTTTTAGCAAAGTTCCTGTTCGAGAAAGCCCAAAGCTGTTGGAATTCCCTAGACTTGCAAGACTTTGAGGAAATTGTGGCTCTTCTAATCTATGGGATGGTTTTGTTTCCAAATCCTGGCCAACTCATAAATGTGAACGCCGTCAAAATCTTCATATCATGCAACCCGGTGCCTATATTGCTAGGGCATATCCTACACTCTTTTCACACTCGCACAATGAGGAAAAAATGTGTCCTTATGTGTTGCACTCCTCTCTTGGAAAGATGATTTATTTCTCATCTTTCCCAATCAGTCATAAAGAATGAGCAATGATTAAGGTGGTCACAAAGGTTGATGACGCTCAAACATTTAGACATTTATTGGTGCTCTCGATCCAAAGAGAATGTTATTATCATCGACCATTTTGGATAATTTCCTAATGTACCTCTACTTGGCATTAGGGGAGGTATCACCTACAACCCATGTTTAGCCTTAAGTCAGTTTGGTTACGCCCGAAGGGATGACCCGCACGAGATGCTAATTCAAGGTTTGGTATTCGAATACGACAACGACGATCAAGGTCTTCGCCAGAGATTTATCCAATATTGGAGGATGTTAAACAAGGTGGATAGCAAGACTTTGGGACACAAGAATTCCATCCCTCTTGAGCCTTACCTCAAATGGGTACGAACTCGCGCTCAGAGTCTTATGATGCCTTACCCTTCCATTCTCCCAGTAATCATTGATCCTGTCAAGGAGGGAGATGTTCCATACACTATCCTACATCCTGACATGCCTACATCTCTCGAAGATCTACAAAGAGATTAGATACAACTCAAAGGAGAGAGAGATACTTTTGAAGCCCAATTCTACACAAGCGAGAAGGTTTTGGAACTCACTAGGCTACTTCATGAGGAGCGGACTCTGAATGCCTACATTGCACCAAAGAGGATGCATACTACTTTTTTATCTTTGAGTTTTTGTATTATTTTGTCCAAGGGGCATTGATGTACTCAAATTTTATCTTATTAATATAACGTGCGTTTCCTTTTTGGTCTAAAATAAATTTGAATCTTCAAAATCCTTGAAAACATTGCATATGCATATATCATTCATCATAACATAAACAGGTCTTTTGCAACAAGTCTCCTAATCTCTCTACTATTTATTTTAGTAAGATGGATCTCGAGCAAACAGTGAAAGATATCCAAGCTCAGAATACGCAGTTTCAACAGTTGCTTATGACCCTAGCCAAGGGGCAGGAAGAATTGAAGACTCTGCTGGCTGAAGAAAGGAAAAAGAAAACAAAGAAGGTAACCAGAGTCTTAAATATGGGGAGAAGATTTCATGGGCAGACAAAAAGGACTTTGAATTTTGCAACAACATTCGGTGAAGGAGAAGGGAAAGGCAAGGAAACAGTTGTCCCGTCAGAATTGGAAGAAGAGGAAGAGGAAGAAGAAGACTACTCTGAGGAACAATATCCTCCAGCTGATGACAAGTATAAACATATTGAAGAGCGGTTGAGCGCGATGGAAATACAAAAGGTGCCAGGCTTAGACTTTGAGGAATTGGGACTAGTGTCGGGGATTGTGATTCCTATGAAATTCAAAGTGCCTATGTTTGCCAGATATGATGGAGTGTCATGCCCTAAAATGCATCTCCGGTCATATGTAAGAAAAATCCAACCCCATACCGCTGACAAAGACTTATGGGTGCACTTTTTCCAAGACAGACTGTCTGGAACAGAACTCGACTAGTTTTACCAACTAGAAAGAGCCAACATCCACAATTAGGAAGATCTTGCCACAGCCTTCTACAAACAATATCAATACAATGCTGATTTGGCGCCTACCCATACTCAACTCCAGAGTATGGCCATGGCTTCCAATGAAGGTTTCAAGGATTACACACAAAAATGGAGAGATATGGCTGGAAGAGTTTAACCCCCTCTGTTTGAAAGGGAATTGGTAGACATGTTCTTAGGCACCTTATCTGGTCCCTTTTTCAACCATTTAATTAGAAGTTCATCTGCAGGCTTTACTGAACTAATATTGACCGGAGAGAGGGTGGAAGCTAGCATAAAAAGTGGAAAGATTCAGAAGGATTCATCTTCTTCTACAGCTGTAAGGAAACCTTTCATCAGGAAGAAAGAGATAGCTGTTGTATATCCGCAAAGAAACCAAGAGAGGGTCGAATGCCGATCAATGGTGGGGGCTGTTATGATTCCAAAGCCTACGTCTGATCAACAAAGAAGTAATCAACCAAGGGTGGAAAGGCCAGTCAGGCAATTCACCAGAACTAACATGACTTTGTCTCAAGTATTATCTCATATTTTGAGATCCAACTTGGCAACCTTGAAAGAAGCCCCGAAAAACCCCAATACAACATCCCCTCATTATCATCCCAATGCCTGTTGCGCATATCACTCTGAAAGTCCTGGTCACGATACTAATAACTGTTGGGTCTTGAAAAATAAAATACAAGACCTCATTGAAGCAAAAGAAATTGAGTTTGATGCGCCCGAGAAGCCAAATGTCATTTCTGCTCCTATGCCCAGACATGGTCACAATACCAATGCCATTGAAGAAAATTTGTTTGTTACCACAGTTGATGAACTCATGACCCCACTTCCGACCATTAAGATAAACTTGTTGAAAGTCAGTGTGTTCCCGGGCTGTAATGAAGTTTGTCATCTCAGCTTATCCTCATCAATTGGTTGTCCTTTGTTGAAGGCAAGCATTCAATGCCTAATAGATAACAAAGAGATTTTGTTTGAAAAGACTCCTGTTTCACCTATTCCTATTGAAGATGTTTCTATCATTACCATTTCCGCCAATTCTTCCAGGGTCTCCACCAAAAGACCCGTTAGAATTACATTGGTTCCGAAAGCAACTCCTTTAATAATCACAATGCCTGGGCCAGTCCCATATGAATCAGACAAAACCGTGTCGTGGAATTACGGAGGGGACATTTACTACCATGGCATCAAACAAGACTGGCCGGCCGCCGAAGAGATAAACTTTGAAGAAGAAGATTCTGACATCAGTAATATTGCTGGAACTAGAAAAATTACCCGAAGCGGTAGGATCTTTTCTCTAGAAATTGCTCCCCCAAAACCAGCTTCTGGACCCGTGATCATCCCTGTGGCTGCTCCAAAGGTTACTTCCGTACCCATAATCATCTATGCAAGTGCTCATGTTGACAAAGCCGTCACAACCTCTGTTATCATTCCTATCAACACTCCTACTGCTACTCGAGGAAAAAGTATTTTGGTGAAGCTTGTCCGGACGAAGGCCCAATCATTGACTATCCCTCAGACTTCCAAGAAAGAAATGGAGGAGATCCTGAAAATTATAAATAAGAGCGACTACGATGTAGTTGAACAATTGGGGAAAACTCCCTCTAAAATCTCCATGCTGGCATTACTACTGTGCTCCGAGGCACATGCAAAAGCCTTGGTGAAGTTCTTAAAACCAGCCCATGTACCTCAAGAGACGTCCGCTGATCAGTTTCAATACTGCGTAGCCAGCCTAATTGCAGACAACGGTTTAGGTTTTTCATACGTTGATCTGACACCGAGGGGAAGGAAGCATAATGAGGCACTGCATGTCTCTGGAATGTAGGGGCACAACTCTGGCCCATGTTTTAGTGGACACTGGCTCATCTTTGAATGTATTAAAGCCAAGCAACATAGTAGTAAGGGCATTTGACATCTCGAAGAGGATGGTACACGGGGAAGTGGATATCCCCATAAAGGTTGGAACACAAACTTTCAATTCAACCTTTTATGTAATGCACATCCGCCCTTCATACTCCTGCTTGCTAGGACGGTCATGGATCCATAATGCTGGCGCTGTTACCTCCACATTGCACCAGATGTTGAAATATCCGGTTCAAGGGAAGATTATCACCGTCCATGGAGAGGAAGAATACATGATCAGCCATCTCAATTCCTTTAGATATGTAGAATTGGACGGAGAATTCATTGAAACTCCATTTCAACACTTCGAAGATGTCCCGCGAGAGGTGGCAGTGACCAAAGTTGTGTCTCAGGCTCCCAAGGTTACAAGGCCACCACTCTGGATGTCATCTCTGAAAGGACGCCAAAGCAGTGGTAGAGGAAGGTTGATGCACTATCTGGGGGAAACTTCCAGATATCTCGTATAAGTCTGACAAGTTTGGCCTATGTTTCACTTCAAGTGCTCAAAAGGTTGTACGCCGTGCCCGCGCTGGAGGTCCACCCTTGAAGATTAACAACCGTGAGGTCAACGCGGTAGAAGATGGTGAAGATGATTGCAACCTGGAGGATTGGATCTTTCTGACTGTCAATGGAGGGCTCAGCAATTGGGAGGCTAGAGACTTTGTCCCGACCACTTTTATCCCACAGTAATTTATCTTTACATTTTGTTGGATCTGTAATATTCAAAAATAATTCGCACTCTTAAAACCTTGTGTCTTACCCGAGGCACAATGATCCATTTGTAAGGGTTATTATTTCATCTTCATATGACATCAATGAATCATGGACGTTTTCACATACAAACTTTTATGCTCATTATTTTTCTTTTACATTTTATTTTCTTTCAAAGATAGACATACCCTTACACACACCCACACTCACAATGCATGTATCCATCCATTCTGGATCCCATGGATAACGATACTACTATGGCCTTTTGTGACTCTGAGAATCTAATCTACCAAGCCAAAGACGAAAGTGAGGAAGATTGTAAAGTACTAGAGGAACTTGCCAGACTGCTACAACAAGAGGAGAGAACCATTCATCCTCACGAGGAACCCGTGGATACAATCAACCTGGGTACTGAAGAAGACAAAAAAGAGGTAAAGGTGGGTGCCAATCTGGAACCCAGTATCAAGGAGCGTCTGATTCAGTTGTTACATGACTATGTTGAAGTCTTCGCCTGGTCATATGAAGACATGTCGGGACTTGATACGGATATCGTGGTACATCGTCTGCCTACAAGAGAAGATTGTCCACCAGTAAAGCAAAAGGTTCGCCGCATAAGGCCTGATATGTCATAAAAGATTAAAGCAGAGGTCATGAAACAATTCAACGCTAGATTCTTGGCTGTTACCTCTTACCCTCAATGGGTTGCCAACATTGTTCCCGTACCTAAAAAAGACGACAAAGTACGAATGTGTGGACTACAGAGATTTGAATAGGGAGAGCCCTAAGGATGATTTTCCACTCCCCCACATTGATATCCTAGTTGACAATACGACATAACACAAATTGTTTTCCTTCATGGACGGATTCTCAGGTTACAACCAAATCAAAATGGCACCTGAGGACATGGAGAAAACAACATTTGTCACACAGTGGGGTACATTCTGCTACAAGGTGATGCCATTCGGACTGAAGAATGCTAGGTCAACCTATCAGCGCGCCATGGTAGCTTTATTTCATGACATGATACATCATGAAATAGAGGTCTAAGTAGACGATATGATATCCAGATCACAAACAGAAGAAGAACATCTTGATCACTTACAAAAGTTGTTTGAGAGACTAAAGAAGTACAAGCTGAGGTTGAATCCAAACAAGTGTATATTTGGGGTACGGTTTGATAAACTCCTAGGCTTTGTCGTCAGTAATAAAGGTATTAAGGCCGATCCTGCCAAAGTTAAAGCAATACAAGAGATGCCTGCTCCTCGTACTGAGAAGGAAGTCAGAGGATTCTTGGGACGTTTGAACTATATTTCCAGATTCATTTCTCACCTGACAGCTACTTATGAGCTAATCTTCAAGCTTTTGAAGAAAGATCAAGTAGTCAAATGGAATGATGAGTGCGAAGTTGCTTTTGACAAAATTAAAGAATACTTACAAGAGCCTCCTGTATTGATGCCACCAGTCGAGGGAAGACCGTTGATCATGTATCTGACTGTTTTAGAAAATTCAATGGGGTGTGTATTGGGGCAGCATGACGAGTCTGGCCGAAAAGAGCACATTATTTATTACCTGAGCAAAAAGTTTACCGACTGTGAAATCCGATATTCACTGCTTGAGAAAACTTGATGCGCTCTGGCATGGGCTGCTTGTCGGCTAAGACAGTATATGCTGACTCATACTACCTTGTTGATATCTAAAATGGATCCGATAAAATACATCTTCGAGAAGCCTGCTCTTTCTGGGAGAATAATGAGATGGCAGGTGATCCTGATAGAGTACGGCATACAGTATACTACCCAGAAAGCTATAAAGCGCAGTGTATTAGCTGATCACCTTGCTTACCAAGCTGTAGAAGACTATCAATCCATGAAGTTTGAATTCCCAGACAAAGACATCATGATATTAGACAACTGTGAAGAAATCAGGCCATATGACGGACCTAAACAAGGATCCCGATGGACCTTGTTCTTTTATGGAGCATCCAATACACTTGGTAATGGTATCGGTGTTGTACTCATATCTCCGGAAGGGTGTCATACTCCCTTTACTGCCAGATTTTACTTCAATTGTACAAACAACATGGTGGAATACAAAGAATACATCTTTGGTCTCAGAGTTGCCATAGACTTGGGGATCAAATCATTGGATGTATTCGGAGACTCAGCCTTGGTCATCAGTCAGATCAAAGGGGAATGAGACACCAAACACCCGAACCTTATCCCTTACAAAGAACATGTCTTGACATTGCTACCACATTTTGAGAAGATTACCTTCGAGCATTTCCCACGAGAAGAAAATCAGCTAGCAGATGCTCTAGCCACAATGTCATCTATGTTTAAACTTAATTGGGATAACGAGGCTCCCTAGATCACCATTGAACGAATGGAAGAACCAGCACACTGTCATGAGTTTAATACTGAAGAAGTAGTGGACCAGCCTTGGTTTCACGAAGTCAAGAAGTATCTCGAGGCTCAAGAATATCCAGAAGGAGCTTCAATCAATGATAAAAAGTTCTTAAGGAGATTCTCTGCTAAGTTCTTCCTTAGTAACAGCATCATGTACAAACGTAACCATGACTCTGTGTTACTTCGGTGCGTGGATAAGGTTGAAGCCGAAAGGATCATGGCTGAATTGCATGAATGTACTTTTGGCACCCATTCCAGTGGGCATACAATGGCGAAGAAAATCCTACGGGCAGACTATTATTGGTCTACCATGGAAGCAGATTGCTATCAACACTCTCGCACTTGTCATAAATGCCATATTTATGCTGACAAGGTGCATGTACCTCCGGTTCCTCTGAATGTCTTGACAGCTCCTCGGCACTTTGCTATGTGGGGGATTGATATGACCGAGGAAATCAAGCCGACAGCTTCCAATGGACACCGCTTCATCCTAGTGGCCATTGACTATTTTACAAAATGGGTGGAGGCAACTTCTTTCGCTTCCGTTACCAAGAATGTTGTTGCCCTTTTCATCAAGAGAAATCTCATTTGCCGGTACGGTATCCCGGAAAGGATCATCACTGACAATGGTACAAATCTCAACAACATTATGATTACCGCATTGTACGAGCAATTCAAGATTAAGCATCACAATTCTTCTCCCTATCATCCAAAGATGAATGGTGTTGTCGAAGCTACAAATAAAAAAATTAAAAAGATCATACAAAAATGACATTCACATACAAATACTGGCACGAGATGCTACCATTCGCTCTCCACGGGTACCGTACCACGGCTCGCACATCAACCGGGGAAACACCCTATTCTTTGGTATACGACATGGAAGCTGTCTTGCCTATCGAGGTTCAGATCCCTTCTCTGAGGATTATGAAGGATGCAGGGTTGAACGAAGATGATTGGATCCAAACTCGACTTGATCAACTAAACTTGATTGATGAGAAGAGACTTATTGCTGTTTTCCATGGTCAAATGTATAAAAAACGGATGATCAAGGCTTTCAATAAGAAAGTCAGACGCCAAGTGTATCAAGTTGGGGATCTAGTAATCATGCGTATCATCTTGCCGCAAGGTGATCCCATGGGCAAATGGACTCTACCTATGAAGGACCATTCGTAATCAAAAACATTTTCTCTGGTGGGGCAATGATCTTGACCACCATGGATGGTGACGACCCGTCACACCCTGCGAATGCGGACATAGTCAAAAGATACTACGCATAAAAGACCCGTTGGGTTGACATACCTAGGAAAAATAAGGGCATCCCGGCGAACCAAAAGGTTGGGGCAAAAGTTATGGATAAAACTAAAAAAATTTGTACACCCGACAAGTTGAAAACCCGAAAGGGCGACTTGGGCAAAAAAGGGTTTCTCGGTGGACTGAAAACCCGAAAAGGCGGTCCAGACAAAAGTTAGGGAATTAAGGCGTACGACTATGTCCCGTAGGATCACTTTACAAACAACCTTTGACTTTCGCTAACAAACTCAAAAGTTCTGATCAATTCAGTCATCTCCAGACAAGGTAACAAATAGACAATATGCTCAGAGATACGAAGGCTATAGCAGAATGGAAACTCCATGGGATTATTACACATAGTTATCTTTCTTTGTATCAAATTTTTCTTGTTTTACGACAGCATTCTCTTACTAGAATGTTTGTCCCCTTTGTACAAAAATATTTACTCAAAGTCAATACAAATATCTCCCTTTTAAAGTGCAAAAACTATTTTTCTTTTTCTTTACGCTTGTGTTTTGTTTGCAAAAACGTCTAATGATTTATTTTTGAACATATGCATTTGAACATAATTACTATTTACAAATAAACAAAATGGGAAAGACAACTACTGGTAGGTTGAAAGAATAGGAAAATGTCTCTAGGCTATTCCATAAGTAATCCCCTACAGTACGCCATTTAAATCCCAAGCGGAACAAAGTTTTAAAATTTTGATCCCCAGTAGAAGTTGTCAAATTTCTCAGGACTCCCCAACAGGTTTTACAAGCAGTACATGGCATTACCCTCATAGCAGAATTTATTTCTCTCGGCAGAAATCCATCAATACTTCAAGACATGAAGACTCACATATCCTCAGCAGCATTCAAGGATTTATTTTCCTCAATCCAACAATAATGCAGCAAATCAGCTCACATACGCATACATTGCATCCATATATCATAAACATTGATAAAGCAAATACATTACATCATACATTTCATGCAACACGACTTTGTATTTTAGCTAACATTTTACCCATTTCAGAATAAGATTAACATCTACCCTTAACAAGTTTAATCTGCAGATACAGTTCAGATAGGCTCCAGACATGGACGCCATTCTGATGCTCATTCAGATGCAACTTTCATATACAATTCAAGATACGCTTCAAACACGGGTGTCATTCTGATGTTCATTCAAACAAGGTTTTCAGATACAGTTCAGATACGCTCCAGACACAGACGCTATTCTGATACTCATTCAGATGCAACTTTCAGATACAATTCAGATACACTCTAGACACAGACGCCATTCTGATACTCATTCAGATGCAACTTTCAGATACAGTTCAGATACGCTTCAGACACTGATTCCATTCTGATACTCAGTCAAAATCAGCTCCCAAATACAGTTCAGATACGCTTCAGACACGGACGCCATTATGATACTCATTCTTTCAGCTTACAAATTACAATTCAACAAGCATTCTTGGATGGCATCTACAATCCCATCTCCAACAAGATTTTATCACCTCTCTAAATTGCATCTTTAAGCCCATTCCCTCAACCTCGCATCACCGAGTGCAAATTTCTGGGCACTCTAGTGTCCAATCATCTTCCACCTTCGAGTCACGAATGGCAAAACTCACCAATCTAACTCTTCGGGTTTAAGAAGATTGAACAAAGGCAACTATTGTACCCCAAAATTTTCCCTCTCACTTATCAAGATTTTTCTCACAAGATCTCTTTGACTCAAGACTGGAGTAGGTTTTGTTTGATCAGCTCAAGACACCCCCTCAGGCACTGATGACCCAAAATTAGGGTTTGGGATTGCACAAGGATTTTTGGACTATTCATGCTTCATATGGATTTCAAGGATCATTAGAGACCCCCAAGGTTACTCATGTCAAGTTTCAAGCCTTGAATCACATTTTTGATCAGTCAATTGGACAGTTGACCTAAAAATCAACTATATTGGGGAAAAAGTCAACCATGGCCAATTTACAGTCAAATTTCATAATTTTTGATCCACATCAACATCTTGGACTCATATGTATCATTTGATCAAGTTTGGACCATAATTTCTCAAGAAACTTGATTAAATCATCAAAAGGGGCAAAATGGTCAAAATTAGGGTTTTGACTAAGAAGGGGCAATTTCTGATTTTTGACCTAGCAAATGACCAACTGGTTTAGAGCATGATTTAAAGAGTTAAATTGCATCATCTTGACCTAATTACATGGTTCAAAACATTACAAATCCATTGGATTGACAGATGAATTTTCACTCAACTGATTAAAAGTCAACTGTATACTGAAAACTCAAACTTTGACTTTTTAGTCAAAATCAAGTGCCAAAGATCATAATTCACCAAAACATGTCAAAATGTGAAACTTGTTCATCAAGAAAGCAAGGGTTTAAGTTTTGGTTTTAAAAAGTTGAAATTTTTAACTTAGAAAATTTTCTAAGTATAGAAAATTTCTTTTTTTTCCTCAACTTTAAGCCAAATTTTCACCATGATACAAGATGATGCAAAGGAAGTTCCCAACATGAAAGTTGTATATCTCCATGAAATATACAACTTTTATTCAAACAATTTCTTCTAAAGATGCTTGGATCTCAAGATATAATTTTGTGAATACATGCTCATGAACTAAAATAACTTAGTGAAATTTTGTCCTAGTTAGGCAGGTTTTTGACCTAACTTCATATCAATTTTTCACATAGTTCAAAGGGGAATTTTTGAAAGCAATTCAAAGATGAGTTGTAGAGAACATTGCAAGATTTCCAAAATGTCCAAGAACTCCTTGAGATCATTCTTGAGTAGGGAGAATCGAAGAGATGAAGTTGGCAATTTCTCACTTTGATTTCAAGTCATTTCATGATGAACCAAAATTCAAATTAAAGCCTAGGCTGCATAATCTTTGCTTTGTAGGCCTCAAACTTGTTTCTCACTCCATAATTAAATTTTTACACAGCTGATAGAGCTTTAATCCAAGCATTAGAGCCTTTGTCCAAGCTATAATTCCATTTATGGCACAAAGTTGCCATTTTCATTTTGATAAAGCATACCTACTTGTTCTTTCTGCACACAAAAACCTTATAAACCAAAAGCAATGTGTCTAAGACCTCTACCAACTCAGATCAGGCTTGTACAAACACTTAGAGACTTGTCTCCTCACTTTGCTTCAAAAGCAAGTTATAGAGCCAAAAGGCTATAACTCAGAAACTTGGTGTGGAATTGATCAAAAACCTTTTCTATACTTATACACAAATGTATTGCAACCTAGAACATGAATGCTAAGCTCATAAACTCTCCCGAACACTCTACCACTTAAAATCTGCCATAACTTGCAGTTTTGCACCTTACATAGCAATCTCAAAAACCACTCGTGCGTTTTGAGTTTTAACCACCTAAACACTTAATATACATCATATATAAGTGTTCCAGACCCCGGTTCCCTCACTATAACTCCTCCTCCTCCATCCACCATTTTCAAATTTCAAGCTTGCAGGTTGACTTGAGTAGGGAGATTCAGAGACTTTCAATACCAAGTAAGGATTGGAATACACTCAGGGAGGTCCAGGCAAGCTAAACAGATCCCCAGGCCTTCTCAAAACGTGCCCAAACTCCATTCACAATCTCAACTGAAAGAGGTAAAAACTCAAACTTCTATCTCTTCATACAAGCATCATTTGGTCTTGATTTATGAAAACAAAATATAGATATCCTTACACTAAAGCTAACCATGTTCATAGTTTTCATTTATATTCATTGTGTATAGAGAATTTTGGATTTGAAATTTCTGTAAAAATTAGGTTCAAATTAGGGCCAGTAAAATTAGCTTTGATCTTTGACTTTTAGTTTACATGAATCATATGGTTGAAATCGTGAGAAGAAACACTATAACTTTCATGTTTGGACTTTCCATTTTTATGGAGAAATGAGAGAGATATAGGTGGTTCGGCCATGGCTCAAGGTTGAAGATGAAGTTGCCTTCAGGAGGCGTTTTCTAATATATATTTGTGCTTTTGTTTATATTAACGGATGTACAGCCACCTCAGTGGTAAGGCAGCGCGCAAAAATGCTAGAGGTCATGGGTTCGAGCCTCCGCGCGCTGCGTTTTGCAATTTTCCATATTTTTCCACCTTTTTTGTTGTTTTTGCAGCGTGGGCTTCTGGACTTTGGGCCTTGTGTTTTTTGCTAACCTCCTGCCTCCTATTTGTTCGCAGCACCCCTGGCCCATATTAATTTTATTTATTTATTTTACCTTTCATTTTATTTTAATTAAATATATTTTCTTAATATTAAAAATCATAAAAAATATAAAAATGATAGATTTTATTTTGACTTATTTTATTTCATTTTTCTCAATAAAAATATTTTCTTTAGTTATATATATTATCTATTTTTATTAAATAACTTTGTAAATTAATTTAGAATTAGTTTAGTATTTATTTATTTTTTCTTCACACTCATTAAGCATATTATTTTAATATAAAAAGACCAAAAATATCTTATAATGCCATATTTTATTTTCAAGATAAAAATATAAAAATACTTACCTTTTCTTAAAGAAATTTATTTCCTTTTAATAAAATAGAATTAGGGTTTAATCAAAATCCTTTCTAAAAATAATTTCCTTTCCTAATTAATTTGAGTTTAATCTTGATTTATTTATTAGGTTTAGGGTAAAAAAAAATTTCACATAAAAAACCAAACAAAATCTTCTTTTGCATTTACATATCTTTGCATATTTAATTTATCTTGTATATTATTTATTCCAATATTTGTAAAAATTCAATTTGGTTGTAATAGATTAATTAGGTTTATATTATTGCAATCCCTATTCATAAATTGTTTACCCCTCCCACAAAGTGTTGTAATAGCGTAGTAATCTTTAAATTTCGCAATTTATCGCTTTTATATAATATGCTAGTAATTAGGGTTTGTATGGCAAGATAAAACCAATCAAATAGAAAACCTTAATTCAAGACAAAATCAAGCATGAAAATGACACATTTGCACACAAACACCCCTAGGGTTACTTCACTTGGTTGTCTTATATAAAATGGTTATATTATGCATGTAAGGTATCTTAGCAAGATAAACAAATACAAGATCATAGTCCCTCGATGACGCTATTCAAAGTTGCCTTACAAAATGATCTTAGTCCCTCAAAAAATGCTAAGATATCTTGCAACATTGCTAATTATGACTATACGATGACCCACGTCCGTCCCGTTTACATCCAAAGATAGGGTTGCTCATCCAATCAATGGTAAGATAACAATATCAAAACCAACATCCTTGCTATTTTTAAAACAAACACACACATTTTCAAACATCTTGCAAACATTGAAAACATTTTTCAAAAGATCAACATCTTTGTATACATTCTTACGAACGAGAATCATTACAAAGATTGCCTAAACAAATGCCTATTTTACAAAATACTTTCAAAAACCACACAAAGCACAATTCAAAACAAAAGCAAGTGACCTAGCAAGTAACTAAGAACCCATGGAAAACCATGGATAAAAATGGTGCTAATATCTTCCCTTTTCATAATCTACCCCCCGAACTCAAGAAACAATCTCAAAGGTCTTTCCTGTGCTTTTTCACCTTTTCTTTTGGATAAAAGAAAATTCAGTGGCGACTCTTGCTAACCGCAACATTTGCGAACACAAACGCAAAACGATCAAGTCAGTTCTCCCACCGTATCACACTCCTAAACTAAGATACATGAAACACATCATAAAGATTCACAAGCGACATCGGTAAAGTAATATGATAGGCCACCTCACCCATCCTCTCTGAAATTTGATATGGACCAACAAAATGCTTTGTATGCTTTCGAGACTTCACAACTCTTTCAACACCAGTTACTAGAGTAACTCTCAAGAACACATGATCTCATTGCTGGAAATCAACTGCTTTCCTCCTCTTATCATGATAACTCTTTTGATGATTTTGTGAAGCTCTCATCCTCTCTTGTCAATCGTCTCTTGCACAATCTCAGGTCATAGCGCATCACTCTCGCCTGACTCATACCAACATAATAGAGTCCTACATCTCCTACCATACAACACTTCATACGGTGATAGACTAATACTAGTATAGAAACTATTGTTGTACATGAGCTCAATTAATGACAAGTGGCTATTAATAGCTCCTCCTTATTCTAACACACCATCCCTCAACAAATCCTCTAAAGATTGGATAGTCCTCTCTGTCTGATCGTCCGTCTGCGAATGATGTGTAGAACTTAACCTCAACTTAGTACCAAAAGCATTCTCCAATGCTTTTGAGAAATTTGACGTGAACCTTGGATCTCTATCCAACACAATACTCAAAGGTATACCATGTAACCTTACAATATCTATAATATACATCTCCGTCAACTTCTTCATGGAATGGTTAATCTTCATCGGCAAGAAATGAGCCGATTTAGTCAATATATGCACAATCACCCAAATTGAATCATTTCCTTTAGTAGTCTTCAGCAAACCCGATATAAAATCCATTAAAATACTATCCCATTTCCACTTCGGAATACTCAAAGGATGCATAAGACCCATAGGATTCTGGTGTTCAATCTTTGACTTCTGACAAATTAAACAAGCATAAACAAATTCATCAACTTATTTTTCTTACCAGACCGCCAAAATAATTTCTTCAAGTCCTGTTACATTTTTGTAACACTGGAATGAATACTTAGACCACTTCAATATCCCTCTTCAAGAATTCTCTTCTTAAGTTCTGGCACATCCGGAACATAAAATATGTTTTCGAACCTCATTACATCATTTTCATTAACTCAAAACTCACCTCCATTACCATAGTTAATCAGCAACAACCGGTCAACCAAACTCGGATCATGTTTTTGACTTTCTCTAATTTCTTCAAGAATACCGCCAGTTAGTTTGAACATCCCTAACTTCACATTGTTAGGAGTTTATTCACATACTAAACTCATATTGATGAATTGCTCAATCAATTCTAACTCGTGCACCATAAGCATCAATATGCAAGGACTTCCTGCTCAAAGCATCTGCCACAACATTTGCTTTACCAGGATGGTAACTCAAATCAAAATCATAATCTTATAACAACTTAAGCCATCTTCTCTGCCTCATATTCAATTCCTTCTGATCAAACAAGTACTTCAGACTCTTGTGATTACTGAACACTTCAAATTTAGAGAAAAAAAGATAATGTCTTCAAATCTTCAACACAAACACCACATCTGCCAACTCTAAGTCATGCGTAGGCTAATTCCTTTCATGAAATTTTAATTGTCTAAAAGCATAAGCAATAACTTGACCATTCTGCATCAATACACCACCAAGACCAATCTTCGATGCATCACAATACACCACAAAAGATTCATTCAGATCATGCAAAATCAACACTAGAGCATTTGTCAACTTCTTCTTCAACTCCACAAAACTTTCTTCACATGAAACATCCCACGCATAAGTCTGACCCTTTCGAGCCAACTGATTCAAATGCAATACCAACTTAGAAAATCCTTCGATAAGCCTGCGATAATATCCAGCCAAACCAAGAAAGCTTTGATTGTCAGTCGCTGACTTCAGAGTCTCCCATTGCAACACAATATCGACTTTCGAAGGATCCATAGAAATTCCACCACTAGAAATCACATGGTCAAGGAAACTCACTTTCTTCAACCAAAACTCACACTTTGAAAGTTCTGCATACAACTTCTCCTATTTCAACACTTGCAACACAATTCACAAATGTTCAACATGCTCTTCTTCTAATTTAGAATAAATCAAAATATCATTAATAAAGACCACCACAAACTTATCTAAATACTGATGCAAGATCCTATTCATATACTCCATGAAAACACATGGTGCATTAGATACACCAAATATCATCACAATATACTCATAATGATCATATCTCGTTCTAAAAGCCGTCTTCAGAATATCATCTGGCTTAACACGAATCTGATGATAGCCCGACCTCAAATCAATCTTACTAAACACACTGACACCAACCAACTGATCCATCAAGTCATCCATCCTCGAAAGTGTATAATTATTCTTAATAGTTACTTTATTTAATTGTGTAATCCACACACAACCTCATACTACCATCTTTCTTCTTAACTAACAACACATGAGCACCCCACGGATAAACACTCGATCAGACGAACTTCTTCTCAAGCAATTCTTCCAACTGTTTCTTCAGTTCACTCAACTTTGAAGCTGACATCCTATAAGGAGCCATTGACATCAGACTTATACCTGGTATCAATTACACAACAAATACAACTTTATGTTCTGGAGGCAAATCACTGATGTCATCTGGAAACACTTCTTGGAATTCACAGACAACAGTTAATTTAACACTCGCAGCTTCACGATCAACTTGCAACGATATAAACATTGCAAACATCAAAGCTTCATCTTCCAAAATTCCATCCACTTGCTTAGCAGACAAAAACATCAGCTCTCCACTGTCACCAAAATTAGGGAATCGCATAGTATTATAATAGTTGATATGGACATAGTTGAACTCCAACCAGTTCATTCCAAGGATAACATCAATTTAGTGCAAGGATAGACACACCAAATACATCACAAAACTCTTATAAAAAATAGTCAAGGGTCACTTCGAACAAACAAAAGTAGTAGTACCAAACCATTATCAGGAGTATCTATCACCATACTACCTTTCATATTAGATAGTTTCAATCCCAACATAGTTGCACAGTCAAACGAAATAAATGAATGTGTAGCACCAATATCAATAATAACAACCAACACAACATTATTAATAAAAAAATTACCTCAAATCAAGTTATCCTTCTTTGGAATTATGAAACACCGTAAGGTACGATCCACTTAAGTGAAATATGAAACATCATATAATATAATAGTAGTTATTATTATTATTATTATTATTATTATTATTATTATTATTATTATTATTATTATTATTATTTTATAATAGTATTTTAAAATATAATAATAATAAAATATATTTATTATAATAATAGTTATTGTAATAAAAGTTATTATAATAATAAAAATACTGCCACCGCCACCGCCACCTCCTTTTTAGTTTGTAGTCCACACAAGTGGTTCTATAAATAGAATTCTTGTGCATTCATTTGATGAAATCAAGGTTTGTGAAACCCTGACCGTATTTCTCTCTCTCACTTAAAGCCTAGTACTGAGACTGAAGGTTGTCTGTTCGCATGGATTGAATAGAGGTGTTGTTCTTTATCAACGCTTGTGATCATAGCATCAAAGATCTAAATCGCCACAAGAGGTAATATTTTCTATCACTAACCATGCCTATTCGTAAAGATCACTAAAGAAAAATTTCAATTTCTACTACATATTGAGTCGCTATTTTACTTCAGGAACTACCCCTGCATTACTGAGGTATCTACACCATATTGAGTCACTATTCCTCCCTCTAGCACCTCTATTAGTCAACATAGAAATTCCAGGATTCTAGTATCTGTGATTTACTTGAGAAAAGTAAGCCATTAGTTTTCTACTATGTATACTAGTAGGTTACTTGAGAAAAATCATAAACATAATAGTAATTTATTATTATATAATGACTTTTTTGTGTTTAATATTTTTCATATTTTGATCATTTATGAAACGAATTTAAATAGTCAAGACTTTCCATTCCTTTTCTTCATGTTGAAGTGACTTTAGTACTCACTGCACATTTTCATGATTGTCACTCAACACAATAATACCATTGACCATCGTTTTTATAAGATTGTAGATTTTAATGTCTTACCTTACATCATAAAAACTAATAAGGATATTTTAAGCTATTATAGAGAAAAATATATTTATCATAATATTTTTATTTAGAGTGAAAGTCCATTTTAGCCTTTATAAAAACGGTAGAGTTTATATTAATCTTGTGACAAAATACCTTATTTAATCTCGAGACAAAAGACCTTATCT
This sequence comes from Vicia faba, assembly GCA_948472305.1. Taxonomy (NCBI): domain Eukaryota; kingdom Viridiplantae; phylum Streptophyta; class Magnoliopsida; order Fabales; family Fabaceae; genus Vicia; species Vicia faba. Next base: position 1,049,174,392 of record OX451739.1, read on the forward strand.
AAATCTATGAAGTGTACCGTTAACTTGTTTACGTGGAATTAACTGTGTTAGTTAACTTCTATCATGGAATTTTAATAATTTTTAAGGGAAAAGTTAGTCCCTCATTAGAAAAGAAATAAAAGAAAATAGGAGTTGAACGATTTTTATTTTTTCTTTCACAAAATAGAAAGAGAAAGATTTAGGGCTTTCTGTTCAGTCTCATGCTTTCATATTTTCTCAGTATTTGGTTTTTGTCCTCTCACATGGCCATATTCACTTGTTTCCAGCGAGATCAATTTCTGATATTGACGGTGATGACAAATGATTCAATCGTAGAAGATGACATACGAAATACCAGAGACAGAGACAAATGTAAGTTTCTTTGTTATTATAACTTTTTTAATCAGAAAAATATCTCTCTCTCTCTCTCTCTCTCTCTCTCTCTCTCTCTCTCTCTCTCTCTCTCTCTCTCTCTCTCTCTCTCTCTCTCTCTCTCTCTCTCTCTCTCTCTCTCTCCTCTCTCTCTCTCTCTCTCTCTCTCTCTCTCTCTCTCTCTCTCTCTAAACAGATTCAAAACAAAACAAAAAGCTAAGAATGCACTTTACATAATCAATTTTGCTATGTGTGTTCTTATACTATCTGATAGACTATACTAAGTTAACCTAAGATTTAAAATTGCGTAAGAGGACAATAAAATAAAACAACTTTTCTTCTTATTTCAACAAGAGAACAATTACAACTTATATAGTTAGGTTTACAAACCTAATGGGCCATGGGGCCAACCAACTACTAACACAAAAGTCCAAAAGATAACATAACAAAATTGCTAATTGCACCTAATATCTTAAATATAATCTTTTAAGAGAACTGGTCTTCTTTTCTCTCTAATGGGCATATCTTTCTTCATAACACTACTCCCGAGCCCATAAAGAACCTTGTCCTCAAGGTTTAGGGGATAAGTGAGCTGAACAACATGTGGGCCAAAAACAAAATTGGGCTTGTGGTTTGTCATTGAAACATGGGGTGGAATTGATAAGGAAGCTTGCATGGGTGCAACCTGTCCAGAGATTGACTTACTTGGAACAAGTGGACGAGGATAAGGGATACAAGTGGGATCAGTATAGTCAAAAGTCACAGAGTGCTTTGTAGTTGACAATACATGTGAGGGAGTACAATTAGGGTTACGTATCACTTGGGCCTCATTTTGTGAAAGGGACTCCGTTGTAGCTTCCGTCCTTTGCCTCTCGTAAGCTACTTCAACATGATTTGTATTTTGTGCACTAGTACCATCGGAGGTTGAAGACGGTGGTTTGAGAATTTGTTCTAGGTCCTGAGGCGCTAACGCCGCTTGTGGTGAAACAATCTTTGTGAGTCTTTCATCCCTTTCTATGTTCGCATGTGTCACTGTGATATTTGAAGCTTAATGTTGAATCTGTTGATGATCTTGTAGGTTGTAATCTATAGAGCTAAAGTCTATGAGATTTGGGGAGGGAAGCGGTTGAAGGTTTTTATATGGGTTGTCACCATAGTAAGGTTTAAGTAAAGAAACATGGACAATAGGATGGATATGGGAAGATGATGGCAGATCCAAGGGGTAAGTGATGGTACTGACACGACGGATGATGCGAAAAGGATCGTAGAAATGTTTTGACAATTTTCGCGAAACCCTAAGAGACACGGTAGATTGACAGTATGGTTGCAGATTCAGCAAAACAAAATCTTCAGCTTGAAAAGTGTAAGCTCTTCGTTTTATATTTGCTTGCTTTTCCATTGTGACTCTACTTTTTTTGAGGTGTGACTTTAACTCCATGAGTATTTGTTGTTGATTTTTCAATGCAAGGTCTAAGGATTCCTCTGTAGCTGTACCGTCCAAGTAGTGGGGTAACGCCGGTGGGTCACGAACATATAAAGCTCTAAAAGGGGTCATTTGAATGGTTGTGTGAAAAGAAGTATTGTACCAGTGCTCATCCAGGTGCAGAAATTTGTGCCATTGACGAGGGTGGTCTCCAACAAAACACCAGAAATATGTCTCTAACGAATGATTAACGACTTCAGTTTGTCCGTCAGTCTCCGGATGATAGGAGGTATTGTATTTGAGGGTCGCGCCATGAAGATTGAAGAATTGTTTCCAGAATTTGTTGAGAAATAATGGATCCCGATCCGAGACAATGGATTTTGGAATGCCATGGAGGCAGAAGATTTCTACCGTGAAGAGAGCGGCCAGATCCTTAGCAGTGAACTTTTTTGGCAAAGGGATGAAATGTACGAATTTGGTTAAGCGATCACAGCGTACCCAAATTATAGTGTGACCAAAAAAATTTGGTAAATGTGTAACAAAATCCATTGTAATTTCTTCCCAGACTCTGTTCGGAATTGGTAAAGGTTGTATCATATCCTTCTTTTTCTATGTGTCATATTTGTGATGTTGACAAATTGTGCACTCTATGACCATTTTTTTAACCTCTAGGTATATGTCGGGCCAACAAAATGAAGCTCTCAGTCTTGCAGGTGTTGTCTTAACACCTGAATGCCCTGTTGCTGGTGTGTGATGGTGTTCATGGAGAATCGATTGGCGCAGCTGGTGGATGTCAGGTATGTAAACTCTCTCTTTGTAATAAAGGATGTCGTTTGTAACCCTATAGTCTTTGTTGGTATTGGCTTGTGCTGCTAACTTAAGTAAATTATGACCTGCATCTGTGTGATAAAATATGCACAGAGTGGTGAAAAAGTGTGGGTTGGGGGAGGATAATGAGAGCAATAAATACTTATCAATTGTGAACTTACAGCTCAAAGAGTTAGCAACAAAATTAGATTTTTCAGGTTTGTAGAATAGTAATTTTTTAACAAATTATTTTTCAAATATAACTTCATATTTAAATTTAATCATAAAATAGTTTTTTAGATGCATTAATATTTATTTTATTTATTTTAAAAGAGGGCTTTTTTTAAAAACACACTTAATGGTTACACTTTTAACAACACATTTATTTAAAAAACACTCTCATTTTCTTACCCACTACAACGTTATATGAATAAAGTGTTATCCTTTTCCACCAAATAAAAAACAAAATAAATCTTAAGAGCACTTTTGTTTTAAAGCATTTTCATTTTCATTCTTACTACTATGCTTTAAGAGTGTCATGGTTTTAAACCATTAAGTGCGTTTTAAAGCCCCATGGAAGACTGAAAAAGTGTTTTCAAAAACTAACTCTGGTGTAGTGTGTGCTTATAAATCAGAATATCACATCCTTAATTTCATTGAAGTAAGGTTTTTATTCAAGTAGTTATGAAAGGAATAAATTTTCTTTCTCAGATCTTGAGGTTGTTTTTAAATTCTAGCCACAAATAAATGTTTAAGACAAGTTGGTAACCATTTTCTTTATCTACCTTTAGACAAACTATTTTCACTAATATCTACCTTCATACAAATGCAAGCATGATAAAGCTTTATCTTTGCTTGTGTCACTTTTAAAGTGGGCATGTTATTTGTATATGTCACCTTTAAATGAAATTAAGATTATGTATTGTTGCACCCTCACAAAAGGATGCAAGCAATTTTTTAAAGCTTTGACTAATTCTCATTACCACGTCTAGAAATTAACGTGTCATCTCTCATATTATATATGACACCCCTCGAAGGATATAAAACGATTAAATTATTCAGACTCAAATCATTCATCACAGATTTTAAATTTACGTAGACAATCGAATTTTTCAAATTTTTGGACAATATTTGAAATTTCGAAGGTGATGCCCAAAATTTTGCAAACAAGTGAGAATTTACGATATTTTTGTGAAATTTCTGGTACTTTGTACCGGAAATTTCAAAATATCTGGTATTTTCGTACCGGAAATTTTGAAATATCTGATATTTTCATCTATCATTTATACCGGAAATATTGAAATTTCCGATGCGTCACATAATATCAGAAATTTTGAAATTTCCGGTAGATTAATTTTTTTTTGAAATTATCGAAAATTTAGAAATTTCTTATATTGTGGAGTCGGTAGTTGAGGAGCACATTCTGGAGCCTGTGGTGTAGGAGCTTAAGGAGGAGGTTGTTGCTGAGCGAGTTGATGAGGTGTCCCCCGTTGATACAGACACCACGACTCGTGCGTCTACAGAGCCATCAATACACACTGATGAAGGATTCCCTGGAGGACCTTCAGACATGTATGTGCTGACAGGATTTGCGGACCATGTCACATATAGGATATGACAAGGCGAGGTATATATTTTTGGTTTTGTTTAATTGCATAATTTTTATTTTTGCATACAAGATTTGATGTATAATAATTTGTTTTTGCTTCTTACAAAAGCGTCTGATGTTGAAGATCAGTTCTCATGATTCGAAGTTGAAGAACTTCCGTGAGAGTCCCATGTCTGAGGAGTTGAAGAGGAACGTTAGCGAGTTCCATCTTCTGGAGTTTGTTGGTTGTTCCTTGACCATGTTGGACGCCTCCCTTTTATCAGCTTTTGTTGAGAGGTGGCACCCGAAGACATCATCCTTCCATATTTCATTTGGAGAGATGACAATGACTTTAGATAATGTGGACACCCTCTTTCACATTCCGATTGCTGGTACATTTTTTACACCAATTTATAGGGACCAGACGATTTAGTGTTCAAAGGCAGAGGTGCTGAAGGAGTTTGGTGAGACTCGGGTATTTCACCTTCGGATGTCTTGGCTGAGGAGTTTGTATAAAGAGCTTGTGGAGGCACAGAGGTACGAGGCTTCCGCTAGGGTGTACATGCTACATCTGGTGGCATGTTCTCTCTTTGCAGACAATTCTAGAGTTTATATTGATGTTCGATACTTGTCTCTCTTCAGCGCACTTGACACTCCATGTTGGGCTTAGGGAGTGGCGGCCTTCACCATGTTGTACACGACACTTGGTGTTGCTTCTCGTCCTGAGACCAGACATCTTGCTAGTTACCTCGGCTTGTTACATGTATACTATAATTTATTTGATGTTTTTTATTAATTATTTGGGTGTATTTATATGATGGTTTTTATTTATGCAGTGTTGGATATACAAGTACTTCCCTCACATATGTGAGTGGAAGATCCAGCATGTCACGACACCTAAGCCATGTGCGAGGAGATGGAAGGCCAAGCAGGCCATTTGAGGAGGTTTGATGGAGTATCAGAGGAGGCTTGATGCTCTGACCTTGGATGATGTTGTCTGGACACACTATACATCTCATCACCCTCATCGTCCATTTGAGGTATCTATTTTACATTCAGGGCATATTAGATGGGAGAGCCATGTGGCTAAACACTTGCCTGAGAGGTGTCTACGCCAGTATGGTTATGTACAAGGTATCCCTCGTCCAGTTCCAGAGTCTCCAGCTAGTGGGGTTGATAGATGGTTTCAGAGTCACATCCTCACCTCTCCCCATGAGATCATGGATACAACCGTCAAGGTTCAGCAACCTGGGTAGTGCGAGGATAGATACCTAGAGTGGTTTCACAGTGTGTCACACCCCCAGGTCATACCATTGGCTGCAGTATTTGATGTTCCTGAGCCTTCTGGTGCTAGCCCATCTATCGAGCCCATCTATAGAAGGAACAAAAGAGACATTGGAAACTTGCTTGCATAAGTGTCTTTGTTGAATAAGTGGTTTTCAAGAGAGAGATGTTGGAGTTGGTACGATGAGGATTTTCATATTCTAAATAATTCCTTTATCCATTGTGTCTTTCTCAAGTAAGGTATCCATAGGCATGGAGTAGTATACTGATGAAATCATATCATTCTTCCTTGAGCCTCGTGCTAAAATCTCTAGTTGACTTTCTCCATAATTCTAGCAGTTGACAAGATGTAGTTACTTTTGCAAAGAGTACAGACAAAAGAGCTTCATACTATGTTTCCAGTAGAGAATTTTAAGTTCCATTTGAATCATCAGAGGAAAAGTCAATATAACATATGATCTTCTATTTGAACATCAGAAACTAGAATATGATGTTGAGGTCTTCATATGAAATTTAGATTCTAGTCCACTAGAATCCAGATTTACTCGCTTCTTCTTTACAAATGCAAGCATGATAAAGCTTTACCATTTACTTGTGTCACTTTAAAAGTGGGCATGTTATTTGTATATGTCACGTTTAAATGAAATTAAGATTATGTATTGTTTCACCCCCATAAAAGGATGCAAGCAATTTTTTAAAGCTTTGACTAATTCTCATTACCACGTCTATGAATGTAACTTGCTAAAGATGAAAGATACTTACAAAAGTACGTAACATAATTCGATATCAATGAGATGATCGGTTTACACAAATAGCATATGTACCAACACTACTACGAAAAACACTTTCGGTAATCCACCATAGTTATATCACATTTTTTATGTGCATGTTTTTTTTATTAAGAAATTTTTCATCACAGATCCTATAAAGAACCGTCATCATATTTTTTGGATGACAAGCTTCGAATCTCAGCCTCTACATTTTTATAATAAAAATAAGTGTGCATCCGTTAACATTTATTTTATTTAAAATTGAAAGTATTACAACTACGGGTTATTATATTTAACTGCGGGAATAAGTTTAATATATCATTACGGTTAACGCTTACAATCGTAGTGGAAATTTTTTTCCACGACGTTAAAACATAGCAAGTACTTTATTCTATTCATAACACACAGGGGTGTCCTAGCGAACGATACGACAGTGATATCAAATATCATTTCTGAAAACGAAAATTTCACCATCATCTTCGAATATCATTTCTGGAAATAAAATCTTCATCATCCTCTTCAAATATCATTTTTGATACATTACCATTATCTCTCTCTGACGCTTATGAATGTTTAGGGTTTCTTTCATGAATCAATGGCTTATGAATATTTATGCTTTAAGTTTTGGTGTTGGATATGCATATGCTTTAGATTTTGTGTTTGAAGCATTAGTGTGTCATTCACATTTCCTTTATTTTCGTTTTGTTGCAACTCCGTTTTGGTTTTATTCAGATTATATAACTTATAACCATAATATGTAACCATAGTGTTAGGTCTGTGATTTTATGATTGGCAACAATTTTGATAAAATATATTTCCTTTAGTAAAACATGTATCACTGCTAGATGTTGAGCAAGATATCATGACATCTTAACCAACTGTCACAACATGTGCTGTTGTTGCTTCTGGAAGGTTCTGATTTGATTTTGTGAGATTCCCTATGGATATATCTCACATACTTGCGCAAGACCAAAAGGATAATATTTAGAACAAGTGATTTTATCTCCAACTGTACATTAGTTTCTAAAATTATATGTTGAGATAATTTAGGAAATTTATGATATCTTTGTTCCATAATTTAAGGAGATTTTTCTGCATAATTGGTGCAACCCTTAGCTTGTGGATCAACCATAAATTGGGTAAAGATTTCAAAGCTCGTGGACTGCTGAGGCGTTTATAAAGAAATACCTAAACCTAAACTTAAAGAGAACTTAAGAAAAAATAAGGGAAAACTAGATATTCAAGAGTCTTAGAGTTTGAGCACTACAAGAAAATTATGTTTTAGCTGCCACAATTTAGCGTCGGTCTCGACACCGACGCTAGTAGCGTTACTATTTTGACCACCAAAACCGACGCAAATTTATATATATATATATATATATATATATATATATATATATATATATATATATATATATATATATATATATATATATATATATATATATATATATATATATATATATATATATATATATATATATATATATATATATATATATATATATATATATATATATATATATATATATATATATCTTAAACGAGGGTATCTTTCGTCGCTAATATTCCTAGTGAAAATTTTTCATTTCCCTCCTATACATATTTCGTTTGCCTTCATTTTTATAGAGAAAATAGTTATTTATTTTTTTATATAGTGTCGGTCCTAAACGACACAACACTTTTTTGGTATTTATTTAATATTTTATTTGTTTTTATAATAGTGACTCCATCAATCGACGCTAATATTGATGCTAAAAGTTTTTATTTCCCTCCTTTTTATTGTTAAAGATTGAATTTAAGTCTTTTGTTTTAGTGTCGGTCCGAATCGGTGCTAATATTGGTGCGAAAAGTTTTGGCTTTTCCCCTTTAATTTTGATTGCCTCCTTTTTAAATTATAATTAATATTTATAATTAATAACATAAAATATAATTACAACTAAACTAATATAATTAAACTAAATAAATTTAAAACTATAAATTAAATATATTATCAATTAAAAAAATCAAATAAATCTAAATTCATAAAATAAAAACATAAATTAATAAATTAAAAGTAAAACTCAAAATTATAAAATAAATAAAATCATATTGATACAAAAATTAAGAATATATATTAATAAAATAAATAAAATATAATTGATAAACTAAATATATATTAACAATTTACAATTATACATTTATAAAATAATTGATAAAATAATTATATATTAAGAAAATAAATAAAAAATTTGATGAAACCATTCTCCAAACCCATTCAGAAATTAATCCAACACGGTGCTTTCTTCAAACCCATTTTCTTTGTTGCATTCTCCAAACCCATTTTCTTTATGCAAATACCCTCCACATTCAGAAATCCAAACAACCACCACAATACCCTCCACAACCCATTTTCTTTGTTGCATTCTCCAAACCCATTTTCTTTGTGCAAATACCCTACATATTCTGAGGTGCTTTATCCATTCCTCTATTATGTGATTCAAGGATAAGTTTGTTCCCAATCTTCGATGAAAGGGTAACAACTAACTTCATCTAACTTTATCTAACTTCTCTCAATCTCCACGGTTTGTGACTTTTAAGTTTCATCGGGTTTGTTTAGTTTTATGATTTAGATTTTCAAGGATTTAGGTTTTCATCCTATTTTAGGTTTCATCGATTTAGGTTTGCATCTCGATTTTGGTGTCATATTGTCTTAGGTTTTGTGACAGCAATAGTTGGCAGAAGATCTGAAAAGAACAGGTGTGCCATCTATTCTTGACAATGTTTAGTAAGAATTAATTTTTTGACAAATGTGTTTCTGAATAACTCTATTTTTTGTTCATAAATGAAGTTGAGGGTTGGCGAACTTCATTACATTTCGCTCTCTTTGCCTGTAAGTCAATTTTCTAAGGCAATTTATGAATAACTCTGTTTTTTGTTTAGTGAGAATTGAAAATGTTGTTGATTAAAACTTGTTTTTTTGTATGTCTGTTGTTGTACCCCAAAATTTTCCCTCCCATATTTCTCAATACATGTCAAGTGAGGTCCTTAAATTGCTCAAGGAAGTCCAAGAGTTGACCAGACAAACTCTCTCATAAGGCAGTCTACCTCAAATTAGGGTTTCATTTTTCATCAGGATATGTGAACCACAAAGGACTCAAATGCTCACCATTGTCCTAATATGTTCTCAAGGTCATCCATGTCAAGTTTCAAGCCTTGCAGAGGAAGTTTGCTCAGTCAATTGCTCAAATACCTAGAAATCGACTGTGCTAGGTTAAAAGTCAATTGTGGCCCACATACAGTCAAATCTCAAGATTTTTTGTCAACATCCTCATTTTGAAGTATCATTAATCATTTTATCAAAGGTTGATCATGATTTATCAAGGATTGCTCATAATTCATCAAAACCCAAAAGTTGCTAAATTAGGGTTTCGCAGGAAAAGTCAACTCAACTTTGACCAAGCATAACTTTATCACACTTTATCATAAATGACCCATCCAAAGCTCATTTTGAATAGGATGTAGTGATCTATAATTCATCTTCATCTCCCAAGTTCAAAATATTCACTCACAAAAAGATATGAATTTTGACATTATAGGTCATTTGGAAAGTCAACAAAAACACCTTTTGGGTCAAAGCTTCATACATGAACATGAAATACTCAATTCAGATGAGACAAAAAGGGTTGCTTAGAGGACATCCTAAGCTTTCTAGAAAGTCTAAGAACAACTCTCTAGGATCAAAATTTAGAGAGTTATGCATTGGCCAAGTTGACCCATTTTACAAAATTGCCAAAAGTCAAATGTGTCCAAAATTGCATTTTTTGCTAAATGGGCCCAACTTTTTAGAATTTTTTTAATTAATAACCAAGTATTAAAATAACATTTCGCAAATAACCGCGTTTCGAAAAAAAATACGCAAATAGCCATGTTTCAGATGACTCCCCAAAGGAGGAGCCATCTGAAATGGCGCATGCACCTATATTTTAAGGGGAGGCTCCATCTCACTTGGCGCCTATGTGCTTAGGGCATGCCCTAAGCCAAGTGAGATGGCGCCTAGGTGTATTTTTAGGGCAAAAAATGAATTTTTTTTCCCGGTGCGTTGCGTGTTGGACAGAGATCAACAAAATGGACTTTTTATTTTAAAAAAAAATAATTACATCCAACTGTATTACATTAAAATAACAGTAAAAAAAACAGATTAAAAAAAATGGATACAAAAATACTGGAAAAAAAAACGGATACATCAGTGATCCCCCGGAACCCGGTAATGACCCCCGGTTCCGCATCCCCGTCCTCGCCTTTCTCGTGCTGGGTGTTGTCGCGTTTCCTGCTGCAGCAAGGTCGATGGCCCAGCGAAGTCAATGCGGTCTGAATCCATAAAATCAGTCAGATCTCCATATCTAGAAGATCCGCTCTGGTACAGTCGGTTACCCATACCCTCAAAGTTTGGTCGTGTTGGCGGTGGGTGTAGTTCCATAGTGGGTCTGTAGCATTGATCGTCTGAGTACGGTGGGTAGAAAGGAAATGGATCTTAGGGTGTTTGGTATTGAGGATGTTGGGTGGTTTGGTGATATTGTGGGTGATGGTAGGTTGGGTCGACTTGTTCGTAATCTTCCGACATTCCAATATCAGGGCTAAGGCTGGATGTTAAGGGCGCCATATTGGGATATGTGGAAGACTGAAATTGTGTGTGGGGTATGCGGGTGTGCTGGTATTGGGATTGGTATTGTGGTTGGGTTTGAGGCATATCGGGGTATTGGTAGTTTGGTGGTGATTGTGGTTGGTTGTGCGGCATTTGATTGTAGTTGTGTTGTGGTAGGGACTGTGGTTGGGTGTTTATGGGTCTGTTTCTTCTTGGGGGTTGGTGGGAGGTTGATGGGTTTTGGGTTTGTTGATGGGGAATCGAGGGTTGTGCCCATTGTGTGCGTGGGTCAACCAAGTACCTTGGATGAGACACGTGCATTTCTGGGTTACTAACCGACCTGTACCAAGACAAATATTAATCTGTGTGTCGCATATTACCTTGAGTAAGGAAAACCGGGAATTGCAAGACGTAGCGGTGATGCCTCTGCCACATCTTACACCATTCCAGAGCGAAGTCTTTCTAGTTGGTAAGACCCCACTGGGCGTCGACCCTTTTAAGATGCCATGGGGACAAACAAGTTGGATCACTTGGTATCTCTTGATGCATTCCAAACTGCATCTTCACACGGTCGCTGTGGTGCATCTCCACAATGTTGAACCGAATGATTGCAGTCTTCGCGGTCCAAGTTGCTGCATCCTCCGGGTTTGGAACATGGCCCAAACCCAAATATGGTCTCCAGACGAACTGCAATAAAATGTAAATCAGGTTAATGCAAAAGTAATGTATAAATAATTTAGTTGAACAAAAGTTAAAAGCTACGACGTACGTCATCCGAGCCTAAGTGATCCAACAGGTTGCGGTAGAGTGCGACATTGAATCTTGGATTCTTGCCGTAATCCATACCCCTCACGCAGTACCTAAAGGAAATGAGAAACATTTTATTCTTAGCATATATTTTGGGAAGAGCAGAATAGTTATAAATGCTATAACTTGATGACTTACTTTGTTGCGTACGGGAAACCGAAAGTGTTGTTGTTGACGGGGTTTAAGGACTCCATCCTCCACCAACCCCAGGCTTGTAGTAAAAAAGCGCACCCATAAAATGTACATTTTTCCTTGACTGCGTTTTTGCACAAGGAACTGTATAGGTGGGCTAAAACTGCAGAACCCCAACTATATTTTCTTGTTTTTTCAAAATTTGTTAGTAAATGTAAGTACATAAAATTTACACTATTTCCCGTACTTTCGGGAAATAAAAATGTACCAAAAAGTATCATAAGATAAGTTCTGGCTTTTACTACCCTGTCATTCTCTGAGGAATTTTCATTTAATTCCAAACTTGCATAATGACGTTTCAGCTCAGTGAGTAGTATTCCCTGCCCTCTTGCATCACCATCTTCTACCATATCCCTGCCCAACAGTTCTTCACACTGAGAGTTGGGTTGTTGAACCGACCCGTTCACGGCCTTACCGTCGACAGGGAGACCTAGTAGCATGTACACATCCTCTAGCGTGATGGTACATTCACCTATTGCTAGGTTAAATGTATGGGTCTCCGGTCTCCACCTTTCCAACATTGCAAGAATGAACTTCGAGTCAATGGTGCAGTTGGAGATCTTTATGACATGTCCAAAACCTGCGTATTCCAGATATGGAATGATAAATGGGTCGGGAGCCAGGTAGTTGTGCGAACGGATTCTGAATTTTTTTGTGTCCTGAGTTCATAATGTAACATGTGTAAGATTAATTAAGATGAACAACGCGTTATTTGAAGTATGAAAAATGTATAACTAAAAAAGAAACTTACAAATGCAGCAATGTTTTCCCTTATGCCTCTGTGAGTATCGCCCATTGTTAGAAGAGCCATTATTTAAAATTCTTGAGAGTATGAAAGACTTAGGAAGAGATAGAGAGTATGATAGACTTATGAAATATTTCGTAGCAGAGAGTGAGACTTGTGTGGGTGTGAGAGATGTATGATATGGTATGTATTTATAGGCAAATAAGTTTGATATAGTGGTTGCTTGTGCTTGCATGCCTGCGAAGTGTCACATTTACATGCTTAGGGGGTTACACATATGCATGCATGCATGTACAAAAAATGAAAGGTGTCACTCTTGCAGGCTAGGTGTCAGCCCATGCATGTATCACGATTGGACAGTAAGGGAGGCGCCATTGGACTTGGCGAAAGAGTACAAAAATGAATGGTGTCGCCACCCCTATAGGCGAATAAGAGGTGTCCTTTGTTACAACCTAGGCTCAGGCTACGTGACAGCCTTTGGGATTCCTTTCATTATTGCATGTAAGCCCATTGGAGTTGATGGGAGGAGTCTTACAAAATACATGTATATGTGCAGACTAGGGGCAGGCTAGGTGGCAGCCTAGGGGGTTACATAAGCCCATGCATGTATCACGATTGGACAGTAAGGGAGGCGCCATTGGACTTGGCGAAAGAGTACAAAAATGAATGGTGTCGCCACCCCAATTGGCGAATAAGAGGTGTCCTTTGTTACAGCCTAGGCTCAAGCTACTTGACAACCTTTGGGATTCCTTTCATTATTGCATGTAAGCCCATTGGAGTTGATGGGAGGAGTCTTACAAAATACATGTATATGTGCAGACTAGGGGCAGGCTAGGTGGCAGCCTAGGGGGTTACATAAGCCCATGCATGTATCACGATTGGACAGTAAGGGAGGCGCCATTGGACTTGGCGAAAGAGTACAAAAATTAATGGTGTCGCCACCCCAATTAGCGAATAAGAGGTGTCCTTTGTTACAGCCTAGGCTCAGGCTACGTGTCAGCCTTTGGGATTCCTTTCATTATTGCATGTAATATTATTGGCATCCTTGGGGGGTTGCATCCTTACTTAATTGAAATTTTTAGCCTTACGTTTATCATAACATTGATTCACATAATCTGTCAAATCTTCCAACCTTCAAACGTTCTTACAACCAAACCTTCAAACCTGCAAACAATCAAACATTCCAACCTTCGAATCACTCATCAAATTCAAACATTCCAACCTTCAAACATTACAGCATTCAAACCTTCATACAATCAATAAACCTCAAACATTCCAACCTTCAAACCTTAAAACAATTCTACGCAATGGCCTCTTCACCATAATTTGTCGTCAAAGCACATTTCAACGGTGAGACATACATTTGTCCCACAGCTGGGTTTTTGTTTAGAGACACAGACAACATCCGATTTCTCTTAAACGAGAAAGCCAATTTCTCGTACTTCAAAAAAAGATTGGAGGCCAAAGTTGAATGAGGCCCGGTGTCCCAGATATTTTATCAGAATCCAGTTTTCTTTGGAAATAACCAAGTAATTTTTTATAAGGTTGAAGTTCAAGATGAGGAGGATCTCCAGAATATGATTTCCAGCCATGTCTATTCTGGATACGACTCTATTGAGTTGTACGTTTTGCTTCAAGAGCCTCAGGTGACACAGGAGGTTGATCCTTTGGAGAATGAACAAGATGAGGTAGATGCAGTTGATGATGAAGAAGAAGATAACGAGTTAGAGTTTGATGAAATGGTGAACGATGATTCCGACGATGATGGCATCCCTAGTATTCCTACAGACAAAATCTACACACCACCTCCGCACATGACAAACTTCAACATGGGCGGAGATGAACCTTCTACTGACTTATTTTTCAATCCATATATGCAGTCGGATGAAAATTTAAAAGAGAAGGACAAGTTTCGTAACAGAGAGGAATGCATCAGGGCCATTAAAAAATTTCACATGCTCAACTCGGTTGATTTTAAGGTGGATCGTGTCAACCCGAAAAGGTACAAGATCAAGTGTGTCCACCCTGACTGTATGTTTAAGCTGACCGCATCATACAGATTAAGGGGTGACTGCTGGGTCATAGGTTCCATGACTACCCACACTTGTGTAAGTTCCACTCAATCACAGGACCACCGAAAACTCAACTATGATCTAATCTGTCAAGAAATCCTACCCCTGGTCAACAACGACCCATCTTTGAAGGTGAAAGCAATCATCTCCCACATCACCACGGTTTTTAACTACACTCCGTCTTACCGTAAGGCGTGGTTAGCAAAGACTAAGGCGATTGAAAGGGTGTACGGAAACTGGGAGGAGTCATACCGAGAACTTTCCCGCTACCTGAATGCACTCAAGTTGTATTCTCCAGGTAGTGTTTACGTTCTGGAAACATTGGCAGCGTACGCCCAAGATGGTAGTCTACTGCATGGCAACGGAATATTCAGTCGCGTGTTTTGGGCATTTCAACCATGCATCACAGGGTTTGCATCATGCAAACCAATTTTAAAAATTGATGGGACTTGGTTGTATGGGAAGTACAAAGGCACGCTATTGATGGCAGTTGCACAAGATGGCAACAACAACATTTTCCCCATTGCGTTTTCCCTTGTCGAGGGGGAGACCGGTGGTGCTTGGAGCTTTTTCCTGAAAAATCTTCGGACACACGTGGCTCCTCAACCAGATCTCTGTTTGATCTCGGACAGACATGCCTCCATTGAAAGTGCCTACAATAATCCAGCAAATGGTTGGCATGACCCTCCTTCTACGTATGTCTATTGCGTTAGGCATATCGTCCAAAATTTCTCAAGGGAGGTCAAGGACAAAACATTGAGGAAAGCGGTTATGAATGCGGGATATGCATTGACACAACCCACATTCAAATATTACCGCAACGAGATCTGTTTGTCTAATCTGGAAGCCGGTAGGTGGATCGACAATATTCTGGTAGAAAAATGGACTAGGTCATACGACAATGGCCAAAGATGGGGGCATATGACAACGAATATTATTGAATCAATGAATGGGGTATTCAAGGGCATACGAAACCTCCCAATCACTGCCTTGGTAAAATCTACGTATTTTAGGATGGCTGCGTTATTTGCAAAAAGAGGTGAAATGTGGAATGCGGTGTTGCAATCTAGACAACTATGGAGTGAAAGCTGCATGAAATACATTAAGGCAGAAAGTGCTAAAGCCAACACTCACATGGTTATACGGTTTTACCGACACAGCCACAACTTCATTGTGAAAGAGACAATCGACCACAATGAAGGCCTGCCAAGACAAGAATACAGGGTCATTTTACCTTCTCAATGGTGCGATTGTGGCAGGTTTCAAGCATTTCGTATGCCTTGCTCTCATGTCATTGCCGCTTGTGCTCATACCCATCAAGACGCGCTTCAACTGCTGTCAAACGTTTACAAATCTGAAACGTTGCTCAATGTTTACAACAACAACTTTCCTTTGGTGGCAAAACTAGATTATTGGCCTGAATACGACGGTGAAATAGTTTGGCACAATGACCAAATGCGAAGGAACAAGAAGGGTCGTCCCAAAAGTAGGCGCATCACAACAGAAATGGACGATCTTGACAGGTTGGAAAGAAAGTGTGGTTTATGCCGTCAGGTCGGACACAATCGCAAAAACTGTCCGAATCGGGCGTCTGGCTCGACCACATAAATATTGTAATACATAAAATCTTTTCATAATTGTGTTGTAAACATTTGGGTTTTCCGTTAACAAATTTTGCTACAATTAATAAAACGCGTACAACAATAATTAACGATATTCAATCTAGGAAATTACAACTGTTAACACAATTTCATCTGACCCATGCATCATCAACATTACATCACTGTCTGTTTTGACTTCCTCCAACCACACATTAGGTCTTCCTGTCGCATGTGAGGTTGTTGTTCGTTTTCGATGGATCCTTCGAATTTTTCCCCCTCCGCAATGTCTCCATCTAGCCACCGTATCAACTCCCGCTTCAGACGCTCCATGGAGTGAATGTGCCAGAATTTCATTTTCATCGCAGGTTTCGTGGTGGAGAAGATAACGTAACCATCTCTGCTAAAAATCATAGGCGACGTCATAATGCAAATAATGGAGTACAAAATAAAAATACAGTGCGAGAAAGTGTGAGAAATTTCGGAGAAACGGACGAATTATTTATAAAACAGCATTTTGCCCTAGTTTTGCCCTAGGAGCCAAGTGAGATGGCGCCTCCTCTCACTTTTAAGGAGCATGCGCCATCTCACTTGGCTAAAAGCCAAGGGAGGCGCCAAGTGAGATGGCTCCTAGGGAAAAACCCTAGGTGGAGGCGCCAAGTGAGATGGCTCCTCCTTTGGGGAGTCATCTGAAACATGGTTATTTGCGTAATTTTTTCCGAAACCCGATTATTTGCGAAATATTATTTTAATACATGGTTATTAATAAAAAAATTCCAACTTTTTATGCTTGCAATGAGTTTGTAATGTGATCCACGATCCATGAGCCCTTCCACTTGGCATTCTTTCATTTTTATTATTTATTTTGATTTTATTTCATTTAAATCAAATAAAATCAATATAAAATAATGAAAATATCAAAAATCATTTAAACCTTGAGATTTTGTGCATGATTAGAGTCATTATACAACTGGGGATAAGATCAAATCGTGCAAGGCTACATATGGACAGAAAAAGATTGAAAATGCTTGATTTGGAAAGATTTGGTGCAAGGAATAAATCATTGATCAATTTTCATAAATGGAAAAGATTTGATACAAACTTTAACCCTAATGCACTCTATTATACATAAGGAACAAAGGCAGACCCAAGAGAGAGGTGGAGAAATCGTGAAAGAGGCAGTACCAGTTGCAAAAATTCAAGGGAGAAGTGCCAATCGAATTGTGCTCCACAGGCTGTTTTAAAGGTTCCAAAAGGTCAATTCAGATTCTTGGATCATCTCTGAAGCCAACCAGATCGTTTACAAGGCTTGGGACGCTCAGAATCGCCCTGTAACACTCACACGGTTTGCCTATTTTCTTGAATTCGAATATGTTAATTCTGGCATATTTAGCATGATTGATTGGCACATTTACAATCCTTGAGATGTTTGCAAGCTAATGATTATATTCAATTGAAATTTTATTGACTGTACGTGAAACAGCCATGGCTAGGGTTTGATCTTTGTTTTTAGGGGTTTCTTATACAGGAAAAATTGGACATTGATAATGGTACCATGATGCTCGTGAGGTTGAAACGAGTTGATTGGTACCATTGGTTTTCATTTATCATGCGCGTACAGGATTTTGGAATGAACAGGGTCTGTAGTTACACACAAATGTTCGTAGGTAAAAACCTCCAAGGCTAACACGACGTTTGGGAGGAAGATGACAATACGTGGCGCTCCCTGACTTGCCAGTTTGAATTTCGCGCGTTTTAAAATATAACATTTTGCTTTTATCATATTATAATTTTTTTTTATCATATGTACAATTGAATCAACCAGCTCAGATGGCAATTGTGCACGGGAAGAATGCATAAGGACCTGGGTTCGATCCCCAAGTCCCAACTTTATTTCATGTTTTTCTTGAACAGGCAATCCAGCATAGTACATGTCAAAGGATCCACCATGTGCCATCCAGATCTGACCATTCAATCCACCAAGGCTTCAGATCTAACGCCTTCTCCCTGGAGGACCACCATGCGCCCCAGTCAAACGCGCACATGGGATTGGACGAAGTCAAAAAGGGCCAGGGATTTATTGGGCCAAAAATTCAGATATCCACCCCCAAATTGCTAACACAGGCCCATCCTCACTTTTCTTTTATTATTTTATTTACCTCTTTTTATTTATTTATTTATTTATTTATTTTATTTTTAAAAGAAAAATAATTTATTTTAATAAAATCATAAAATCAAGAGTTCACAAAATTGGAATTAATTTTTTTAATCAAATTTAATTTAATTTAGTATAATTTAACTTAGGGTAATTTTTAACCTTTTTACAATTAAAATTAATTAGCAAGATTAGGTTTAATTTTTGGTTTTAATTATTTTCTTTCTCAAATAAATAAAAATACAAAAAAATAGGTTTTTAGAATTAATTAATTCAACTCTTTCTTAAAATTAAAATGAATTAGAATTAGGTCTTTCTCTTTAATTTAATATAATAATTTCTCTATTTTTTTCTTCTTAAATTAACAAAATAAAGCGGAAACCATTTTTCAACTAATCGCAATTAGGTTTAAGTCAAGGTTCAAAACCCTAATCATCTTGCATTCGATTCATCGTGCGTGTTTATTATTTTTACAATATTGATGTAACTGTTCATGGTATGTAATAATTTAATCTAGGATTTTCTTTTATTTATCGTCTTTTACGGGTTTTTAGCTATGTAATTAATCCACATCCCCGAAGCCTTGTAATAGCATAGATTCACTTTCTCGCATTTTAATTCTTGCAAATATTTGACTGTTAAGATGTATGTTAATAGGATTGTATGACAAGAATGCATGACAACTTAATCCAGTTAGAAAACCCTAATGCGCAAAGATAAATAATTGAAACAAATCACTCGCACATGCCACTCTTAGGGTATACTCACATTTCGGCTGCCTTCGGTAAACGGTCATTAAGTATATGATGTCTTAGTGGTTACCCTCTTGTCCTAACATTGCTTTAGTGATCGTATGTCCCTTTCGAATTGACCCTTACAACTCCAACAATGGCACTACCTATTTCTCAATAGTAGGATAGCGTTGTCTAAAGAATGAGAATATAAACGATCTTTTTTCGAGTAGGTAGATGCTAGTAGGTACTTGCTCAAATCAAAAAATTTCACACTTACACATTTCAAAACAATTTTCAAAACAACTTCGTCACACCTTTGAGGAATGGTACAAAGGTTATCACGAAGTCAAACTTTTTCAAAACAAAACACATACACAAGCAATTTTAAAAGATGAGCAAGTACCTAAGGGCCCATGGAAAATCATGGATAGAAAGGGTGGTAACACCTTCCCTTTCTATAATCTACCCCCTGTACTCAGAATATCTCGAAAAAGGATTTTTTCTATACTTTTTTCCTTTCCGGTTGGATGAAATAAAAGTCGGTGGCGAATCTTGCTTATCGCGACATTTTGAGAACACAAAACGCAAAACGCAAACCAGCATTTCAAAACAGTCGTTTCTGCCACCGTATCACAGAACTGGCGACTCTGCTGGGGAATTAATAAGTGGGGTATACCTTAGGATCTAGTTTATCATAAATTTCTTCTCTTGTTTGTTTTGTTTGCTTTACTTTTAAGGGTTTCTGCTTGGGGTTACTATAGATCCTAACCCGGATCTGGGGGATACCTTTTAGGTAAGTAGCAATAGACTGTGAGGGAATTGTACGGCGTAGACCGATACGGTTGAAGCAGTAGCTATGTTGGTGTGGCACTTTGGTTGGTATCGGTATCCCTTGTGGAGAAACGAGGAGAATACAGGGCCGCTGCGTAGTGTCGTTAAGCATCAACTGACCTTAGAACCTTTAATCGTCCAACTTGGCCATTAGAAAGTAGTGAGATACCTGGCCTCGGTCTAAAGTTGAGAACTGGTTGATACTCGATGCTACACTCATTGAGACCATACTCTCGAGATAGTTCCGGCTGCAAGAAAAGATTGCATGAGCTGAAACCATGACCGATGGAGGATGGTCAGTGATATTGAGATCCCTTAGAACCCGATTACTTTTTCTAGGACAGGTTGAAACCAACTTAACTTCAAGAGGGTATTACCTTTAACCTCATGCAAGCCTTAAACCTAAGGGCTTTGTGTGACTTGTTTGTCTTTGCCATTCCTCTTATCTGCTATACTTGTTGTTTTTTATCATGACATCATGCATCATAACATAGCATACATGCTTCATTACACTAACCATTTCAAAGACCAATGGAATTTATCTTTGCCCTGTTTTGAAGATCATGGCTTCCGCACGTAGAAAGACTATCCGAGTTAACTTTGTGGAGATACCATCCCAACTCAAAGAGCTAGTGTCAAAGATTTATGAAACCTCTATGTTCATTAAGAGACATGGTCAACTTCTCAGATTGGTTACTTCAAACCCCGATGAACAGATGATGAGTGTACTTTTTCAGTTCTTCGATCCCGAGCATCATTGTTTCACCTTTCCAAATTATCAGTTGGTACCCATACTGGAGGAATTCTCTCATCTATTGGGCATATCCATTCTTGAACAGGTACCCTTCACAGGTATAAAAGAAGTTCCTAAGCCAGAAGTCATTGCCTCAGCTTTGCATTTGAAACGGGTTGATGTGGTATCTAATTGGGAAACTCGAAGCGGAGTCGAAGGTTTTCTAGACAAATTTTTAATAGACCAAGCTAAGATGTTATGGGATAATTTGGATTTTCAGGCTTTTGAAGATGTTTTGGCTCTTCTTATATATGGTTTGGTTCTCTTCCCTAATCTGGATTCTTTTATAGATGTGAATGCTATCAATATTTTCCTTTCTCGCAATCCTGTGCCTACCTTGCTTGGAGATATCTTGCACGCCATCTATACTCGTACCACAAGGAGAAGAAGAACTCTTATGTGCTGCATGCCATTGTTGTCCATGTGGTTTATTTCTCACCTCCCTAAGTCTGTACTAAAGAATGAAGAAGGTTTAGGTTGGTCACACAGAATAATGTTGCTTGCTCATACATATATTATTTGGTGTTCCCGAGCTATGGAAGACGTTGATGTTATTGACCGCTGTGGGGGGTACCCTAATGTCCCATTACTTGGTATCAAAGGAGGTATAACTTACAATCCTTGTCTAGCTTTACAGCAATTTGGTCATGCTCGGAGGGATAGTCCCCATAGGTTACTTCTTGAGGATATTGCATTCGACTATGAAGAGGATGCTGAAGGGCATCGCCAAAGATTCATACGAGCTTGGGGCATGGTAAATAGATCAAACCCCCATGAGTTGGAACTGAAGACTTCCCTTCCTATTCAGCCTTACCTCCAATGGGTCCGAGCTCGCGTGCAGAAGCTTGTGATGCCATATGCAGCAATGTTACCAGTGATTGTGGAACCCACTACTGAAGA
The DNA here is from genome assembly GCA_948472305.1 of Vicia faba. Classification (NCBI taxonomy): domain Eukaryota; kingdom Viridiplantae; phylum Streptophyta; class Magnoliopsida; order Fabales; family Fabaceae; genus Vicia; species Vicia faba. The sequence continues at coordinate 1,049,196,066 of OX451739.1, forward strand.
CGGTATTCCTTACACAGTTCTCTATCCTTACATGCCTACTGATCTTGGGGAGCTACAAAGGGCTTGGATTCAGCTGAAGAATGAGAGAGATACTTACAGGGAGCAGTTCCATGAGCAAGATAGGAAGGCGTTGAAGCTCACCAGACAGCTCAAGGAGGAAAGAATGCTCAATAACTACATCAGCACAAAGAGAAAGCATCCATGGGACTTTTGATTTTGCTTTTCTAAGTTTTAGATTTGTTTTATTTACTTCTTTGTAACGCCTTAAGGGCATTGTTGAAACATTTCGAAGTTAAGCTAATAAAGTTTGTTTATTCCTGGTTTGCAAATTTAAATCTCCCAAAGTCTTTGAAATCATTACATACGCATCCCATTATCATGCACATCATCACAGGTACCACTACAGGTTTCTTATCTTCTTCGCTGTTTATTTCAGCAGAAATGTCTTCCGATCAAGCCATCAAAGAGCTTCAGGCACAAAACACCCAGTTCCAACAAATGTTCGTAAGTCTGGCTAAGGGACAAGAAGATCTGAAAACTATCATTTTGAAAGAAAAGAAGAAGAAGAAGAAGAAGAAGGTCAGGTTTCTGAATATGGGCAGAAGGTTTGGAGAAAGGTTGAGGCACCAAGCTGATCTGACCTCTTCATCCAAAGAAGGGGAGAACCAAGAAGAAGAAAAGGGCCCAGTCCTGCAGTCTCTGATAATGATACTGATTTTGATGATGAGCAATATCCTCCTGCCGAGGATAGGTACAAGTAGCTAGTAGACCGTCTGAGTGCTATGGAAATCCAGAAGATACCTGGTTTAGATTTCAGAGAACTAGGGCTGGTATTTGGAGTAGTCATCCCTCAGAAATTCAAGGCTCCCGTTTTTGCTAAGTATGATGGAGTGTCTTGCCCAAAACTCCACCTCTGCTCTTATGTCAGGAAAATTCAACCCCACACAGCTAATAGAAATTTGTGGGTGCACTTCTTTCAAGATAGTCTGTCAGGGACTCAGCTTGAATGGTTCTACCAGTTGGAAGGGGCCAATGTTCGAAACTGGGAAGATCTTGCTGCCGCTTTCTACAAGAAGTACCAGTATAATGCCAACCTTGCTCCCACTCGTACTCAACTCCAGAGTATGTCCATGGGTGCAGGCGAAGGTTTCAAAGATTACGCTCAGAAATGGAGAGATTTGGCTGGCAGGGTTTAACCCCCTTTATCTGATCGGGAGTTAGTTGATATGTTCTTGGGAACACTGTCTGGTCCATTTTCAATCACTTGATCGGTAATTCATCGTCTGGTTTCATCGAGTTAATTTTAACTGGAGAAAGAGTGGAGGATGGAATTCGAAATGGCAAAATACAGAAGGACACCTCTTTGAGTTCGATAAAGAAACCTTTTATGGGGAAGAAGGAAGCCAGTGCAGTTTATAGCCCGAGGGGCCAAAACAGATCTGAACATCGTCCAACGATAAGTGCTGTAATGATACTAAGACCCGCTGTTGCTCCACAACGCAACAATCAACAGAGGGTGGAAAGACCTCAGCGGTAGTTTACCCATATTAGCATGACATTGGCTGAAGTGTTACCTCACCTGCTGAAATCTAACTTGACCATATTGAGGGAGGCTCCCAAAAATCCCAACACTACCTCTCCTAGATACAATCCCAACACGCGGTGCGCCTACCATTCTGAAAGCCTTGGCCATGATACCAATGACTGTTGGGCTTTGAGAAACAAAGTACAAGATTTGCTGGAAGCTAAGGAGATAAAGTTTGATGCTCCAGAAAATCCAAATGTAATAACTGCTCCAATGTCCAAGCATGGTAGTGGGGTTAATGTTGTTGACAATGATTGGTTTGTGACCTTTGTTGAAGAAATTTCTACTCCTCTTATGACTGTTAAGAGAAATCTGTTGTTGGTCGGTGTATTCCCGGGTTGTGGTGAAGGTTGCCACATGTGCTCTAATCTACCTACTGGTTGCCATTTGTTGAAGTCAGGTGTTCAGCGCCTGATGGATAATAAAGAGATTCTATTCGAGAAGACTACGACCCTTGTTGTTCCCAATGAAGATGTTGCCATCATAACCATTTCCGCCAATCCTTCCAAGGTTTCCTCGAGAAAACTTGTTAGGATTACATCTGTTCCAAGAATTGCCCCGCTAATAATCACCGTTCCCGGTCCCATCCCATACACTTAAGACAAGGTTGTCCCATGGCACTATGGTGTTGATGTGTATTATCATAGCATTAAGAAAGAGTTGAAGAATGAAGAAGCTGATATCGATGTTAGTAATATTGTCGGGGCTAGCAAAAGTCACCAGAAGTGGAAGACTCTTCTCTCCCGAGATTTCCCCTCTGACTAACCACCAACCTGTTGTTATTCCATCTGTTAGTACATCAACCATTATTCCAGTTCCTACTCCAGTTATCACCCCTGACGCTGATCCATCTGAGACTCAGGGCAAAGAAGTCATAGGTGAGCCTTCCCAGACGGAGGCGCCTAGAAAAATTGTGTTGGAAGCCTTTAAACAAGAAATAGAGGAAATACTGAAAATTATCAAGAAAAGCGACTACAATATGGTCGAATAGCTAGGGCAGACCCCGTCAAAGATCTCCATGTTGTCTCTGCTGTTATGTTCTGAAGCCCATGCAAAGGATTTGATTGCGTTTCTCAAGACTGCGCATGTGCCGTAGGAAACTTCTGCAGACCAGTTCAAAGATTGCGTGGCTAGCTTGACTGCTGACAATGGGCTAGGATTTTCAGATACGGATCTGACCGCTAAGGGGAGGAATCATAATGATGCTCTGCACGTCTCGATTGAGTGCAGGGGAACCACTATGGCTCATGTTCTAGTTGACACCGGGTCTTCGCTGAATGTTCTGCCAAAGAAAGCGTTGTACCGTTTGGACTGTGAGAGTTTGACTTTGAAGCCGAGTAACATTATGGTCAGGGCTTTCGATGGATCAAAAAGGATGGTGCACGGGGAGGTGGACATCCCTGTCAAAGTGGATTCTCAGACCTTTGGATCCACCTTCTATGTAATAGACATCAGACCATCGTATTCCTGTTTGATGGGTCGTCCCTGGATCCATAGGGCTGGGGCAGTCACTTCCATACTCCATCAGATGCTGAAGTACCCGGTACAAGGGAAAATTGTCACAGTGCAACGTGAAGAAGAGTGTATGGTAAGTCATCTCAATTATTTCTGTTATGTGGAGATGGATGGGGAGTTCATAGAGACTCCTTGCCAAAATTTCGAGGAGGTCCCCCAGACTTTGGCGTCAACTGAAGTTACTACCAACAAACCTCTACTGAAGATGGCCTTTCTCAAGGATGCTAGGGCTATTGTTGAAGAAGGTGGGTGTACCAATTGGGGTCGGATCCCTGATTTCACTCACAAAACTGACAAATTTGGTTTGGGCTTTACTATAGGGGCTCAAAGGGCTGTTAGGCGTGCACGGATTGGAAGACCTCCTCTACACATCAGCAATCGGGGGGTTAATGTAATTGAAGACAGTGAAGAAGACTCAAACATCGACAGCTGGATCTACCCAACAACCAATGGTGGACTGAATAACTGGACGGTGAAGGACTTCATACCTATTTCTTTTATTTCACAGTAATTGACTTTTATTTTAAGATTTGTAATAAACAGTTTGAAACTTTACGGCTCGGTGCCTTGCCCGAGGCACCTTGGCCTTGCTTGTAAGGGTTTATTATCTGTCATTTCATATATCATTAATAAAGCATTGGACGTTTCTTGCATTACAAATTTTGCGCTCCCTATTTTTCTTTTCTATCTCTTACCTTATCGAAACAACTATGCTCTTACACACACTCACGTATCATACTGCAGATCTATATCCACTATGGATCCCATTGATAACAGTTCTGCTACTGCCAATTATGACTTCGAAAATCCGATCAACCAAGTCGAGGACGAAGGTGAGGATGATTGTGAGGTGCCGGGAGAGCTTGCTAGGCTACTACAATAGGAAGAAAGGGCCATACAGCCTCATGAAGAGCCAGTCGAGTCAGTAAATTTGGGTACAGAGGAGGACTGAAAGGAAGTCAAAATAAGTGCTAATCTGGAGCCTAGTGTCAAACAACTGCATACAGATGCTGCACGATTATGTGGAGGTCTTCTCCTGGTCCTATGAAGATATGCCTGGGTTGGACACTGATATTGTGGTACATCGCCTGCCAACCAAAGAAGACTGCCCTCCGGTAAAGCAGAAAGTTTGCAGTATGCACCCTGAAATGTCATAGAAAATCAAGGCAGAGGTCATGAAGCAGTTCGACGCAAGATTCCTAGCTGTCACTTCTTATCCGCAGTGGGTTGCCAACGTCGTTCCAGTACCTAAGAAGGATGGTAAGGTACGGATGTATGTGGACTATAGAGATCTGAACAGGGCAATCCCCAAGGACGAATTCCCACTTCCTCACATTTATGTTCTAGTCGACAACACCGTGCAACACAAGATCTTCTCCTTCATGGACGGTTTTTCTGGCTACAACCAGATCAAGATGGCTCCGGAGGATATGGAGAAGACAACCTTCGTTACACAGTGGGGCACCTTCTGTTACAAGGTAATGCCTTTTGGGTTGAAGAATGTTGGGGAAACTTATCAGCGCGCCATGGTCGCTTTGTTCCACGATATGATTCACCACGAGATTGAGGTTTATGTTGATGACATGATCGCTAGGTCCCATACTGAAGAAGAGCACCTTGATCATCTCCAGAAACTATTTGATAGGTTGAAGACATATAAGCTGAGGTTGAATCCGAAGAAGTGTACCTTCGGGGTAAGATCTGGTAAGCTTCTGGGTTTTGTCGTCAGTGCTAAAGGTATTTAGGTGGACCCTGCGAAGGTAAATGCCATACAAGAGATATCGGTACCCTGCACATAAAAAGAAGTCAGAGGTTTCTTGGGACGTCTGAATTACATCGCCAAGTTCATTTCATATCTGACTACTACTTGTGAGCCAATCTTCAAGCTTCTGAAGAAAGATCAAGTAGTAAAGTGGAATGATGAATGCCATACTGATTTCGAAAGAATCAAGGAATACCTTCAAGAACCACCAATTTTGATGCCTCCAGTTGAAGGAAGACCTTTGATATTATACTTGACAGTGCTAGACAATTCAATGGGGTGTGTGTTGGGGCAGCATGACGAGTCTGGTCGAAAAGAGAACGCCATTTATCACCTTTGCAAAAAGTTTATTGACTGTGAGACCCGATACTCATTGCTCGAGAAAACTTGCTGCGCTTTGGCATGGGCTGCTCGCCGACTGAGACAGTATATGTTGACTCACACTACCTTGTTGATATCAAAGATGGATCCAATCAAGTATATTTTCGAGAAGCCCGCTCTCTCCGGAAGGATAGAAAGGTGGCAAATGATCTTAACTGAGTACGACATCCAATATATAACCCAAAAGGCAATCAATGGGAGTGTATTGGCAGATCATTTGGCACATCAGGCCGTGGATGTCTACCAGTCCATGAATTTCAAGTTCCCAGATGAGAATATCATGTTGGTAACCGACTGCGAAGAACCTGGACCGGATGAAGGACCTGAGGAAGGATCCCGATGGTTAATTTATTTTGATGGAGCCTCGAACGCATTGGGCAATGGCATTGGCACTGTAATTATATCTCCTGAGGGCTGTCATACTCCGTTCACTGCCCGATTATGTTTTAACTGCACAAACAATATGGCAGAGTATGAAGCGTGTATCATGGGTCTTCGAGCTGTTAATGACCTAAGGATTAAGTTCTTGAATGTATTCGGAGATTCCGCCCTGGTGATTAGTCAAATCAAAGGCGAGTGGGATACAAAGCACCCAGATCTTATTCCTTACAAAGAGTATGTACTGACATTGCTCCCGCACTTTGAGGAGATAACTTTTGAACATTTCCCAAGAGAGGAGAACGAGTTAGCGGACGCGCTAGCTACCATGTCTTCTATGTTCAACGTCAGGTGGGACAATGAAGCTCCCCAGATTACCATCGAGAGGTTGGACAAACCCTCACATTGTTGTGACATTGAGACTGAGGAGGTAGCAGATAAACCATGGTTTCACGAGGTAAAGAGATATCTTGAGGCTCAAGAATACCCTGAGGGGGCATCTGTTAATCATAAAAAAAATTCTGAGGAGGTTCGCTGCGAAGTTCTTCATCAGTAATAGTATCCTCTATAAGCGTAACCATGATTCAACTTTACTGCGATGTGTAGACAAGAGCGAGGCAGAAAGGATCATGGAAGAGTTACATGAAGGTACTTTCGGAACTCATTCCAGTGGATACACCATGGCGAATAAAATCCTACGGGCCGGATATTACTGGTCTACTATGGAAGCCGATTGTTATCAACACTCTCAGATCTGTCATAAGTGCCAAGTCTATGCTGATAAGGTGCATGTACCTCCGGTCCCTTTGAACGTTTTAACAACTCCTTGGCACTTTGCAATGTGGGGCATCGACATGATCGGCGAGATCAGGCCTACTGCGTTTAATGGGCATCATTTCATTCTGGTGGCAATTGATTACTTTATGAAGTGGGTTGAGGCAACTTCCTTTGCTACAGTGACCAAGAACGTCGTGGCGTGATAACACGAAAATGTATCGCTTTTTAGGCCTAACTTACACGAGTTATTTGTACGTTTTTATCGAATAATATGCATCACGAAGGTATTTTTATTTGTTTTTAGGTAAATTATATTTTCCAAGACATAAGATGGCAAATAAGCTAAAAGGAGCAAAACAAGCTAAGAAATGGCAAGAAGAAAGAAGAAAAATGACATTCTGCTAAGAAACTCACACCAGAAGACGTTACGAGCGCAACGCCTAGCTGTTACGAACGTAAAGCCTAGCGCACACTGTTACGAATGTAACGTAACGCGTTACGAACGTAACAAAGGCCTAGCTGTTACGAACGTAATGAATTCCATTACGAACGTAACACCTTAAAAACTCAGTCTATGCAGTAAACCACGAAGCAGCCCTGTGATCGGTGGATCTGGAACTGACTGTTTAACGCTGGTTCGCGAAATGTCGCGGTAAGCAAGAGTCGCCACCGTCTTTTATTTTCTCCAAATGGAAAGGACAAAAGCACAGAAAAATTCCTTAAAGAGATTGCTCTCGGTTCGGGAGGTAGATTATAGAAAGGGAAGATATTAGCACCCTTTCTATCCATGGTTATCCATGGGCTCTTAGATACTTGCTCATTTGTGTTTTAAAAAATGATTTGTTTGCTTTTCAACTGTGGGTTTAAAAAGTTTCTTTGAAAATTCCAGTTCGACTCTTGTATCAGTCCTCAAGAGTGTTTGAAAAATTGCTTTCGAAAGCTTTTTGAAAATGTGTTGGTGTGAAAAGTATTTTTGATTTGTTTTTGAAATTAGAGCAAGTATCTAGAGTCATCTACCTACCCTAAGGAATTCGTCTGTGTAAATGTCCTTTAAAGTAGTGCCATCCCACCATTGAGAGGTAGGTAGCCCCACCGTTGGAGGTGTTCGGGTCAATTCGAGTTTAGGGACATGGTGATCACCAGAGCAATGGGAAGACACCTTAGAAGCTACCCTCATGCCAGGTTCCCGGATCATGAGGACTTACTAAGACATCCTCTACTCGACGATCACCTTTCGAGGCAAGGCAACAGTGAGGCGTACCCTAGGGGTGGTGTGTGCGATTCGTGTGTCGTTTTCATTTATTTTTGTCTTGTCATGTCATTGTGATCTAACGTTTGTTTTTATTTTGTCCATACATTCTTTCATGCTTTGATTAACAGTTAAAATATTGCGAGAAAGTAAAAGTCTAAGCTATTACAAAAGGCGCGGGTCCACATCGCCAAAATTTCCAGGACCCGATTTGACAGAAAATAAATAAATAAAGTAAATAAAGAATTAAAAGTGCAAGAAATTAATTACATGGCTTCGAGAGAGATACATCAAAATTATAAAGAATAGAAGATAAATACGCGAATTAAATGAGAATTAAAACGAAACGAGGGCGTTTGGACCCTTTTTGCAAAATTAAATTACATGGAATTAATTAATTAAAAAAAAAGGAAATTGTTTTTGGGATTTTTAGGTATTTTAGGATTTTAATGAAAAAAGAATTAATTAAGATAAACGCTGACCCTAATTCTAATTGTTTTAATTTATTAAGAAAAATGTTGAAATTTTAACCTAAAATTAACCCTAATTAACTTATATGCAAATTTAATTATAAAAATAAATATCTAATATTTAAGTATTATAAAAGAAAAAAGATGAAAATTAATTAAATCCTAATTCTATATTTTTTTAGATTTTTATTATGAAAATATTGAATTTAAACCTAATTTAATAACTAAATCTAATTAATGTAATTTATTTATAAAAATACTAAAATAAAATATTTATTGTTTTTTCTCTTTTTTCTGATTTTTTGTTTATGGTTTTGTGTTTTTTATAAAAATAATTAATTAAAAAGAACAATAATTAAAAGAAAGAAAGAAAATAAAACAAAAGAAGAAAGAATGTGAAAATGCAAACCTAGGGGGTTCAGACCCCAAATGGGAGGTTTTTTGGTAGTGGTTCAGGCCCATTAACCTTGGCCCTTTTGACTTTTTCCAGGCAGCGTGCTGGCGTGTTGACTAGGACCTACCATGTTCCTTGGATCTTGGCCTTTGATTGAGTTCCCTTGGACGCGTGGACGCTTGATTATGAAGGTGTATGATGGTCTTTGACATTGAACCTGCATGTGAATTTTAATTGAAAAATAATATGGACATAGTGAAGACCTGGGGTTCGAACCCAGGTCATGAATGTTACCACCACTACGCCTTGCCAGCTGATCCGCTTGTTTACTTTATATATTATATGAATGACAATTATTATAAAACAAAACAAACGCTAGTGGCCTAAATCAGAAAAGCGCGCGCCAAGATTCAAAGTATCCAGTCATGGCTCGCCACGTACCCTTCTTCTTCGTTGAGCCCTGAAACATAAACATATTAGGCAACGTTTTTCAAGTGTTCTTTTAGGCATGTTTTGGGAAAATAGCGAATAGCCCTGTGATGCTCATAAATTGAGCGCGATGATGCCATTGTTTTCGTCCAAACGCACTGATCATGACCATGGCATCGTGGTAGGCTAATTTTACACTATTTGAAAACGCCCAATTCCCAGTTCTGAAAACCCTAGAATTTGATAATGGTGAAATCGTATATAGCTTGCAAAAACTCAATCAAGATAGATGGTTAGCTTCAGAATCACACAAGGAATATGAATCAACAATTAAAATGCCATGAAAATGCATAGATGTTAAAACACGATTATGAAAAAAAATTGGAAAAGTGTGACTTCTGTACAATGATTCAAAGGGTTATGTTTGATGTTTTTGATCCAGTAAGATTGCTTGAGGTCCTAGGAGTGCAATGGGATGAAAATTTCGCCTTGAATCGTCCTGCAAAGGTGTTTTCAGAATTGGAATTTTTTGACAAATTTCAAGCTTTGCTTTTTAGATTTTTGAGCAGCTGCGTGGTTCTTGAGCACAAGGGTTTGATCAGGCTTATGTATTGAGTGAATTAGGTTAAGAATTCTGATCAAAATCCATGCATTGATGGTTTATGAGATTTGATTTTCAATCATTATTTTTTCAATCTTTTTCATGCAATTTTGTACCAATCATGATCCAATCAATCCAATTCCTTCCAAATCTGATCATGCACGAATCATTGAGCCTATTACATGTACAAAAAGATTTGATAAGTTAGGTTAAGTATTTTTCATATATTTAATTGATTTAAATGAATTATTATTAATAAAAATTCAAATAAATAAATAAAAAATGAATAAAAACTTCCCTTTGGGCCAAGTGGTCGTGCACATGCTTGGGATGATGAATTATGGAGGAAAAATGGGCCCATTAGCAATTTTAAGTCATTTGAATCAATGTTGACTTTTCAAAATATCCAAAAATTTCCCAACTTCCACAAGGCATAACTTGCTCAATTTTTAAGCTTTGCTCATGTTCTCGGACATTTTGGAAAGTTCTTTGAGTCCTATAACCAATGCCTTTGGTCCCATGTCATTTTAATTTACCAATCTCAAGTTATGGCCTTTGACTTAAAGTCCCTTTTTGTTGACTTTTGAAAATGACCTATAATGTTGAAATTGATAACTTTTTGTGAGAGCATTTCTTGGACTTGAAGTATGAAGATGAGTTTTAGGAAATGTATTTCTCTTCAAAATGAGCTTTGGATGGAATTTTTCTGATAATCCATGTGAAAGTTATGCCCTGGTCAATTTACAGTTGACTTTTTCAACTGTCCAAATAAGGAAACTTTTGCATCTTGATGATTTTTGAGCCAAGCTTTGAGAATCATGATCAAGAATTGATCAAATGATGTTTGTGGCTTCAAAATGAGATGTTGACCAAAAATTTGAACTTTTGACTGTCAAATGACCATTTTGCCCCTACAGTTGACTGTAGTGCAATTAGGGTTTTGACTGTGCAATTTTGTGCTGAAAGTCTTGAAACTTGATATGAGGATGCTTGACCATATTTGTAGGCATGTGAGACTTGATTGGACCTTTGGAAAATTCATTTTCTTGATCAGAACCAAAACCCTAATTTTGACTGCTTAAGAGACTTTTGCACTGTGCAACCCTTGGGGAATCTTTGAAGCATGACTTGGAAATTTCTTGAAGAATATGGGAGGGAAAATTTTGGGGTACAACAGTTGCCCCTGTTCAATCTTCTTAGACCTGAGGATGCAGATTGGCTGACGTGCCTTTCGTAATCCGAGGGTAGAAGATGATTGAACACTAGAGTGCCCAGAAATTTGCGCTCACATGGCAGCAGTGTGATGATGGGGGAATGGGCTTATAGATTCCATTTGGAGATTGATGGATAGAGTGATGGGCTTATAGATGCCATCTGGACGTTGATCGCGTAAGAGATTCCTTAGCGAGAACCTGCATACCTGCAAAAGAAAAATGAGTACCTGACATGTTGCAGGAGCTGGTTTTCAGATGCTTGGTATAGATATGTCCTGATTGGTTACAGGAGCTGAATCTGGATCTTCAAAAGGTGATGAATGAACCAGGGATGGTTACTACCTCAGCATGAACGGTGAGAGAACCTTGGGTGACTTTAACTTCAACAACGCTCGTTGAGAAAATCTTGGTGGGAATTACCATCTTCGCAGTATCGGGACGAGAACCAATAGGCAATTATAATCTCAAAAGCGGACGTTTGAGAAGAACCTGGAATGGAATTATCATCTCACGCACCGTCGGGGAGAGAACCATAGGAAATTATAATCTCAAAAGCGGACATTTGAGAAAAACCTGGGATGGAATTATCATCTCACACACCGTCGGGGAGAGAACCAATAGGCAGTTATAATCTCAAAAGCGGACGTCTGAGAAAAACCTGGGATGGAATTATCATCTCACGCACCGTCGGGGAGAGAACCATAGGAAATTATAATCTCAAAAGCGGACGTGTGAGAAAAACCTGGGATGGAATTATCATCTCACGCACCGTCGGGGAGAGAACCATAGGAAATTATAATCTCAAAAGTGGACGTTTGAGAAAAACCTGGAGTGGAATTATCATCTCACGCACCGTCGGGGAGAGAACCATAGGAAATTATAATCTCAAAAGCGGGCGTTTGAGAAAAACCTGGGCTGGAATTATCATCTCACGCACCGTCGGGGAGAGAACCATAGGAAATTATAATCTCAAAAGCGGACGTTTGAGAAAAACCTGGGATGGAATTATCATCTCACGCACCGTCGGGGAGAGAACCATAGGAAATTATAATCTCAAAAGCGGACTTTTGAGAAAAACCTGGAGTGGAATTATCATCTCACGCACCGTCGGGGAGAGAACCATAGGAAATTATAATCTCAAAAGCGGGCGTTTGAGAAAAACCTGGGCTGGAATTATCATCTCACGCACCGTCGGGGAGAGAACCATAGGAAATTATAATCTCAAAAGCGGACGTTTGAGAAAAACCTGGAGTGGAATTATCATCTCACACACCGTCGGGGAGAGAACCATAGGAAATTATAATCTCAAAAGCGGACGTTTGAGAAAAACCTGGGTTGGAATTATCATCTCACGCACCGTCGGGGAGAGAACCATAGGAAATTATAATCTCAAAAGCGGACGTTTGAGAAAAACCTGAGATAACTTCTACTGAGTCTTCATCAGAAAAATCTGTTGGGAGTCGATTTAGCTGGACTAGAGAAGGCCTTGGACTGGATAAGAAATCTTTGGAGTCGATTAACTGAACCGGTCTAGGTCTTGAAATATGGTTGAGAATTTAACTGGATCTTTCCTGAAAGGTAAAGGTCAGTCATATGCAATGCATGATATGGACCAAGCAATGATGTTCTCAACATAAATGAGATTTATATGATATGATGCGTACATGCATGTTATAATGATGTATGTGATGTTTTATGAATGTGTTTTTCGTCTAGGAAAGTAGATCCTTGACGGGTGCCGGGAAGTCACTCCTGGGCTGACGTTGGAGAATAGATTTTTCTTCCGCTGGGGATGATAATTGCAAGAATACCGGTAGGAGAAGATGACTTCGTTGAGGAATAATCTTGGCAAATGGAAGATTCTGCGGGGAGAAAAATACTCTAGCAACCATGCTGGGGAGCGATACTCTGTGGGGAGAGAGATACTTTGCTGAATTGTTGATAATAATTTACTGGGGATATCCTTGTTGTATTGGAAGTGCTAATAGACTTCGCTGGGGATAAGAGAACTTCGTCGGGGACGCTCTTTCCATGGCTTTTAGCTGAGGATAACCCAGTTATATCCTGTTAAGGAAATAACTCTTTAAATAAAGCCGGGCGACGCGTTCGTGCTCTGCGAGGGATAAGCTTCCAGGATCTACTGGGGATAAGCTTGCTGCTTGGGGGAGATGAATTCCAATTTTCCTGGGGAAAGTGGATTGGACTCTCCTGGGGAATTTTTGAACTGCGGGGGAAGTGATTCCTTTGAATGTTGATATACCGCCGGGGAACAATCTTTAGACCAAGACTGCCGGGGATGCTTGTTATGAGAATATATATGCTGTTGGGGAATGTTGATATCTGCTGGAGGATACTCAACTTCCTTTTGTTTGATAACTTTGCTTGCGGAAGAGTGCATTGTTTTGCTGACTCACTCTCTGGGGAATTAAGATATGCTGGTTATGTTCTTTAGCTGAACCCACATTGGTACCTTGGAGGATGGAACAATTAGATTGCTTAGACAACTCTTTTATTGCCCCTGTTTCTAATGTTACTTGTAATTAATCCTTTGTTTCGTATGCAAATATTTATGAGTTAGCAAATTATTGTCAATGCATATATCACAAATTGAACCTTGGACGTTCTTTGCAAAACAAAACAGAAAAAGAAAAACAGTTGGCACGTTTTAACTGAAAAGTATATTTGTATTGATTTTGAATGGCCTGAAAATAGGCGTTTTGTGTACAAGAGGCTGACGTCCTAGTAAGAGAACGCCGCCGAACAAAAGAGTTTATACAAATTTTGTACAAAAGAAAATAAAACAGCTGTGTGAAATGAATGATCCACTGGGTTTCAACTCTGCTATTGCCTTTATAACTCCGAGCGTCTCATCACTTGACGACCTTGGTTGAAGGTGAAGCTGACTGATCGATGCCGTCTGAACTTGATATAGATACCGGATTCTGGATGCAAAGTGATCAATGAGACATAGTATTACGCTTTTATCCCTAATTTTTTCCTGGACTGCCCTTTCGGGTTTTCAGTCCACCGGGATACCCATTTTTGCCCAAGCCGCCTTTTCAGGTTTTCGACTTGCCGGGTGTACAGATTATTTTCTTATTTCATCCCTTCATTTTGCCCGAACCCTTTTGGTTCGACGGGAAGCCCTAATTTTTGCCTAGGCATGTCAGCCTAGCGGGTCTTTTTTCATGCGTAGTATCTTTTTACTATGTCTGCATTGGCGGGGTGAGGAAGGTCGTCACCGTCCATGTTGGTTAGAATCATGGCTCCTCCTGAGAACACATGTTTAACCACAAATGGCCCTTCGTACGTAGGAGTCCATTTGCCCCTTGGATCACTCTGAGGAAGGATGATTCTCTTGATTACCAGATCCCCAACTTGATATTCCTGTGGTCTGACCTTTTTGTTAAATGCCCTGATCATCCGTTTCTGATACGTCTGACCATGGCAGATAGCAGCAAGTCTCTTTTCATCAATAAGGTCGAGCTGATCAAGTCGTGTCTGGATCCAATCATCCTCGTTCAGATTTGCATCCTTCATTATCCGGAGAGAGGGTATTTGCACTTCGATCGGTAAGACTGCCTCCATACCATAAACCAAAGAGAAAGGAGTTGCCCCGGTTGACGTCCTAGCTGAGGTACGATACCCATGTAGAGCGAACGGTAACATCTCGTGCCAATCCTTATAAGTCACTGTCATTTTCTGCACGATTTTCTTGATGTTTTTATTTGCTGCTTCTACAGCCCCATTCATCTTCGGTCTGTAAGGAGAAGAATTGTGGTGTTGTATCTTGAACTGCTCGCAGAGCTCAGCGATCATCTTGTTATTCAGATTGGTACCGTTGTCTGCAATAATTCTCTCTGGGACGCCGTACCGACAAATCAGATTATGCCGAATGAACTGTGCCACAACAGTCTTGGTTACCGTAGCATATGATGCTGCTTCGACCCACTTCGTAAAATAATCAATCGCCACTAGGATGAAGCGGTGCCCATTAGATGCCGTAGGTTTAATCTCGCCGATCATGTCTATGCCCCACATTGCAAATGGCCAAGACGCAGTCAGAACATTCAGAGGAACTGGAGGAACATGCACCTTGTCTGCATAAATCTGGCATTTATGGCATGTCCTGGAATGTTGGTAGCAGTCAGCTTCCATTGTGGACCAGTAATACCCTGCCCGAAGGATCTTCTTAGCCATGGTGTGTCCACTGGAATGTGTACCAAAGGTCCCTTCATGTAGCTCTTCCATGATCCTTTCTGCTTCAGTCTTATCCACACAACACAGTAAGGTTGAATCATGGTTTCGCTTGTACAAGATGCCGTTACTAAGGAAGAACTTTGCTGCGAATCTTCTCAGGAACTTCTTATCATTGATAGAGGCACCTTCAGGGTATTCCTGAATTTCCAAATATCTCTTCACCTCATGGTACCAAGGCTTCTCAGTTACCAATTCAGTCTCGAGATCGCAACAATATGTCGGTTCGTCCAGTTTCCAAATGATGATCCGGGGAGCCTCATTATCCCATTTGACCTTGAACATAGAAGACATTGTAGCTAACGCGTCCGCCAACTGATTCTCTTCTCTCGGGAAGTGTTCAAAAGTTATCTCTGTGAAGTGGGGGATCAGGGTCAACACACATTCTCTGTAAGGAATCAGGTTTGGATGTTTCGTATCCCACTCTCCTTTGATCTGATTGATCACAAGAGCGGAATCTCCGAAGACACTCAGAAACTTAATCCTAAGGTCGATTGCAGCTTGAAGACCCATGATGCACGCCTCATACTCCGCCATGTTGTTGGTACAGTTGAAACACAGCCGGGCAGTGAGCGGAGTATGAGTACCTTGAGGAGATATGATGATGGCGCCGATACCGTTTCCCAAAGCGTTGGAGGCTCCGTCAAAGTGCATAGACCATCGGGATCCTGGTTCAGGTCCTTCATCCGGTCCAGGTACTTCACAATCAGTTACTATCATGATGCTTTCATCCGGAAACTCGAAGTTCATTGACTGATAATCATCGACTGCTTGATGTGCCAAGTGGTCTGCCAATACACTTCCCTTGATGGCTTTCTGGGTCGTATACTGAATGTCATATTCCGTCAAGATCATTTGCCATCTTGCAATTCTCCCAGACAGAGCAGGCTTTTCGAATATGTACTTTATAGGATCCATCTTTGAGATCAACAAAGTAGTGTGAGTCAGCATATACTGTCTCAGCCGGCGAGCAGCCCATACCAAAGCGCAACAAGTTTTCTCAAGCAGTGAGTATCGGGTCTCACAGTCGGTAAACTTTTTGCTAAGGTAATAAATGGCGTGTTCTTTTCGGCCAGACTCGTCATGCTGCCCTAGCACACACCCCATTGAGTTGTCAAGCACTGTTAGATATAGTATCAGAGGTCTCCCTTCAACCGGTGGCATAAGGATAGGTGGTTCTTGGAGATACTCTTTGATTCTGTCAAAAGCAGCCTGACATTCATCGTTCCAACGTACTACCTGATCTTTCTTCAGCAGCTTGAAGATTGGTTCACAGGTAGCAGTTAGATGTGAGATGAAGCGAGCAATGTAATTCAGGCGTCCTAAAAAGCCTCTGACCTCCTTCTCTGTCGTAGGAACTGGCATCTCTTGAATAGCTTTAACCTTAGCAGGATCCACTTGAATGCCCTTATCACTGACCACGAAGCCTAGCAACTTTCCAGATCTTACCCCGAAGGTGCACTTGTTCGGGTTCAATCTCAGTTTGTACAGTTTCAACCGGTCAAACAACTTCTGCAGATGATCTAGGTGTTCTTCCTCAGTCTGGGACCTTGCGATCATGTCGTCAACATACACTTCTATCTCATGATGGATCATATCATGAAATAAAGCAACCATGGCACGTTGGTAGGTTGCCCCAGCGTTCTTCAACCCGAATGGCATGACTTTGTAGCAGAAGGTGCCCCACTGAGTGACAAATGTAGTCTTTTCCATGTCTTCAGGTGCCATCTTGATCTGATTATAACCTGAAAAGCCATCCATGAAAGAGAACACCTTGTGCTGAGCTGTATTATCAACAAGGACATCAATGTGAGGTAGAGGGAAGTCATCTTTAGGGCTGGCCCTGTTCAGATCCCTGTAGTCAACACACATTAGCAACCCACTGAGGGTAAGAAGTTACAGCAAGGAACCCAGCGTCAAACTGTTTCATGACCTCGGCTTTAATCTTCTCAGACATCTCTGGACGCATCCGACGGACCTTTTGCTTAACCGGAGGGCAATCTTCCTTAGTTGGCAAGTGATGGACCACAATATCGGTATCCAACCCGGGCATATCTTCGTAGGACCAAGCAAAGATCTCCATATAATCATGCAGCATTTTAGTCAACCGTTGCTTCACGCTGAGCTCTAGGTTGGCACCAATCTTTACCTCTTTCCTGTCTTCTTCAGTACCCAGGTTTATTGTTTCCACTGGCTCTTCATGGGGTTGAATTGCCCTCTCTTCCTGAAGCAACAGTCTTGCAAGTTCACCAGGCACTTCGCAATCATCTTCACCTTCGTCTTCGGCTAAGTTGATCGGATTTTCGAAGTCATAACTGGCAGTAGCAGAGTCGTTATCAGTGAGATCCAGAGTGGATTGAAACCTGTATGAGTGAGTGTGTGTGTAAATACAGCTGTTTTGAAATATATGTAAAAGAAAGAAAGACAGAAAAGGAGCATAAGATTTGCAATGCGAGAAAACGTCCAAGATTTTCATTCATGATATATGAAATGACAATTTATATGCCCTCACAAATGAAACCACGGTGCCTCGGGTAAGACACCGGGCCATAGAGTTTATTATTGTTTATTACAAATAGTGAAACAAAGAAATTTATTACTGCGTCACAAAGGTAACAGGAGTATGGTCTTTGGCAATCCAGTTGTTCAATCCGCCTTCGGTCGTCGGATAGATCCAGCTATTAAACTCAGCTTCATCCACTTCGTCTTCGTCCCCAATAACATTCACTCCATGAGCAGGCAGGGGAGCTATCACTACATTAGGCTTCTTAGATGCCTCGAACTGTACTTCTTTGGCGTCGATAAGGTCCTGCAGCTTGCTCCTTAGGGCCTAACAGTCATCAGTGGAGTGCCCCGGGCTATCAGAATGGTAAGCACAACGAGCATTCGGGTTGTACTTAGGAGATACAGTATTTGGAAACTTCGGCGCCTCTCTGACAGTCACTAGGTTGGTTGAGAGAAACTGTGGTAAGATCTGCGACAAGGTCATACTCAAGCGGGTGAATTCTCTCCGGGGTCTTTCAGCCCTTTGAGGATTGGTTGGCCGAGGAGCGGCAGCAGGCTTAGCAATCATTACCGCATTGACGGATTGGCGGCGCTCAGGTCTCTCTGATCTCTTGGAACCATATACAGCACTAGCCTCCTTCTTGAAGGGTTTCTTCTCAGAACTAGATGATGCACCCTTCAGAATCTTACCAGACTTTAATCTAGCCTCAATTCTCTCTCCAGTCAGAATCAAATCAGTGAACCCTGCAGACGAATTCCCAATAAGATGGTTGAAAAACGGCCCAGATAGGGTCCCCAAGAACATGTCTACCAACTCCCGATCAGTCAACGGTGGCTGCACCCTGCCAGCCAGGTCTCTCCACTTCTGAGCGTACTCCTTAAAACCTTCACTTGAACCTAACGACATACCCTGGAGTTGGGTACGTGTAGGGGCAAGGTCGGCATTATATTGATACTGCTTGTAGAAAGCAGTAGCCAACTCCTCCCAATTACGAACCTTGGTCCCATCCAGCTGATAGAACCATTCGAGATGAGTCCCTGAAAGACTCTCCTGGAAGAAGCGGATCCACAAATTCTTATCCGCAGAGTACGGTTGAATTTTCCGAACATAGGACCTGAGATGTAGCTTGGGACAAGACGCCCCTTCGTACTTAGAGAAAGATGGTGCTTTGAACTTCTGAGGAATGATCACACCAGTAGACAAACCCAGATCTCCAAAATCCAGCCCAGGCACCTGTTGTATTTCCATATCATTCAACCTATCCTCCAATTGCTTGTAACGGTCTTCTGCCGGAGGATACTGCTCTTCGTCAAAATCAGTCTCGTTGTCGGAGACTACCGGACTAGGAACCCTTGCCTCTTGAGGAGTACTCTTGCCAACAGAAGAACCAGCCTCTTCATGCTGCAGAGTATTGCCGAATCTTCGGCCCGAGTTGAACAGAACAGTCCTTCTCTTCTTCTTCTTCTCCTTCTTCAGGAGCATAGCCTTCAGCTCTTCTTGGCCTTGAGCCAAACCCTTGATTAATTCCTGAAACTGCGCATTCTGCGCCTGAAGAGCCTTGATGGATGTCTCAGTTGATGACGAGTCAGGATTCATGATGCTGAAATAAACAGCGAAGAACTGTAAGCAACCTGAAAAGAGGAAAAACCTGCTATGCACATGATGAATGAGATGTGTTTATGCAATGCATTCAAGGGTTCGAAAGTTCAAATTTGTTGTAGAAAAAAAAAGAACACGCGTTATCATTAAGGAAAATTGTTCAGTACATCAAAGCCTCATGGGAAAAATAATACAAAAATCAAATCAATCCCAAAATATACTACGCATCCTCTTCGGAGCTATATACGTGTTGAGATTCCTCTCCTCATGCAACAGGCGGGTGAGCTCCAAGACCTTCTTTTCACTGGCATGTAGACTGGTCTCAAGAGAATTCCGTTCTTCCTTAAGCTGGATCCAGCTCTTCTGCATCTCTTCCCAGGATGTGGGCATATCAGGGTGCTGAATAGTGTAGGACACTTCTCCTTCCAAGACTGGCTCTTTGATTACTGGGAGCATATGGGGATAAGGCATCACTAACTTCTGGGAGCGGGCTCGTACCCACTTGAGATAAGGTTCCAATGGGATGGAGTTCCTGTGCCCCAATGTCTTGCTGTCTATCCTACTTGGCATCCTCCAGGCTCTGATAAATCTCTGGCGAAGTCCTTGAGTATCGTTGTTGAAGTCAAAAACTATGTCAGGAATTAACATGTCATGAGGACCATCCCTCCGAGCATAACCAAACTGTCTCCAAGCCAGGCATGGGCTGTAAGTAATACCTCCTCTGATTCCAAGTAAAGGAACATTAGGGTACTCCCCGCAACGATCAATGATAGTGACATCTTCTCTGGACCGGGGGCACCAATGTATATCCGCATGTGTAAGAGTCATCAACCGTTGTGACCATCTCAAACCCCGCTCATTCTTCAAGACTGATTATGGAAGGTGCGAAGTAAACCACCTTCCCAGGAGAGGAGTGCAACACATAAGGACACCTCTTTTTCTCATGGTTCGAGTGTAACATGAGTGAAGGATGTCCCCCAACAACGTAGGTATAGGATTCCTGGACATAAAGATCTGGACAGCACTGATATCTATAAGCTGATCTGGATTAGGGAACAACACTAAACCATAGACAAGGAGGGCCACAACTTCTTCAAAAGCTTGCAAGTCAAGGGAGTTCCAACATTCATGGGCCTTTTCAAACAGAAACCTGGCTAAGAACCCTTTGATACCACTTCTAACTTCCCAATGTCCCTTGAGGTCAGATGACTGTAGGTGCAAAGCTTTAGCAATCTCTTCAAGCTTAGGTTCCTTTTCTGTACCGCTGAAGGGTAGCTGATCAAGGATAGGGATCTTCAGGAGCCGGGAGAACTCCTCCAATGTAGGTACCAACTGATAGTCCAAGAAGGTGAAACAGTGATGCAGAGGGTCAAAGAATTGGAACAGGACCTTTATCATATCTTCCTCAATGTTGGTGTTGACCAAGCTGATGAGGCTTCCATGTCTTTCACTGAATGATGAGTTCTCGGGAATCCTGGATATAAGTTCCTTAAGCTGAGGAGGGATCCTTACAAGACTGATTTGAATTGTCTTCCTACGAACAGTTTCCATGTCCTACAAAACAAGAACAAAGATGAAAATTCGAACCCCTGAAATGGTTAGTCAATGCATATGATGCTGGATGATGTCATGATGCTATGATTAATCACACCACAGATATTTACAAAGACAAACATGTAAGGCACACAAGGCACACAAGACAAGCCCTTAGGGTTTAAGGCCAGCATGGGGTCTGGGTAGTACCCTCTTGAAGTTGGTGGGTTCAACCTGTCCTATCAAAGTAACCGGGTTCTAAGGGTCCCAATATCAAGGGATTGCTTTCATTGTTCATCGTTTCGATTTAGCCACTGAACTGGCGACCGAAATATTCCAGGAAAGCAATCCTCAATTGAGTGTAGTATCGAGTATCAACCAACCTCGGACTGCACCAAAGTCAGTTATCTCACTACCCTAAAGAGGCCAAGATTGTTCAATTAAGGTTCCTAAGGTCTGTTGATGCTTCACGACACCACGCGGAGGCCCCGTACTCTCCTTGACTGAACTCAAGGGTTACCGGTACACACCAAAGTGCCACATCAACGTAGCAGACTGTTTCAACCATGTCGGTATACCCCGCACAGTTCCCTCACAGCCTTGTTGCTACTTTCTAAGAAGGTATCCCCCAGATCCGGGTTTAGGATCTATAGAACTCCCAAGCAACCCACAATTTAAAGCACACAAGGAAACCAATTGAAAACACAGTGATCTTAATCCTAAGGTACACCTCACTTTAAGTTTAAGTCCCCAGCAGAGTCGCCAGTTCTGTGATCGGTGGATCTGGAACTGACTGTTTAACGCTGGTTCGCGAAATGTCGCGGTAAGCAAGAGTCGCCACCGTCTTTTATTTTCTCCAAATGGAAAGTACAAAAGCACAGAAAAATTCCTTAAAGAGATTGCTCTCGGTTCGGGAGGTAGATTATAGAAAGGGAAGGTATTAGCACCCTTTCTATCCATGGTTATCCATGGGCTCTTAGATACTTGCTCATTTGTGTTTTCAAAAATGATTTGTTTGCTTTTCAACTGTGGGTTTAAAAAGTTTCTTTGAAAATTCCAGTTCGACTCTTGTATCAGTCCTCAAGAGTGTTTGAAAAATTGCTTTCGAAAGCTTTTTGAAAATGTGTTGGTGTGAAAAGTATTTTTGATTTGTTTTTGAAATTAGAGCAAGTATCTAGAGTCATCTACCTACCCTAAGGAATTCGTCTGTGTAAATGTCCTTTAAAGTAGTGCCATCCCACCATTGAGAGGTAGGTAGCCCCACCGTTGGAGGTGTTCGGGTCAATTCGAGTTTAGGGACATGGTGATCACCAGAGCAATGGGAAGACACCTTAGAAGCTACCCTCATGCCAGGTTCCCGGATCATGAGGACTTACTAAGACATCCTCTACTCGACGATCACCTTTCGAGGCAAGGCAACAGTGAGGCGTACCCTAGGGGTGGTGTGTGCGATTCGTGTGTCGTTTTCATTTATTTTTGTCTTGTCATGTCATTGTGATCTAACGTTTGTTTTTATTTTGTCCATACATTCTTTCATGCTTTGATTAACAGTTAAAATATTGCGAGAAAGTAAAAGTCTAAGCTATTACAAAAGGCGCGGGTCCACATCGCCAAAATTTCCAGGACCCGATTTGACAGAAAATAAATAAATAAAGTAAATAAAGAATTAAAAGTGCAAGAAATTAATTACATGGCTTCGGGAGAGATACATCAAAATTATAAAGAATAGAAGATAAATACGCGAATTAAATGAGAATTAAAACGAAACGAGGGCGTTTGGACCCTTTTTGCAAAATTAAATTACATGGAATTAATTAATTAAAAAAAAGGAAATTGTTTTTGGGATTTTTAGGTATTTTAGGATTTTAATGAAAAAAGAATTAATTAAGATAAACGCTGACCCTAATTCTAATTGTTTTAATTTATTAAGAAAAATGTTGAAATTTTAACCTAAAATTAACCCTAATTAACTTATATGCAAATTTAATTATAAAAATAAATATCTAATATTTAAGTATTATAAAAGAAAAAAGATGAAAATTAATTAAACCCTAATTCTATGTTTTTTTAGATTTTTATTATGAAAATATTGAATTTAAACCTAATTTAATAACTAAATCTAATTAATGTAATTTATTTATAAAAATACTAAAATAAAATATTTATTGTTTTTTCTCTTTTTTCTGATTTTTTGTTTATGGTTTTGTGTTTTTTATAAAAATAATTAATTAAAAAGAACAATAATTAAAAGAAAGAAAGAAAATAAAACAAAAGAAGAAAGAATGTGAAAATGCAAACCTAGGGGGTTCAGACCCCAAATGGGAGGTTTTTTGGTAGTGGTTCAGGCCCATTAACCTTGGCCCTTTTGACTTTTTCCAGGCAGCGTGCTGGCGTGTTGACTAGGACCTACCATGTTCCTTGGATCTTGGCCTTTGATTGAGTTCCCTTGGACGCGTGGACGCTTGATTATGAAGGTGTATGATGGTCTTTGACATTGAACCTGCATGTGAATTTTAATTGAAAAATAATATGGACATAGTGAAGACCTGGGGTTCGAACCCAGGTCATGAATGTTACCACCACTACGCCTTGCCAGCTGATCCGCTTGTTTACTTTGTATATTATATGAATGACAATTATTATAAAACAAAACAAACGCTAGTGGCCTAAATCAGAAAAGCGCGCGCCAAGATTCAAAGTATCCAGTCATGGCTCGCCACGTACCCTTCTTCTTCGTTGAGCCCTGAAACATAAACATATTAGGCAACGTTTTTCAAGTGTTCTTTTAGGCATGTTTTGGGAAAATAGCGAATAGCCCTGTGATGCTCATAAATTGAGCGCGATGATGCCATTGTTTTCGTCCAAACGCACTGATCATGACCATGGCATCGTGGTAGGCTAATTTTACACTATTTGAAAACGCCCAATTCCCAGTTCTGAAAACCCTAGAATTTGATAATGGTGAAATCGTATATAGCTTGCAAAAACTCAATCAAGATAGATGGTTAGCTTCAGAATCACACAAGGAATATGAATCAACAATTAAAATGCCATGAAAATGCATAGATGTTAAAACACAATTATGAAAAAAAAATGGAAAAGTGTGACTTCTGTACAATGATTCAAAGGGTTATGTTTGATGTTTTTGATCCAGGAAGATTGCTTGAGGTCCTAGGAGTGCAATGGGATGAAAATTTCGCCTTGAATCGTCCTGCAAAGGTGTTTTCAGAATTGGAATTTTTTGACAAATTTCAAGCTTTGCTTTTTAGATTTTTGAGCAGCTGCGTGGTTCTTGAGCACAAGGGTTTGATCAGGCTTATGTATTGAGTGAATTAGGTTAAGAATTCTGATCAAAATCCATGCATTGATGGTTTATGAGATTTGATTTTCAATCATTATTTTTTCAATCTTTTTCATGCAATTTTGTACCAATCATGATCCAATCAATCCAATTCCTTCCAAATCTGATCATGCACGAATCATTGAGCCTATTACATGTACAAAAAGATTTGATAAGTTAGGTTAAGTATTTTTCATATATTTAATTGATTTAAATGAATTATTATTAATAAAAATTCAAATAAATAAATAAAAAATGAATAAAAACTTCCCTTTGGGCCAAGTGGTCGTGCACATGCTTGGGATGATGAATTATGGAGGAAAAATGGGCCCATTAGCAATTTTAAGTCATTTGAATCAATGTTGACTTTTCAAAATATCCAAAAATTTCCCAACTTCCACAAGGCATAACTTGCTCAATTTTTAATCTTTGCTCATGTTCTTGGACATTTTGGAAAGGTCTTTGAGTCCTCTAACCAATTACTTTGGTCCCATGTCATTTTGAGTTACCAATCTCAAGTTATGGCCTTTGACTTAAAGTCCCTTTTTGTTGACTTTTGAAAATGACCTATAATGTTGAAATTGATAACTTTTTGTGAGAGCATTTCTTGGACTTGAAGTATGAAGATGAGTTTTAGGAAATGTCTTTCTCTTAAAAATGAGCTTTGGATGGAATTTTTATGATAATCCATGTGAAAGTTATGCCCTGGTCAATTTACAGTTGACTTTTTCAGCTGTCCAAATAAGGAAACTTTTGCATCTTGATGATTTTTGAGCCAAGCTTTGAGAATCATGATCAAGCATTGATCAAATGATGTTTGTGGCTTCAAAATGAGATGTTGACCAAAAATTTGAACTTTTGACTGTCAAATGACCATTTTGCCCCTACAGTTGACTGTAGTGCAATTAGGGTTTTGACTGTGCAATTTTGTGCTGAAAGTCTTGAAACTTGATATGAGGATGCTTGACCATATTTGTAGGCATGTGAGACTTGATTGGACCTTTGGAAACTTCATTTTCTTGATCAGAACCAAAACCCTAATTTTGACTGCTTAAGAGACTTTTGCACTGTGCAACCCTTGGGGAATCTTTGAAGCATGACTTGGCAATTTCTTGAAGAATATGGGAGGGCAAATTTTGGGGTACAACAAGCCCACACGAAGTTCACACGACCTCATTTCATCAATTGAGAATTTAGCGCACGTACTGAAATAATGGAACATGACAGTTACAAGAGAGAGCCTATATATATGTTGAAGATTTCACTTTGAAAGGGTCAGAGAATTTGTTTCAGAACCATATTTTCTTTCTGCATTACTTTATTTTGTTTTCTTGCTTTTGAACCATTATTCTTTCCCTTCAAGCCTCTGTAATCTTCCAGTTCCCTAAAGTGTTAATTCTTCACATCGAAGGATTAACACACTTAGTTCTATATTTCAATTAATTATATCACAAAAGCTACTGTACGAATTCAAGATTACCACGGAAATATAAATTACAGGCTTTTTATGCAATTCGATCTTTATTGTTTATATGCTATGTTGATTATTTTCATGAACTGTATTTTATGCTGCATGTTTGATAAATATATTATGTCTGGCTAATTTTATTTGTACCGGTATGTGGCTCCTAAGCACCGAAAGAATTCGGTGATAACTTGGCTAAAATCTTTTATAATTAATTTCTGGTTTCCAATTTCCATAATTAATTTAACTACCCTTCTCACGAGAGTGAAAGGATATTTAACACGATTTTGCCACGAGAGTGGGAAATTAATTAAGGCAAGAACCTGCATGCGAGAGCTGGGGTTCGACCCAGATAGTGGTAACGAAACATTAATTTTTAAATACACGAGAGTGTTTTAACAAATTAATTAAACTCGAGTTGTTTCCAAAAAGTGTTATTAAATTTAAAGTGCATCCACTAGGTTTAGTAGCATAACTTATTTCATGAACACGAGAGTGTATGTCTCAGGTTTTTAAACAATTCGTTTTTACCGAAATACTTTATATGCCAAGTGATTCACTGAGTTTCCGAAGTCCGACTATCACATATCAGTATGACTATAACTATTACTATTAATTAAAATCTTTTCCCCTAAAACCAAATATTTATCGCTTAGTTAAACATTTGTAACACTAGATCGTATGCGATTGATCCTCAGTCTCTGTGGGTTCGATAATCATTTAAAACTAGAACGACTAAACTGTATACTTGCAGTTAGTATCCCGATAGACTCATAAAGTCCCGATCAAGCTTTTGGCACCGTTGCCGGGGACTAATTAGACAATTAAGTACGATTCTTCTGTTGCGCGTTTAGACTAGGCAACATAAACCCTTTTTTTATTTGTATGCCAAGGACTCGCTCACAAGGAGAACCTCTTGACAAATCGATGGACGAACCTGAACGCATCCTTTCCGTAAGACGTGCAGTCAGGGATTACTGTTTAAATTACGCTATTCCTTTACCGAAATCCAAAATTAAAATTGATTCCGAAACA
Source organism: Vicia faba (assembly GCA_948472305.1). Lineage (NCBI taxonomy): Eukaryota > Viridiplantae > Streptophyta > Magnoliopsida > Fabales > Fabaceae > Vicia > Vicia faba. The sequence continues at coordinate 1,049,222,556 of OX451739.1, forward strand.
GATTCTAATTCTTCCTATGAAACCGAAACCAATCCAGAAATAGACATGGCCGAAGAACGAAGGACCCGTCCACTGAAGGAGTACGCAGCTCCATCACAACAAGAACCCCACAATAGCATTGCTGCTCCAGCAATTAATCAAAACAATTTTGAGTTGAAACCGTCATTGATATCAGCTATCCAACAACGCCAATTCTCTGGAAATCCTACCGAGGATCCAAATGAACATCTTATGAAATTCGTTCAATTTGCCGACACAATTATAGCAAATGGTGTTAGTAAATATGCAATAAGATTACGCCTTTTTCCTTTTTCACTAAGATATAGAGCTTGGGCTTGGTTGCAATCCTTGCCATCAAATTCCGTCACTATGCGGGAAGGACTTAAGACTGTATTCTTAGCACGATACTTTCCCCCAAGCAAGACTGCTGCATTAAGAGCTCAAATCAACGGATTTAGGCAGAAGGATACTGAATCGCTATTCGATGCATGGGAATGCTACAAAGATATGATGAGAATGTGCCCACATCACGGATTAGAAAACTGGATGATTATCCATACGTTTTACAATGGACTCTTGTACAACACAAGACTCTCTATAGATGCCGCCACAGGTGGTACACTGATGGACAAGCCTTACGACGAAGCTAACCAACTCATTGAAAATATGGCTCAAAACCACTATCAGTGGGGAGGAGAAAGAACACCTGTGGAGAAAACTCCAGCCAAAAGTGGGATGTACGAGATTAGTAGCCTAGATAAAGTTAATGCTAAGGTAGATGCTCTTACCCAAAAGATAGAAAGCTTGACCTTACCTCCTGCAGCCACTGTGGTTGTCGTAACCCCAAACTATGAAGTTTGTGGAGTTCCTGGTCATGTTGGAACCGAATGTCAAATCCTAGCAGGAATATCAGTTGATTAGGTGAATTACGCTCAAGGTAATCCTTATGCTAATACCTATAATCCTGGTTGGAAAAACCATCCTAACTTCTCGTACAAGAATAATAACGCTTTATATGCACCTGGCCAAGCACCCGCTGTACCTCCAGACTATCAAAAACCCGCTGCTAATGTTGCTAACATTCATAGGAAGTCTAACCTTGAAATCCTAATGGAAAACTTCATTGCTACTTAAGCTCAACAAAACAAAGAATTCCTCAATCAAAATGTTCACACCGGTGAACAATTGAAGCAATTAGCAAATAAGGTAGATGCCCTAGCAACTCACAATAAAATGTTAGAAACCCAAATCTCCCAAGTAGCACAACACCAAGCTAGTTCTGCCGCACCTGCTGGTACGTTTCCTGGAAAACCACAACCCAATCTTAAAGGACATGCTAATGCTATCACATTATGAAGTGGGACAGCACTCGATGGACCGGTAGATCCTAGACTCCAAAACCCGACCATGTATCAAAAACCTGAAAAGGAAGCAGAGAAATTGAAGGAACAATCTGAGAATGTAGAGGAAGACGCAAACGAGAGTGGAGAGGTTTCAGAAAAAGATAAACCTTACGTACCTCCACCGCCATATAAACCACCAATTCCATACCTGTTGGTTGAAGATTTTGATAATGTTATTAGAAGCCAAATGAATTAAACGTTTTGATCGAAATGAGGTAAAGCGTCATGTTTCGAAGTAGCAGAAGCAGTGTTTCGAATAAGTATGTCAAAGCTTGGAGCTTCGAGTGGCAATTATGGGAACATATCTAAAGAAGTCTCGAAATAACAACAAGGCTGTGTCTGGGAAGAGCGTTCGAAACGGAGAAGTACCAAAGCATTTGAAATTCAAATGGAAGCGGGACTTTCGAAGTTTGAAAGTTATGTGCTGGAGCATTTGGGGACACGTGGAAAGACGAAAGAGGCATTGTCCTGCATGTTCTAAACGTGGCATAATCCTATAGCAAGACCGTTATGGTCGAATTAGTATAAATAGAAGTCTTAGTATTAGGATTTGGTGTGTCATATCTATTATACAAAATACTCAGTAACATTCAAACTACCACATGGCAAGGGAAACGAATGCAAGAGAAATGTATGTATGATAGCACCATGTATTTCTGATTTAATGAAAACCTTTTACCATTTCCAGCACTTTCCTTTATCCTTTTGTCAAATAACATTTACAAGTTTTCTCATTTACAGTCTTTTCACTTCGAAATCTCTTCTTCAAAGTTTTACATTTTAATGTTTTCTTCATATTTCAAGCACTTTATATCTCAGAAAACTGTCATATTTTCCATACCTTTACCTTCAAGTCTTATCCTTCGAACGCATATTTTTACTTAAAGTCATTTAAAGATTTCTTGCATTAAATGCTTTCTTCATATTTCAAACCTTTTACGTTCCAGAAATCCTTTATATTAACTGTTTTGTAAGTCGAAACCATTTACTTCACTTTTATGCAATTTTACATGTCTTTACAATTAGCATTTATTCATGTAACTTAGTTTTCACACACACATTTTGATTACATCTTTAGACTTTTAGAGAGAGAAATCGAAATAAGCCAAACACATATACAATATCAACCATGAATATCTGTTCGATCGTAAGAGTAACCTTAATATCCAAGGAGTCCTAGGATCAATCTAGTCGATCCTGTGAGTTACCAGAGGAATTGAATAACAGTCAGAAAGATTATTCGATAGTTTGGAAGACTAGCGGTTGTTTACCAGAAATCACTGGAAACAAATTGGCACACCTGATGGGACCAATAATTGGATATTAGAAATAAGGATTGTTGAGACATAACCATTACAAAAACGTTGGAACCTAAGAAGTTTGTTGTTTTATGAACCTGAGAAGTGGTAAGATAACCAACAGCAACCAACCTTTATCCAGAAGAAAACGTTTGGACAAAATGTCTAATTCAGACAATCAACAAGGGGACCAAAATGGCCCACATACAACAGGCACTAATGCGTCCACTTCGATCGGAACATCTAATGTAATCCCTTCGAATGCACAGTCTGTTGCATCTTCGACCAGTAACATAGCCACCAATGGAGTAAGTGGCATATCAACTAATAGTTCGATCTTAGGAAATACTGGAACCATTGGCTACCCTGGGGGATTCGTTCCACCATCAGGGATACAATCCCATTTCGCCACTCCATTAACTAGACCACCCGGTTTCGATGGGAATAGAACCAGAAATTCCTCTTATGGAATGCCAACATCTTTTATGGCAGGTTTACACAATTCCACATCGAATTCATCTCCACAACTAGGGTCTGGGTCTGGGGCAAATCAGTTTATGACAAATAACCAATGGTCGGTGGGTTATAGCATAATGCCTATCTTAACCACAGACAACCAGTTGGCTTTTAGGCAATTGATGGATGACAGTAACCATAATATGATAGGGGTGTTAGCACAAACCATGCAGGAGATATTTGCCCCAATAGTGCAAAATGTGACTGTGACAAACAGAGAAAACGCTAACAATATGAGTCGAATAGCAGATTTCTTTGCTCCCCCAGAAAGGCGTAGGCAGAATCAGGCAGGATTTCGAGCAAACATGCCTGTTATAGAACAAATTGCTAACGACCCAATTTATAGACCACCCAGAGAAGAAGTTAACTTAGGGGCCAGGGCACCAAGGTTAGAAGCCCCAATAATCCCGGGCCCACAAAGGGAAATTATGGAACCAGGGGCAAGGGTCGAAAGGCTAGAAGCCCCAGAGTTTCGAGAAGAACAACCTAGGGGAGTTGTTTTGGTTGGTCGAAATCAAGATGCCGATGCTGTCGTTCATAGAATTCGAAACGATAACATCTTGGCAGAAAACAACCTAACCACCATGATAGAGAGAGTCATGGCCCAGAATGGCCTCAACACAGGAATGAGAAGGCCAAATTACGCTTCTCCTATATTGGATTGCATAATGCATACTGATTTACCAAGGGGATATAAAGTCCCTAAATTTACAAAGTTCGCTGGGGATACCAATGAGTCAACAGTCGAACACATAGCGAGATATCTAACCGAAGCGGGAGATATAGCCAATAATGAAGATCTCAGGATCAAATACTTCCCAAGTTCCTTGACAAAAAACGCCTTCACATGGTTTACCACTTTGCCTCCTGGGTCCATTGACACTTGGGCTCTCTTAGAGAGATTATTCCATGAACAATTTTACATGGGACAGTCGAAAATAAGTTTGAAGGAATTGGCCAGTGTTAAGAGAAAGTTCACCGAACCCATAGATGATTATTTGAATAGATTTAGGCTTTTGAAATCCAGATGTTACACAGTAGTGCCTGAACATGAGTTAGTCGAAATGGCCGCTGGTGGCTTGGATTACTCTATTCGAAAGAAACTAGACACTCAGTATTTGAGGGATATGGCTCAGTTAGCCGATAGGGTTCGACAGATCGAAAGACTAAAGGCCGAAAAAGCCAGAGTCTTTAAGAATAGCAAGAAAGAACGGATTTCCTATGTTGGGACTGAGGAAGCAGAAGAATATCCTGAATTCGAATTCGAAGAGGTCGAAATCGACCTTGCTGAATTAAAACAGGCCCCGCCTTATTCCTGCAAATTGTTAGTTCCCACAAAAGGGAAAGACATTGTTGAAAATGAAAAAAGTGACAAATTTCCAAAGAAGGTTTATACCTTCGATGTCACTAAATGTGACGAGATTTTTGACCTACTTGTCAAAGATGGCCAACTAATTGTGCCATCAAATGTCAAAATACCTCCTTTGGATCAGAGAAAGAAGAGAGGATTTTGCAAATATCATAGTTTCCTAGGCCACAAAACCTCACAATGTTTTCTTTTCAGGGACCTGATTCAAAACGCGATCAAAGATGGCAGACTAAAGTTTGCTGATAAGGTGAAGATGAAAGTGGACGAAGATCCCTTGGACGTCGCAGACACCAACTACTCCGAGCCTGCATGCATTGGAGAGGTCAACATGGTGGAAACTGATCAAAGCGACGCCCTAACAAGAGAGAAGGGTACTGGAGTTGAAAACTGGTTGATGGTCGAAGTCAGCAAGGAGGTCACTGAAGACATCCAGAATATGCCAGAGACTCTGATTGCCGCACCTGTAGCTGTTGCAAGAGAAACCCAGGCTACTGAAGGCCAGGGAAATCAAAACCAAGAATTAACACAAGTCACTGAAGGCTTGAGGCTGGAATTGGAGAAAGTCCAAATCACGCAGCCAATTTCCCTTCAGAAGGAAATATGGGACACTCTAGGGGAACCCAGTGGAAAATTTGACTATTTGGTCAAATATTCTTCCCTAGAGAGTTCGAAGGTTCAGATTGAGGATATAAAGCCCACAGGATGGGGTGATGATGAAGCTAAAGGGGGAGATGTTGAAATAAATATGGTGGATATGGAAAGACCTCGCTCTGAGATGGAGGAAGTGGAAAAATACTTAGAAAAAGAAAAGTATAGAATGGGGGATAATCACACTGGAGATGCTAGTCTCAAGGATTATCTCATGACATGCCACAAAGGAGATTCAGGCATGATATTTTGCCCTAGGTGCAGCATCCTCTGCAATCAAAGAATCGCTGCGAATTTCGAAAGGGTACAGAGGACTCGAACTGGCAACAATTGGCGCCAGGATAACCAGCTTTTTAGGTGTTATCCCAAGGCTGGAGAAAGTTTGCTGGAATTTGTGTTTCGCTGCTACAAAGGGGCAACCAAGTGCTTAATTTGCCCAAGGTGTTCTGCTGTGTATGACCAAAGCATGGCCAGGGCCTTCGAAACGATTCCCTTCGCCCCTTGCTGGAACCATCAAGAAACTGCCCAGATGGGCCCACATTTCGACAGCAGACACAAACAGCGAAGGCCTGATAGCCCTCACCCCAAGGCTACTCGAAGAGTGACTTTCAAACTCCCTGCTGAAGTGCCAACCGATAGATGGTTACAGGTCAGAAATGACAAAGGCAAAGATAGATGGAGAAACGCTGAACGAAATGCACGCCATGCTGTGACATACAGGAGGCAATTCAACACAGCAAAAAGGGAGGAGGTGAGATTAGAAAATTACAAAGGAAGGAACCCCATGTCAAGATCCCAGTGGCGCAGACAGCAAAGGATTCGAAAGGCTGAGAGAGAAGCTGTGGCAAACAAAGGGGTTACTTCAACGAAAAATCAAGGTGAATCTAGCACCAACAAACCAAAAAATCAAACTGAAGACAAACCTCCAGTCAATAGGAGGCTCTTCTATGAAGAACAACACGATGAGCCAAAGGAATACACTCCAGGCCCGGAAGAGGACGAAGATATGATAACAAATAACTTCGAATCGGAGGGGGAGTCTTCATTTAACTTGAACTGTAACGTGGTGTCTGTGCTTCCCTGCGAATTTGGGCAGGAAACCGAAATCAATGAATATGAGGAGGAAGACACCACAAATTTGATGAAACATAGGCCCATGTGCTACTATGTGATGGACAATGGGGCTGTTGAGGAACAAAATGCGTTCTTCGAACGTCCAGAACCTGCAATGAAGAACCATCTCAAGCCACTTTTCATTCGGGCGAAAGTTGGTGTCCATGGTGTGAACAAAGTTCTAGTGGATGGGGGTGCTGCAGTCAATTTGATACCCCATTTCATGCTAAAAAGATTAGAGATCCGCGAAGGAGACATCAAGCCCCATAATATGGTTATGTCCAATTATGAGGGAAAAGTGGGCAAAACACTGGGAGTGGTCCAGTTGGAATTGACAATAGGCTCAAGCTGTAGGCCCACCATGTTTATGGTGATCGAAGCCAAGGCCAACTATAACTTACTGCTGGGAAGAGAGTGGATCCATGGCGTGGGGGCAGTTCCTTCGTAAATGCATCAGCGACTAGTTCTATGGAGAGATGATGGAATCGTGGAAAACATCGAAGCAGACCAGAGTTACTTTATGTCAACTGTCAATTTAGGTGACAAGAGGGATTATGATAAAAATCTGGCAAAGATTGCTCTGTGTATTCCACATGATGAGATTAATGAAACTAGAAACGCCCACTACTACATGAACCTTCGTCATGATGGCCTTTACTGGGATAGAACAATAATCAGTGAAGAAGAGGGAGTCGAAAGCACTATACAAAAACGGCCAGCAGGCTGGGACTTCGACAACCTTAGCCATGACTGAGTCTACCTTTTTCGAAAGGATTTCGGCCTATATGGCTGAGAACGAATCAAAAGCGGCCTTAGAGGCTGAAATAAATAAATCAACTATAAAGACGGATGAAGTAAGTGGGGATGGTTCGAAATGCTCACCCTTCAAAGAGTTTGAGATGGATCAAAGGTTGGATGCCATCTATGATAAAGAACCCTTAGGCTTCAAAAGGGACCCCATAAACTCAGGTGCCAAAATGTTGGCACAGGATCCACTCGAAGAAGTCAACTTAGGGGATGAAAAAACGAAAAGAGTAACCTACATAAGTGCTAAACTTAGCCCAGGCCTCAAGAAGGAAGTGATCGAAGTCCTTAAGGAAAACAAAGATTGCTTCGCATGGGATTATGACGAGATGCCTGGTTTAAAGAGGGAGTTGGTCGAACACAGACTGCCAATCAAAGATGGCAAGAGGCCCATCAAACAAACTCCCAGAAGATTCGCACCAGCGGTTCTCACAAAAATTAAAGCTGAGATCGAAAGGTTGCTGCGTTGCAAATTCATCAGAACAACAAGGTACGTCGAATGGTTAGCAAACATAGTACCTGTTATTAAGAAAAATGGTTCTTTAAGAATTTGCATAGATTTTAGGGATTTAAACACTGCAACCCCTAAAGATGAATATTCCATGCCTGTGGCAGAAATGCTAGTAGATTCTGCTGCAGGGTTCGAATACTTGAGTATGTTAGATGGATACTCTGGGTATAACCAGATTTTCATTGCTGAAGAAGATGTTGCAAAGGCAGCATTTCGTTGCCTAGGAGCCTTAGGCACCTACGAATGGGTGGTGATGCCTTTTGGTTTAAAGAATGCTGGGGCAACTTATCAAAGGGCAATGAATTCAATTTTTCATGATTTCATTGAAACCTTCATGCAGGTGTATATTGACGATATAATCATCAAATCTATATCTGCAGAAACACATTTGCATCATTTAAGCTAATCATTCGAGCGAATGAGAAAACATGGCTTAAAGATGAATCCCCTTAAATGTGCATTTTTTGTGCAGGCTGGAGATTTTCTTGGTTTTGTGGTTCACAAGAAAGGAATCAAAATCAACCAGAACAAAACCAAAGCCATAATGGAGACGAAAGCACCTGCGTCAAAAAGGGAGTTGCAATCTCTGCTAGGGAAAATTAACTTCCTCAGAAGATTCATCTCAAACCTAAGTGGAAGAACCCAAGCTTTCTCTCCGTTACTTCGTCTAAAGCAAGGTCAAGCCTTCGAATGGAACGAAGCTCACCAGGAGGCGTTTGACAGAATAAAAGAATACCTTTCTCAGCCTCCTATTTTGTCTCCACCTTCATGGGGGAAGCCCATGAGATTGTACATATCTGCCTCTGAAGTTAGTATAGGTAGTATGCTAGCACAAGAAGATAGCAATGGCGTTGAAAGAGCCATATACTATTTAAGTAGAGTGCTAAATGATGCAGAGACCAGATATAGCAATTTAGAAAAGCTATGTCTCTGTTTGTATTTCTCTTGTATGAAACTCAAGTATTATATAAAACCTGTTGATGTTTATGTTTCATCTCATTTCGACGTCATTAAACATATGCTTTCAAAACCAATAATGCATAGCAGAGTTGGCAAGTGGGCTTTAGCCTTAACAGAATATTCGTTGACTTTCATGCCTTTAAAAGCTATGAAAGGTCAAGTGATTCCTGACTTCATTGTGGACCATTCTTTGGTTGAGCAGACGGTCATGAGTTACGTCGAAATGCAACCATGGAAATTGTACTTTGATGGTTCAACCCACAGGAATGGAAGTGGTGTTGGAGTCCTTCTGATTTCTCCTGAAGGAATTCCAACAAAATTCAAGTATAAATTAGATGGTCCTCGTTGTTCTAACAACGAAGCTGAGTATGAAGCGCTCATTGTTGGACTTGAAGCTTTGTTGGAATTGGGGGCAACCAGAGTCGAAATTAAAGGAGACTCCGAATTAGTGGTCAAACAAATCACAAAGGAATACAAGTGCATAAAGGAAAATTTAATGGTATACTTCGTCATAGCCAATAGGCTATTGAGGAAATTTGAATACATGGATATTCAACACATACCAAGAATAGAGAACCAAGAAGCAAATGACTTAGCGCAGTTGGCTTCAGGTTATAAAGTGTCTACCAAGAACTTCAAGGATTTGGTCGAATTAAGGGGAAGAGTTATGGCTACTAGATTCACACCATCGGATCTGGAAAGTATGAGATTGGGATATGCTGAGAAACAGGGATTCGAAATATTAGCCATAAATACTTTGTCAGATGCAGATTGGCGAAGTCCATTGAAGAGTTATTTAGCAGACCCAACTCTAAAGGTGGATAGAAAAACAAAATATAGAGCATTGTCATATCTCCTCATGGGGAACGAATTGTTTAAAAAGACCCAAGAGGGTGTATTATTGAAATGCCTAGGAGAAAGTGAGGCATACTTAGCATTGTCTGAAGTCCATAATGGGGCATGTGGGGCACATTAAGCAGGCCATAAAATGAAATGGTTGTTATTTCGATACGGCTTGTATTGGCCTAGCATGCTCAAAGATTGCATAGACTTTGCTAAAGGATGTGAGGAATGTCAGAAACATGCAGGAATTCAACATGCCCCTGCAAGTGAGTTGCATTCGATCATCAAACCATGGCCATTTAGAGGATGGGCATTGGATTTGATAGGAGAAATAAATCCTGCTTCGTCCAAAGGACAGAAATACATCTTGGTGGGAATAGATTATTTTACCAAATGGATCGAAGTTATACCACTGATAGTTGCTGATCAAGAGGCTATTATTGAATTTATACAAAAGCACATTATCTATAGGTTCGGATTGCCAGAGAGCATAACTACAGACCAAGGCTCTGTTTACTGGTAGAAAGATGCAAGGATTTGCCCAAGAAATGGGGTTTAGATTGCTAACATCAACGCCATATTATGCTCAAGCAAACGGACAAGTCGAAGTAGCAAATAAAGTAATAATAGGATTAATCAAGAAGCATATTGGCAAAAAGCCAAGAAACTGGCACAAAACTCTGGACCAAATATTATGGGCTTGTAGAACATCTCCTAAGGAAGCTACTAACACTACGCCTTTCCAACTCACATTTGGTCATGATGCAGTGTTGCCAGTAGAAATTCATCTACAATCAGTTCGAATTCAGAGACAAAACGAAATCCCAACTGCATTATATTGGGAAATGATGATGAATGAATTAGTTGAGTTGGACGAAATTAGATTACATGCATTGGAAATTTTGATGAGGCAAAAAGAAAGAGTGGCCAGAACATACAATAAAAGGGTGAAGAAAAAAGTATTCATTATTAATGACTTGGTTTGGAGAGTCATATTGCCTATGGACAAGAAGAATAAAGCGTTAGGTAAATGGTCACCTCATTGGGAAGGACCTTTTCGAATATTAAAAGTATTCTCAAACAATGCATACGAAATCGAAGAACTCATGGATGATAAACGTGTCCTAAAGGTTAATGGGAAATATTTAAAGAAATATAAGCCAAGCCTGCAGGAGATTCGAATAGTAACAACGTAAACAAGATGTTATAAAAAGCCAAGATGGCAAGATAAAATGCCAAAATGGCGTTGTTCGAATATTACATGTAAGAAACCAAAATTATAGTCAAATAAACATCAAAATCTAGAAATAAGAATTATTTTTCAATCGATTAAAAGTGCTTCGAAATGATTCAAGTTTCTGCTGAGCGAACCGCCTGGCTCCTTCCAAGGTTTCCACTTCTCCTTTAAGTTGTTCTGCAGTCTCCATTTCCGCAAGCCCCTGGTTGAGAAGCTCTTCGAATTGGTTACCAGCAGAATTGGTTTCGAAGGCTAGTTGTTGTTCTTTAGCCTCCTTAACCTTCTGTTGAAGTTCCAGAATCTGCCTTTCCCAAAGAAGGATGGACTCAGCTCGAGCCTCATAATCAGTTTTCGCCTGCTTCAGATGCATAGCTTGATCCTCAACTTCTTGAGAGAGTTTCGAAGCTTGTTCATAAGCGGCATCCATGGCAATGCGTTTCTCTTGAACCTTCTTGGCAGCAGATTCGTCTTGGAGAAGGTAACCAGTTACGTTGTCCAGCAAATTCTAAAGATCGAACAAGAGAGTACTAACTGGCAAGGAGCAGGTGGAAAGATTGACCTTTGTGAGCAGCTCCTTCATAGTATAGCAAGCAGTACTATCTTGCTTAAGCACTTCGAATATATCCACATTGAGAATGGTTTTCCTAATTTTATTAAGAAGAACAATTCTTTCATCTGTGGGAAGAGGATAGCTGGTCGAACTTGTGCCAGCCCTAGCAAGTGGGACGTCCCTCTGAGCCAACTTTGCCTTCATGTACCCAATAGGGTCATTTCGTCTCAGAAGTGCCAGTTCCTCGTCAGTCATTCGAGATAGAGAGGATTGAGGGAGTTCCACACGTAGGGGAGCCACGTCCATTTCAACCTCTATGGGTTCGTTGGTTGCATTACCATCCCCTTCATTCGTTTCGTGCTCTTGGTCTTCTTCATCCTCATCCAAGTCCACCACTTCGATACCATCCCTTTCACTGCTATTTGCGTTGGACTCCGTCCCAACAGTCGAACCGTCATTGGCATTCTCCTCCTCAGATTCTTCGTCTGCAGATTCTTCGGCTCTTTGCCCAGAATCAGCTTTCTCTTCTTCAGTTTGAGTGTCCTTTGGGTCCTCTTGAAGAGTTTCAAGAGGGGACTTTTGAAGAGAAGCCCTTTGCAAATCCTCTGCAGACGTTTGAAGTGTTGTTTCGTTTATCTCTTTAAGAGGAATGGAGGTACCTTGATCATCCTGCTGTTCAGAAGTTCCAGCCAGAACCGCCATATTGGAGGAACCTTTATTTTGAACCAGGTTGCTGGAATCTCCTTGAGGAGAGGAGTTAAGCGGAGCAGCAGCTCTGGATGGTGAGTTCGAAATAGTGGAAGCTGGATTCAAGATGTTCTGCAAGGAACAACAGAATGTTAAGAAAAAACATTCACCAAGGTAATAAGAAGTTAATATTGTAAAAAATTTTAAAGGTTCAATTTACCTGTGGACTCTCAGAGGAGAGGTTACTAGCTATACGTTCCAACGTTGGGTTGGAGGTCGAAGGTGGATTTTTGGATTTGGGTGAGGGAGCAGCATCCCTGGAATCAAGTCCAGAGACACTAGTTGGAACGGTGCTTTTCGAAATATCTTTCTTTGGCTTCTTCTTCGAAGCAGTATTTAAGTTTCCTCCAGCCTTGGGGTCTTCCCCAGTGGTGCTTGATTTCCGCTTCTTGGGAGTAGTAGGAGGAAGCTTGTTGGTCTGAAAGAATTTTAAACGAAGAGTTAGATGCAAACCATAAAGCATGAGTGAATTCGAAACATCAAGGCTAAGTGATTACCGTTGGAATTGGAACACTGGTTGTTGTTGGTATTATTGTTGTTGTTATGGTTGCAGCAATAGTGGTTGTTTCGGGTGGAGTCACTTTGTCAGTAGTTTCGATGGAGGCTTGAGAGGCACTCCCTTCTTTCGACTTCGAGGCAGCTGTCTTTATCCTGATGGCTGAAAATCGAAACAATTAAAGCAAAGGTTAAAGATATGGAAAGTAAAAGGCATTTCGGATTTTCCCAAGCATTTGCACCTGTGCCTTGATCAAATTTAATTGACATGGCAGAAAGGTCGTATCGAAGGTGTCCTGGGAAATCATGAAGCCAATATCGAGCCCATGTCACAGTCTCAGATGGCTTTGGTTTTCTTTGAAGATATTTGAACATCTCTTTGCAAGTAAACCACCATGGATATGGGGGAAACCAAGCCAGAGCCAGTTCTGAGGTAGGTAATATGGGAAATTTAGGTGGATGCATTTCGAATGCCAACCTATACCTATCCTCAGGTGACAGCCCTGAAGGAAGTTTTAACTTAGAAACTTTTTGTTTAAATTTTTCCTTCAAGGTCTCAGCTGCTTGATGCACAGTGGAGTCCAAGCGCGTGGGGTCATAAGTAGTTTCAAAATAATTTTGGAAAGCTTTAATCTCTTTGGCATGAGTAAACATACCTTTCTTTGTTGGTACCTGCACATCGAAGGCATCAATTAGTTTCTGTTGAATTGTAAGTGTATCGAACATATAAGTTTGATAAAACTTGGTCCACCATTCCAGAAATCCTTTAGCCGTGAGATGGGTAGGTTCGAAGGTTATCAGCTCAAATTGGGCAAAGCCTTGATATTGTTCTTGCTGTATTTTGGCTTCCCGTGCTTTGAAAGTTCGTCCAGAAGTGATGGCGCTCTCAGTTTGAAATAAAGGTTCAGGAATCAGTTGGCATAAGCCAAACTGCCTCGAAACGAAGTTTGGTTGGTAGGCAAAGAGAAAAATTTGGTTCTTGGCTGGGGTTATTCTTGAAGAAATGAGTCTAGGCAGCAAAAAAGCTCTCCATACATCCTGAATCTCCTTGCTCTTGATAGCTTCTGAGAGAGCCATGGTGAACCAAAAAGGTCCATGAGCCCTCGAAGCAAAAGGCGCCATGCTCTCTTCGAACTTGTGCCTTTTGGAGAATATCATGATGTACTTCGAGAATTGAACTTTGAAGTCATCTTTGTCGTCATTGGGAGTTAATCTTCGAAGCCTAGTGCCTTCGACTATCCTATCATTTATCTCAGAATCTTGCTCATCAATAGTGTTGGCGGTTGATAAGGAGGGTTCGAACATGGCATTTAGCCATAGTTGGAGTAACCAAAAAGGGCCAGCCAATAGAATATTTTTGGAGGTGTGGGATTTGAGGCTCGAAACAGCTGACCTCAGGCTTTCATAGAGGTCAACTAAGAGCAGTTCACTTAGGCACACTTTTCGATTTTCATGCAAGTCCCTAGCTAGAGGAATGAACCTACTAGCTACCTGTAGGGATCTACTGCAGAAAACGTATCTTGACAGCCACAGGGTTAAGAAAGCAATGTGCTCTACGTCAGACACATTGTCCCCCTCAGCATGGTAATGACTGATAAATTTGGAAAAACTGGCTAGCTTGACTTCGAAGTCAATTATGCTTGAGTGTTCTTCGTTGTCGGGTATATAAGTTTCTCCCACTGGCGATAGCCCAGTGATGGCCGCTATGTCAAAGAAGGTTGGGGTGATCATTCCACCTGGGAGATGGAAAGTGTTATAGGTACTGTCCCAGAAATAAAGGGACGTGAATAGCAGAGGGTGGCTGTAGGTGAAACCAGGCTTCGATAGCTTAATCAGGTTATAGATGCCTAATTCTTCCCATTGCTGGGATTTCTTAGCTTCTACTTTCGTGAACCAATTTTGATAAGCAATATCAGAGGTGGGGCAAGATCGAAATGGCTTAAAATTACTTTTTACAAAAACAAAGGGGTCCTTAGGAGGAACAGTTGGGGTTTCTATGGTATTTGAACTAGGAGATTCTACTGCCTTAGGGGCGTCCATTTTGTTAAATAAGGGTTTGAAGCTATAACAAACTGGGAAAATCATCCTGGTGTCTTTTAATATTTCAAAAACCGTAAGAGGGCCATTTAAAGCTAACCTCTTACCAGCAACGTTGGTAGGAATGAGTACCTGTGACGCATACAGTATTTCTTTTTCTTTTGAAATCATCTGAGGGGCAAGAACGGATTGACCTTGGTGAGTGATGATTTTACTTTCCATGGTAGCTCCTGCAGTTTTTCCTTTCTTCTTGGAGACTTTCTTGAGTTGGGATGAAGTAGAAGAAGACATTTTTGAAAGATGTTGAAAGCTTGGATTTTTTTTACGAGAGAAGGAGGGTAAAAGATTTAGAGTGTGAAAAGAAAAGAAAAAGATTAAGTTGGTGATGTTTTATAATGGGGAAGTTTAAGCATCCACCGAATAAAGGTGTGATACGTGGAGATCATGGGTTGGTGTGATGAAGAGGTGGCGTAAAGTTAACATGGGTAATAGGCGTGATTTAAAGATAATCATTATTTGTAACTGCACCATGCTGTGAAGTGGCTCCAGGCGGTTAAGGAATCCAAAAGGTGCTATGATTAACGTGACTGGAGTCAAATGCATTAAATGTTACGATTATTCGAAAGTCCCATCAAAATCTTGTGTAGGTGTTTAAAATAGGTATTTCTCAGAGGAATCGAAATACATATTTTAAAGGGGCAATTTGTTGGCTGAAGATTTTGATAATGTTATTAGAAGCCAAATGAATTAAACGTTTTGATCGAAATGAGGTAAAGCGTCATGTTTCGAAGTAGCAGAAGCAGTGTTTCGAATAAGTATGTCAAAGCTTGGAGCTTCGAGTGGCAATTATGGGAACATATCTAAAGAAGTCTCGAAATAACAACAAGGTTGTGCCTGGGAAGAGCGTTCGAAATGGAGAAGTACCAAAGCATTTGAAATTCAAATGGAAGCGGGACTTTTGAAGTTTGAAAGTTATGTGCTGGAGCATTTGGGGACACGTGGAAAGACGAAAGAGGCATTGTCCTGCATGTTCTAAACGTGGCATAATCCTATAGCAAGACCGTTATGGTCGAATTAGTATAAATAGAAGTCTTAGTATTAGGATTTGGTGTGTCATATCTATTATACAAAATACTCAGTAACATTCAAACTACCACATGGCAAGGGAAACGAATGCAAGAGAAATGTATGTATGATAGCACCATGTATTTCTGATTTAATGAAAACCTTTTACCATTTCCAGCACTTTCCTTTATCCTTTTGTCAAATAACATTTACAAGTTTTCTCATTTACAGTCTTTTCACTTCGAAATCTCTTCTTCAAAGTTTTACATTTTAATGTTTTCTTCATATTTCAAGCACTTTATATCTCAGAAAACTGTCATATTTTCCATACCTTTACCTTCAAGTCTTATCCTTCGAACGCATATTTTTACTTAAAGTCATTTAAAGATTTCTTGCATTAAACGCTTTCTTCATATTTCAAACCTTTTACGTTCCAGAAATCCTTTATATTAACTGTTTTGTAAGTCGAAACCATTTACTTCACTTTTATGCAATTTTACATGTCTTTACAATTAGCATTTATTCATGTAACTTAGTTTTCACACACACATTTTGATTACATCTTTAGACTTTTAGAGAGAGAAATCGAAATAAGCCAAACACATATACAATATCAACCATGAATATCTGTTCGATCGTAAGAGTAACCTTAATATCCAAGGAGTCCTAGGATCAATCTAGTCGATCCTGTGAGTTACCAGAGGAATTGAATAACAGTCAGAAAGATTATTCAATAGTTTGGAAGACTAGCGGTTGTTTACCAGAAATCACTGGAAACAATACCCTTAAAGACTTACAAAATCCAAAAACGAGGAACAATTCAACAAATTTGTAGAACTTCTGAAACAACTAAACGTCACTATTTCGTTTACATAAGCTATAACTCAAATGTCGTCATATGCTAAATTCCTAAAGGAAATACTGTCTAATAAGAAAAAAATTGTTGAAAACGAAACTGTTATGCTAACTGCCGAATGTAGCGCCATAATTCAAAATAACATGCCTCCAAAGCTAAAGGATCCTGGTAGTTTCTCCATACCATGTGTAATTGGAAAATCTGTCATAGACAAAGCTCTATGCGATTTAGGAGCAAGTGTTAGTCTAATGACCTTATCTATTTGCGAGAAGCTCCAACTAGGTGACATGAGACCTATCAAGATGTTCTTACAACTAGCCGACAAATCAGTCAAATTCCCTGTTGGTATGCTAGAAAACATTCCAGTCCGAATAGGACAATTTTACATACCTACTAACTTTATAATAATGGGCATAAAGGAAGATTCAAATATTCCCATCATATTAGGAAGGCCATTCTTAGCCAATACAAGAGCCATTATCGACGTTAATAAAGGAAAGCTTACCTTCGAGGTAGGAGAAGAAAAAGTAGAGTTTATTCTTTCCCAATTCTTCAAAGCCCCTGCTATAGACGACTTATGCTGTTTCCTAGATATTATCGATGAATGTGTCAAAGAACTAGAAAGTAAAGAAGACACCTATTCTGGAATATTTAAAATTCTGACACCATCTATTTTCGAGGATGATGACTGGAGACAGGAATATCACGATGCCAACCTAAGCGAATGTTTCGCCTTAACACTCGATCCTACCCCAACTTCTAAGAAAACTGGTATAGAACTTAAAACATTACCTAAAGACTAAGGTATGAATTTTTAGATAAAGAACTCGAACGACCAGTTATAGTCAATGTCGACTTAGGGAAGATCGAAATCGAAAAACTTCTTAATTTGTTAAGGAAGTATCCAACTGCGTTGGGATATAACATATCGGATCTAAAAGGAATAAGTCCTTCTGTCTGTATGCACCGCATTATGCTAGAAGAAGACTGCAAGACCTCTAGAGAACATCAAAGACGAATAAATCCTATTTTAAGTGAAGTCGTAAAGAAAGAAGTGCACAAACTACTAGAGGCAGGCATCATATACCCGATATTCGATAGCAACCGGGTCAATCCAGTTCACGTAGTACCTAAGAAAGGAGGTGTTACGGTTATAACAAACACAAAAGGCGAATCGGTAGCACAACGTACCCAAACAGGATGGAGAATGTGTATCGATTACAGAAAACTAAACAAAGCTACCGCAAGGACCATTTCCCATTACCATTCATAGATCAAATGCTCGAGCGCTTAGCTAAACATTCCCACTTCTGCTATCTTGATGGATACTCAGGATTCTTTCAAATTTCCATCCATCCTGATGATCAAGAGAAAACTACGTTCACATGCCCCTATGGTACCTTTGCATACTGAAGAATGCCATTTGGACTATGTTACGCACCTGCAACTTTTCAATGATGCATGATGGCGATTTTCGCAGACTTTTTGGACGAAATTATGGAAGTATTCATGGACGATTTTTCTGTTTACGGAGAAAGTTTTGACGGATGTTTATCAAATCTTGAGTTGGTACTAAAATGCCGTGTCAATGTCAACCTAGTGCTCAACTGGGAAAAATTCCATTTCATGGTGAGACAATGAATTGTGTTGGGTCACATTGTATCAAACAGAGGGATTGAAGTCGATAAAGCAAAAATCGAAATTATCAAAAACCTTCAACCACCCAAAACAGTTAGAGAAATAAGAAGTTTTCTAAGATACACTGGTTTTTACCGACGTTTTATAAAAGATTTCTCTAAAATCACTAAGCCACTAACTGAAATATTGATGAAAGATGCTGAGTTTATTTTCGACGATAAATGCTTAAACGCATTTGAGACGCTTAAAGAAGCATTAATTTCAACACCTATAATGCAACCTCCTGATTGGAACCAACCATTTGAAATAATGTGCAACGCGAGCGATTATGCTGTAGGCGCAGTCCTAGGACAATGCAAGGATAAAAAGCTTCACGCTATTTACTACGCAAGCAGAACACTTGATCCCTCATAAATGAATTACGCCACTACTGAAAAAGAACTCTTAGCTGTTGTATTCGCGTTGGACAAATTTCGTTCCTACTTAGTAGGCGCCAAAATTGTTATTTACACGGATCATGCTGCGATCCGATACTTGTTAAGTAAGAAAGACACCAAACCAAGACTACTCAGATGGATCTTACTCCTACAAGAGTTTGACTTGGAAATAAAAGACAAAAGGGGAACTGAAAACGTAGTAGCAGACCATTTATCAAGATTAGATGGAATCCAAACCGAGAGTGTTCCCATAAATGATGATTTCCCATATGAGCGCCTTATTTCTCAACTAGAGACAGCTCCTACTGACAGTTTAGAACAATGCGATGAACATTTAACAAATACGGTAGTAGAAGCCATCTATACCAACACCATATTACCATTGTACACTAATTTTGTTAACTACTTAGCGGTCGGTGTTCTACCACCCGATTTAACGTACCAACAACGAAAGAAATTCTTCCATGATCTTAGACAATACTTTTGGGATGAACCACTACTCTTTAAAAGAGGCGCTGATGGTATCTACCTTCGCTGTGTTCCTAACGATGAAGTGGACGACATCATCGCTCATTGCCATTCCTCCCCTTATGGTGGGCATGCTAGCACTTCGAAAACTTGTGCAAAAATACTACAAGCTGGTCTTTTTTGGCCTACTTTATGGAAAGACGTCCACGTAGCAATTATGAACTGCGATAGATGTCAGAGCACATGAAATATATATAGACGTGAAGAAATGCCACAAAAAGGGATTCTCGAAGTTGAAATTTTCGATGTATGGGGAATTGATTTCATGGGACCGTTTCCCGCATCCTTTGGAAATAAGTATATACTGGTAGCTGTTGATTATGTATCAAAATGAATTGAAGCCGTCACTGCACCCACAAACGATACACGAGTAGTAGTTAAACTATTCAAGAATGTTATCTTCCCACGATTCGGTATACCAAGATTAGTAATTAGTGATGGTGGTTCCCATTTTATCTCTAGAATCTTCGAAAAACTACTTTCAAAATATGGCGTTAAACATCGCATAGCCACACCATACCATCCTTAAACAAGTGGACAAGTGGAAGTGTAAAATAGAGAAATTAAACAAATCCTTGAGAAAATCATAGCCACATCTAGAAAGGATTGGTCCTCCAAGCTAAATGATGCTCTTTGGGCATATATGACAGCTTTTAAAACCCCTATAGGAACAACGCCGTTTAAATTAGTTTATGGAAAATCTTGTCATTTTCCAGTAGAACTAGAACATAAAGCTTATTGGGCTATTAAAACTGTTAACTTAAATTATACGACTGCTGGCGAGAAACGAATATTAGATATCCATGAATTAGAAGAATTGTGTTTAGACGCTTATGAAAATGCTAGAATCTATAAGGAGAGAACAAAAAAATGGCATGATAAGCGTATCTCGAGGAAAGAATTTAAGGAAGGAGACATTGTACTCCTATTCAACTCTAGACTGAAACTCTTTCCGGGTAAATTGCGTTCCAGGTGGTCAGGACCATTCGAAATTAATAAAGTTTTCCCTAGTGGTGCGATAGAAATTAAAGGAAATTCCATAGAACCATTTACAGTCAATGGTCAGTGTTTAAAGCATTATTTTAACGTTGAAAATCTAAACTATTCAGCTTATCTGCAATTAAGTGAGCCACCTACCCCAATACCTAACTGAATAGGTACTGTCTGTCGAGCCATCGACATGAAACAAAAGCGCTTCATGTGAGGCAACCCATGTTTACTTTTAATTGTTTTTGTTTTGATATGCTTTTTATTTTTTTACTTTGTTTTAATCTTTCAATTTTTATGTTGCATCCTTTATTTCTTTTTATTTTTGAACTTCTTTTTCTTTTGATTAACTTTGGTATTTTAACCTGAAAAATACTAACTTAGTTTTTCATACATTTATTAAATATTTCCAGGGTAATTCATTAGCTTTATTTTTTTAGCTCCATTGCACGTATGAACTACATGAACATAACCCTAAGAGGTAGGCATCAGAGAAGGCGCTTTGAGGATCTAGCTGAGCGAGAGATGTGTCCAACCATTTATGATGACGACCATGCGATGAATGCCTTAGGCATTCGTGAGAGCTTTATGTATATGCTTAACCAAATAGGTTGGGACGTTGCTCTAATTCGAAGACGCTATTGTACCTACCGTAAGCTGACCCTTGAGTTTTTGAGCACACTAAGCTATCTGCCAAACCATGGGTTAGGTTTCAACCGCGGGCTGATCATCTTCAGAATGTTTAATATGGACTACCGCTACAACCATAGGGAGTTTGCCAATCTGTTAGGTTTCCCTAATGGCCCTGATGTTTTCACCATGACCCAAGAAGACCTAATACTAGGTCATGACCTTGATTACTTCTGGGGTAGTATTGTTGGAAACAACCATCCTGAGCCCAATGATCTTTACTCGGAGTCCATCCATAACCATGCTATTAGGTACTTCCACAAAATCATTGCCCACACCCTCTTCGGAAAAGAGCAGAATGTTACAGCTGTGTCACGTGATGAGCTTTTCATCATGTATTGTGCTTCGCAGAACCGTCCAGTTAATGGTGCCACCTACATGATTGCTAATATGGAGCGCATTATCCAAACAGAGAATGCACCAATCCTCATAGGTGGGTTAGTTACTATGATCTCCAATGCTATTGGACTCTGAAGACCTATGTTAGGAACAAATCCGCACTATGGGATTAAGCCAATGAATATTGAGTTTTGCTTTAACACTAGCTTCATAGGAAACTTTGGGCCGAATGAATTTGAGCTGCTGATTAACCATGAAACTGTTCACCAGTTTGTACTCCCAAATCCTATTACTAGTGTCCATAACAGAGCAAATTGGCTTTTTAATCTCCACCATCCTCCTACACCGCCTTCGACTCCATACACTATTGAAATTTATGAAGTCCCAAATACCTCTCCAGCTGCTGAAGAATCCGATCCTGAAACACCACCTGGATACCACCAATTTCCTGACCCATGGGATCAGCCTGTAGTGTCTACTGAGTCTACCTTCCCAGTTCCTGAGATACCACCACCACCTCCACCTACTGTCACACTCGACTCTTTGAATACTGAAATAACCGGCATGCGGGGTGAGCTTACATCTTTACATGTGGATTTCCTTGGTTTTATGGATTTGGTAACTGAACAATTGGATTTCATTCACCAACATCTATTCTCTACTCATC
This sequence comes from Vicia faba, assembly GCA_948472305.1. Classification (NCBI taxonomy): domain Eukaryota; kingdom Viridiplantae; phylum Streptophyta; class Magnoliopsida; order Fabales; family Fabaceae; genus Vicia; species Vicia faba. The sequence continues at coordinate 1,049,244,294 of OX451739.1, forward strand.
GTGGCTAGGAGTTGTCGTAGTTATGTTAATGTGTTCCATTTCTTGCATTTATGTACACAGTGAGGACACTGTTTCGTCTAAGTGTGGGGGAGGAACCTTAGTTTTAGTTTTTATTCCATGCATTTAGTTATTGTTTGTTCCAAATTGTTACTGTTTTTGTTTGTTTCAAATTCTAAACAATACTATTAGTTAATGATATTTCATTTATTTATCATCAGTTTCAATTTTACTGTCATTAATTTTTTTCTGTTATTACGAGCTATTACTATTACTGTTAGTGCTAATATTGCTGCTTTACACTACTGTTACTATATTCAACTATGCTGCTATATGTTTTATCTTCCTTAATAATAACAAGTGCAGCTAATGATGCTAAGGAGGATGGAACGATAATAACAATATGATGGCACGATAATAACAATATGAAAAATTGAGTCTGCCAGATCCTAAGCTATTTTTCCCATAAACAGAGGTGTTACGAACGCAACACCGCTGTTACAAACGTAATAGCCCCTTCCGTGTTACGAACGTAACACCCCTATGTTGCGAACGTAACGGGGCTCCTCCCTGTTATGAAACAGAAACAGAGGCATTTCATTTTTCTTTCCCCTCTCATTTTTTCAAACGCACGCTGTAAACCCCAGCTCTTACCCACGTTCAAAATTCTCCACCATTCCCATTTTTCAAACTTGCATTCATTCCCATTTAAGAGCAACCCACATTTGCATCCTATAAAAAGCTTCACATAGTTTCATCCCATCCCATTCAAAAACTCTCTGCAAAACCTCTCCCTCACCACTTTCACAGTAGAACCTTGCTTCAGTCAACGAATTATCAATGGAGAACAGAGAGGCTGACATGGGTGGAATCATTTTTAGGAATCAAGACGGTGGACACTAAAGGGAGCAATATTTGAAGTTTCAGCATAGGGGGGTCTTGGCCACGAGATATCCCGACAATGATTGTCTCAAAAAATTGGGAATATTTGATGGAGTGCATTGGCTGCTCCGTCTCTCTAGCCTCTCATTCGCATGCACGCAACATCACCTGACGTACCCCAAGCTGACGCTCGAGTTCCTTAGTTCGTTCTCGTATTCAACACCAAGTGATGATGACATGTTCCTCATTGGCACCGCATATTTCCGTATTTTCAACACCGAATATACGTTAAACTAAGAAAGAATCACGGAGCTACTCAAATTTTCAATTAAGGAAGAAGAATCCGAGACGGTGCACCACAAGGTCCCTGTTACCAAATATTGGGCCGTTGTTTTGTTCGAATTATGGAAGAAACTCACCAATGTCTCGACAGGAAATTGGGATGAGTGTCTGGCATCTCACGTTCACAACCCCACCACTAGGTACTACTTCAAGATTCTCTCCAACACCATTTTTGGACGAGCTAATAGAAACAAAGTCAACTCAAAGAAGGTATTTTTCCTTCATTGCTGCTTAGCTGGGAAAACCAAGGTAAATGCTACTATGTTCCTTCTACGTCATATTGAGTCCCTTTGTGCAAGGGGACAACAACCATTTTTGATCGGAGGACTGATAACCATATTAGCTCATGGGCTTAATTTACAAAGCCAACTAGAGACTCTTGATGCTCTACCGCCTCTTCTCATGGATTTGGATAACTGCAGATACATGCGTTTGATTAGGAACCGAGATGATGGCATGTATAATTTGATGGTGAAGAACACGATTGTTCCAAGTGTGATTATGCTGAATAGGTTGCTCACAAATGTGGCGAATATGGATAAGTGGATTTATGATTTAAATGCCCCTGAACCCGACCTAGCTTCTCAGTTGAATCAAAATCCTCAACCTGCTGATGAGGTAGAAGAAGAAATAGATGCACAGCAGCAGACAGCACCTCAACAGGATATACCGAGCACTTCTAATAGGCGCAGAAGAAGGCCTTGTAACCCGACTACTGAAGAGCTTTATGAGGCAATGATGGATCAAAACCAAAGGATGACAGATATGAATGCTCAGCTTACCCACCAATCCCAATAGGTCACTGATATCCAAGCTCAGCAGACTGCAATGATGCAACTCATGCAACAGATGCAGTAGCAACAAATTGAACAAGGAGCTAGGCATGAGGCCCATATGGATACCTTGACGACAAAAATGGGTGGTTTGAGTGTACGCATGGAAGATTTTCAAGAGAGCCTGCGCCATCTTAGATTTCCTGGTTTTGATGGACAGAGAAGAGGTTGTAGAAGAGCCAGAGGGAGAGGGCCTGAATGAAGATATCTCCTTCCATCCTTACCTCCTTTACCTTATTTTCGAAACATTGAGGACAATGTTAGATTTAAATATGGGGGAGGAAACTCTACCATTTTATTTCACTTTCTAGATTAGATTTAACTTTTTTGCATCGTTTTTCCTTTCTTGTACTTTCCCTTCAACAAAACAACTTCATGTACAATTAAGTCCTTAATTGCTAAGTTATTTTTTGTGCATTATTGGATTTCCCCAAACTTTATAATTCTTGAGCCATAACGAAAATTTTACGATTATCACACAACGCGATGTGTCCAAACGGCTAGCTAAAACCAAATACTCAATTCAGTTTAGTCCACTTGAGAAAGTTTGACAAAATCGTTACGGTTTTGACATTTTAGAACTCCACCTTATGCGATGCCATTTTGGGTACTTATTATACCGCCAACCGCGAATTTTACTTTAAATTAGCCCCTAGTAGTTTATCTAGCAGTCGGCACCGTCAAAACACAAACTACGCAAGGAACCGATGAATATAAGTGAATGATCCAAAAGATATGATGATAAAATAGCAATTTTTGTTGTGAAATGCCCAAAGTAAGTTAGGTGACCCTCACTCGGTCATTTAGCCCAAAGGATGTAATTCTCACAAGATAAAAGAAAACTTGATGTAAATTGGTTCAGAAGTATCTGGTACTGAACTTGGTAGGGCGGACTACGGACCGATCCCCCACAATTTACAATTAAGTTATAAAAAAGAAGGGGTTACCACTTATAAGTGCCAGAACCCCAAGAATCAACGGATCATAGTCGCTAACTGGTTACTTTGCTATGTGCGTGTGGAGACAAAGGGCTTAATGTGATTGCGCTTGAATGAACACAGGTGAAATTTAGTTTAAAGGGTTGATTGGTGCTATAAAATCATGACTCGGAACGGTTTGCATAATTGGAATACTCTAATGTCGTCACCGTACCTCTTTTTGCATCTAAATCTCTTGGCGTGATCAAAATTTAAAAACTAGCTAGTTTGCGAACATCGTCGCGTGTGTTTAATTCATCGTTTTTATAAACCGCCTTATCTTTTTGCTTGAGGACAAGCAAAGGTTCAAGTTTAGGGGAGTTTGATAACATGAAAATGTATCGCTTTTTAGGCCTAATTTACACGAGTTATTTGTACGTTTTTATCGAATAATATGCATCACGAAGGTATTTTTATTTGTTTTCAGGTAAATTATATTTTCCAAGACATAAGATGACAAATAAGCTAAAAGGAGCAAAACAAGCTAAGAAATGGCAAGAAGAAAGAAGAAAAATGACATTCTGCTAAGAAACTCACATTAGAAGACGTTACGAGCGTGTGATCGGTGGATCTGGAACTGACTGTTTTAACGCTGGTTCGCGAAATGTCGCGGAAGCAAGAGTCGCCACCGTCTTTTATTTTCTCCAAATGGAAAGGACAAAAGCACAGAAAAATTCCTTATAGAGATTGCTCTCGGTTCGGGAGGTAGATTATAGAAAGGGAAGGTGTTAGCACCCTTTCTATCCATGGTTATCCATGGGCTCTTAGATACTTGCTCAATGTGTTTTCAAAATGACTTGTTTGCTTTTCAATTGTGGGTTTTAAAAAGTTTCTTTGAAACATTTCAGTTCGACTCATACGTCAGAGTGTTTGAAAAATTTGCTTTGAAAGCTTTTGAAAAGTGTTGGTGTGAAAAGATTTTAGTTTGTTTTGAAGAGAGCAAGTATCTACGAGGACCTACCTACCCTAAGGAATTCGTCTGTGTAAATGTCCTTTAAAGTAGTGCCATCCCACCATTGAGAGGTAGGTAGCACCACCGTTGGAGGTGTTCGGGTCAATTCGATATTCGGGACATGGTGATCACCAGAGCAATAGGAAGACACCTTAGAAGCTACCCTCATGCCAGGTTCCCGGATCATGAGGACTTACTAAGACATCCTCTACTCGACGATCACCTTTCGAGGCAAGGCAACAGTGAGGCGTACCCTAGGGGTGGTGTGTGCGATTCGTGTGTCGTTTTCATTGATATTTGTCTTGTCATGTTCATCGTGATCTACGCTTGATTTTAATTAAGACCATTCATTCTTGCATGCTTATTTAACAGTTAATATTTGCGGGAAAAGTAAATCTACAACTATTACAAATGGCGCGGGTCCACATCGCCAAAATTAAACCGGACCCGATTTGACAGAAAATAAATAAGCAAATTAAAAGTGCGAAAAGTTTAAGTTACAACGCTTTGGGAGAGATACATAATTATTTAAGCAATAAAACAAATACGCAAATTAAATAAATTACGAACGAGGGCGTTGAACCCTTTTGCAAAAAATTAAAATTAATAATGGAATTAAAATTAAGAATTAAAAGAAAATGTTTTTTAGTATTTTTGTGTTTTTTAAGTTTAATAGAAAAAGAGAATTAATTAAAATAAAATGCAAACCCTAATTCTATTTATTTTTAAGTTATTAAGAAAAATATTGAATTTTTAACCTAATTTAAACCTAAGTTATTTATACAATTTAATTATAGAAATAAGTAAATAAATATATTATGGTAAAGGAAAAAAATTTAAAAGGAATAAAAATTATCAATTTAACCTAATTCTATATTTTTGGATTTTTTATGAAAAGAATTTAAATCAAACCTAATTTAAAACTAAATTCATTTATATGCATTATTTACAAGAAAATATCAAAATAAATATTATTTATTATATTTTTCATCTCCTCTGAATTTTTATGTATTTTCTGTATTTTTTTGTAAAAAAAAACAATTAATTAAAATCAAAGCAAAACAAATAATAAAACAATAAAAAAAATAAAATATGTGCAAACCAGGGAGGGGTTCAGTCCCAATATGGAGGTTTAGTGTGAAATTCTGGCCCAATGACTCTGAGGCCTTTTTGACTTTCATAGCTTGCATGCATCAACGTTGACCTGGGCATATCATGTTCTTCAATCCTGGCCTTTGATTTGGATGCTCTTGGATGCGTGTATGCTTGATTATTGAGGATGCATGGTGTGCCTTAAGGTTATGCCTGCATAGGAATTTGGATTGAAAAATAATATGGCAAATATACAGACCTGGGGTTCGAACCCAGGTCTTGGATGTTGAAGCGTTAAGCGTTTGCCAGCTGAGCTACGTGCATATTCAAATATATTATGACAAATAAATAACAAAAGGAAAAATGAAAGCATTAGTGGTTGAAGCGCGCGAAATTTAAAAACAACGTATCATGTGTGGACAGCACATCATCTTCTCCATTATCCCTGTAAAACAAAAGCAGAGGCAACGGTTTTCTGGGCGTGGCTTAAGGTAGGCTATTGAAAAATAGCGAATAGCTCCTCAACGCTCATAAATTGAGCGCGAGGGTAGATTCCTCTTCGTCTCCATGTACTGAGTCTAATGGTCATGATTTTGAGGCTTAATTTTTCCTCTTTGCAAAAGCCCTAAATTCAAGCTCTGAAAACCCTAAAGATTGATCATGGTGAAATCGCGTTGGGGGCACAAAAACAAAATTAGATTATACAGTTAGCATCAGAAATCATCAATGAGTAATAATTCATAAAAAAAATGAAATGATTATGCTTCAAAATTAAAACACGATTAAGCAATTTTCTTGAAGCAGTTTGCGTTCAATCTACCAATTCTTGGAGTTTGAGTTGATGTTTTGGATTGAAACGCGTTCAGGGAGACTTGAGGAAGCCAATGGAATGAGTATTAGGGCTTGAATCGACCTCTAACAACGTTTTCAGTTTTGCTTTTTATGGAGAAAATTTCAAGTTTCTTAATGGTCTTTGAGCGTAGCTTAGAGTGTTCTTGCATTAGGGTTCTCTTTGTGCTTATGTAATGAGGCTATTAGGTTAAGAAAATTTATGAAAATCCCTTGTAATCTTTGATTGAAGATTTGATTTGCTTAAGGATCTTTTTGAATCTTTTTCACATGTTCTTGTATCAATTTGCATCCAATCACCCCAAATCTTTCCTAATTTGCCTTTACACGAAATATTGACCTTAAAACATGTATAAAAAGATTTGTTAAGGCAAGTTTGATATTTTTCACATATTTATATAATTTAAATGAATTAATATGAATAATAATTCAAATAAATAAATAAAAAATGAGAAAATACTTCCCTTTGGGCCAAGTGGTCGTGCACATGCTTGGAATGATGAATCATGGAAGAACAATGGGCCCATTAGCAAATTTAGGTTATTTGAAGTAAAGTTGACTTTTCAAAATTCCCAAACATTTCCCAACTTCCACAAGGCATAACTTGCTCAATTTTTAATCTTTTCTCATGTTCTTGGACATTTTGGAAAGGTCTTTGAGTCCTCTAACCAATGCCTTTGGTCCCATGTCATTTTGATTTACCAATCTCAAGTTATGGCCTTTGACTTAAAGTCCCTTTTTGTTGACTTTTGAAAATGACCTATAATGTTGAAATTGATAACTTTTTGTGAGAGCATTTCTTGGACTTGAAGTATGAAGATGAGTTGTAGGAAATGTCTTTCTCTTCAAAATGAGCTTTGGATGGAATTTTTCTGATAATCCATGTGAAAGTTATGCCTTGGTCAATTTCAGTTGACTTTTTCAGCTGTCCAAATATAGTAACTTTTGCATCTTTGATGATTTCTGAGCCAAATTTTGAGAATCATGATCAAGCATTGATCAAATGATGTTTGTGGCTTCAAAATGATATGTTGACCAAAAATTTGAACTTTTGACTGCCAAATGACCATTTTGCCCCTACAGTTGACTGTAGTGCAATTTAGGGTTTTGACTGTGCAATTTTGAGCTGAATGCCTTGAAACTTGATATGAGGATGCCTGACCACATTTGTAGGCATGTGAGACTTGATTGGGCCTTTGAAAACTTCATTTTCTTGATCAGAACACAAACCCTAGTTTTGACTGCATAGGAGACCTTTGCCCTGAGCAACCCTTGGGGAATTTTGTGACTTGGCTTGGCAATTTCTTGAAGAATATGGGAGGGCAAATTTTGGGGTACAACAGTTGCCCCTGTTCAATCTACTTAGACCTGAGGATGCAGATTGGCTGACGTGCCTTTCGTAATCCGAGGGTAGAAGATGATTGGACACTAGAGTGCCTAGAAATTTGCGCTCACATGTTAGCAGTGTGATGGGAATGGGCTTATAGATGCCATTTGGGAATTGCCGGATAGGATGATGGGCTTATAGATGCCATCTGGATGTTGATTGCGTGGGAGATTCCTTAGCTAGAACCTGCATACCTGCAAAAGAAAAATGAGTACCTGACACGTTGCAGGAGCTGATTTTAGATGCTTGGCATAAATATGTCCTGACTGGTTACAGGAGCTGAGTCTGGAGCTTCAAAAGATGATGAATGAACCAGGTATGGTTACTGCCTTAGCATGAATGGTAAGAGAACCTTGGGTGATTTTAACTTCAACAACGCTCGTTGAGAAAAATCTTGGCGGGAATTACCATCTTTGCAATATCGGAACGAAAACCATAGGCTATTATAATCTGAAAGGGAATCACCTCACTCGCCGTTGGAGAGGGAACTATAGGAGACTATCACCTCACACTCACCGTCGAGAGGGAAACATCTGAAGAAGGAATTACCACCTCACGCACTTGTCGGAGAGGGGACCATAGGAGACTATCACCTCACACTCATCGTCGGAGAGGGAAACATCTGAAGAAGGAATTACCACCTCACGCACTTGCCGGAGAGGGGACCATAAGAGACTATCACCTCACACTCATCGTCGGAGAGGGAAACATCTGAAGAAGGAATTACCACCTCACGCACTTGCCGGAGAGGGGACCATAGGAGACTATCACCTCACACTCATCGTCGGAGAGGGAAACATCTGAAGAAGGAATTACCACCTCACGCACTTGCCGGAGAGGGGACCATAAGAGACTATCACCTCACACTCATCGTCGGAGAGGGAAACATCTGAAGAAGGAATTACCACCTCACGCACTTGTCGGAGAGGGGACCATAGGAGACTATCACCTCACACTCATCGTCGGAGAGGGAAACATCTGAAGAAGGAATTACCACCTCACGCACTTGCCGGAGAGGGGACCATAAGATACTATCACCTCACACTCATCGTCAGAGAGGGAAACATCTGAAGAAGGAATTACCACCTCACGCACTTGCCGGAGAGGGGACCATAGGAGACTATCACCTCACACTCATCGTCGGAGAGGGAAACATCTGAAGAAGGAATTACCACCTCACGCACTTGCCGGAGAGGGGACCATAGGCGACTATCACCTCACACTCATCGTCGGAGAGGGAAACATCTGAAGAAGGAATTACCACCTCACGCACTGTCGGAGAGGGAACCATAGGAGACTATCACCTCACACTCATCGTCGGAGAGGGAAACATCTAAAAAAGGAATTACCACCTCACACGCCGTCGGAGAGGGGACCATCTGAAAAGGAATTGTCACCTCACTCACCGTCGGAGAGTGTTGCACCCCAAAATTTGCCCTCCCATATGCTCCAAGATTTGTCAAGTCAAGGTCACAAAATGCCCCAAGGGTTGTGCAGCTCAACTGTCTCCTATACAGTCAAAACTAGGGTTTGAGTTCTGATCAAAGAAAGGAAGTTTTCAAGGGCCCAATCAAGTCTCATATGCCTACAAAGATGGTCAAGTATCCTCATATCAAGTTTCAAGGCATTCAGCTCAAAATTGCACAGTCAAAACCCTAGATTGCACTACAGTCAACTGTAGGGGCAAAATGGTCATTTGACAGTCAAAAGTTCAAATTTTTGGTCAATATATCATTTTGAAGCCACAAACATCCTTTGATCAATGCTTGATCATGATTCTCAAAATTTGGCTCAGAAATCATCAAAGATGCAAAAGTTGCTATATTTGGACAGCTGAAAAAGTCAACTGAAATTGACCAGGGCATAACTTTCACATGGATTATCAGAAAAATTCCATCCAAAGCTCATTTTGAAGAGAAAGACATTTCCTACAATTCATCTTCATGTTCCAAGTCCAAGAAATTCTCTCACAAAAAGTTATCAATTTCAACATTATAGGTCATTTTCAAAAGTCAACAAAAAGGGACTTTAAGTCAAAGGCCATAACTTGAGATTGGTAAATCAAAATGACATGGGACCAAAGACATTGGTTAGAGGACTCAAAGACCTTTCCAAAATGTCCAAGAACATGTGAAAAGCTCAAAAATTGAGCAAGTTATGCCTTGTGGGAGTTGGGAAATTTTTGGAAATTTTTAAAAGTCAACATTGATCCAAAAGGCCTAAATTTGCTAATGGGCCCATTTTTCTTCCAAGTTTCTTCATGCCAAGCCTATGCACGACCATTAGGCCCAAAAGGAAGTTTTTCTCCATTTTTATTTATTTATTTGGATTTTTTATCATTTATAATTCATTTAATTAAATAAATTGCATGAAAAATACAAACCTAATGAAAACAAATCTTTTTATGCATGATTTGGACTTAATATTTCGTGCACATGCTAATATAGAAGGTTTTGGCTTGATTGAAACCTAATTGACACAAAAACCATGAAAAAAAGATTCAAAAAGATATTAAGGAAATCAAATATTGAAAACAATGAATTCATGAGATTTTGTTGATTTTTGTTGACCTAAAAGCCTCACTATATGATCAGGAACACAACCCTAAGCAAAAAAGACTCTAAGCTGCGCCCCAAGAACACTTTGCAAATTGAAAATTTTTCATAAAACACAAAAACTGAAAACTAGTTTTTAGGTCGATTCAAGCTCCAATTCTTGTCCTATCATCATCCTGAGACATCATTGAACGATTCTCAATCACTAACATCAACCAAAACGCCCTGAATTGGTACCCCTAAGTCAAACTGTACCTCAAAACTTCTGAAATCGTATAGCATGATTCAAGCATATTTTTGCATTTTTATTTATGTATTCATGCTCATAATGATGTTTCTAAGCTAACCATTGTGTTTGATTGCATTTTCATTGACCATACGCGAATCTACCATGTTTGGACATTAGGGTTTGCAGGTTTCAAAATTGGGGTTTTCTACCCAAGGAAAAATTACGCTTCCAGACTAGTGCCATTAGCTTAAGCAGGTTGAGACGAAGAAGATGGCACCCTCGCGCTCAATTTATGAGCGTCGAGGGGCTAATCGCTATTTTCTTATAGGCCCTCTAAAACAACGCTCATAAACCGTTGCCTTTGAGTTTGTGTTTCAGGCAAAGTGAGGAAGACGACTCCGTGTCAAAACGTGATAGGCGCATTTGAATTCTCGCGCCAGAAAGCCACTAACGCACTTGCTTCTTTTTTATTATTTGTTTCTTATAATATAATAACATGTGCTTCATGGCTCAGTTGGCAAATCACCAAGGCATTAACGTCCAAGACCTGGGTTCGAACCCCAGGTCTATGCAATTTCCATGTTATTTTTCATGAATAATTCTTATGCAGCGCGCTTGATGAGGACCACCATACTCCATCAGTATCCCATTAGCCACGCGTCCTACAAAAGCAAATCAATGACCAAGAATCAAAGAATATGCTACACTTGGTCAAATGCATCACACATGATTAGAAAAGTCAAACGAATTCAAAATCAAATGGGCCAGAATTCTAAGGCCTGTACCTCCTAAATTGGGACTACACCCCACTCTGGTTTGCAACTTCTTTCAATTTTCTACTTATTTTTATTTTATTGTTAATCATTGTGTTATTTTTTTTTATTATTGCTTTAGTTTAATTAAATATTTTTACAATACATAAAAAATACAGAAAAAAGATAATGATATAATAAATTATTTTATTTAATTATTCTTATAAATAAATTGGTATGTAAATAAATTTAGTTTAATTAGGATTTTGCAATTTTAATTCCTTTCATATTAAATATAAAAATTAGAATTAGGTTTAATTAACAATTTTCATTCCTTTTAATTTTTTCTTTTTTGATCATAATATTTATTTTATTTATTTTCTATAATTAAATTTTGTATGTAAATTAACTTAGATTTAAATTAGGTTAAAACTTCATATTTTTACAATAACTTAAAAATGTTAGAATTAGGGTTTGACGCTTCCTTTTTAATTAATTTCTCCCTAATCTTAAAACATACAAAAATACCAAAAACATTTAATTTTTAATTCTAACTCATTAATTTAATTATTTTTTAAGGGTCCAACGCCCATTGTTTTTAATTATTTTATGTTGCGCATTTATTTTATGTCATTTATTATAATTTTGTAATTCTCCCAAAGCATTGTAATTTAAATTTCTCGCACTTTTATCTTATCGCTTTATTTATTTTCCGCTAAATCGGGTTCTGGAAATTTTGGCGATGTGGACCCGCGCCTTTGTAATAGTTGTAGATTTATTTTCCCGCAAACTTTATTAACTGTTAAATATGCATGCAAGAATGAATGTCCTAATTAAAATCAAGCGTAGATCACAACAAACATGACAAGACAAATAACTGAAACATGACACACAATGCGCACACACCACCCCTAGGGTACGCCTCACTGTTGCCTTTCGAAAGGTGGTCGTCGAGTAGAGGACGTCTTAGTAAGTCCTCATGATCCGGGAACCTGGCATGAGGGTAGCTTCTAAGGTGTCTTCCCATTGCTCTGGTGATCACCATGTCCCTAAAAATCGAATTGACCCGAACACCTCCAACGGTGGTGCTACCTACCTCTCAATGGTGGGATGGCACTACTTTAAAGGACATTTACACAGACGAATTCCTTAGGGTAGGTAGGTTCTCAAGGATACTTGCTCTAATTTCAAACAAATAATACTTTTCACCAACACATTTTCAAAAGCTTTCAAAGCAAATTTTTCAAACACTCTGACGCACGAGTCGAACTGAAATTTTTCAAAGAAACTTTTTTTAAACCCACATTGAAAAGCAAACAAACATTTTTGAAAACACAAATGAGCAAGTATCTAAGAGCCCATGGATAACCATGGATAGAAAGGGTGCTAACACCTTCCCTTTCTATAACCTACCTCCCGAACCGAGAGCAATCTCTTTAAGGAATTTTTCTGTGCTTTTGTCCTTTCCATTTGGAGAAAATAAAAGACGGTGGCGACTCTTGCTTCCGCGACATTTCGCGAACCAGCGTTAAACAGTCAGTTCCAGATCCACCGATCACAGAACTGGCGACTCTGCTGGGGACTTAACTTAAAGTGAGGTGTACCTTAGGGCTAGGTCATAACTGTGTTTTCACTTGTATTGTTTTGCTTGCTTTACTATTGTGGGTTGCATCGGAGATACATAGATCCTAACCCGGATCTGGGGATACCCTGTTTAGGTAGCATAAGCTGTGAGGGACCTGTCCGGCGTAGACCGACACGGGTGAAGCAGTGGCTACGTTGGTGTGGCACCTTAGTCTGTACCGATATCCCTTGTGTCGCAACGAGGAGAATATGGGTCTTCTAAGGAGTCATTAAGCACCAACAACCTTAGAACCTTAATTGACACAACTTGGCCTTTAGAACTGTAGCAGTATGCTACGCCCATTGAGGCTAAACTCTCGTGATGGTTCTGGCCGCAAGAAAAGATTGCGATGCTGGAGTTATGACCGATTGAGGGTAGTCAATGATATTGGGATCCTCTAAGAACCCGGTTACTTTTGATTAGGACAGGTATGAACTAACAAACTGAAAGAGGGTAGTACCTAGACCTCATGCTGGCCTAAACTTTAGGGGCTTGCCTTGTGTGACTCGTGTGCCTTACTATGTTTGCCTTTGTATCTGTATGTGGTGTGCTTTATCATAACATCATAGCATCATGAGCATTGCATGCATCCTGCATAAGAACTGACCATTTCAAAGACAAGAGGGTTTCATCTTTGCTCTGTTTTGTAGGACATTATGATGCCTGTGCGAAGGAATACCATCCGGTTCAACTTTGTTCGTTCACCTGAGTTGCTTGATGAGTTGGTTAGCAGAATTCCAAATACCACTTCCTTCATTCAGAGGCATGGTTCTCTTCTCAGTTTAGTCACTGCAAAGCGGGATCAACAGTTGATGAGTGTTCTGACCCAGTTCTATGACCCTCAGTACCAGTGCTTCACCTTTCAAGACTTCCAGCTGGTCCCTACCCTGGAAGAGTTCTCTAATCTGCTTGGTATCCCTATCTTGGATCAGACTCCCTTTACTGGTTGGGAAAAGACCCTCAGGCTTGAGGACATTGCTGCAGCTCTTCCTTTGACCCACCAAGAGGTAATGGACAACTGGGTAACTAGGAGCGGAGTTAAGGGTTTCTTGGCCAAGTTTCTGATTGGTAAAGCTAACAGCTTCTGGAATGACTTGGACTTTAGGGCATATGAAGACATCTTGGCTCTCCTAATCTATGGGTTAGTCCTGTTTCCTAATCCTGACAACTTCATCAATGTCACTTCCATTAGGATCTTTATGTCTCAGAATCCAGTGCCCACTCTCTTGGGTGACATCTTGCAACAACTTCATGCCCGTACTACCCGAAGACGAGGAACCCTATGGTGTTGTATCCCTTTGTTGGTGAGGTGGTTTATTTCGCACCTCCCTAAGTTCGTACTGAAGAACCAAGAAGGAAGAGGTTGGGCTCACAGGTTAATGTCTCTCACCGATAAAGACATCATTTGGACTTGCAGAGGTTTGGATGAGATAGCTGTTATTGATCGATGCGGGGAGTATCCTAATGTTCCTCTGATTGGTACTCAAGGAGGGATCTCTTACAATCCATGTCTAGCGCTCCGTCAGTTTGGAAGAGCAAGAAGAGCAGGCCCCCATGAGATGTTGGTGCCTCACATCAGTTTCGAGTTTCAGGTGGATAGTGACGAGCTGCGTCGTAGGTTCATCAAGGCTTGGGACAAGGTTCATAAAGCTGACCCACAAGAGCTAGGGCCAAAGACTTCTTTACCTATGGAAGCCTACTACAAATGGGTCCGCATCCGTGCTCAGAAGTTAGGTATGCCGTATGAAGCTGTCAGACCCGTCATTCTTGAGTGTCCTGACAAAGATGGTGTTTCTCCAACTGTCCTTCCTCCTCAGATACCTACTGATTATGAGACATTGAAGAGATCTTGGTCGCAGCTGCAAGAAGAGCGGGATTCTTACCGGGAAAAGTTCAACGAGCAGGAATCAAAGATCCAGAAGCTGACAAAGCAGTTGGAAAATGAGAGAGCTCTGAATGCCTACCTCCGTACTGAGAAGAGGAGACCTTGGGATCAATGAGGAATTCTGAATATGCCTTCACAGTTTTTATTTCCTTTCCAGTTATTTCATTTCATGTAAACGCCTAAGGGCAACTTGTTGAATGATTTCAGTTGCAAAGTTGAATCTAATAAAGTGTGTTCCTTTTTTGTTTACAAAGTTGATTCCCGATTGTCTTTGAAAACATAATTCATACGCATTTCATACATCATGTGCATAGCAGGTTTTTCCCCTTTTTCAGGTTGCTTATAGTTCTTCGCTGTTTATTTCAGCATCATGAATCCCGGATCTGAATCAACCGAGACATCAATCAAGGCTCTCCAGGCGCAGAATGCGCAGTTTCAAGAACTAATCATGGGTCTAGCTAAAGGCCAAGAAGAACTGAAGACTATGCTCCTGAAGAAGGAGAAGAAGAAGAAGAGAAGAACTGTTCTGTTCAACTCGGGCCGAAGGTTGGGTAATACTCTGCAGCATGAAGAGGCTGGTTCTTCTGTTGGCAGGAGTCCTTCTCAGGCAGAAGTAAAGGTTCCTACTCCAGTGGTCTCCGACAACGAGACAGATTTTGATGAAGAGCAGTATCCTCCTGCAGATGACAGGTACAAACAACTGGAGGACAGGTTGAAGGCTATGGAGGTGCAACAGGCACCTGGGCTGGATTT
The DNA here is from genome assembly GCA_948472305.1 of Vicia faba. Lineage (NCBI taxonomy): Eukaryota > Viridiplantae > Streptophyta > Magnoliopsida > Fabales > Fabaceae > Vicia > Vicia faba. Next base: position 1,049,259,403 of record OX451739.1, read on the forward strand.
CGGAGATCTGGGTTTGTCGACTGGTGTGATTATTCCACAAAAATTCAAAGCACCTTCCTTCTCGAAGTATGACGGGGCGTCTTGTCCCAAGCTGCACTTAAGGTCCTATGTTCGGAAAATTCAGCCGTACTCTGCGGACAAGAATCTATGGATCCACTTCTTCCAGGAGAGTCTTTCAGGGACTCATCTCGAATGGTTCTATCAGCTGGATGGGACCAAAGTTCGTAACTGGGAGGAGCTGGCTACTGCTTTCTACAAGCAGTATCAGTATAATGCCGACCTTGCCCCCACACGTACCCAACTCCAGGGTATGGCGTTAGGCGCAAGCGAAGGTTTTAAGGAGTACGCTCAGAAGTGGAGAGACCTGGCTGGCAGGGTGCAGCCACCATTGACTGATCGGGAGTTGGTTGACATGTTCTTGGGGACCCTATCTGGGCCATTCTTCAACCATCTCATTGGGAATTCCTCTGCTGGTTTCACTGATTTAATCTGGACTGGAGAAAGGATTGAAGCTGGGTTGAAGTCTGGGAAGATTGCAAAGGCTGTATCCTCTAGTTCGGAGAAGAAACCCTTCAAGAAGGAGTCTAGCGCCGTGTATGGTTCCCGGAGATCAGAGAGAAATGAACACCGCCAATCTGTCAGTGCGGTCATGATTGCTAAGCCTGCTGCCGCTCCCCGGCCAAACAATACTCAGAAGGTGGAAAGACCCCGGAGGGAATTCACCCGTTTAGGCATGACCTTGTCGCAGATCCTGCCACAGTTGCTCGCAACTAATTTAGTGACTGTCAGGGAGGCGCCAAAGTTCCCCAATACTGCATCCCCCAAGTACAACCCGAATGCTCGTTGTGCTTACTGTGATCGATGGATCTGGAACTGACTGTTTAACGCTGGTTCGCGAAATGTCGCGGAAGCAAGAGTCGCCACCGTCTTTTATTTTCTCCAAGTGGAAAGGACAAAAGCACAGAAAAATTCCTTTAAAGAGATTGCTCTCGGTTCGGGAGGTAGGTTATAGAAAGGGAAGGTGTTAGCACCCTTTCTATCCATGGTTATCCATGGGCTCTTAGATACTTGCTCAATGTGTTTTCAAAATTGTTTGTTTGCTTTTCAATGTGGGTTTAAAAAGTTTCTTTGAAAAATTTCAGTTCGACTCGTACGTCAGAGTGTTTGAAAAATTTGCTTTGAAAGCTTTTGAAAAGTGTTGGTGTGAAAAGATTTCAGTTTGTTTTGAAGAGAGCAAGTATCCATGAGTCGTCTACCTACCCTAAGGAGTTCGTCTGTGTAAATGTCCTTTAAAGTAGTGCCATCCCACCATTGAGAGGTAGGTAGCACCACCGTTGGAGGTGTTCGGGTCAATTCAAGTTTTAGGGACATGGTGATCACCGGAGCAATGGGAAGACACTTTAGAAGCTACCCTTATGCCATTGATCTTTTATTCCGAGGCAACTATTCCGAGGCAACTTGTTTCGAGGCAACTAGATCAATGGACACAAGGACTTACTAAAATATCCTCTACTTGATGATCACCTTTCGAAAGGCAACAGTGAGGCGTACCCTAGGGGTGGTGTGTGCGAATTGTGTGTCATTTCCAGTTTATTGTTTGTCTTGTCATGCATTGGTGATCTAACGATTCGATTTTATTTTTGGGCATTCATTCTTTCATGTTATTGTTTAACAGTTAAAAGTGCGGGAATCTAAAGTGCGGAAACGATAAAAGTCCTACGCTATTACAAAGGGCGAGGGTCTACAACGCCAAATTAATCCAGACCCGTTTTAAAATAAATTGCAGAAAAGAAATGTCTAATAGCTACTACATGGCTTTGGTACAAGTACATTATATTCACAAAAGAAATAAATGAAACGCGCGAAAAAAGAAAATAATCAAATGCGAGGGCGTTGGACCCTTTAAAGGAATTAAAATAATTAAGCTATCTAAAATCAAAATTAAATGAAAAATGGTATTTTTGTGTTTTTTAGATTTAATAAGAAAAAGGAAAAATTAATTAAAATTAAAATGCTAAACCCTAGTTCTAATGTTTTTTAAGTTTATTATGAAAAAAAAAAAGATTTAATTTCTAACCTAATTAAAACTAAATCAATTTATGTACAATTTTTAATTTATGAAAATAAATAAATAACATTATTATTCTGAAAAAAGGGAAAAAAATAAAAAAAGAAAATAAAAGTCATTAAACCTAAATTCTAGTTTTTTTGGATTTTTATTAAAAAAGGATTAAAATTGAAAACCTAATTAAACTAAGTAATTACAAGTATTTATTTAGAAAATAATTAAAATAAAAATTATATTTTTGGCATTTTTTGATTTTATGATGTTTTTACATTTTGATTAAAAATTAAATAAAACAAATAATTAAAATAACATAACAATTAAAATAAATGAAGAATATAAGAAAAATAAATAACTTTGCCAAACCAGGTGGGGTGTAGCCCCAGAATTGTGAGGTGCAGATTTGAACAGCCTGGCCCATTTGCTTGAAGTCCATTGACTTTTTTGATCAGGTATGGCATGTTGACTGGCATCCACCATATGCCTTTGTTCTGAACCCTTTGATAGACCTCCTGGAACACGTGGACAATGCATTCTGAGTGTGTATGGTGAGTCTCAATGTTAGCGTTGCATGGAAACTGGAAATGAAAAAATAATATTGAATTTTGCAAGACCTGGGACTTGAACCCAGGTCATGAGAGTCATATGCACAACGTGTTACCACTGAGCCAAGCGCTTTTCATTTAACCTATAATAACACGTAAATATAATAAATGAAATATAACGTTAGTGGATGGCCTGGCGCGAAAATTTGAATGGACGAATCATTGCTTGACACGCCTTCTTCTTCCTCCCCGTCCCTGTAACATAACACAAATAGGCAACGGTTTCTTACGCGTTTCATTAGGCAACATTTGAAAAAATAGCGAATAGAGCTACGTGAATCAGAAATTAATCGCGAGTATGTCAATCCCTTCGTCTTGGTGTACTGAGTTCAACCATGGTGGTCCTGAGCCCTAATTTTTCCTCTAGGCAAAATCCCCAATTTCAAAAACCTGTAACCCTAAATATCGTTCATGGCCAAATCACATGTATTGCTCAAAAACGAAATCAATTATTATGGTTAGCTTTGAAACTTTGTGAGGAACAAGAATCTACAATTAAAATGCAATGATCATGCTTAGAATTGAGAACACGATTTCAAAAAAAGTTCTGTACAGTTTGAGTACGATCCACCAATTCCTTACGCTTTTGTTGTTGTTTGTGATTGAGATTCGTTCAGGAGTGCCTCAGGATGCTAATAGGAAAAGAATTAAGGCTTGAAAGATCCTCTAGCACTGATTTCAGATTTTCATTATATGACTCATTTTTCAAATTGTCCAATGGCTTTTCAGCGCTGCATTTGGTCTCTTATGGTTAGGGTTTGACTCAGTGATGATCATGGAATGGAATTGGCTTGCTAACTCACCTTAATTCAAGCTCATGAATGAACAAGTCTTAGGGTTTTCACTCTTAACCATTTTTCCTCCTTTTTAGCCAAAACCTAGACCTAGTGTGCAAATGAACCCTAGCCTGATTTCTTGAGTTGGTTCATGATACATAGAAATTGTCCAAGTTCACATGACACTATTCCATTGGTTTTTGAATTTTATTTGAATTTTCAAAGATTAAAAATGAATTAAATCATCAAAAATTAAATAAAATAAAAAAATCAATATTTGGTCTTGAAACTAATCATGGGACACGTGTGTGGCATGACAAGGATGAATCAAGTGGAAAAAATGGGGCCCTTTTGTCAAAAATTGGATTTTCAAAGATAGTTGACTTTTGCCATTTCACAAAAATTTCCCAACTTCTACAAGGCATAACTTGCTCAATTTTTAAGCTTTTCACATGTTCTTGGACATTTTGGAAAGGTCTTTGAGTCCTCTAACCAATGCCTTTGGTCCCATGTCATTTTGATTTACCAATCTCAAGTTATGGTCTTTGACTTAAAGTCCCTTTTTGTTGACTTTTGAAAATGACCTATAATGTTGAAATTGATAACTTTTTGTGAGAGCATTTCTTGGACTTGAAGTATGAAGATGAGTTGTAGGAAATGTCTTTCTCTTCAAAATGAGCTTTGGATGGAATTTTTCTGATAATCCATGTGAAAGTTATGCCCTGGTCAATTTCAGTTGACTTTTTCAGCTGTCCAAATATAGCAACTTTTGCATCTTTGATGATTTCTGAGCCAAATTTTGAGAATCATGATAAAGCATTGATCAAATGATGTTTGTGGCTTCAAAATGATATGTTGACCAAAAATTTGAACTTTTGACTGTCAAATGACCATTTTGCCCCTACAGTTGACTGTAGTGCAATTTAGGGTTTTGACTGTGCAATCTTGAGCTGAATGCCTTGAAACTTGATATGAGGATGCTTGACCATGTTTGTAAGCATATGGGACTTGATTGGGCCTTTGAAAACTTCCTTTTCTTGATCAGACTCAAAACCCTAATTTTGACTGTATGGGAGACTATTGCACTGCACAACCCTTGGGGAATTTTGTGACTTGGCTTGGCAATTTCTTGAAGAATATGGGAGGGCAAATTTTGGGGTATAACAGTTGCCCCTGTTCAATCTTCTTAGACCTGAGGATGCAGATTGGCTGACGTGCCTTTCGTAATCCGAGGGTAAAAGATGATTGGACACTAGAGTGCCCGGAAATTTGCGCTCACATGTTAGCAATGATGGTGGAATGGGCTTATAGAGGCCATCTGGACGTTTGATTGCGTAAGAGATTCCTTGGTGAGAACCTGTATACCTGCAAAACAGAAAAATGAGTACCTGACACGTTGCAGGAGCTGATATTTAGATGCCTGGTATAGATGTGTCCTGACTGGTTACAGGAGCTGAGTCTGGAGCTTCAACGGCGATGAAAGAACCAGGGATGGTTACTACCTTAGCATGAATGATAGGAGAACCTTGGGTGACTTTAACTTCAACAACGCTCGTTGAGAAAAATCTTGGACGTCTTCTACTGGGATAAGAATCAGGGAGATCTTAGGGTCGATCTGACTGAACCAGAGAGGCCTTTGACTGGGTAAGAATCAGGAAAATCTTAGGACGATTTAACTGAACCGGTCTAGGTCTTGAAATGTCTTCAACTGGATAAGCAATCAGGAAAATCTTGGGACGATTTAACTGAACCAGAGAAGGCCTTTGACTGGATAAGCAATCAGGAAAATCTTGGGACGATTTAACTGAACCGGTCTAGGTCTTGAAATGTCTTCAACTGGATAAGCAATCAGGAAAATCTTGGGACGATTTAACTGAACCAGAGAAGGCCTTTGACTGGATAAGCAATCAGGAAAATCTTGGGACGATTTAACTGAACCGGTCTAGGTCTTGAAATGTCTTCAACTGGATAAGCAATCAGGAAAATCTTGGGACGATTTAACTGAACCAGAGAAGGCCTTTGACTGGATAAGCAATCAGGAAAATCTTGGGACGATTTAACTGAACCGGTCTAGGTCTTGAAATGTCTTCAACTGGATAAGCAATCAGGAAAATCTTGGGACGATTTAACTGAACCAGAGAAGGCCTTTGACTGGATAAGCAATCAGGAAAATCTTGGGACGATTTAACTGAACCGGTCTAGGTCTTGAAATGTCTTCAACTGGATAAGCAATCAGGAAAATCTTGGGACGATTTAACTGAACCAGAGAAGGCCTTTGACTGGATAAGCAATCAGGAAAATCTTGGGACGATTTAAATGAACCGGTCTAGGTCTTGAAATGTCTTCAACTGGATAAGCAATCAGGAAAATCTTGGGACGATTTAACTGAACCAGAGAAGGCCTTTGACTGGATAAGCAATCAGGAAAATCTTGGGACGATTTAACTGAACCGGTCTAGGTCTTGAAATGTCTTCAACTGGATAAGCAATCAGGAAAATCTTGGGACGATTTAACTGAACCAGAGAAGGCCTTTGACTGGATAAGCAATCAGGAAAATCTTGGGACGATTTAACTGAACCGGTCTAGGTCTTGAAATGTCTTCAACTGGATAAGCAATCAGGAAAATCTTGGGACGATTTAACTGAACCAGAGAAGGCCTTTGACTGGATAAGCAATCAGGAAAATCTTGGGACGATTTAACTGAACCGGTCTAGGTCTTGAAATGTCTTCAACTGGATAAGCAATCAGGAAAATCTTGGGACGATTTAACTGAACCAGAGAAGGCCTTTGACTGGATAAGCAATCAGGAAAATCTTGGGACGATTTAACTGAACCGGTCTAGGTCTTGAAATGTCTTCAACTGGATAAGCAATCAGGAAAATCTTGGGACGATTTAACTGAACCAGAGAAGGCCTTTGACTGGATAAGCAATCAGGAAAATCTTGGGACGATTTAACTGAACCGGTCTAGGTCTTGAAATGTCTTCAACTGGATAAGCAATCAGGAAAATCTTGGGACGATTTAACTGAACCAGAGAAGGCCTTTGACTGGATAAGCAATCAGGAAAATCTTGGGACGATTTAACTGAACCGGTCTAGGTCTTGAAATGTAGCTTGAGAACTTAACTGGATCTTTCCTGAAAGATAAAAGTCAGTCATATGCAATGCATGATATGGATCAAGCAATGATGTTCTCAACATAAATGAGATTTGTATGATGCAGTGCGTTATGCTATAATGATGTATGTGATGTTTTATGTATGTTTTTGTCTAGGAAAATGAATCCTTGACGGGTGCCGGGAAATCGTATCCTGGGCTGATGTCGAAGAATAGATTTTGCTTCCGCTGGGGATGATAACTGCAAGGATACCGGTAGGAGAAGATGACTCCGTTGCGGAATAAACTTGGCGAATGGAAGATTCTGCGGGGAGAAAGGATACTTTAGCGATCATGCTGGAAAGCAATACTCTGTGGGAAGAGAGATGCCTTGCTGAATGTTGATAGTAACTCTGTTGGGGATACCGTTGTTGTATTGGAAGTGTGAATAGACTTCGCTGGGGATAGGAAAGAACTACGTTGACGACGACCTTCCCTTGGCTTTTGGCTGAGGATAACCCAGTTATATCCTGTTAAGGAAATAACTCTTTAAATCAAGCCAGACGACGCGTTCGTATTTTGTGAAGAATAGGCTTCCAGAATTTACTGGGGATAAGCTTACTGCTTGGGGAGATGAATTCCATCTTTCCTGGGGAACTTGGATGGGACTCTCCTGGGGAAGTTTTGGACTGCGGGGAGGTGATTCCTTTGAACGTTGGTGTATGCCGCCGGGGAACAATCTTTAGACCAAGACTGTCGGGGATGCTTGTTAAGAATATGTATTGCTGCTGGGGGATGTTGGGATCTGCGGGAGCATACCCAATTTCCTTGAGATTTATCAACTCTGCTTGGAGAAGAATGCATTTACTCTCTGGGGAATTAAGATGTACTGATCATGTTCTTTAGCTGGACCTACCTTGGTACCTTGGAGGATAGAACAATCAGACTGCTCAGGCCAACCTTTATTGCCCCTGTTTCTTGTGGGGTGCTGATAGTTGTTGGCGGACAAACCTTCTTCTGGTAGACAGATGGCGGGACATAGTCGTACGTTTTAATCCCTAACTTTTGCCTGGACCGCCCTTTCGGGTTTTCAGTCCACCGGGATACCCATCTTTGCCCCAGCCGCCTTTTCAGGTTTTCGACTTGCCGGGTGTACAGTTTTTTATATTCATCCCTTGTTTTTGCCCGAACCCTTTTGATTCGCCGGGAAGCCCTTATTTTTGCCTAGGTGTGTCAACCTAGCGGGTCTTTGATTGTGCGTAGTATTTTTCGACTATGTCCGTGCTTTCAGCATGTAGGGAATTGCCCCTGTTAGAAATTGTTTTGTCATGCCACCAGAAGGTGTTTGATCAGGCCAGATTCGTGTTTGAAATGCCCCAAGTGACTCAAGCGGAGGTTTGCCCCAGGCTATTTGGCCTTTGAGAGATTCTCCGAATCTTGACTGAACTGCACCAGATGATAGACCATGATCATGTCGTGCCCCTTGATTGGAGATACTTTTGTTCATTAGACTTTCGTCATGCGAATTTCTATGCTGTTCAAACAAAAAATCATATGCAAACAAAGTTATGTTAAAAATGCAAGGCTTATGTCTGTCTCAAAGATTTTGAAAATGCATTTTTTTTTCATAAAACAAGTGAATGTTTGTAAAACATAATGTCAACTCCGTATTTACCGTAGGCCTTCAGGAGTCAGGATACCTTTCGTAACAATATGCTTTCGAACTAACCCATGCTTCAGCTAGGACTTTTAAGGGTTGTAACGTGGCTTGGTTCACGGTTTAAGAAACAAAGTATAAAGGTTCAAATTTTATTTGTACCCACCCTCTCTTCGTGATGTTCTCCAAACCTAAACTCAGTTGATCATACATTAGACCTTGTTTGAGTCTTTGCTCTAATTTTCTGGTGATGGATAACTTATTTTGAATAGGCAGTCATTCCTTTTTTGTCGGGGGTTTGTGTGACCTCCTTTTTTGATTTTGTGATCCCTATTTTTTGCCTGAACTGTTTCTTTTGGGATTACAGTCAGCGGGATGCCCCAGTTTTGTAAGTCTCCTTCATAGGTTTTGACTTAATGGGTTTTTATTTTTTTGAGATATAATGACTGCCTATCTGTATGATTGTTTGGAATTATCACTATCTTTTGTTTTGTAAGGACCTCTTTGGTGCCATTCGTTATGTACTTGGATCAACTGAGAGACTACCCTGCCCCAGGTTATGATAAAGGGTTTTGATTTTCGAAAAGAAAAACTCCTACTTCTTTGGCTCAAAGGGGTTGACGAGGGATTATCTTCCTTATTACTCCAGTGTTTAGGAATTGAAACAATGCCTGTACCTCATCAGCGGGGTCTGTTCAAAAGCATACTGTAAAGATTGCGGTATCGTTTTCGTCATCCTCCCTCAAGAGGCTTAGAATTATTGATTGAGAGAGTTGACACCAGAACAAATATGAAAATAATTTGCGTATAGTGAATACGAATATATTGATTCAAAATAGACATAAGCGATGCATTAATGAAATAACAATGTTTTAACAATGAGTAAATGTTTGAACAAAAGAAAATTGCAACTTGAACATTCGAATGAACAAAAATTTCTAGTCTCAGGGCTTGTCACTTCAAATGGTGAGCCTTGGAGGGATGGTAGAAAAATTCAGCCTGACCATCTTGTGTGAATTCCAGTGCTCCTTCATCAATCAGGTCCTGGATCTTGTTTTTCAAAGCCCAACACTCGTTTGCATTATGTCCTGGACAGGCAGAGTGGTAGGCACACCTTTTATTGGGATCATAAGCAGGATGTGTTGTGTTGGGGTTCTGGGGATGATCCCTTAATGTGATCAGGTTCAATCTCAACAGGCGTTGTAAAGCTTGAAACGGCGACATATTGAGCAGGGTGAACTGCCTCCTGGGCTTGTCTGTCTGAAGTTGGTGAAGTTGCTGCTGAATTGGTGATACTGGAGCCATATGAGGAGCTTTCTCCTTGCCTCTTTGTCTCAAAGGTGGTTGAACGATGATTGGCTTTTTACCCTTAGATGTTTGCCCCAGTTGGTTGCCCTGAAGCAGTTTGTTGATGAGAACCCCGAGCTCATCTTGTCTTTGAGTTAAACCCTGAATGGCAGTCATCTGCCCCAGCATCTGGGCTTTCAATGCATCCACCTCAGCTTGTAGGTGTTCCAGCCTTTCATCCTCAGCACTGTTCCTGACAAAAGTCTCCATGATAAGTGTCCTTAGCTCTTCCTGCCCCTTGGATAGATTCAGGAGGATTTTCCCGAACCGGGTCTCTTGAGCAAGAAAGTCCTGATTGTCTTGTTGGGAAGCCATGGCTGAAATAAACAGCGGGAAAGGTGAGTGACCTGCAAAAGGGATACCTGTGATGCAATGATGTGTATGATATGCATGCAATGTTTTCAAGGACCTCGCGGGGTAAACAAGGAAATTTGTTAGCATTTGGAATTTAGAGCTTGATTGAAGGACACCCATGTTATTAAGAACTCTTCTTCAAGAGTCAAAGGCTCACCATATCAAGTGGGTCATAGCCCCTGACTTTTGTCATCATGTCTGGTTTTGATTTCCAAACAACCTTGGTTAGGGAACCTTCTTCAGGAGTCAGAGCTCACCATATCGAGTGGGTCATAGCCCCTGACAACATTGGCTAGAAGAAAATAAATCCTCTTTGCCCCTTGCTAGATGTTTGATTTATATGACCTGTATCACAAGCCCTTGAGATCCTTGAAATGGGTTAGGATGTATGCAATGGTATGATGTCATGATATGCATGGGGTAATGTGAGTAACCCTGTTATGAGTCCCAATTAAGGACTGCAAAAACCTGCAAGAAACTTAGGATACCCTGTTATGAGTCTTAATTAAGGACTACAAACACAACCTGCAAGAGACAAATGTCAGGTAATAAGCATGCAAGTAGTTCAAGTAGGAAGGCACACAAGTCACACAAGAAAAGCCCTTAAAGTTTAGGCCAGCATGGAGTCTGGGTAGTACCCTCTTGAAGTTGGTGGGCTCAACCTGTCCTATCAAAGTAACCGGGTTCTAAGGTTCCCAATATCACGGGATTGCTTTCATTGTTCATCGTTTCGATTTAGCCACTGAACTGGCGACCGAAATATTCCAGGAAAGCAACCCTCAATTGAGTGTAGTATCGAGTATCAACCAACCTCGGACTGCACCAAAGTCAGTTATCTCACTACCCTAAAGAGGCCAAGATAGTTCAATTAAGGTTCCTAAGGTCTGTTGATGCTTCACGACACCACGCGGAGGCCCCGTACTCTCCTTGACTGAACTCAAGGGTTACCGGTACACACCAAAGTGCCACATCAACGTAGCAGACTGTTTCAACCATGTCGGTATACCCCGCACAGTTCCCTCACAGCCTTGTTGCTACTTTCTAAAAGGGTATCCCCCAGATCCGGGTTAGGATCTATAGAACTCCCAAACAACCCACAATTTTAAAGCACACAAGGAAGACAATTGAAAACACAGTTGTAACTAGCCCTAAGGTACACCTCACTTTAAGTTTTATCCCCAGCAGAGTCGCCAGTTCTGTGATCGGTGGATCTGGAACTGACTGTTTAACGCTGGTTCGCGAAATGTCGCGGAAGCAAGAGTCGCCACCGTCTTTTATTTTCTCCAAGTGGAAAGGACAAAAGCACAGAAAAATTCCTTTAAAGAGATTGCTCTCGGTTCGGGAGGTAGGTTATAGAAAGGGAAGGTGTTAGCACCCTTTCTATCCATGGTTATCCATGGGCTCTTAGATACTTGCTCAATGTGTTTTCAAAATTGTTTGTTTGCTTTTCAATGTGGGTTTAAAAAGTTTCTTTGAAAAATTTCAGTTCGACTCGTACGTCAGAGTGTTTGAAAAATTTGCTTTGAAAGCTTTTGAAAAGTGTTGGTGTGAAAAGATTTCAGTTTGTTTTGAAGAGAGCAAGTATCCATGAGTCGTCTACCTACCCTAAGGAATTCGTCTGTGTAAATGTCCTTTAAATTAGTGCCATCCCACCATTGAGAGGTAGGTAGCACCACCGTTGGAGGTGTTCGGGTCAATTCAAGTTTTAGGGACATGGTGATCACCGGAGCAATGGGAAGACACTTTAGAAGCTACCCTTATGCCATTGATCTTTTATTCCGAGGCAACTATTCCGAGGCAACTTGTTTCGAGGCAACTAGATCAATGGACACAAGGACTTACTAAAATATCCTCTACTTGATGATCACCTTTCGAAAGGCAACAGTGAGGCGTACCCTAGGGGTGGTGTGTGCGAATTGTGTGTCATTTCCAGTTTATTGTTTGTCTTGTCATGCATTGGTGATCTAACGATTCGATTTTATTTTTGGGCATTCATTCTTTCATGTTATTGTTTAACAGTTAAAAGTGCGGGAATCTAAAGTGCGGAAACGATAAAAGTCCTACGCTATTACAAAGGGCGAGGGTCTACAACGCCAAATTAATCCAGACCCGTTTTAAAATAAATTGCAGAAAAGAAATGTCTAATAGCTACTACATGGCTTTGGTACAAGTACATTATATTCACAAAAGAAATAAATGAAACGCGCGAAAAAAGAAAATAATCAAATGCGAGGGCGTTGGACCCTTTAAAGGAATTAAAATAATTAAGCTATCTAAAATCAAAATTAAATGAAAAATGGTATTTTTGTGTTTTTTAGATTTAATAAGAAAAAGGAAAAATTAATTAAAATTAAAATGCTAAACCCTAGTTCTAATGTTTTTTAAGTTTATTATGAAAAAAAAAAAGATTTAATTTCTAACCTAATTAAAACTAAATCAATTTATGTACAATTTTTAATTTATGAAAATAAATAAATAACATTATTATTCTGAAAAAAGGGAAAAAAATAAAAAAAGAAAATAAAAGTCATTAAACCTAAATTCTAGTTTTTTTGGATTTTTATTAAAAAAGGATTAAAATTGAAAACCTAATTAAACTAAGTAATTACAAGTATTTATTTAGAAAATAATTAAAATAAAAATTATATTTTTGGCATTTTTTGATTTTATGATGTTTTTACATTTTGATTAAAAATTAAATAAAACAAATAATTAAAATAACATAACAATTAAAATAAATGAAGAATATAAGAAAAATAAATAACTTTGCCAAACCAGGTGGGGTGTAGCCCCAGAATTGTGAGGTGCAGATTTGAACAGCCTGGCCCATTTGCTTGAAGTCCATTGACTTTTTTGATCAGGTATGGCATGTTGACTGGCATCCACCATATGCCTTTGTTCTGAACCCTTTGATAGACCTCCTGGAACACGTGGACAATGCATTCTGAGTGTGTATGGTGAGTCTCAATGTTAGCGTTGCATGGAAACTGGAAATGAAAAAATAATATTGAATTTTGCAAGACCTGGGACTTGAACCCAGGTCATGAGAGTCATATGCACAACGTGTTACCACTGAGCCAAGCGCTTTTCATTTAACCTATAATAACACGTAAATATAATAAATGAAATATAACGTTAGTGGATGGCCTGGCGCGAAAATTTGAATGGACGAATCATTGCTTGACACGCCTTCTTCTTCCTCCCCGTCCCTGTAACATAACACAAATAGGCAACGGTTTCTTACGCGTTTCATTAGGCAACATTTGAAAAAATAGCGAATAGAGCTACGTGAATCAGAAATTAATCGCGAGTATGTCAATCCCTTCGTCTTGGTGTACTGAGTTCAACCATGGTGGTCCTGAGCCCTAATTTTTCCTCTAGGCAAAATCCCCAATTTCAAAAACCTGTAACCCTAAATATCGTTCATGGCCAAATCACATGTATTTCTCAAAAACGAAATCAATTATTATGGTTAGCTTTGAAACTTTGTGAGGAACAAGAATCTACAATTAAAATGCAATGATCATGCTTAGAATTGAGAACACGATTTCAAAAAAAGTTCTGTACAGTTTGAGTACGATCCACCAATTCCTTACGCTTTTGTTGTTGTTTGTGATTGAGATTCGTTCAGGAGTGCCTCAGGATGCTAATAGGAAAAGAATTAAGGCTTGAAAGATCCTCTAGCACTGATTTCAGATTTTCATTATATGACTCATTTTTCAAATTGTCCAATGGCTTTTCAGCGCTGCATTTGGTCTCTTATGGTTAGGGTTTGACTCAGTGATGATCATGGAATGGAATTGGCTTGCTAACTCACCTTAATTCAAGCTCATGAATGAACAAGTCTTAGGGTTTTCACTCTTAACCATTTTTCCTCCTTTTTAGCCAAAACCTAGACCTAGTGTGCAAATGAACCCTAGCCTGATTTCTTGAGTTGGTTCATGATACATAGAAATTGTCCAAGTTCACATGACACTATTCCATTGGTTTTTGAATTTTATTTGAATTTTCAAAGATTAAAAATGAATTAAATCATCAAAAATTAAATAAAATAAAAAAATCAATATTTGGTCTTGAAACTAATCATGGGACACGTGTGTGGCATGACAAGGATGAATCAAGTGGAAAAAATGGGGCCCTTTTGTCAAAAATTGGATTTTCAAAGATAGTTGACTTTTGCCATTTCACAAAAATTTCCCAACTTCTACAAGGCATAACTTGCTCAATTTTTAAGCTTTTCACATGTTCTTGGACATTTTGGAAAGGTCTTTGAGTCCTCTAACCAATGCCTTTGGTCCCATGTCATTTTGATTTACCAATCTCAAGTTATGGTCTTTGACTTAAAGTCCCTTTTTGTTGACTTTTGAAAATGACCTATAATGTTGAAATTGATAACTTTTTGTGAGAGCATTTCTTGGACTTGAAGTATGAAGATGAGTTGTAGGAAATGTCTTTCTCTTCAAAATGAGCTTTGGATGGAATTTTTCTGATAATCCATGTGAAAGTTATGCCCTGGTCAATTTCAGTTGACTTTTTCAGCTGTCCAAATATAGCAACTTTTGCATCTTTGATGATTTCTGAGCCAAATTTTGAGAATCATGATCAAGCATTGATCAAATGATGTTTGTGGCTTCAAAATGATATGTTGACCAAAAATTTGAACTTTTGACTGTCAAATGACCATTTTGCCCCTACAGTTGACTGTAGTGCAATTTAGGGTTTTGACTGTGCAATCTTGAGCTGAATGCCTTGAAACTTGATATGAGGATGCTTGACCATGTTTGTAAGCATATGGGACTTGATTGGGCCTTTGAAAACTTCCTTTTCTTGATCAGACTCAAAACCCTAATTTTGACTGTATGGGAGACTATTGCACTGCACAACCCTTGGGGAATTTTGTGACTTGGCTTGGCAATTTCTTGAAGAATATGGGAGGGCAAATTTTGGGGTATAACACTTACCATTCAGAAAGCCCGGGGAACGCTACCGATGACTGTTGGGCGCTAAAGAACAAGCTGCAGGACCTCATTGACGCTAAGGAGGTACAGTTTGAGGCATCTGACAAGCCTAATGTGGTGACAGCTCCCCTGCCTGCTCATGGAGTTAATGCTATCGGTGATGAAGAGGAAGTTGATGAAGCTGAGTTTGATAGCTGGATCTACCCGGCTGTTGACGGTGGACTTAACAATTGGAGCGCGAAGGACAATCTCCCTGTTTCTTTTACTAAGTAATGAATTCCTATGTTTTGTTATTTTGTAATAGACAATGATAAACTCTATGGCCCGGTGTCTTACCCGAGGCACCGTGGTTCTATTTGTGAGGGCATACGAACTGTCATTTTATACATCATGAATGAAAATCTTGGACGTTTTTCGCATTGCAAATATTGTGTTCCTTTTCTATCTTTCTTTTCCTTTACATAATTTTCAAAAACAGCTGTATTTACACACACACTCACTCATACAGGTTCCAATCCACTCTGGATCTCACTGATAACAGCTCTGCTAATGCCAATTATGACTTCGAAAATCCGATCAACTTAGCCGAAGACGAAGGTGAAGATGATTGCGAAGTGCCTGGCGAGCTTGCTAGACTGTTGCTTCAGGAAGAGAGGGCAATTCAACCCCATGAAGAGCCAGTGGAAACCATAAACCTGGGTACTGAGGCAGACAGAAAAGAGGTGAAGATTAGTGCCAACCTAGAGCTCAGCGTGAAGCAACGGTTAACCAAGATGTTACATGACTATATGGAGATCTTTGCCTGGTCCTACGAAGACATGCCAGGGTTGGATACCGATATTGTCGTCCATCATTTACCGACTAGGGAAGACTGCCCTCCAGTTAAACAAAAGGTTCGTCGGATGCGTCCAGAGATGTCCGAGAAGATTAAAGCCGAAGTCATGAAACAGTTTGATGCCGGTTTCCTTGCAGTAACTTCTTACCCTCAGTGGGTTGCTAATGTGGTGCCGGTACCTAAAAAGGACGGTAAGGTCAGAATGTGTGTTGATTATAGGGATCTGAACAGGGCCAGCCCCAAGGATGACTTCCCCTTACCTCACATTGATGTCCTTGTTGATAATACAGCTCAGCACAAGGTATTCTCTTTCATGGATGGCTTTTCAGGCTACAATCAGATCAAGATGGCACCTGAAGACATGGAAAAGACTACATTCGTTACTCAGTGGGGCACCTTCTGTTACAAGGTCATGCCGTTCGGATTGAAGAATGCTGGGGCAACCTACCAACGTGCCATGGTTGCCTTATTTCATGATATGATCCACCACGAGATAGAGGTGTATGTCGACGACATGATCGCTAGGTCCCAGACTGAGGAAGAGCACCTAGATCATCTGCAGAAGTTGTTTGACCGATTGAAACTGTACAAACTGAGATTGAACCCGAACAAGTGCACCTTCGGGGTAAGATCTGGGAAGTTGCTAGGCTTCGTGGTCAGTGATAAAGGTATTCAAGTGGACCCTGCTAAGGTCAAGGCTATTCAAGAGATGCCAGTTCCTAAGACAGAGAAGGAAGTCAGAGGCTTTTTAGGACGCCTGAATTACATCGCTCGATTCATCTCTCATCTGACTGCTACCTGTGAGCCAATCTTCAAGCTGCTGAAGAAAGATCAGGTAGTACGTTGGAACGATGAATGTCAGGCTGCCTTCGACAAAATCAAAGAGTATCTCCAAGAACCACCCATCCTTATGCCACCGGTTGAAGGGAGACCTCTGATACTATACCTGACAGTGCTGGACAACTCAATGGGGTGTGTGCTGGGGCAGCATGACGAGTCTGGCCGAAAAGAGCATGCCATTTATTACCTTAGCAAAAAGTTTACCGACTGTGAGACCCGATACTCACTGCTTGAGAAAACTTGCTGCGCTTTGGTATGGGCTGCTCGCCGGCTGAGACAGTATATGCTGACTCACACTACCTTATTGATCTCAAAGATGGATCCTATAAAGTACATATTCGAAAAGCATGCTCTGTCTGGGAGGATTGCAAGATGGCAAATGATCTTGACGGAATACGACATTCAGTACACAACCCAGAAAGCCATCAAGGGAAGTGTATTGGCAGACCACTTAGCTCATCAAGCTGTAGATGATTATCAGTCCATGAACTTCGAGTTTCCGGATGAAAGCATCATGATTGTAACTGACTGTGAAGTACCTGGACCGGATGAAGGACCTGAACCAGGATCCCGATGGTCTATGCACTTTGACGGAGCTTCCAATGCTTTGGGAAATGGTATCGGCGCCATCATCATATCTCCTCAAGGTACTCATACTCCACTCACTGCCCGGCTATGTTTCAACTGTACCAACAACATGGCGGAGTATGAGGCGTGTATCATGGGTCTTCAAGCTGCGATTGACCTAAGGATCAAATTTCTAAGTGTTTTCGGAGATTCCGCTCTTGTGATCAATCAGATCAAAGGAGAGTGGGATACGAAACATCCAAACCTGATTCCTTACAGAGAATGTGTGTTGACCCTGATTCCCCACTTCACAGAGATAACCTTTGAGCACTTTCCAAGAGAAGAGAATCAGTTAGCGGACGCGTTAGCTACAATGTCTTCAATGTTCAAGGTTAAATGGGATAATGAAGCTCCCTGGATCATCATCTGGAAACTGGACGAACCGGCATACTGTTGTGATCTCGAAACTGAATTGGTGACTGAGAAGCCTTGGTACCACGAAGTGAAAAGATATCTGGAAGCTCAGGAATACCCTGAAGGTGCCTCTGTCAATGATAAGAAATTCCTGAGGAGGTTCGCAGCCAAGTTCTTCCTAAGCAACGACATCTTGTACAAGCGAAACCATGATTCAACCTTACTACGTTGTGTGGATAAGACTGAAGCGGAAAGAATCATGGAAGAGCTACACGAAGGGACCTTTGGTACGCATTCCAGTGGACATACTATGGCTAAAAAGATCCTACGGGCAGGATATTATTGGTCCACAATGGAAGCTGACTGCTACCAACACTCCAGGACATGCCACAAGTGCCAGATCTATGCAGACAAGGTGCATGTTCCTCCGGTTCCCCTGAATGTTCTGACTGCGCCTTGGCCGTTTGCAATGTGGGGCATAGACATGATCGGAGAGATAAAACCTACAGCATCTAATGGACATCGCTTCATCCTAGTGGCAATCGACTATTTTACGAAGTGGGTCGAGGCAGCCTCTTATGCTACGGTAACCAGGACTGTGGTGGCACGGTTCATTCGGCACAACCTGATCTGTCGGTATGGCGTCCCAGAACGAATAATTACAGACAACGGTACCAATCTAAACAACAAGATGATCGCTGAGCTCTGCGAACAGTTCAAAATACAGCACCACAATTCTTCTCCTTACAGACCGAAGATGAATGGGGCTGTAGAAGCAGCGAATAAAAACATTAAGAAGATCGTTCAAAAGATGACAGTGACTTACAAAGATTGGCACGAGATGTTACCGTTCGCTCTGCATGGGTACCGTACCTCAGCTAGGACGTCAACCGGGGCAACTCCTTTCTCTCTGGTTTATGGTATGGAGGCAGTCTTGCCGATCGAAGTGCAAATTCCCTCTCTCCGGATAATGAAGGATGCAAATCTGAACGAGGATGATTGGATCCAGACACGACTTGATCAACTCAACCTCATTGACGAAAAGAGACTTGCTGCTATCTGTCATGGTCAGACGTATCAGAAACGGATGATCAGGGCATTTAGCAAGAAAGTCAGACCACAGGAATATCAAGTTGGGGATCTGGTTATCAAGAGAATCATCCTTCCTCAGAGTGATCCAAGGGGCAAATGGACCCCTACGTATGAAGGGCCATTTGTGGTTAAGCATGTGTTCTCGGGAGGAGCAATGATCTTAACCAACATGGATGGTGACGACCTTCCTCACCCCGCCAATGCAGACATAGTTAAAAAATACTACGCATGAAAAAGACCCGCTAGGCTGACATGCCTAGGAAAAAATTAGGGCCTCCCGTCGAACCAAAAGGGTTCGGGCAAAATGAAAGGGTGAAAATGAAAAAATCTGTACACCCGGCAAGTCGAAAACCTGAAAGGGCGGCTTAGGCAAAAATGGGTATCCCGGTGGACTGAAAACCCGAAAGGGCGGTCCAGGCAAAAGTTAGGGATAAAAGCGTAAAACTATGTCTCATTGGATCACTTTGCATTCAGAATCCGGTATCTATATCAAGTTCAGACGGCATCAATCAGTCAGCTTCACCTTCAACCAAGGTCATCAAGTGATGAGACGCTCGGAATTATAAAGACAATAGCAGAGTTGAAACCCAGTGGATCATTCATCTTTCACACAGCTGTTTTATTTTCTTTTGTACAAAACTTGTATAAACTCTTTTGATCGGCGACGTACCTCTTACTAGGACGTCAGCCTCTTGTACACAAAACGCCTATTCAGGCCATTCAAAAATCAATAAAAATATATCTTCAGTTAAACGTGCCAAGTGTTTTTCCTTTTTTCTGTTTTGTTTTGCGAAGAACGTCCAAGGTTCAATTTGTGATGTATGCATTGACAATAATTTGCTAACTCATAAATATTTGCATACGAAACAAAGGAATTAATTGCAGGTGACACTAGAAACAGGGGCAATAAAGAGTTGTCTGAGCAGTCTAATTGTTCTATCCTCCAAGGTACCAAGGTAGGTTCAGCTAAAGAACACGGCCAAGTGTATCTTAATTCCCCAGAGAGCGGTTCAGTAAAACAATACATGTCTCTCCAAGCAAAATTACAGATCTCAAGGAAATTGAGTATCCTCCCATAGATCTCAATACTTCCCCAGCAGCACGCATTCTTAACAAGCATCCCCGGCAGTCTTGGTCTAAAGATTGTTCCCCGGCGGTACATCAACATTCAAAGGAATCACTTCCCCCGCAGTTCAAAACTTCCCAGAAGAGTCCAATCCAGTTTCCCCAGGAGAAATGGAATTCATATCCCCAAGCAATAAGCTTATCCCCAGTAAATTCTGGAAAGCTTATCTCCTCACAGAGCACGAACGCGTCGTCCGGCTTGATTTAAAGAGTTATTTCCTTAACAGGATATAACTGGGTTATCCTCAGCCAAAAGCCATGGAAAGAGCGTCGTCGACAAAGTCTTCTTACCCCAGCGAAGTCCTTCAACACTTCCAACAACAAGGGTATCCTCAGCAAATTGTTATCAACACTCAGCAAGGCATCTCTCTCCCCACAGAGTATTGCTTCCCAGCATGGTCGCTAGAGTATCTTTTCTCCCCGCAGACTCTTCATTTGCCAAGTTTATTCCTCTACGGAGTTATCTTCTCCTACCAGTATTCTTGCAGTTATCATCCCCAGCGGAAGCAAAATTTATTCCTCAATATCAGCCCAGGATACGACTTCCCGGCACCCGTCAAGGATTTACTTTCCTAGACGAAAACATACATAAAACATCACATACATCATTATAGCATGCATAACGCATTGCATCATACAAGTCTCATTTATATCGAGAATATCATTGCTTGACCCATATCATGCATTGCATATGACTGACCTTCACCTTTCAGGAAAGATGCAGTTGAAATTCTCAATCACGTCTCAAGACTTTGTCCGGTTCAGTTAAATCGACCCTAAGATTTTCCTGATGCTTATCCGGTCAAAGGCCTTCTCTTGGTTCAGTCAGATCGACCCTAAGATCTCCCTGATGCTTATCCAGTTGAAGATATTCCAAGACCTTGTCTGGTTCAGTTAAATCGACCCTAAGATTTTCCTGATGCTTATCCAGTCAAAGGCCTTCTCTGGTTCAGTCAGATCGACCCTAAGATCTCCCTGATGCTTATCCAGTTGAAGATATTCCAAGACCTTGGCTGGTTCAGTTAAATCGACCCTAAGATTTTCCTGATTCTTATCCAGTCAAAGGCCTTCCCTTGGTTCAGTCAGATCGACCCTAAGATCTCCCTGATGCTTATCCAGTTGAAGATGTTTCAAGACCTAGACCGGTTCAGTTAAATCGACCCTAAGATTTTCCTGATTCTTACCCAGTCCAAGGCCTCCTCTGGTTCAGTCAGATCGACCCTAAGATCTTCCTGATTCTTACCCAGTCAAAGGCCTCTCTGGTTCAGTCAGATCGACCCTAAGATCTCCTTGATTCTTATTCCAGTAGAAGACACCCAAGATTTTTCTCAACACGCGTTGTTGAAGTTAAAGACACCCAAGACTTTTTCTCAACAAGCGTTGTTGAAGTTAAAATCGCCCAAGGTTCCCTTACCATTCATGCTAAGGCAGTAACCATCCCTGGTTCATTCATCAGCGTTTGAAGCTCCAGACTCAGCTCCTGTAACCAGTCAGGACACATCTATACCAAGTATCTAAAATCAGCTCCTGCAACGTGTCAGGTACTCTTTTTCTTTTGCAGGTATGCAGGTTCTCGCTAAGGAATCTCCTACGCAACCGACATCCAGATGGCATCTATAAGCCCATCATCCTATCCAGCAATCTCCAAATGGCATCCATAAGCCCATTCCACCATACTGCTATCATGTGAGCGCAAATTTCTGGGCACTTTAGTGTTCAATCATCTTCTACCCTCGAATTACGAAAGGCATGTCAGCCAATCTGCATCCTCGGGTCTAAGAAGATTGAACAGGGGCAACTGTTGCACCCCAAAATTTGCCCTCCCATATTCTCCAAGATTTGTCAAGTCAAGGTCACAAAATGCCCCAAGGGTTGTGCAGCTCAACTGTCTCCTATACAGTCAAAACTAGGGTTTGAGTTCTGATCAAAGAAAGGAAGTTTTCAAGGGCCCAATTAAGTCTCATATGCCTACAAAGATGGTCAAGTATCCTCATATCAAGTTTCAAGGCATTCAGCTCAAAATTGCACAGTCAAAACCCTAGATTGCACTACAGTCAACTGTAGGGGCAAAATGGTCATTTGACAGTCAAAAGTTCAAATTTTTGGTCAATATATCATTTTGAAGCCACAAACATCCTTTGATCAATGCTTGATCATGATTCTCAAAATTTGGCTCAGAAATCATCAAAGATGCAAAAGTTGCTATATTTGGACAGCTGAAAAAGTCAACTGAAATTGACCAGGGCATAACTTTCACATGGATTATCAGAAAAATTCCATCCAAAGCTCATTTTGAAGAGAAAGACATTTCCTACAATTAACCTTCATGTTCCAAGTCCAAGAAATGCTCTCACAAAAAGTTATCAATTTCAACATTATAGGTCATTTTCAAAAGTCAACAAAAAGGGACTTTAAGTCAAAGGCCATAACTTGAGATTGGTAAATCAAAATGACATGGGACCAAAGACATTGGTTAGAGGACTCAAAGACCTTTCCAAAATGTCCAAGAACATGTGAAAAGCTCAACAATTGAGCAAGTTATGCCTTGTGGAAGTTGGGAAATTTTTGGAAATTTTTAAAAGTCAACATTGATCCAAAAGGCCTAAATTTGCTAATGGGCCCATTTTTCTTCCAAGTTTCTTCATGCCAAGCCTATGCACGACCATTAGGCCCAAAAGGAAGTTTTTCTCCATTTTTATTTATTTATTTGGATTTTTTATCATTTATAATTCATTTAATTAAATAAATTGCATGAAAAATACAAACCTAATGAAAACAAATCTTTTTATGCATGATTTGGACTTAATATTTCGTGCACATGCTAATATAGAAGGTTTTGGCTTGATTGAAACCTAATTGACACAAAAACCATGAAAAAAAGATTCAAAAAGATATTAAGGAAATCAAATATTGAAAACAATGAATTCATGAGATTTTGTTGATTTTTGTTGACCTAAAAGCCTCACTATATGATCAGGAACACAACCCTAAGCAAAAAAGACTCTAAGCTGCGCCCCAAGAACACTTTGCAAATTGAAAATTTTTCATAAAACACAAAAACTGAAAACTAGTTTTTAGGTCGATTCAAGCTCCAATTCTTGTCCTGTCATCATCCTGAGACATCATTGAACGATTCTCAATCACTAACATCAACCAAAACGCCCTGAATTGGTACCCCTAAGTCAAACTGTACCTCAAAACTTCTGAAATCGTATAGCATGATTCAAGCATATTTTTGCATTTTTATTTATGTATTCATGCTCATAATGATGTTTCTAAGCTAACCATTGTGTTTGATTGCATTTTCATTGACCATACGCGAATCTACCATGTTTGGACATTAGGGTTTGCAGGTTTCAAAATTGGGGTTTTCTACCCAAGGAAAAATTATGCTTCCAGACTAGTGCCATTAGCTTAAGCAGGTTGAGACGAAGAAGATGGCACCCTCGCGCTCAATTTATGAGCGTCGAGGGGCTAATCGCTATTTTCTTATAGGCCCTCTAAAACAACGCTCAGAAACCGTTGCCTTTGAGTTTGTGTTTCAGGCAAAGTGAGGAAGACGACTCCGTGTCAAAACGTGATAGGCGCATTTGAATTCTCGCGCCAGAAAGCCACTAACGCACTTGCTTCTTTTTTATTATTTGTTTCTTATAATATAATAACATGTGCTTCATGGCTCAGTTGGCAAATCACCAAGGCATTAACGTCCAAGACCTGGGTTCGAACCCCAGGTCTATGCAATTTCCATGTTATTTTTCATGAATAATTCTTATGCAGCGCGCTTGATGAGGACCACCATACTCCATCAGTATCCCATTAGCCACGCGTCCTACAAAAGCAAATCAATGACCAAGAATCAAAGAATATGCTACACTTGGTCAAATGCATCACACATGATTAGAAAAGTCAAACGAATTCAAAATCAAATGGGCCAGAATTCTAAGGCATGTACCTCCTAAATTGGGACTACACCCCACTCTGGTTTGCAACTTCTTTCAATTTTCTACTTATTTTTATTTTATTGTTAATCATTGTGTTATTTTTTTTTATTATTGCTTTAGTTTAATTAAATATTTTTACAATACATAAAAAATACAGAAAAAAGATAATGATATAATAAATTATTTTATTTAATTATTCTTATAAATAAATTGGTATGTAAATAAATTTAGTTTAATTAGGATTTTGCAATTTTAATTCCTTTCATATTAAATATAAAAATTAGAATTAGGTTTAATTAACAATTTTCATTCCTTTTAATTTTTTCTTTTTTGATCATAATATTTATTTTATTTATTTTCTATAATTAAATTTTGTATGTAAATTAACTTAGATTTAAATTAGGTTAAAACTTCATATTTTTACAATAACTTAAAAATGTTAGAATTAGGGTTTGACGCTTCCTTTTTAATTAATTTCTCCCTAATCTTAAAACATACAAAAATACCAAAAACATTTAATTTTTAATTCTAACTCATTAATTTAATTATTTTTTAAGGGTCCAACGCCCATTGTTTTTAATTATTTTATGTTGCGCATTTATTTTATGTCATTTATTATAATTTTGTAATTCTCCCAAAGCATTGTAATTTAAATTTCTCGCACTTTTATCTTATCGCTTTATTTATTTTCCGCTAAATCGGGTTCTGGAAATTTTGGCGATGTGGACCCGCGCCTTTGTAATAGTTGTAGATTTATTTTCCCGCAAACTTTATTAACTGTTAAATATGCATGCAAGAATGAATGTCCTAATTAAAATCAAGCGTAGATCACAACAAACATGACAAGACAAATAACTGAAACATGACACACAATGCGCACACACCACCCCTAGGGTACGCCTCACTGTTGCCTTTCGAAAGGTGGTCGTCGAGTAGAGGACGTCTTAGTAAGTCCTCATGATCCGGGAACCTGGCATGAGGGTAGCTTCTAAGGTGTCTTCCCATTGCTCTGGTGATCACCATGTCCCTAAAAATCGAATTGACCCGAACACCTCCAACGGTGGTGCTACCTACCTCTCAATGGTGGGATGGCACTACTTTAAAGGACATTTACACAGACGAATTCCTTAGGGTAGGTAGGTTCTCAAGGATACTTGCTCTAATTTCAAACAAATAATACTTTTCACCAACACATTTTCAAAAGCTTTCAAAGCAAATTTTTCAAACACTCTGACGCACGAGTCGAACTGAAATTTTTCAAAGAAACTTTTTTTAAACCCACATTGAAAAGCAAACAAACATTTTTGAAAACACAAATGAGCAAGTATCTAAGAGCCCATGGATAACCATGGATAGAAAGGGTGCTAACACCTTCCCTTTCTATAACCTACCTCCCGAACCGAGAGCAATCTCTTTAAGGAATTTTTCTGTGCTTTTGTCCTTTCCATTTGGAGAAAATAAAAGACGGTGGCGACTCTTGCTTCCGCGACATTTCGCGAACCAGCGTTAAACAGTCAGTTCCAGATCCACCGATCACAGAGAGGGAACCATCTGAAAAGGAATTATCGCCTCACTCACCGTCGGAGAGGGAACCATCTGAAAAGGAAATCTGGAAGCAGCATCAGAACGTCACCATCTCTGAGTCATATCTGAAACTATATCTAGAAGGAAATCTGGAAGCAGCATCAGAATTCCTAGAAAGAATTGCGATAATTGATAGTAATCATTTTGGTATTGACCTTTCCTGAAAGGTAAAACATAATTGTATGCAAAATCATGATGCATGAACTGTATGTCTTCAAAATTAATGAGATTCGTGTAGTATGATGCATATGCACGCTATAACGTATGAAGATGTGATGTTTATGAATGTATTTCTAAGAAAATAAATCCTTGACGGGTGCCGGGAAGTCACTCCTGGGCTGATGTTGAAGAATAGCTTTTGCTTCCGCTGGGGATGATAGTTGCAAGTATACCGGTAGGAGAAGATAACTCCGTTGGGGAATAAACTTGGCCAATGACGGATTCTGCGGGGAGAAAAGATACTCTAGTGACCATGCGGAGAAGCAATACTCTGTGGGAAGAGGGAGGCCTTGCTGAGGGTTGATAGCTTGCTGAGGATATCCTTGTTGTTGGAAGTGTTGATGGACTTCGCTGAGGTAAGGGGACTTTGTCGGGGACGATCTTTCCATGGCTTTTGGCTGAGGATAACCCAGTTATATCCTGTTAAGGAAATAACTCTTTAAATCAAGCCGGACGACACGTTCGTGCTCTGCGAGGGGGTAAGCTTCCAAAATTTACTGGGGATAGGCTTACTGCTTGGGGAGATAATTCCAACTTTCCTGGGGAACTAGATTAGACTCTCCTGGGGAAGTATTGAACTGTATTGGTTATGCTCTTCAACGGAACCTAACCTGATACCTTGGAGGATAGAACAATCAGATTGCTTAGACCACCCATTATTGCCCCTGTTTCTATGGGGGGAGGCACCTGTGGGATGCTGATAGTTGTTGATGGACAAACCTTCTTCTGGTAGACAGATGGCAGGACATAGTCGTACGCTTTAATCCCTAACTTTTGCCTGGACCGCCCTTTCGGGTTTTCAGTCCACCGGGATACCCATTTTTGCCCAAGCCGCCTTTTCAGGTTTTCGACTTGCCGGGTGTACAGATTTTTCATTTCATCCCTTATTTTGCCCGAACCCTTTTGGTTCGCCGGAAAGCCCTTATTTTTGCCTAGGTACGTCGACCTAGCGGGTCTTTGATTTTGCGTAGTATCTTTTCGACTATGTCCATGCTCTTGGAATGTAGGGAGTTGCCCCTGTTAGCTTGGTCATGCCACCAGAAGGTATTTGATCAGGTCAGATTCGTTGTTGGAGTGCCCCAAGCGACTCAAACGAAGATTTGCCCCAGGCTATTTGGCCTTTGAGAGATTCTCCGAATCTTGATTGGATTGCCCCAGATGACGGACCATGATTAGGTCGTGCCCCTTGATTGGAGATACTCTTGTTCATTAGACTTTCGTCATGCGAATTTCTATGCTGTTCAAACAAAAAGTCATATGCAAACAAAGTTATGTTAAAAATGCAAAGCTTATGTCTGTCTCGAAGATTTTGAAAATGCATTCTTTTTTTCATAAAACAAATGATTGTTTGTAAAACGTGATGTCAACTCCGTATTTACCGTAGGCCTTCAGGAGTCAGGATACCTTTCATAACAGTATGCTTTCGAACTAACCCATGCTTCAGCTAGGACTTTTGAGGGTTATAACGTGGCCTGGTTCACGGTTTAAGAAACAAAGGATAAAGGCTCAAATTATTTGTACCCACTCGCTCTTCGTGATGTTCTCCAAACCTAAACTCAGTTGATCATACGTTAGACCTTGTTTGAGTCTTTGTTTTGATTTTCCCGTGATGATTCAGATGTTGATGATTTCTTTTGAATAGGCAGTCATTTCTTTTTTTGTTGAGGGTTTGTAGGACCTCTTTCTTTTTGATTTCGTTATCCCTATTTTTTTGCCTGAACTGTTTCCTTTTTGGAATTACAGTCAGCGGGATGCCCCAGTTTCATAAGTCCCTTTTACATGTTTTGACTTCTTGGGCTATTCATTGATGATTTTTTTTTGATAATGACTGCCTGTTTGTTCGGAACCATCACTGTCTTTCTTTTTTTTCGTAAGGATCTCTTTGGTGCCATTTGTTGCGCACTTGGATCAACTGAGAGAACTACCCTGCCCCAGGTTATAATAAAGGGTTTTGATTTTCGAAAATAAAACTCCTACTTCTTTGGCTCGAAGGGGTTGACGAGGGATTATCTTCCTTATAACTCCAGTGTTTAGGATTTGAAACAATGCCTGTACCTCATCAGCGGGGTCTGTTCAAAAGCATACTGTAAAGATCGTGGTATCGTTTTTGTCATCCTCCCTCAAGAGGCTCAGAATTATTAACCAAGAGTTGATCATCAGAAAAATATGAAAAGAATTTTGAATATAATGAAAACAATTGTATTAATTCCCAAAACAGACATATGCGATGCATTAATAACATAAAAGAGTTTGCTATGACATTAATTGTTTGTATAAGCAAAGAAAAATACAACTCAAAAGTTCAAATAAACAAAAGGCTTCAATGATTGGGCAACGGAGCAGTGATTATGTTCGGAGTATCAGGCACTTCAAACTGAATCTCCCCAGCGTCGATCATGTCTTGAATTTTATTCTTGAGAGGCCAGCAGTTGTCCGTAGTATGCCCCGGGCTATTAGAATGATATGCGCACCTATCGTTGGGATGATAGTTAGGAGCCGAAGTGTTCGGATTCCGAAGGGGAGCCCTTAAGGTGATCAACCCTGCCTTCAACATTTGTTGCAGTGCTTGATCCAGCGACATGTTGAGTTTGGTATACTGTCGTTTCTCCTTGCGCTGCTGCCCCTGTCCTTGTTGAGCAGGTCCGGGATTGGAGATCTGGATTGCCCCTACCTCATGACGGCTCTTTTTACCGTGCACAGCATTGGATTCTTTCTTTCCATGATGAGGCTTTTTATCAGAAGGTGCAGCCTCTTGAATTTTCCCAGACCGGATACCAGCTTCTATTCGCTCTCCAGTCAAGATAAGATCTGTGAATCCAGCAGACGAATTCCCAATTAGGTGGTTATAGAACGGACCAGACAGGGTCCCCAAGAACATATCGACAAGTTCCCGATCAGTCAGAGGTGGTTGTACCCTTCCAGCAAGATCCCTCCATTTCTGCGCATATTCTTTAAAACCTTCACTTGATCCTAACGACATACCCTGGAGTTGGGTACGCGTAGGGGCAAGGTCGGCATTATATTGATACTGCTTATAGAAAGCAGTAGCCAACTCCTCCCAGTTACGAACCTTGGTCCCATCCAGCTGATAGAACCATTCGAGATGAGTCCCTGAAAGACTCTCCTGGAAGAAGTGGATCCACAAATTCTTATCCGCAGAGTACGGCTGAATTTTCCGAACATAGGACCTTAAATGCAGCTTGGGACAAGACGCCCCGTCATATTTAGAGAAGGATGGTGCTTTGAACTTATGCGGGATAATCACACCCGTTGACAAACCCAGATCTCCGAAATCCAGCCCAGGTACCTGTTGAACCTCCATAGCTTTCAGCCTGTCTTCCAACTGTTTGTACTTGTCTTCGGCAGGAGGGTATTGTTCATCGTTGAAATTTGTCTCGTTGTCGGAGACCCCTGGACTAGGCACCCTTTCACCCTGATGACTACCTTCCCTCACAGATGGAGTTGTCCTCTCAGTTTCAATCTGCGGTGCATTCCCAGATCTGCGTCTAGGGCTGAACAAAACAGTCCTCCTCTTCTTCCTTTCTTTCTTCAAGAGCAGAGCCTTCAGATCTTGTTGCCCCTGGGTCAAGTTCATGATCAGCCCTTGGAACTGGGCATTCTGAGCCTGGAGGGCCCTGATGGACTGCTCAGCTGATGATTCAGGATTCATGACGATCGGCTGAAATAAACAGCGAAGAAGGGTAAGCAACCTGTCAAAGGGATACCTGCAATGCAATGAGATGTATGATATGCATGCAATGATTTCAAGGACCTCGCAGGGTAAACAGAGAAACTTGTTAGAGTTGGAAACCGGCAACTCGATTGAAGGAACTTCCTGTTGTAGAGAGCCCTTCTTCAAGGGTTAAAGGCTCACCATATCCAGTGGGTCATAGCCCCTGACAACCTTGGCTAGAGGAAAATAAATCCTCTTTGCCCCTTGCTGGGACAGTTGATTCACCATGACCTGCATCACAAGCCCTTGAGATCCTTGAAACGGGTTAGGATGTATGCAGTGGTATGCAATGGTATGATGTCATGCTATGCATGGGGTAATGTGAGTAACCCTGTTATGAGTCCCAATTAAGGACTATAAACACCCTGCAAGAAATTTAGTACCCTGTTATGAGTCCCAATTAAGGACTATAAACAAGACCTGCAAGAAACTTAGTACCCTGTTATGAGTCCCAATTAAGGACTATAAACAAGACCTACAAGAAACCTAGTATACCCTGTTATGAGTCCCTATTAAGGACTATAAACAAAACCTGCAAGTAGCTTATGTGTTAGATAACACGCATGCAATTAGTCAAGTACGAAGGCACACAAGTCACACAAAAGAAACCCTTAGAGTTTGGGCCAGCATGGGGTCTGGGTATTACCCTCTTGAAGTTGGTGGGCTCAACCTGTCCTATTAGAAGTAACCGGGTTCTAAGGGTCCCAATATCACGGGATTGCTTTCATTTTTCATCGTTTCGATTTAGCCACTGAACTGGCGACCGAAATATTCCAGGAAAGCAACCCTCAATTGAGTGTAGTATCGAGTATCAACCAACCTCGGACTGCACCAAAGTCAGTTATCTCACTACCCTAAAGAGGCCAAGATAGTTCAATTAAGGTTCCTAAGGTCTGTTGATGCTTCACGACACCACGCGGAGGCCCCGTACTCTCCTTGACTGAACTCAAGGGTTACCGGTACACACCAAAGTGCCACATCAACGTAGCAGACTGTTTCAACCATGTCGGTATACCCCGCACAGTTCCCTCACAGCCTTGTTGCTACTTTCTAAGAAGGTATCCCCAGATCCGGGTTAGGATCTATAGAACTCCCAAGCAACCCACAATTTAAAGCACACAAGGAAAACAATTGAAAACATAGTTATGACCTAGCCCTAAGGTACACCCCACTTTAAGTTAAGTCCCCAGCAGAGTCGCCAGTTCTGTGATCGGTGGATCTGGAACTGACTGTTTTAACGCTGGTTCGCGAAATGTCGCCGAAGCAAGAGTCGCCACCGTCTTTTATTTTCTCCAAATGGAAAGGACAAAAGCACAGAAAAATTCCTTATAGAGATTGCTCTCGGTTCGGGAGGTAGATTATAGAAAGGGAAGGTGTTAGCACCCTTTCTATCCATGGTTATCCATGGGCTCTTAGATACTTGCTCAATGTGTTTTCAAAATGGCTTGTTTGCTTTTCAATTGTGGGTTTTAAAAAGTTTCTTTGAAACATTTCAGTTCGACTCATACGTCAGAGTGTTTGAAAAATTTGCTTTGAAAGCTTTTGAAAAGTGTTGGTGTGAAAAGATTTTAGTTTGTTTTGAAGAGAGCAAGTATCTACGAGGACCTACCTACCCTAAGGAATTCGTCTGTGTAAATGTCCTTTAAAGTAGTGCCATCCCACCATTGAGAGGTAGGTAGCACCACCGTTGGAGGTGTTCGGGTCAATTCGATATTCGGGACATGGTGATCACCAGAGCAATAGGAAGACACCTTAGAAGCTACCCTCATGCCAGGTTCCCGGATCATGAGGACTTACTAAGACATCCTCTACTCGACGATCACCTTTCGAGGCAAGGCAACAGTGAGGCGTACCCTAGGGGTGGTGTGTGCGATTCGTGTGTCGTTTTCATTGATATTTGTCTTGTCATGTTCATCGTGATCTACGCTTGATTTTAATTAAGACCATTCATTCTTGCATGCTTATTTAACAGTTAATATTTGCGGGAAAAGTAAATCTACAACTATTACAAATGGCGCGGGTCCACATCGCCAAAATTAAACCGGACCCGATTTGACAGAAAATAAATAAGCAAATTAAAAGTGCGAAAAGTTTAAGTTACAACGCTTTGGGAGAGATACATAATTATTTAAGCAATAAAACAAATACGCAAATTAAATAAATTACGAACGAGGGCGTTGGACCCTTTTGCAAAAAATTAAAATTAATAATGGAATTAAAATTAAGAATTAAAAGAAAATGTTTTTTAGTATTTTTGTGTTTTTTAAGTTTAATAGAAAAAGAGAATTAATTAAAATAAAATGCAAACCCTAATTCTATTTATTTTTAAGTTATTAAGAAAAATATTGAATTTTTAACCTAATTTAAACCTAAGTTATTTATACAATTTAATTATAGAAATAAGTAAATAAATATATTATGGTAAAGGAAAAAAATTTAAAAGGAATAAAAATTATCAATTTAACCTAATTCTATATTTTTGGATTTTTTATGAAAAGAATTTAAATCAAACCTAATTTAAAACTAAATTCATTTATATGCATTATTTACAAGAAAATATCAAAATAAATATTATTTATTATATTTTTCATCTCCTCTGAATTTTTATGTATTTTCTGTATTTTTTTGTAAAAAAAAACAATTAATTAAAATCAAAGCAAAACAAATAATAAAACAATAAAAAAAATAAAATATGTGCAAACCAGGGAGGGGTTCAGTCCCAATATGGAGGTTTAGTGTGAAATTCTGGCCCAATGACTCTGAGGCCTTTTTGACTTTCATAGCTTGCATGCATCAACGTTGACCTGGGCATAGCATGTTCTTCAATCCTGGCCTTTGATTTGGATGCTCTTGGATGCGTGTATGCTTGATTATTGAGGATGCATGGTGTGCCTTAAGGTTATGCCTGCATAGGAATTTGGATTGAAAAATAATATGGCAAATATACAGACCTGGGGTTCGAACCCAGGTCTTGGATGTTGAAGCGTTAAGCGTTTGCCAGCTGAGCTACGTGCATATTCAAATATATTATGACAAATAAATAACAAAAGGAAAAACGAAAGCATTAGTGGTTGAAGCGCGCGAAATTTAAAAACAACGTATCATGTGTGGACAGCACATCATCTTCTCCATTATCCCTGTAAAACAAAAGCAGAGGCAACGGTTTTCTGGGCGTGGCTTAAGGTAGGCTATTGAAAAATAGCGAATAGCTCCTCAACGCTCATAAATTGAGCGCGAGGGTAGATTCCTCTTCGTCTCCATGTACTGAGTCTAATGGTCATGATTTTGAGGCTTAATTTTTCCTCTTTGCAAAAGCCCTAAATTCAAGCTCTGAAAACCCTAAAGATTGATCATGGTGAAATCGCGTTGGGGGCACAAAAACAAAATTAGATTATACAGTTAGCATCAGAAATCATCAATGAGTAATAATTCATAAAAAAAATGAAATGATTATGCTTCAAAATTAAAACACGATTAAGCAATTTTCTTGAAGCAGTTTGCGTTCAATCTACCAATTCTTGGAGTTTGAGTTGATGTTTTGGATTGAAACGCGTTCAGGGAGACTTGAGGAAGCCAATGGAATGAGTATTAGGGCTTGAATCGACCTCTAACAACGTTTTCAGTTTTGCTTTTTATGGAGAAAATTTCAAGTTTCTTAATGGTCTTTGAGCGTAGCTTAGAGTGTTCTTGCATTAGGGTTCTCTTTGTGCTTATGTAATGAGGCTATTAGGTTAAGAAAATTGATGAAAATCCCTTGTAATCTTTGATTGAAGATTTGATTTGCTTAAGGATCTTTTTGAATCTTTTTCACATGTTCTTGTATCAATTTGCATCCAATCACCCCAAATCTTTCCTAATTTGCCTTTACACGAAATATTGACCTTAAAACATGTATAAAAAGATTTGTTAAGGCAAGTTTGATATTTTTCACATATTTATATAATTTAAATGAATTAATATGAATAATAATTCAAATAAATAAATAAAAAATGAGAAAATACTTCCCTTTGGGCCAAGTGGTCGTGCACATGCTTGGAATGATGAATCATGGAAGAAAAATGGGCCCATTAGCAAATTTAGGTTATTTGAAGTAAAGTTGACTTTTCAAAATTCCCAAAAATTTCCCAACTTCCACAAGGCATAACTTGCTCAATTTTTAATCTTTTCTCATGTTCTTGGACATTTTGGAAAGGTCTTTGAGTCCTCTAACCAATGCCTTTGGTCCCATGTCATTTTGATTTACCAATCTCAAGTTATGGCCTTTGACTTAAAGTCCCTTTTTGTTGACTTTTGAAAATGACCTATAATGTTGAAATTGATAACTTTTTGTGAGAGAATTTCTTGGACTTGAAGTATGAAGATGAGTTGTAGGAAATGTCTTTCTCTTCAAAATGAGCTTTGGATGGAATTTTTCTGATAATCCATGTGAAAGTTATGCCTTGGTCAATTTCAGTTGACTTTTTCAGCTGTCCAAATATAGTAACTTTTGCATCTTTGATGATTTCTGAGCCAAATTTTGAGAATCATGATCAAGCATTGATCAAATGATGTTTGTGGCTTCAAAATGATATGTTGACCAAAAATTTGAACTTTTGACTGCCAAATGACCATTTTGCCCCTACAGTTGACTGTAGTGCAATTTAGGGTTTTGACTGTGCAATTTTGAGCTGAATGCCTTGAAACTTGATATGAGGATGCCTGACCACATTTGTAGGCATGTGAGACTTGATTGGGCCTTTGAAAACTTCATTTTCTTGATCAGAACACAAACCCTAGTTTTGACTGCATAGGAGACCTTTGCCCTGAGCAACCCTTGGGGAATTTTGTGACTTGGCTTGGCAATTTCTTGAAGAATATGGGAGGGCAAATTTTGGGGTACAACAGTTGCCCCTGTTCAATCTTCTTAGACCTGAGGATGCAGATTGGCTGACGTGCCTTTCGTAATCCGAGGGTAGAAGATGATTGGACACTAGAGTGCCCAGAAATTTGCGCTCACATGTTAGCAGTGTGATGGGAATGGGCTTATAGATGCCATTTGGGAATTGCCGGATAGGATGATGGGCTTATAGATGCCATCTGGATGTTGATTGCGTGGGAGATTCCTTAGCTAGAACCTGCATACCTGCAAAAGAAAAATGAGTACCTAATACGTTGCAGGAGCTGATTTTAGATGCTTGGCATAGATATGTCCTGACTGGTTACAGGAGCTGAGTCTGGAGCTTCAAAAGATGATGAATGAACCAGGTATGGTTACTGCCTTAGCATGAATGGTAAGAGAACCTTGGGTGATTTTAACTTCAACAACGCTCGTTGAGAAAAATCTTGGCGGGAATTACCATCTTTGCAATATCGGAACGAGAACCATAGGCTATTATAATCTGAAAGGGAATCACCTCACTCGCCGTTGGAGAGGGAACTATAGGAGACTATCACCTCACACTCACCGTCGAGAGGGAAACATCTGAAGAAGGAATTACCACCTCACGCACTTGTCGGAGAGGGGACCATAGGAGACTATCACCTCACACTCATCGTCGGAGAGGGAAACATCTGAAGAAGGAATTACCACCTCACGCACTTGCCGGAGAGGGGACCATAAGAGACTATCACCTCACACTCATCGTCGGAGAGGGAAACATCTGAAGAAGGAATTACCACCTCACGCACTTGCCGGAGAGGGGACCATAGGAGACTATCACCTCACACTCATCGTCGGAGAGGGAAACATCTGAAGAAGGAATTACCACCTCACGCACTTGCCGGAGAGGGGACCATAAGAGACTATCACCTCACACTCATCGTCGGAGAGGGAAACATCTTAAGAAGGAATTACCACCTCACGCACTTGTCGGAGAGGGGACCATAGGAGACTATCACCTCACACTCATCGTCGGAGAGGGAAACATCTGAAGAAGGAATTACCACCTCACGCACTTGCCGGAGAGGGGACCATAAGATACTATCACCTCACACTCATCGTCGGAGAGGGAAACATCTGAAGAAGGAATTACCACCTCACGCACTTGCCGGAGAGGGGACCATAGGAGACTATCACCTCACACTCATCGTCGGAGAGGGAAACATCTGAAGAAGGAATTACCACCTCACGCACTTGCCGGAGAGGGGACCATAGGCGACTATCACCTCACACTCATCGTCGGAGAGGGAAACATCTGAAGAAGGAATTACCACCTCACGCACTGTCGGAGAGGGAACCATAGGAGACTATCACCTCACACTCATCGTCGGAGAGGGAAACATCTAAAAAAGGAATTACCACCTCACACGCCGTCGGAGAGGGGACCATCTGAAAAGGAATTGTCACCTCACTCACCGTCGGTGAGGGAACCATCTGAAAAGGAATTATCGCCTCACTCACCGTCGGAGAGGGAACCATCTGAAAAGGAAATCTGGAAGCAGCATCAGAACGTCACCATCTCTGGGTCATATCTGAAACTATATCTAGAAGGAAATCTGGAAGCAGCATCAGAACGTCACCATATCTGGATCATATCTGAAACTATATCTAGAAAGAATTGCGATAATTGATAGTAATCATTTTGGTATTGACCTTTCCTGAAAGGTAAAACATAATTGTATGCAAAATCATGATGCATGAACTGTATGTCTTCAAAATTAATGAGATTCTTGTAGTATGATGCATATGCACGCTATAACGTATGAAGATGTGATGTTTATGAATGTATTTCTAAGAAAATAAATCCTTGACGGGTGCCGGGAAGTCACTCCTGGGCTGATGTTGAAGAATAGCTTTTGCTTCCGCTGGGGATGATAGTTGCAAGTATACTGGTAGGAGAAGATAACTCCGTTGGGGAATAAACTTGGCCAATGACGGATTCTGCGGGGAGAAAAGATACTCTAGTGACCATGCGGAGAAGCAATACTCTGTGGGAAGAGGGAGGCCTTGCTGAGGGTTGATAGCTTGCTGAGGATATCCTTGTTGTTGGAAGTGTTGATGGACTTCGCTGAGGTAAGGGGACTTTGTCGGGGACGATCTTTCCATGGCTTTTGGCTGAGGATAACCCAGTTATATCCTGTTAAGGAAATAACTCTTTAAATCAAGCCGGACGACACGTTCGTGCTCTGCGAGGGGGTAAGCTTCCAAAATTTACTGGGGATAGGCTTACTGCTTGGGGAGATAATTCCAACTTTCCTGGGGAACTAGATTAGACTCTCCTGGGGAAGTATTGAACTGTATTGGTTATGCTCTTCAACGGAACCTAACCTGATACCTTGGAGGATAGAACAATCAGATTGCTTAGACCACCCATTATTGCCCCTGTTTCTATGGGGGGAGGCACCTGTGGGATGCTGATAGTTGTTGATGGACAAACCTTCTTCTGGTAGACAGATGGCAGGACATAGTCGTACGCTTTAATCCCTAACTTTTGCCTGGACCGCCCTTTCGGGTTTTCAGTCCACCGGGATACCCATTTTTGCCCAAGCCGCCTTTTCAGGTTTTCGACTTGCCGGGTGTACAGATTTTTCATTTCATCCCTTATTTTGCCCGAACCCTTTTGGTTCGCCGGAAAGCCCTTATTTTTGCCTAGGTACGTCGACCTAGCGGGTCTTTGATTTTGCGTAGTATCTTTTCGACTATGTCCATGCTCTTGGAATGTAGGGAGTTGCCCCTGTTAGCTTGGTCATGCCACCAGAAGGTATTTGATCAGGTCAGATTCGTTGTTGGAGTGCCCCAAGCGACTCAAACGAAGATTTGCCCCAGGCTATTTGGCCTTTGAGAGATTCTCCGAATCTTGATTGGATTGCCCCAGATGACGGACCATGATTAGGTCGTGCCCCTTGATTGGAGATACTCTTGTTCATTAGACTTTCGTCATGCGAATTTCTATGCTGTTCAAACAAAAAGTCATATGCAAACAAAGTTATGTTAAAAATGCAAAGCTTATGTCTGTCTCGAAGATTTTGAAAATGCATTCTTTTTTTCATAAAACAAATGATTTTTTGTAAAACGTGATGTCAACTCCGTATTTACCGTAGGCCTTCAGGAGTCAGGATACCTTTCATAACAGTATGCTTTCGAACTAACCCATGCTTCAGCTAGGACTTTTGAGGGTTATAACGTGGCCTGGTTCACGGTTTAAGAAACAAAGGATAAAGGCTCAAATTATTTGTACCCACTCGCTCTTCGTGATGTTCTCCAAACCTAAACTCAGTTGATCATACGTTAGACCTTGTTTGAGTCTTTGTTTTGATTTTCCGGTGATGATTCAGATGTTGATGATTTCTTTTGAATAGGCAGTCATTTCTTTTTTTGTTGAGGGTTTGTAGGACCTCTTTCTTTTTGATTTCGTTATCCCTATTTTTTTGCCTGAACTGTTTCCTTTTTGGAATTACAGTCAGCGGGATGCCCCAGTTTCATAAGTCCCTTTTACAGGTTTTGACTTCTTGGGCTATTCATTGATGATTTTTTTTTGATAATGACTGCCTGTTTGTTCGGAACCATCACTGTCTTTCTTTTTTTTTTCGTAAGGATCTCTTTGGTGCCATTTGTTGCGCACTTGGATCAACTGAGAGAACTACCCTGCCCCAGGTTATAATAAAGGGTTTTGATTTTCGAAAATAAAACTCCTACTTCTTTGGCTCGAAGGGGTTGACGAGGGATTATCTTCCTTATAACTCCAGTGTTTAGGATTTGAAACAATGCCTGTACCTCATCAGCGGGGTCTGTTCAAAAGCATACTGTAAAGATCGTGGTATCGTTTTCGTCATCCTCCCTCAAGAGGCTCAGAATTATTAACCAAGAGTTGATCATCAGAAAAATATGAAAAGAATTTTGAATATAATGAAAACAATTGTATTAATTCCCAAAATAGACATATGCGATGCATTAATAACATAAAAGAGTTTGCTATGACATTAATTGTTTGTATAAGCAAAGAAAAATACAACTCAAAAGTTCAAATAAACAAAAGGCTTCAATGATTGGGCAACGGAGCAGTGATTATGTTCGGAGTATCAGGCACTTCAAACTGAATCTCCCCAGCGTCGATCATGTCTTGAATTTTATTCTTGAGAGGCCAGCAGTTGTCCGTAGTATGCCCCGGGCTATTAGAATGATATGCGCACCTATCGTTGGGATGATAGTTAGGAGCCGAAGTGTTCGGATTCCGAAGGGGAGCCCTTAAGGTGATCAACCCTGCCTTCAACATTTGTTGCAGTGCTTGATCCAGCGACATGTTGAGTTTGGTATACTGTCGTTTCTCCTTGCGCTGCTGCCCCTGTCCTTGTTGAGCAGGTCCGGGATTGGAGATCTGGATTGCCCCTACCTCATGACGGCTCTTTTTACCGTGCACAGCATTGGATTCTTTCTTTCCATGATGAGGCTTTTTATCAGAAGGTGCAGCCTCTTGAATTTTCCCAGACCGGATACCAGCTTCTATTCGCTCTCCAGTCAAGATAAGATCTGTGAATCCAGCAGACGAATTCCCAATTAGGTGGTTATAGAACGGACCAGACAGGGTCCCCAAGAACATATCGACAAGTTCCCGATCAGTCAGAGGTGGTTGTACCCTTCCAGCAAGATCCCTCCATTTCTGCGCATATTCTTTAAAACCTTCACTTGATCCTAACGACATACCCTGGAGTTGGGTACACGTAGGGGCAAGGTCGGCATTATATTGATACTGCTTATAGAAAGCAGTAGCCAACTCCTCCCAGTTACGAACCTTGGTCCCATCCAGCTGATAGAACCATTCGAGATGAGTCCCTGAAAGACTCTCCTGGAAGAAGTGGATCCACAAATTCTTATCCGCAGAGTACGGCTGAATTTTCCGAACATAGGACCTTAAATGCAGCTTGGGACAAGACGCCCCGTCATATTTAGAGAAGGATGGTGCTTTGAACTTATGCGGGATAATCACACCCGTTGACAAACCCAGATCTCCGAAATCCAGCCCAGGTACCTGTTGAACCTCCATAGCTTTCAGCCTGTCTTCCAACTGTTTGTACTTGTCTTCGGCAGGAGGGTATTGTTCATCGTTGAAATTTGTCTCGTTGTCGGAGACCCCTGGACTAGGCACCCTTTCACCCTGATGACTACCTTCCCTCACAGATGGAGTTGTCCTCTCAGTTTCAATCTGCGGTGCATTCCCAGATCTGCGTCTAGGGCTGAACAAAACAGTCCTCCTCTTCTTCCTTTCTTTCTTCAAGAGCAGAGCCTTCAGATCTTGTTGCCCCTGGGTCAAGTTCATGATCAGCCCTTGGAACTGGGCATTCTGAGCCTGGAGGGCCCTGATGGACTGCTCAGCTGATGATTCAGGATTCATGACGATCGGCTGAAATAAACAGCGAAGAAGGGTAAGCAACCTGTCAAAGGGATACCTGCAATGCAATGAGATGTATGATATGCATGCAATGATTTCAAGGACCTCGCAGGGTAAACAGAGAAACTTGTTAGAGTTGGAAACCGGCAACTCGATTGAAGGAACTTCCTGTTGTAGAGAGCCCTTCTTCAAGGGTTAAAGGCTCACCATATCCAGTGGGTCATAGCCCCTGACAACCTTGGCTAGAGGAAAATAAATCCTCTTTGCCCCTTGCTGGGACAGTTGATTCACCATGACCTGCATCACAAGCCCTTGAGATCCTTGAAACGGGTTAGGATGTATGCAGTGGTATGCAATGGTATGATGTCATGCTATGCATGGGGTAATGTGAGTAACCCTGTTATGAGTCCCAATTAAGGACTATAAACACCCTGCAAGAAATTTAGTACCCTGTTATGAGTCCCAATTAAGGACTATAAACAAGACCTGCAAGAAACTTAGTACCCTGTTATGAGTCCCAATTAAGGACTACAAACAAGACCTGCAAGAAACCTAGTATACCCTGTTATGAGTCCCTATTAAGGACTATAAACAAAACCTGCAAGTAGCTTATGTGTTAGATAACACGCATGCAATTAGTCAAGTACGAAGGCACACAAGTCACACAAAAGAAACCCTTAGAGTTTGGGCCAGCATGGGGTCTGGGTATTACCCTCTTGAAGTTGGTGGGCTCAACCTGTCCTATTAGAAGTAACCGGGTTCTAAGGGTCCCAATATCACGGGATTGCTTTCATTTTTCATCGTTTCGATTTAGCCACTGAACTGGCGACCGAAATATTCCAGGAAAGCAACCCTCAATTGAGTGTAGTATCGAGTATCAACCAACCTCGGACTGCACCAAAGTCAGTTATCTCACTACCCTAAAGAGGCCAAGATAGTTCAATTAAGGTTCCTAAGGTCTGTTGATGCTTCACGACACCACGCGGAGGCCCCGTACTCTCCTTGACTGAACTCAAGGGTTACCGGTACACACCAAAGTGCCACATCAACGTAGCAGACTGTTTCAACCATGTCGGTATACCCCGCACAGTTCCCTCACAGCCTTGTTGCTACTTTCTAAGAAGGTATCCCCAGATCCGGGTTAGGATCTATAGAACTCCCAAGCAACCCACAATTTAAAGCACACAAGGAAAACAATTGAAAACATAGTTATGACCTAGCCCTAAGGTACACCCCACTTTAAGTTAAGTCCCCAGCAGAGTCGCCAGTTCTGTGATCGGTGGATCTGGAACTGACTGTTTTAACGCTGGTTCGCGAAATGTCGCCGAAGCAAGAGTCGCCACCGTCTTTTATTTTCTCCAAATGGAAAGGACAAAAGCACAGAAAAATTCCTTATAGAGATTGCTCTCGGTTCGGGAGGTAGATTATAGAAAGGGAAGGTGTTAGCACCCTTTCTATCCATGGTTATCCATGGGCTCTTAGATACTTGCTCAATGTGTTTTCAAAATGGCTTGTTTGCTTTTCAATTGTGGGTTTTAAAAAGTTTCTTTGAAACATTTCAGTTCGACTCATACGTCAGAGTGTTTGAAAAATTTGCTTTGAAAGCTTTTGAAAAGTGTTGGTGTGAAAAGATTTTAGTTTGTTTTGAAGAGAGCAAGTATCTACGAGGACCTACCTACCCTAAGGAATTCGTCTGTGTAAATGTCCTTTAAAGTAGTGCCATCCCACCATTGAGAGGTAGGTAGCACCACCGTTGGAGGTGTTCGGGTCAATTCGATATTCGGGACATGGTGATCACCAGAGCAATAGGAAGACACCTTAGAAGCTACCCTCATGCCAGGTTCCCGGATCATGAGGACTTACTAAGACATCCTCTACTCGACGATCACCTTTCGAGGCAAGGCAACAGTGAGGCGTACCCTAGGGGTGGTGTGTGCGATTCGTGTGTCGTTTTCATTGATATTTGTCTTGTCATGTTCATCGTGATCTACGCTTGATTTTAATTAAGACCATTCATTCTTGCATGCTTATTTAACAGTTAATATTTGCGGGAAAAGTAAATCTACAACTATTACAAATGGCGCGGGTCCACATCGCCAAAATTAAACCGGACCCGATTTGACAGAAAATAAATAAGCAAATTAAAAGTGCGAAAAGTTTAAGTTACAACGCTTTGGGAGAGATACATAATTATTTAAGCAATAAAACAAATACGCAAATTAAATAAATTACGAACGAGGGCGTTGGACCCTTTTGCAAAAAATTAAAATTAATAATGGAATTAAAATTAAGAATTAAAAGAAAATGTTTTTTAGTATTTTTGTGTTTTTTAAGTTTAATAGAAAAAGAGAATTAATTAAAATAAAATGCAAACCCTAATTCTATTTATTTTTAAGTTATTAAGAAAAATATTGAATTTTTAACCTAATTTAAACCTAAGTTATTTATACAGTTTAATTATAGAAATAAGTAAATAAATATATTATGGTAAAGGAAAAAAATTTAAAAGGAATAAAAATTATCAATTTAACCTAATTCTATATTTTTGGATTTTTTATGAAAAGAATTTAAATCAAACCTAATTTAAAACTAAATTCATTTATATGCATTATTTACAAGAAAATATCAAAATAAATATTATTTATTATATTTTTCATCTCCTCTGAATTTTTATGTATTTTCTGTATTTTTTTGTAAAAAAAAACAATTAATTAAAATCAAAGCAAAACAAATAATAAAACAATAAAAAAAATAAAATATGTGCAAACCAGGGAGGGGTTCAGTCCCAATATGGAGGTTTAGTGTGAAATTCTGGCCCAATGACTCTGAGGCCTTTTTGACTTTCATAGCTTGCATGCATCAACGTTGACCTGGGCATAGCATGTTCTTCAATCCTGGCCTTTGATTTGGATGCTCTTGGATGCGTGTATGCTTGATTATTGAGGATGCATGGTGTGCCTTAAGGTTATGCCTGCATAGGAATTTGGATTAAAAAATAATATGGCAAATATACAGACCTGGGGTTCGAACCCAGGTCTTGGATGTTGAAGCGTTAAGCGTTTGCCAGCTGAGCTACGTGCATATTCAAATATATTATGACAAATAAATAACAAAAGGAAAAACGAAAGCATTAGTGGTTGAAGCGCGCGAAATTTAAAAACAACGTATCATGTGTGGACAGCACATCATCTTCTCCATTATCCCTGTAAAACAAAAGCAGAGGCAACGGTTTTCTGGGCGTGGCTTAAGGTAGGCTATTGAAAAATAGCGAATAGCTCCTCAACGCTCATAAATTGAGCGCGAGGGTAGATTCCTCTTCGTCTCCATGTACTGAGTCTAATGGTCATGATTTTGAGGCTTAATTTTTCCTCTTTGCAAAAGCCCTAAATTCAAGCTCTGAAAACCCTAAAGATTGATCATGGTGAAATCGCGTTGGGGGCACAAAAACAAAATTAGATTATACAGTTAGCATCAGAAATCATCAATGAGTAATAATTCATAAAAAAAATGCAATGATTATGCTTCAAAATTAAAACACGATTAAGCAATTTTCTTGAAGCAGTTTGCGTTCAATCTACCAATTCTTGGAGTTTGAGTTGATGTTTTGGATTGAAACGCGTTCAGGGAGACTTGAGGAAGCCAATGGAATGAGTATTAGGGCTTGAATCGACCTCTAACAACGTTTTCAGTTTTGCTTTTTATGGAGAAAATTTCAAGTTTCTTAATGGTCTTTGAGCGTAGCTTAGAGTGTTCTTGCATTAGGGTTCTCTTTGTGCTTATGTAATGAGGCTATTAGGTTAAGAAAATTGATGAAAATCCCTTGTAATCTTTGATTGAAGATTTGATTTGCTTAAGGATCTT
Source organism: Vicia faba (assembly GCA_948472305.1). Classification (NCBI taxonomy): domain Eukaryota; kingdom Viridiplantae; phylum Streptophyta; class Magnoliopsida; order Fabales; family Fabaceae; genus Vicia; species Vicia faba. The sequence continues at coordinate 1,049,302,775 of OX451739.1, forward strand.
TTTGAATCTTTTTCACATGTTCTTGTATCAATTTGCATCCAATCACCCCAAATCTTTCCTAATTTGCCTTTACACGAAATATTGACCTTAAAACATGTATAAAAAGATTTGTTAAGGCAAGTTTGATATTTTTCACATATTTATATAATTTAAATGAATTAATATGAATAATAATTCAAATAAATAAATAAAAAATGAGAAAATACTTCCCTTTGGGCCAAGTGGTCGTGCACATGCTTGGAATGATGAATCATGGAAGAAAAATGGGCCCATTAGCAAATTTAGGTTATTTGAAGTAAAGTTGACTTTTCAAAATTCCCAAAAATTTCCCAACTTCCACAAGGCATAACTTGCTCAATTTTTAATCTTTTCTCATGTTCTTGGACATTTTGGAAAGGTCTTTGAGTCCTCTAACCAATGCCTTTGGTCCCATGTCATTTTGATTTACCAATCTCAAGTTATGGCCTTTGACTTAAAGTCCCTTTTTGTTGACTTTTGAAAATGACCTATAATGTTGAAATTGATAACTTTTTGTGAGAGCATTTCTTGGACTTGAAGTATGAAGATGAGTTGTAGGAAATGTCTTTCTATTCAAAATGAGCTTTGGATGGAATTTTTCTGATAATCCATGTGAAAGTTATGCCTTGGTCAATTTCAGTTGACTTTTTCAGCTGTCCAAATATAGTAACTTTTGCATCTTTGATGATTTCTGAGCCAAATTTTGAGAATCATGATCAAGCATTGATCAAATGATGTTTGTGGCTTCAAAATGATATGTTGACAAAAAAATTGAACTTTTGACTGCCAAATGACCATTTTGCCCCTACAGTTGACTGTAGTGCAATTTAGGGTTTTGACTGTGCAATTTTGAGCTGAATGCCTTGAAACTTGATATGAGGATGCCTGACCACATTTGTAGGCATGTGAGACTTGATTGGGCCTTTGAAAACTTCATTTTCTTGATCAGAACACAAACCCTAGTTTTGACTGCATAAGAGACCTTTGCCCTGAGCAACCCTTGGGGAATTTTGTGACTTGGCTTGGCAATTTCTTGAAGAATATGGGAGGGCAAATTTTGGGGTACAACAGAGCGCACGTATTGAAATAATGGAACATGACAGTTACAAGAGAGAGCCTATATATATGTTGAAGATTTCACTTTGAAAGGGTCGGAGAATTTGTTTAAGAACCATATTTTCTTTCTGCATTACTTTATTTTTTTTCTTTCTTTTGAACCATTATTCTTTCCCTTCAAGCCTCTGTAATCTTCCAGTTCCCTAAAGTGTTAATTCTTCACATTGAAGGATTAACACACTTAGTTCTATATTTCAATTAATTATATCGTAAAAGCTACTGTATGAATTCAAGATTACCACGGCAATATAAATTACAAGTTTTTTATGCAATTCGATCTTTATTGTTTATATGCTATGTTTATTATTTTCATGAACTGTATTTTACGCTGCATGTTTGCTAAATATATTATGTCTGGCTAATTTTGTTTATACTGGTATGTGACTCCTAAGCACCGAAAGAATTCAGTGATAACTTGGCTAAAATCTTTTATAATTAATTTCTGGTTTCCAATTTCCATAATTAATTTAACTACCCTTGTCACGAGAGTGAAAGGATATTTAACACGATTTTGCCACGAGAGTGGGAAATTAATTAAGGCAAGAACCTGTATGCGAGAGCTGGGGTTCGACCCAGATAGTGGTAACGAAACATTAATTTTTAAATACACGAGAGTGTTTTAACAAATTAATTAAACTCGAGTTGTTTCCAAAAAGTGTTATTGAATTTAAAGTGCATCCACTAGGTTTAGTAGCATAACTTATTTCATGAACACGAGAGTGTATGTCTCAGGTTTTTAAACAATTCGTTTTTACCGAAATACTTTATATGCCAAGTGATTCACCGAGTTCCCGAAGTCCGACTATCACATATCGGTATGACTATAACTATTACTATTAATTAAAATCTTTTTCCCCTAAAACCAAATATTCAACGCTTAGTTAAACATTTGTAACACTAGATCGTATGCGATTGATCCTCAGTCTCTGTGGGTTCGATAATCATTTTGTGATCGGTGGATCTGGAACTGACTGTTTAACGCTGGTTGGTGAAATGTCACGGAAGCAAGAGTCGCCACCTTCTTTTATTTTCTCCAAATGGAAAGGACAAAAGCACAGAAAAATTCCTTATAGAGATTGCTCTCGGTTCGGGAGGTAGGTTATAGAAAGGGAAGGTGTTAGCACCCTTTCTATCCATGGTTATCCATGGGCTCTTAGATACTTGCTCATTATGTTTTCAAAAATGGTTTGTTTGCTTTTCAACTGTGGGTTTTAAAAAAGTTTCTTTGAAAATTTCAGTTCGACTCTTGTATCAGTCCTCAAGAGTGTTTGAAAAGTTGCTTTCGAAAGCTTTTTGAAAAGTGTCGGTATGAAAAGTATTTTTTGATTTGTTTTGAAATTAAAGCAAGTATCTAGAGTCGTCTACCTACCCTAAGGAATTCGTCTGTGTAAATGTCCTTAAAGTAGTTCCATCCCACCATTGAGAGGTAGGTAGCACCACCGTTGGAGGTGTTTGGGTCAATTCGGGGGTTCGGGACATGGTGATCACCGGAGTAATGGGAAGACACCTTAGAAGCTACCCTCATGCCATGTTCATGGACATGAGGACTTACTAAAACGTCCTCTACTCGACGATCACCTTTCGAGGGGCAAGGCAACAGTGAGGCGTACCCTTGGGGTGGTGTGTGATTTGTGTGTCATGTTCATTTATTTTTGTCTTGGCATACATTGGTGGTCTACGCGTTGCTTTTATTTTGACATTCATTCTTTCATGCAGGTTAATTAGCAGTTTAAAAGATGCGAGAATTAAAAGTCCTAAGCTATTACAAAGGCGCGGGTCCACATTGCCAAATTAATCCAGGACCCGATTTGAAATAAAATAAAGCGCGGAAAATAAAAACCCTAATTGATCTATTACACAACTTTGGGAGAATTACATGAATATTCACAAAAAAGGAAATAAGAATAAAATGCGTGAAGAGGTAAAGTCGGGAATGCGAGGGCGTTGGACCCTTTTTAAGAAATTAAATTACAATTATGAAATTAATTTTAATTGGAAAAGAAATTATTTTTTTGAGTTTTTTGTGTTTATGGAGTTTAAGAAAATTAATGGAATTAAAACCTAATTCTAGCTATTTTTAGTTTATTAAAAAAATGTGAAAATTAAACCTAAAGTTAACCTAATTAATTAATACAATGTGATTTACAAAAATAAATAATTAATAATTAATATGGTGAAAAAGAACAAAGGATAAAAATATAAAAAACCTAATTCTACATTTTTTAATTTATTAAGAAAAAACATTTAAAATTAAATCTAGGATTAAGACTAATTAATTGATAAAATTTATTTACAAAAATAATAATTAAATAAAATATATTTTTATTTTGTCTTTCTGATTTTTTATTATTTTTATGTTTTTATGAAAATATATTAATTTAGAGAATTAAAAGGAAATAATTAAATTAAATAAATAATAGAAAATAGAAGGAAAAAAAAGAAGAAAAAAAAAAGCAAACCCTTGGGGGTGTTGACCCCAGTTTGGAGGTGTTATCCAGCATTTGGGCCGAAAGAATTAAGGCCTTCAGTTGACTTTTCAGGGCCACGTGCGTATGCGTTGACTGGTGCCCATGGTACTCTTCAGATCATAGCCAGTGGATTGATCTCAATAGGCGCGTGGCAAGCTTGGATGGTGGACGTATGATGAGCCTCTGGAATATGCGCTGCGTAGGAATATGGAAGAGAAAATAATATGAGAAAGGGAGGGGACCTGGGAATCGAACCCAGGTCCCAGTACTTACCATGCTAATGCTTGGCCAACTGAACCACTTACGCGCTTTGTTTATAATATAACAAATAATCCCTATAATGTAAAACAATGGTTAGTGGGATATTTTCGCGCGAAATTCAAACGCACCACTCGTTGGCCTACACATCACCTTCTTCTCCAATTGTTTGTTGTGCCTGAAAAAAAAACAAATTGAATAGCAGGGGTTTTAAACCCCCACTAAGTGATAAGCATAAAAATAGCGAATAGGCCCTGGTTGCTCATAAATTGAGCGCGGCATGTGTGTTCAATTCGCATGAAGCTCCTGAGTCCAACAGTCCTGGTCTTAGGGTCTAATTTTTCTGGACAAGAGAAACCCCAAATTTGAAGTCATGAAACCCTAGCAAGCTTCCATGGTAACTTCATGTATAACGCACGAAAACTCAATTAAATTACATGATTAGCTTTAGAATGAATAGATTAACACAAATCAATCATTAGAAATTGAAAACAACGCATGAATCATGAGACACGAATATGCAAAAAGCTTAACACAGTTTGATCTCCATATACCGATTCTTGATGCTATGGGCGTGGAAAAGTATCCAGTCAGGTTCAATGATGCCTTAGGAAGCTTTTGGGATGGTTCTTTTGTCTTGAAACTCTCTGCAACCTCGTTTTCAATTTTCAATTTTTTTCACAAAAATGCCAAAGTTGTTTTTTGAGATGGGGCGCAGCTTCAAGGTCTTGAGCTTTAGGGTTTGCATCAGTATATGTATGGGAACGGATTAGTGTTGAAATTTGGATCCAAAACCCTTTGCATTGATGTATGGAATATTTGATTTTCATGCATATTTTTTCAAATCTTTTCCATGAATATTTGATTCCAATCATGGCCAATCTTTCCAATTTTGTTGTGCACGAAATCTTGAGTATCCAATGAGTGATTACACTGCATAAAAGATTCAAATGCATTGGTTTAGTATTTTTCCATATTTTATTTAATTAAATGAATTAATTGTGATTAAAAATTCAAATAAATAATAAAAATGATGAAATAAATCCCCTTTGGGCCAAATGGTCGTGCATAGCCTTTGGATGATGAATCTTGGAAGAAAATGTGGCCCATTAGCAATTTTGAGGCATTTTAAGTAAAGTTGACTTTTCAAAATTCCCAAAAATTTCCCAACTTCCACAAGGCATATCTTGCTCAATTTTTAAGATTTGATCATGTTCTTGGATATTTTGGAAAGGTCTTGAAGTCCTATAACCAATGCCTTTGGTCCCATGTCATTTTGATTTACCAATCTCAAGTTATGGTCTTTGACTTAAAGTCCCTTTTTGTTGACTTTTGAAAATGACCTATAATGTTGAAATTGATAACTTTTTGTGAGAGCATTTCTTGACTTGAAGTGTGAAGAGGAGTTGTAGGAAATGTATTTCTCTTAAAAATGAGATTTGGATGGAATTTTCCTGATAAACCATGTGGAAGTTATGCCTTGGTCAAGTTACAGTTGACTTTTTCAACTGTCCAAATATGGAAACTTTTGCATCTTGAGACTTTTTGAGCCATGCTTTGAAAATCATGATCAAGAATTGATCAAATGATGTTTGTGGCTTCAAAATAAGATGTTGACCAAAAATTTGAACTTTTGACTGTCAAATGACCATTTTGCCCCTGTAGTTGACTGTAGGGCAATTAGGGTTTTTGACTGTGCAATTTTGTGTTGTAAGTCTTGAAACTTGGTATGAGGATGCTTGACCATGTTTATAGGCATGTGGGACTTGATTGGACCCTTGAAAACTTCAATTTTCTTTGTCAGAACCAAAACCCTAATTTTTGACTGTTAGGAGGCCTTTGAAATGTGCAACCCTTGGGGAGATTTTGAAGCATGCTCTTTGCAATTTTTGAAGAATATGGGAGGGCAAATTTTGGGGTACAACACATTTAAAACTAGAACGACTAAACTGTATACTTGCAGTTAGTATCCCGATAGACTCATAAAGTCCCGATCATGGCGCGGTTCATTCGGCATAATCTAATCTACCGATACAGTGTCCCCAAGAGGATCATTACTGACAACAGTACAAATCTCAATAACACGATGATCACCGAGCTCTGCAGACAGTTCAAGATACATCATCATAATTCTTCTCCCTACCGGCCGAAGATGAACGGGGTTGTTGAAACAGCTAATAAGAACATCAAGAAGATTGTGCAGAAGATGACAGTGACATACAAAGACTGGCACGAGATGTTACCATTTGCTCTTCATGGGTACCGTACCTCAGCGCGGACGTCAATAGTGGCAACACCCTACTATCTGGTATATGGCATGGGGAAGTCCTATCCATCGAGGTCCAGATACCCTCTCTCAGTATTATGAAGGATGCGGGTTTGAACGTAGACGACTGGATCCAAACACGACTTGATTAGTTGAATCTAATTGATGAAAAGAGACTTACTTCTATCTGTCATGGTCAGACGTATAAAAAGCGAATGATCAAGGCTTTTAACAGAAAGGTCATACGTTAGGAATATCAAGCTGGGGATCTAGTGATCAAACGCATCATACTACCGCAAGGTGATCCCAGGGGAAAATGGACCCCCACATACGAAGGGCCATTTGTGGTTAAGAACATTTTCTCGAGAGGAGATATGATTATAACCACCATGGATGGTTGTTGCGCCCCAAAATTTTCCCTCTCATATTTCTCAAAACATTCAAGAAAAATCTTCAAATGGCTCAAGATTGCTCAAGAGTTGGACAGTCAAGTCATCTCCTAAGGTAGTCAATTCTAAATTAGGGTTTTATGTTGCATCAAGGTCCTTGAATCCAAATGACCTCAAGTTCTCCCCAATGTCCTAATATGTTATCAAGTTCATCCATGTCAAATTTCAAGCCTTGCAGAGGAAGTTTGCTCAGTCAATTGCTCAAAGGGCCCAAAAATCGATTGTGCTAAGGCAAAAGTCAACTGTGGCCTATATACAGTCAAACTTCAAGATTTTTTGTCAACATTCTCATTTTGAAGGATATTTCATCATTTGATCAAGGGTTAATCATGATTCATCAAGGATTGCTCAAAATTCATCAAGACTCAAAAGTTGCTAAATTAAGGTTTTGCAGGAAAAGTCAACTCAACTTTGATCAAGCATAACTTTCTCATACTTTATGAGAAATGACCCATCCAAATCTCATTTTGAAGAGATTAAATTTCCTACAATCCATCTTCATACCCCAAGATCATAAAGTGCACTCACAAGAAGTTATAAATTTGGACATTATAGGTCATTTTTGAAAGTCAACAAAAACACCTTTTTTTCCAAAGGTTACAACTTGAGCACGGAATATCAAAATGAGATGAGACCAAAAGAGTTGGTTAGAGGACATCTTAAGCTTTATAAAAAGTCCAAGAACACTTCCAAAAGTTCTAAATTTAAGAAGTTATGCATTGCTGAAATTGGGCATTTTTGCAAAATTGCCAAAAGTCAACTATCCCCAAAACTTCAAATTTTGTCAAATGGGCCCATTCTTTTCCACTTGATTTGTTCTTGTCACACTACACACGTGTCCTAGCTTCAGCCTTGTGACCATTTGTCAATTTTATTATTTAATTTGATTTTTAATGAATTATTTCATTTTAAATCAATTTAAATCAAATAAAATCCAAACATTGATTATTTGACCTCTTTTTGGCTATTTCAGGATTGAATCATCATCATAAAGTGAATCAAATTCGTATCATACATTCCATGTGCAAAAAGATTGGATTTTTAGCAAAATTGGAAAGTTATCAATGGTGAATCAAATCAAATCTCGAAAGATCAATGTGCAAAGATTCAAGACCCAAAAGTTGACCTAATGCATTGCTTATTACATATACAAGTGAAAGGCACACGAATTAGAGGTTAGAGACTGCAAGAACACCAAAAGCAAAACTTGAAAAATTTCCAAAAAGTGCAAAACTGAAATCAAGCTTGGAGGCGTTTTCAAGGGCAAATCTCAACACCAATCCATTGCTGGGTGTCCACTGAACCTCCTGCAATCAAAAGCAAGCTCTCACACCCTCTCAATTGCGCTGTAAGTATATCAAAATACCGCCCTGTGTTCGAAATCGAAACTCCACATTCTTGCATTTTCTTGGCAAATCATTGACATATTCATGATCCTTGTTCAATTTACAAGCTTTCTGCATTATTTGATTGCATTTATCTGGCCTATAACCCCCTATTTGAATCTAGGGTTCGTGGTTTGTGTTTTTGGGAATTTTATTTACAGGCAAAATTGGAGCCATTGATGGACATGGATGTAACCAGGGAGAGAGACGAGCATGACCATGGTCTTGGATTGAGTTTTCATGGCTTAGAATTGATTTTAGGTTGGACATGCGAATTTAGTTGCGGATATAAATCCGCAGGTAAATATCCAGGGCTGAACGAAGAAGACGATGACACGTCTCTCTCTGGTTGGCCCATTCAAATACTTGGCGCGTGTTTTTTTTTATTTCTGGCATATTATTGTTTTTTCCCTTATATTATTTATTGTCCATTACACTAACAAATTTAACGCGCTGGTTGAGTGGTAGAGGCTTTGTTCAGTGACCAACAGGACCTGGGTTCGAATCCCAGGTCCCCATATTCCTTGTTATTTTTTCTATTCATGTGATCCAGTGCAGATTCAGGCTAAGGGCATACCATACACCATCAGATATCAAGCTCCATATGACCTAAGGCCAAATATGGCAATCCAGGGATGATGGTCTATGGTGGGATCCAGTCAACGTGCCATAGGGAATCAGGAAAAGTCAGCACAGGCTTGCACAAATAGGCCTTGGAAATTGCCATTCTCACCCCCTAATCAGGCCCAAACCCTAATCTTTTTCTCTTTAAATTCATTATTTACTTTAATTATTTATTGTTTTATTATTTAATCACTAACCAATTAAAACTTTTTCTTAATAAAATTAAAAACCAAAAAATATTTTGTTTAAAATTAATTTTCAGTATTTTTATTTTTGTTAATAATATTAATTTAATTAATTTAGTTTTAATTAGGAATAACTTTAATGTTTTTTGCAATAATTAAAATTAACTTAGATAATTAGGTTTTATTAACATTGATCAAATTATTTTTATTTCTTTAAATATCAAAAAATCCAAAAATATCATTTTTATTAATTAATTAATTTATTAATTTAATGCCTAACCTAATTTAATTTCTTTCTTAGTTCAAAAATAAACCAAAAAAATCTTTTTCTTTAATAAACAAAAGGTTCAAAACCCTAGAATGCGCCCGATTTAATTTCCCACACGCGTTCCATATTTATTTCAACATTGTATCTGTTTCCTAGAATGTAATAGTTTAATAGGACTTTAAATATTTTTATCGCTTTATTTATTTTCCGCATTTTAATTTCAAGGGTTGCTTTTGGCGATTTAAATACCCGACGCCTTATAATAGTTAGTTTAATTTCCGCAACTTATAAACTGTTAGATGTTTGATAATAGGGAATGCATGACAAGATCAAATGTTTAACCTAAAATCAACATAGATAACCATTGACATGTAGAAAGACAAAATTAACTGAAAATAACACACTCGCACATGCGCACTCTTAGGGTACACCTCGCTTGGTTGCCTTCAAACATGGTCATTGAGTATAGGAAGTTTTAGAGGTCGCCCTCTTGTCTAAAGATCATAGTTGCCTCGAAACAGTTGCCTCGGAAAAATGATCTAAGACATTAGGGTTACCGCTAAGGCGTCCTAACATTGCTTTAGTGACCGCACGTCCCTTAATCGAATTGACCCTGAAACTCCAACGACGATGCTACCTACTCATCAATAGTGGGATAGCATTGTCTAAAGGACATTAGTACAAATTGATTCCTTTTTCGAGTAGGTAGATGGTTCTTAAGTACTTGCTCTTTCAAAACAAAATAAAAACTTTTTGCACTTACACCTTTCAAACCCACAAACACAAAGAAAAGAAATTTTTGAAAACACTTTGAGCAAGTACCTAAGAGCCCGTGGATAACCACGGATAGAAAGGGTGCTAACACCTTCCCTTTCTATAATCTACCCCCCGGACCCGAGAAACATCTCGAAAAAGGAATTTTTCTGTGATTTTTTCCTTTCCTTGTTGGATAAAATAAAAGACGGTGGCGACTCTTGCTTACCGCGAAATTTTGCGAACACAAACGTAAAATGCAAACCAGCATTCCAAAAAATAGTCAGTTCTCTCCCACCGTATCACAGAACTGGCGACTCTGCTGGGGAGTTTAATAAGTGGGGTGTACCTTAGGATTAGATCATTATGTTTTCAATTGTTTGCTTTTTATTCTTTATATTTGTGGGCTTGTATAGGAGTTACTATAGATCCTAACCCGGATCTGGGGGATACCCTTTAGGTAAGTAGCAATAAACTGTGAGGGAACTGTACGGGGTAGACCGATACGGTTGAAGCAGTAGCTACGTTGGTGTGGCACTTTAGATTGTACAGATATCCCTTGTGTTAGAACGAGGAGAATATGGGTCATCTAAGGGGTCATTAAGCACCAACTCACCTTAGAACCTTTAAATTGACCAACTTGGCCATAGAACAGTAGTAGTATGCTACACCCATTGAGACTAAACTCTCGCGATGATTCTGGCCGCAAGAAAAGGTTGCTAAACTGGAATTATGACCGATTGAGGGTAGTCAGTGATATTCAGATCCTCTAGAACCCGGTTACTATTTTTAGGACAGGTTTAAACCAACTGAACTGAAAGAGGGTAGTACCTGGACTCCTTGCTAGCCTGAAATCTAAGGGCTCCCTGTGTGACTTGTGTACCTTTACCATGTTTTCTATTTGTGGATACTTGTGATGTGCTTTCTATCATGACATCATGACTGTTGTACCCCAAAATTTGCCCTCCCATATTCTCCAAGATTTATCAAGAATCATCTTTAAATGGTTCAAGATTTCCCAAGGGTTGCACAGTCCAGCTGCCTCCTAAGCCAGTCAAAATTAGGGTTTTGGTTCCTTCAAAGAATTTGAGGTTTTCAATGGCTTAATCAAGTCTCATAGGCCTATATATATTGTCAAGCATCTACATGTCAAGTCTCAAGACTCACAAGGTCAAATTGCACAATCAAAAGCCCTATTTGCTCTACAGTCAATTGGAGGGGTAAAATGGTCATTTTGCAGTCAAAAGTCAGAATTTTTGGTCTACATCTTATTTTGAGCTCACAAACATCATTTGATCAAGTCTTGATCATGATTCCACAAGCATGGCTCAAAAATCATCAAAGATGCAAAAGTTACTATTTTTGGACAGTTGAAAAGTCAACTATAACTTGACCAAGGCATAACTTTTTCATGGTTCATCAGAAAAATCCCATCCAATGCTCATTTTGAAGGGGATGACATTTCCTACAAATCATCTTCACATTCCAAGTCCAATAAATGCTCTCACAAAAAGTTATCAATTTCTACATTATAGGTCAATTTCAAAAGTCAACAAAAATGCACTTTAAGTCAAAGACCATAATTTGAGATTGGTAAATCCAAATGACATGGGACTAAAGGCATTGGTTAGAGGACTTCAAGACCTTTCCAAAATGTCCAAGAACATGTTCATATGATCAAAATTGAGCAAGATATGCATTGGAGAAGTTGGGAAATTTTTGTGAATTTGCAAAAGTCAACTTTGCTCAAAACACTTCATTTTTGCTAATGGGCCTCAAATTCCTTCTTGAAACTTTGTCCAAGGATTATGCGCGACCCATTGAGATTAAATTGAATTATTTTCTTATTTTTATTAATTAATTGGATTTTTAATTGATTTTTAATTCATTTAATTAATTTAATTGTAGGAAAATATCAAGATATGATTTATGTTGTACCCCAAAATTTGCCCTTGCATTTTTCCTCAAGAAATCACAGCTTCAGGCGTTTCTTGATTTTTCAAAATGGCTCAAGAATCGGTCAAACAGACTTTTCTCGTCAGTCAGACAAAATTAGGGTTTTCATTGGTTTTCCTGGCTCTAGAACAATTCAAGCAGTTTGTTTAGGGTTTGGTTGATTTTGGCTCAACTTTGATCAGGAGAACGTTTCTTTGACATTTGGCCAGGAATTAGGGTTTTTTATGTGCGGTTCCTCAGAAAGGTTTAACTCTACAGTGTTCTTCAAGTTATGCTGAGATGTGGATTGAAACATTTGGATTGAGTTCGCATTGTTTGATTAAAGCCAGTAAAAGGAAAATACGTCTGGGCAATTGTTGTGACTAACTGTACATTGCTTTGGAACGCCAGGTTTATTGATCAATATATGCTAAAGCCAATGTTTATTTAATTTTTTATTTATTCTAAGTTAAGATAATTGGAATTTATTTCCATTTATTATAATTTTAGAATTATAAATAATAAAGTAAATATTTGAAAAGGAGAAAAGGAATTAACTGATAAAAATTGGATTTTTATTCATCTTTTAATTATTCGTTACAATTGTTGTTTGAATACAGTATTTGCAAAGTATTCATAATAATAAATGTTTACAAATAATTAAATTTGAAATAAACTATCCTAATATTTTTTCTAAGTCTTCAATTCTTCATCCTCCATCTTTCGCTTTTCCTCTCCATTTGATTTTTTATCTGCAAAGAAGAGAAGAAAAAGTCAATTGCAGATAAATAATTAAAAAGCAGACAATTAATTTGGGCTCATCATTAAAGGCAACTGACTGGAATCAGTTAGCCCTCTCTGCAAATCACGGGTCCCGGTTCACAAAAAGGGATGAATATTGCTCGCTGAGCAGAAATGCACAAAGTTGAAATTCACAAGTCAAATTTGTCAACCCACTGCATAGTTCAAAACCAACAGCATATGCAAAGTACAAAGTCCAAAGGCAAACAGAATGGCCTAACTAAAGTCACAAGCTGCCAAAAAAAAAGTTGTCAAAGATATCAAAGTATCAAAAGGTACAAGATGCAGCACAAAGTATGGAAAAGAGAAGACAAATATGCAGAGTTAAACTACATATGCAAGCAAGCATAGTTCATTTCATCATGTCCCAGTGTTGCCTTTTCAGAGCAAAGTACAAGCATAAACATTTTTTAATGCTTTGACTGTACTAGAGAGAGAGAGAGAGAAGAGAAAAGAAGTACAGGTTTTGCAGGCTTAGGCTTGAGAGAAAATAATATAAAACAAACTGCTAGCACAGCAGAAGAGGGGGGCAGGAATATTACAAAAGAAAAATACAAAAACTGCACCAGTCTCCAAACCTTCAACCTGTTCAACCGGCTCAAGCATCAAGCCAAGTTAACCTGTCAAGCCCCAAAACCAGTAAACTCAACCAAGAGCCTTAGCCTCAAAACAGTTTTCAACCTAAGCATTAAACCTGTCAAGCCAAAGCCTCTAACGTCCTGCATAAGAACCAGAAACAAAAGCCTATAGCCAGAACCAGAAAAGCCCTGCAAAATCCAAAGCCTAAACTGATAAACCAATAACCTGTAAACCTTTCAAAGCCTCTCAACCTACAACCTGCTAACAACCAAGCTAACAGCCATAACCTACAAGCTTAACTGTGTCAAAATTTGAACCAAAGCTCAAAACCTGTAATAGTCAAAACCTGTGGTCTGTAACAAGGCCTTACTTGCTTCAAACTCATAACAAACTCAACCTGTCAAGCCTTACCATTCCAAGCATCAACCTGTCAAAAGCCTAACCTGTAAACCGATGCCATGAACCTGCCTCAAGCCTTAGCCAAGCTCAGTACAAATTGAAACCAGCATAGGCCTTTCAGACCTCAAGCCTAAATCATTTTCAAGCTTCAACTGATAACAAAAAAAGCTTGATTCAAAGTACTCAAAATCCAACCAAAACACCACGCCCTCAGAATTGTTTCATCACTGGGCTAACAACAATATTAACATTTCTCAGGGTCAGGGGCAAGAAGAGGAAAAGGCAAGCATTTCAAAGCATATCAGATATCAAGCATATTCAGCATACAGTAAAAGAACAAGAAGAAGAAAATAGGCGATGCAAAAGGTTCTCAGCTAGTCATCATTAAACCTAAAGAGGTGAAAATACAAAGGTACCAGGAAGGGCTAGCTTCGTCATCACTGTTTCCCCGCCGTCAAAGCCATCTTACGCGCCTCCGACCCTTCCTCCTCCATCTCCGACCAAGGTATATTTCCTTTCCTTTTCACACGCCTCGAATAAGCAAACAAATACCACCATAGAAAATCAGTACATGAAAAATACAAACAGAAACTTGAAACCCAAATGCGATAGAAACATAATCACTACCTTTTAACTGTTGCCTGGATGCTCCATGGAGGGAAGAGGAAAGGGTGATGGCGCATGACAACCAAGCACAGGGAGACGTTCAGTGGCCATGGCGAGAAAGACGAAGTGAAAATGAACGACGGCGCCTCTGCATGTCAAACCCTAATCCGTGCCCCAAATGAAACAAATAATCAAACCCTAAAAAACAATTGTGGGAAGCATCTTGGGCCTTGCCCTCCAATCGCGCCTAAGCCAGTTTTGTTTGTTCCGGATGCACCCCCCCCCCCCCCCCTTTCTCTATCATTCTGGTTAATCCATTTGGGCCTCCCTTAGCCCATGTTCTTTTGTTTTAACACAACTAACCCTTTTATCATTTTATTAACATTTCTTTTACTTATCTATTATTAATTTAGTTTAAACTAATATCTAATATCTCTTTTTTTTGTTAAATAAAATAATACCCTTTTTTTAAAATATTATTACTTGTTACATTTTTTTAGAAAATATACAAACATCAATTCTTTCCTAAATTTGAAACATTTTTCTTTTCCCTTTTATACATAAAAATATTCATTAAAATACATTAATACATGAAAAATGGAACTTAAAACCTTTTCCTTTCTTTTATTAAAATTTTCTTATTTGTACATAATTAATTAAAATATATTTTTATCTTAACACCATAAAGAATAGAATTTAAAAACATTTTTCTTTCTTTTAAAATATTCTTTTTGTACATATTAAAGAAAAATACAAGATTACAAATTAAATAAAGAAAACATCCAATTCTTTTTATTAAATAAACCATACTTGATAACACATTAAATTCACATCTCACAACCTGTAAATAAATTACATACACATATACACTTACACCTACACAATACATCTTACATTTGATACACATACAATTACTATTCTTATACATTGCTATACGTTACATTTACACTTTTATCGCAATTCGATTTGGTTGTAAGTTATTGGACACTACATTCCTAAAGTCTTATCCCCATTTGTAAATTTGTACCCCCACTCCCGGATACTATTTGTAATAGCGTAGACTTTAAATTCTTGCAATTTACCGCTTTCGAATTATACCATGGTTAGACCTAGGGTTTGTATGTACATAAAATCAAACGCTAGATAACCTAATACAAGACAAATACATGAAATCAATACACAATCACACTTGCACCCCCTAGGGTAATCCCACATGTTGCCTTCCAAAATGGGCCATGCTTGCACGTCGAGTTTCTTTGGCAAAACAAATTCAAATGATCATAAGTCCCTCGATGACGCTTTCGAAAGTCGCCTATCAAAATGATCAAAGTCCCTTCAAGCAAATTGCCAAAGACACTTGGCACCATTGCATTCATGGTCCATACGATGACCCACGCCCGTCCCGTTAAACATCCTAAACGCAAGATTGTCCACCAAATTCAACGGTGGAACAAAATTGTAAAAAGGGGTTGAAAACATAGAGAAAACCTTTGAGTACAATAGGGGTAGACAAAACTCTTAGTTACTTGAGATCAAATTGCAAAAACACTTGCCTCCTTTTCAAAAACCACACCTCACAAACACTTTCAAACACTCTTCCAAAAACATTTTGAAACATCTTTTCGAAAAGATACACACTTTTGTAAAACACTCAAACACGAGTCAATTACATTGGTTGCCTAAGACAAGGCATCTTTTTCAAAACATTTTCAAAACACACACACACACCACAATTTCAAACAATCGAAAATCAAGGCAAGTGATCTAAAAACCAAGTAACTAAGAGCCCATGGATAACCATGGATGAAAAGGGTGCTAATACCTTCCCTTTTCATAATCTACCCCCCGGATCCACGAAACATCTCAAAAGGTTTTTGCTGTGCTTTTTAAACCTTTCCTTTAGGTTAAAATAAAAAGTCGTGGCGACTCTTGCTAAATCGAACAAGTGCGAAAACAAACGCAAAACTTCAAGTCAGTTCTCCCACCGTATCACAGAACTGGCGACTCTGCTAGGAGGATTTTTTTCAAAGTGGGGTTACCTTAGGGTTTAGATCACCTTTATTTTCAATTGATTGCTTTGTTTGCTTTTATATCTGTGGGCTTTGCATCGGAGTTTCATAGATCCTAACCTGGATCTGGGGAATACCTTTTTTAGGTAGCATAAACTGTGAGGGACCTGTCCGGGGTATACCGACATGGGTGAAGCAGTGGCTACATTGGTGTGGCACCTTGGTTTGTACCGATATCCCTTGTGTTGAAACGGGGAGAATATGGGTCTTCCAAGGAGTCATTAAGCACCAACCGACCTTAGAACCCTAAATTGACCCAACTTGGCCATTAGAACAGTAACAGTATGCTACACTCATTGAGGCTAAACTCTCGCGATGGTTCCGGCCGCAAGAAAAGATAGCGATGCTGGAGTTATGACCGATTGAGGGTAGTCAATGATATTGAGATCCTCTAGAACCCGGTTACTTTTGATAGGACATGTTTTAACCAACGAAACTGAAAGAGGGTAGTACCTGAACCTCATACAAGCCTAAACCTAAGGACTTGTTTGCTTTGTGTGAATATGTTTGTCTGTATATACACTCACTTGCTTTTTGCATACATGTACATCATAACATCATACCATAGCATTTTCAATAACCATTTCAAGGATCTCGAGGTTTCTTTTGATGCAGGGATACGTTGAACCAGACGTCTACCAAGGGGCAAAAGGTTTCTCCTCTAACCAATGCCAATCAAAGATCAAGTACAACAACTTGAATCAGTGGCTATGACCCACTTGATATGGTGAGCTTGATTCTCGTGGAAAGACGTCCACCGATACAAAGTTCTCCAATCAAGATCAAGTGCGACAACTTGAATCAGTGGCTATGACCCACTCGACATGGTGAGCTTGATTCTCGTGGAAAGACATCCACCGTGCAAAGTTCTCCAATCAAAGATCGAAGTTCAACCTCTAACATTCTCTTGTGTTTACCCCAAGAGATCCTTGAAAACATTGCATATATATCACACATATCATTGCATAACAGGTTTCTCCCATACAGGTCTCCTTATTCTTCCTACTGTTTATTTCAGTAAGATGGATATAGAACAAACAGTGAAAGATCTTCAAGCTCAAAATGCTCAATTCCAACAAATGCTGCTGGCTATGGGTAAAGGGCAAGAGGATCTGACAGCTCTTCTTCTCGAAGACAAGAAGAAGAAGTCCAAGAAGGCAGTCCGCATCCTGAATTTGAGGAGAAGACCTAAGACCCAAGACCTTGCAACTCCATCCAACACAGGAGGTAGTCTTGAAGAAGACCACAATATGGAGATTGTTGAAGAAGAAGCTGACTACTCCGAGGGGCAATATCCTCTCGTCGATGACAAATACAAAGAGTTGGAGGATCGCCTCAGTGCTATGGAGATCCAACAAATACCTGGCTTAGATCTAGGAGACATGGGCCTAGTTCCTGGATTGGTCATCCCTTCAAAGTTCAAAGTTCCTACCTTTGCTCTGTACGACGGAGTCTCTTTCCCTAAGATGCATCTAAAGTCTTATGTCCGCAAGATTCAACCATACACAGCTGATAAGAGGCTTTGGATCCATTTCTTCCAAGAAAGTCTAGTAGGGGCTCAACTCGAGTGGTTCTATCAATTGGAGAGTTCTCGCATCCACACCTGGGAAGATCTAGCCAGGGCTTTTTACGAACAGTATCAGTACAATGCTGATCTTGCACCAACTCGTGTGCAGTTGCAGAACATGACCATGGGTTCTGACGAGAGCTTCAAAGGGTATGCTAAAAAATGGAGAGATCTGGCCGGTAGGGTGCAACCCCCTTTAACTGACAGAGAGCTGATTGACATCTTCATGGGAACTTTGACAGGGCCTTTCTTCAAGCACTTAATTGGAAGCTCCTCAGCCGGGTTCACCGAGCTGATACTGACCGGCGAAAGGGTCGAAGCTGGCATCAAAAGTGGAAAGATCCAAGGAGCTACAACCTCCGATACTCGGATAATTCCCTACAACGGAAAGAAGGAGTCCAATGCCGCGAGCAGTCAAAAAGGTCGTCTTGACCAACATGTAGGGGCAGTCGTGATCTCTAACCCTACACTTGCTCAGCAAAGACAGGGGCATCAACATAAGGAGGTCGCACCTAAGAGGCAATTCCCCAAGATTAACATGTCACTGTCTCAAGCGCTGCAACACTTGTTGAAGAGGGATCTGATTACATTGAGGGCTCCTCTCCGGAACCCAAACACTTCTGCTCCTACCTATCGCCCCAATGAAAGATGTGAATACCACTATGATACCAACAACTGTTGGCCTCTGAAGAACAAGATCCAAGACATGATCGATGCCAAGGAGATTGAGTTTGGTCCCCCAGAGACCCCAGCATGATCACTCCTCCTATGCCAAATCATTGAGTTTGTTTTTGTTTCGTTCGAATTTTCAAGTTGTAACTTCTTGTATTATTCAAACAATTATCTTTTAATGTCAAACTCTGTTTCATAAATGCATTGCATATGTTTGTCTTGAATTCATCCATTCATTTTCACTACTCTTATGCTTTCTTTATGATATTTGACTCTTGATAAAAGGCTACAAGCCTTTAGAGGGAGGATGACGAAACATTACCATAATCTCATACAATATGCTTTTGAACAGACCTCGCTGATGATGTACAGGCATTTCTTTCAATTCCCAAACACTGGAGTTATAAGGAAGTTAATCCCTAGTCAACCCCTTCGAGCCAAAGAAGTAGGAGTTTTCTGTTCTAAAACAATCAAAACCTTTGATATAAACCTGGGGCAGGGTAGTATCTCAGTTAATTCAAGAGAAAACACGCATTGAAGTCGCAAACTCTCAATTCGTAACACAACGAACGACGTCAAAGAAAAAGAAAAGCATTCCTTTAGAATCAAAAGACAAGGGTGGTTCCCTATCACATAGGCAGTCCATCTCTCAAAAGAGAAAAGCCCACCAAGCCAAAACCTATAAAGGAGGCTTAAGAAAGCTGGGGCATCCCGCTGACTGTAATATCGAAAAATGGGAGCAGTCAGGCAAAAGTTAGGGATGACAAAGCAAAATCAAAATAGTGAGGTCATTACAAATCCTCAACAATAAGAAAAAATGTTGAAAAAGAAAAAGGATATGATGACTGTCTCCCAAATTCAACTGGTGAATCATCGCCCAAAAGTCGTTCCAAACTCAAAACAGAGTGCGACGCACAATTAACTGAGCTTAGGTGTGAAGAACATCACGAAGAGCGGGTGGGTACAAATATACTTTGAGCCTTTATCTTTTGTTTCTTAAACCGCGAACCAAGCCACATTACAACCCTTCAAAAGTCCTAATTGAAGCATGGGTTAGTTCGAAAGCATACTGTTTCAAAAGGTATCCTGACTCCTGTAAGGCTTTGCTCTAAGATCTTGTGTTGACTTGTCTTATAAAAAGTTTTCTGCTAAAAAACGCATTTTTCAAAACTTCGAGACAAACATAAACTTTGCATTGCTTGAATATCACTGTCTGCATTTGGCTTTTTGTTTGACAGCGAAGAAATTCATACAGCGAACGTTCGGAGGAACGAAAACTCCCTCAGTGAGCAAAATCACTTCAAAAACAAAAGGATGACACTTCCATTGCGAATCTCCTATCAACAAGGGGCATGACATGTCACCATCCAATTAACCTGGGGAAGTCCAGTCAAGGTCCAACAGATCTTCCAAAGTTCAGTTAACCTGGGGCAGTCCAGTCAAGATTTCAAGAAATCTCTCAATCTGCAGAGTAATCTGATTCAAGATTCCTTAATCACCACTTGGGGCATTCGAATGTCAAGAGTGTTCAACAATTCCCTCATTACCTCAGAAGATTGGTATACTCCCAATTTCTGACCCACAACAAAATCAAGATCTAGATATAGTTCAAGATGTGACCCAAGTTTGGCGACATTCTATAACTCATTCAGATTTTCATTCATGATATAGTTCAGATGTGACCCTGATTCGGCGACATTCCGTAACTTATTCAAGATTTTCATTCATGATATAGTTCAAGATGTGACCCAAGATTTGGCGACATTCTATAACTCATTCAAATTTGCATCCAGATGTGACCCAAGATTTGGCGACATTCTATAACTCATTCAAATTTGCATCCAGATATAGTTCAAGATGTGACCCAGAGATGGCGACATTCTATAACTCATTCAGATTTCCTTCCAGAGATAGTTCAAGATGTGACCCACGATTTGGCGACATTCTATAACTCATTCAAATTTGCATCCAGATATAGTTCAAGATGTGACCCAGAGATGGCGACATTCTATAACTCATTCAGATTTTTATTCCAGATATAGTTCAAGATGTGACCCAAGATTTGGCGACATTCTATAACTTATTCAAGATTTTCATTCATGATATAGTTCAAGATGTGACCCAAGATTTGGCGACATTCTATAACTCATTCAAATTGGCATCCAAATATAGTTCAAGATGTGACCCAAGGTTTGGCAACATTCTATAACTTATCCAAGCCTGCTTCCAGAAATAGTTCAGATGTGACCCAGATTTAGCGACATTCTATAACTTATTCAAATTTGTTTCTAGAGATAGTTCAAGATGTGACCCAGAGATGGCGATGTTCAGTAACTTATTCCAGACCAACACCTGCAGCAATCAGAAGATTCTTGCAAACCCCAGCCAGAGAACCCTTCAGAAGCTAACTCCCTTCAGAGTCCAGTTTCAATATCGCCAGCGGAGCTAAAACTTCCAACTATCAATCCCCAAGCAGATTGAAGACTCTCATTCTCAGCATCTCGCAGAATATTCGAATATTCTCCGGTGAAGATCTCCTCAAGATAGGATTCCCCAGTAGATTGGCATACAACCCAAGCTTCTGGCTCCCCAACAGTGGTCCCAGGACTTCCCATCTCCAACGGTCGAAGATTCTTGCCTTCCACAGAAGCAGCCAAGGATTTACTTTCCCCGGCAGCAGTCAAGATTCTTTTATCTTCAGCCATCCAGGATTCATTCATCCTCAGCAAGACAGCTCATCAGCTTACTTGCACATTCATCACATCCATATCATAAACATTGATGTAACATACATTGCATCATGCATCATGACATTGCATACGACTAACTCTTTACCTTTTCAGATAAGAGCAGTCGACAAACTAAGACCATCATCTTCCGAGTTTCTTTCTAGAGATAGTTCAGATGTGACCCAGACACGGCGACATTCTGATACTTATTCGAGATTCTTTCTAGAAATAGTTCAGATGGACCCATACACGACAACATTCTAATACTTGTTCCAGATTCATCCAGATGCAGTTTTACACAGACTCATCATCAGGAAACCCTACACCGGTTCCTCCTTCAGACTTCTGAAAACAGTTCACGGATTCTTCCCAACATCGGATGTTAATCTATCACTTGTTCAGATGCAACTTCTTCACGGACGCTTCCCAACAACGGATGTTGCTTCAACCCCTGAAAACAGTTCACGAATTCTCCAGACACGGATGTCAATCTATTGCTGGCTCAGACCCCCAGTTCAGAGATGTTCCAAAACATGGATACCTTTCTGATACTCGTCCACTCACCAGTGACATACAGTTCAACAATCATTTCCAGATGGCATCTGTAGTTGTTTAGTTATTGACTTGCATTTTTGGTAAATACCAAGTGTATGTGTGAATGTCATGACTGATGTCATAACATTCTAGTTTAGTTTGTACTGATTCATTAGGTACCTTTGCAGAAAAATATTGTCATACAGGTACTGATGTTTATGAGTGTGTATCTGAGCATTTTGCAAAATGATCACATTTACCAAAATCAGTAAACAGGAATTCAGATGTCATAACAAATGTTAAGACATCCTGTTCTGAACTAACAGGTTTGCAG
This sequence comes from Vicia faba, assembly GCA_948472305.1. Lineage (NCBI taxonomy): Eukaryota > Viridiplantae > Streptophyta > Magnoliopsida > Fabales > Fabaceae > Vicia > Vicia faba. Next base: position 1,049,324,790 of record OX451739.1, read on the forward strand.
TTTGGTTAATTCTGAGTTTTTTCAGGAAAATGACTCAGTCTTTCCAGAACAGAATCATGCGTTTTCTTTGGGTTAACCTAGCTCAACCCTAACCTAGTTGATAAAGTCCTGTGACCTAGTCTTAACGTCAAATGGAATTAACCCTAGCTTTTTGTGGAAACCCTAACTAAAGATGCAGCTGCTATATATTCAACAGAACTGCTGTTTTGAAAGCAATCCCTTTTTGGACAGAAGATCATTTGTAAGCTGTATAGTTTTAACTATTGTAATCCAAGCAATTATCATTGTGATAAGTGACTTGGAATAGGTTTTTAATTGTAAGGGTTGTGTAGCACTCAAAGCTTTGAAGCAAGAGTGTTTGTATGTCTCTTGACTAAAGCTGTGAAGCAGAGTCAAGTTAGGTTTGTGTATCACTCAAAGCTGTGAAGCAAGAGTGGTTGTGTTGCTTGATTAAAAATCTGTGAAGCTTAATCAAGTGTATGTTTTGAAGAGTGTCTTCAACAATTCATTAGTCAAATTGTTTTATGTATCACTGCTGTGATTGAGGGGGAGTGAGTAGGAACTCAGGTTTAAGTTGTACTTAGATTGAAATTACATTGGTTAGGTCTTAAGTGAAGGAGATAAACTGGTTGGTTTATTCCTGAATTAACATCTCTTATAGTGGATTTCCTCCCTGGCTTGGTAGCCCCCAGAGTAGGTGTTATTGCACACTGAACTGGGTAAACAATTGACTGTGTTCTTGACTGTTTTTGTATTTACTGTCTTATAGTAAGTCAGATACGGTGTCATAACATTGAACGTGACATTGAGTATCTGCAGCCAGAATTTCAATTGGCATCAGAGCAGGCACCCTGCCTGTATTACTGGGTGAGATCTAGGGATATTACTTTCTGGCACTATGGACAAAGAAGGAGTTTTTGGAAATAGACCACCCATTCTGGATGGAACTAATTATGACTACTGGAAACCTCGTATGATTTCCTTCTTAAAATCTCTGGACAAAAAGGCTTGGAGAGCTGGTGACAAAGGATGGAACCATCCCACCATAACTGAGAAAGATAGGACAATCAGCTTGAAGCCTGAGGAAGATTGGAGTAAAGAAGAAGATGAGTTAGCCCTGGGAAATTCCAAAGCTTTAAATGCCTTGTTCAATGGAATTGATAGAAATATTTTCAGACTAGTACATCAATATGAATTGGCAAAGGAAGTTTGGGACACTCTCAAAACTACTCATGAGGGCACTTCCAAAGTGAAAATGTCAAGGCTTCAGATGTTGACTACCAAGTTTGAGAATCTAAAAATGATGGAAGATGAAACCATTCATGAGTTTCACATGAACATCTTGGAGATTGCCAACACCTCAGGAGAACTGGGAGAAAAGATGTCAGAAGAAAAATTGGTGAGAAAGATTCTCAGATCCTTGCCTAAAAGATTTGCAATGAAGGTAACTGCCATAGAGGAAGCCCAGGACATCAGCAAGTTAAAAGTGGATGAATTTATTGGGTCTCTTCAGACTTTTGAGATGGGGATCACTGATAATGGTGACAAGAAGAACAAGAGCATAACACTTGTATCCAACACTGATGTTGAAAACAAGGAGGATGAAGAAGAAAATATTTCAGAAGCTATAGCCATGCTTGGAAGACAGTTCAACAAACTCATCAAAAGAATAGATCCAAAGTCAAGGTCTAATGTTCATAACATTCCCTCTGACATTGACAGTTCCAGCAGAAGACCAAGGTCAGAAGAGAAGGGAAACCAAGGCAGAGGTATTCAATGCCATGGCTGTGAAGGATATGGGCATATTCGAGCTGAATGTCCTACCTTTCTTAAGAAACAAAAGAAAGGAATGACTGTTACTTGGTCTGACTGTGATTCAGAAAGTAATTCTGAAGAAGAATCTGCCAAACTAGTTACTGCTCTAACTAGTGTTTGTACCTCTGAAAGTGACACTAGTGATGAAGAAGTGACATTTGAAGAACTGGCTGATACCTACAAGAAATTGTGTATCAGAAGTGCTGAAGTCTGTGTGCAGAATGAGAAACAAGCAAAACTCATCATAAAGCTGGAGGCTGAAAAAAGGGCAGATCTTGAAACTATAAGTCATCTAGAAGGGGAAGTTCAATTGTTGAACTCACAACTGAACCATATGACCAAATCTGTCAAGATGCTGACCAATGGAACAGATAAATTGGAAGAGATTCTTCAAGTTGAACAAAATGTGGGAAACAAATCTGGACTAGGATTTGTGGAAGCTAAGAAATCTGGTGCAGACAAGAAGATCATGCCTGTTAAACAATTGTCAAAGCAGATGTCTCAACACAACTCTCAACATCAGAAACAGAGACATATGAAGAAAAGGTACCAAAGATGGATATGTCATCATTGTGGGAGATATAGCCACATAAAGCCCTTCTGCTTCCGATTGCATGGATACCCCAATCAAAACTCAGGTGTCAAACCTAAGTCTAAAAAGGTACCACATACTCCTTAATGGAAGAAAAAGGCTACTGCCCTGATAGCCCATACTTCCCTGAGAGTGTCTGCAAAGGAAGGCTGGTACTTTGACAGTGGGTGTTCTAAACACATGACTGGAATAAAGAACATTCTCAATCATGTTAAGCCTCACAACACTAGTTATGTGACCTTTGGAGATGGTGCTAAAGGTGAAATCAAAGGAGTTGGTAATTTGGACTGCCCTGAAGTTCCAAGTCTGAGTGAAGTCTTGCTGGTAAAAGGGCTGACTACTAATCTCATTAGTATCAGTCAATTATGTGATCTAGGATTCAAGGTCAACTTCTCAAAATCTGAATGTCTAGTAATTAATGAAAAACTAGAAGTTGTAATGAAAGGAATCAGATCCAAAGATAACTGTTACTTGTGGCAGCCTGAGAACACTAATAACTCCACTATGTGTCCAATTACCAAAGAAGAAAAAGAGATGAAACTGTGGCATCATAAGCTTGGTCATCTTCATCTAAGAAGAATGAAAAGAGCTATCTCTATGGAAGCAGTCAGAAGGACTCCAAAACTACAGGTTGATAAAAGAAGGGTTTGTGGTGAACTTAAAATTGAAAGGCTTGGTAAAAAGAAACATGTCTATGATGTGGTGAATAAACTTGAAGAAGGATGTGTTGTCAGAACCAGAAGTAATCATGACAAGGATGTTGGAAACAACAAGTCTAATAAATTTTGTTTCCCTGAAGAAATGAGTCGTGAAGTCTCTTCTCCTACAACTCTCCATCAAAATGGAGTGGACAAAAAGAAAAATAAGATCATTCAAGAATCAACCAGAACTATGATTCATGTCAAAAGAATGCCTTCCCAACTCTGTGCTGAAATGGTTGCAGCTAGGAGTAACTGTTCTCAAAATATCTGGACAAAACAGATGCTCACTGAGTATAATGTCTCACAAGATGTTGTGACATTATATTGTGACAATCTGAATACAATCAATATTTCCATGAACCCTATTCAGCATAGCAGGACCAAGCACATTGACTTTGTAGAGAAGAAGTCAATTGAACTGGAACATGGTATCATTAAGCTTCAGCTGGCTGATTCTTCTACCAAGGCTCTTGTTGGAAATAAACTTGAAAACTTGAGGGGCAGGTTGGGTATTTGCCAACATGAGAAATTATAGCAATTAATTTTGCTTAAAACAAGGGTTGAAGGAGTTAATTTTGTTAAGTCTATTTTTAGTGGGTTAATCATATGTTTTCCAAATTCTTTCAAAATACTTAAGAAGTTGAAAAGACTCTCTTTTGCCTCCTACCTCTCTCGACTTTGCAACCTGTTCCCTTCTCTCAATCAAAATTTTCTCTCAAATTGCTACTGGTGCTCTAAGTCAATCAAAATGTCTCAGACATCATCTTCAACCAAGGCGACTTCATCATCCTCATCATCTTCATCATCTGACCAAGACTCTAGAGCAATCACCACATGCATAGAATCTGAAGTTCTTAAGGTCACTCCTCTCAGAGAGATGGCAACTGACCCCGCCAAAGTCAAAAAGCTGAGAACTAGACATGCAGGAAGAGCTCAAGCTGCAGCCTCTGGTAATCCTTCTCATCCTTCTTCTTCTGTACCAAATAGAGAAGGATCAGTTTAAGTTCATCAAGCTATTGCTAGGCTTATTACTAGTATACTAAGCGGAAACCAACCTGTACCGGGGATTTCTGTCCCTTTAAATCAATCAGGAAGCCCAAATGTGGACGTCTCTGAGAATGTAGATGTCTCCGAGAATGCTGTGACACAAAATGACAACATTCAGAACCCTTCAGAAAAGACTGCTGATCCACCTATCATTGATGTGGATGAGGATTACTCAGATAATGATCTGATTGCCAATGTAAACCCTAGCATAGCTAGGAGATTTATGAAAAGAAAGGGTAATCAGAATGATGCAAAATGTGTGTCCAAAGATAAACCTGCTGTTAAGAAATCCAAGGCTGAAGGCATGGCTGGGGTAGAATCTGTGAAAACTATTCAGTCCAAAGGGAAGGTGAAAGCCCAGGTGCATACTGCTAGACAACCAATTTCAAAGAAGAGAAAAGAACCTGAATCTTCTGATTCTGATGAGGAATCAGAGTTTGAGATTGATGCTGAAGAAATTCCTATCAGAAGGAAGCTCCCCTCCAACAAAATTGCTAGAGTTCCTGAAGTCCCAACAGACAACATCTCTTTTCATCATCTTGACAATGCAAACAGATGGAAGTATGTTTGCTTAAAGAGAATAGCTTTAGAAAGAGAACTCAACAATGATGCCATGGAGTGCAAAGACATCATGGACCTGATCAAGAATGCTGGACTGATGAAGACAGTGATAAAATTTAACAAGTGTTATGAAAATCTGGTCAAGGAGTTCATAGTTAACTTGTCTAATGATTGTGCTGATGGAAGGTCAACTGACTTTGAAAGTGTTTTTGTTAGAGGAAGAAGGGTTAATTTCTCTCCATCAGAAATTAACAAATTTCTTGGAAGAACAAATAAGGATTGTCCTGATCTGGAAGTCACTGACAATGAAGTTTGTCAAACCATCACAGCAAGGCAAGTGAAGTGCTGGCCCTTGAAAGGCAAGCTGAATGCCAGCAAACTTAGCATGAAATTTGCCATCCTGCACAAGATTGGTGCAGCCAACTGGGTGCCTACAAATCATAAATCAACTATCTCCACAGGATTGGGGAGATTTATTTATGCTGTGGGAACCAAGACTGCTTTTGACTATGGCAGGTATATTTTTGAACAAACTTAAAAACATGCTGGTAGTTATTCTGTCAAAGGACTAATTGCCTTTCCCTCCCTCCTTTGTGGAATTATCCTTGCACAATACCCTGATATCCTGGTGGCAAGAGATACTGCTTGCAAAAGAGCTCCTGCCCTTGGGTTGCACTACAAACTGTTTCAGGGATCTCATGCTCCTGATATTGTCATAACATCAGCTGAGACATCATCTGTGAAGACCCAGTCCAAGACATCTGATGTCATAGCTGTATTAAAAGAGACCTGCAAAGAACTGGAAGCTAGGAAAAAGACCCTAGAAATCCTAATTGCCAGGTTAGAAAAGGAGGAAGCTGAAGGAAACAGAAGGGAAGAGGGTGTAGAAGCTGAAGGTCATCTCAATACTGAAGAAACTAGCTCCTCTGAGTCTGATGACAGTGCTTAAAGGTTGGTTGCTGTTTGGTGGAGTTGATGCTGGTCCCTGGTGGAGTTTGGAAGTGTGTTCAGTTTTTAGCTGCTGCTCTTATTACTTTTTTCTAGATGACTGTATAATTTTTATGAACATGTTTCTTTGGCCCATTTGTGGCTAAAGAGGGGGAGATATATTTTGGTACTTACTTAATTAGACATTCTATTTTTCTGCAGTCATTTCTTTCTGCTGCTAACTATCTCTGATTGCTTAGGGTCTTTAGCCAAAAATCTGCCAAAGGGGGAGTTTGTAGTTGTTTAGTTATTGGCTTGCATTTTTGGTAAATCCCAAGTGTATGTGTGAATGTCATGACTGATGTCATAACATTCTAGTTTAGTTTGTACTGATTCATTAGGTACCTTTGCAGAAAAATATTGTCATACAGGTACTGATGTTTATGAGTGTGTATCTGAGCATTTTGCAAAATGATCACATTTACCAAAATCAGTAAACAGGAATTCAGATGTCATAACAAATGTTAAGACATCCTGTTCTGAACTAACAGGTTTGCAGTTTGGTTAATTCTGAGTTTTTTCAGGAAAATGACTCAGTCTTTTCAGAACAGAATCCTGCGTTTTCTTTGGGTTAACCTAGCTCAACCCTAACCTAGTTGATAAAGTCCTGTGACCTAGTCTTAAGGTCAAATGGAATTAACCCTAGCTGTTTGTGGAAACCCTAACTGAAGATGCAGCTGCTATATATTCAACAGAGCTGCTGTTTTGAAAGCAATCCCTTTTTGGACAGAAGATCATTTGTAAGCTGTATAGTTTTAACTATTGTAATCCAAGCAATTATCATTGTGATAAGTGACTTGGAATAGGTTTTTAATTGTAAGGGTTGTGTAGCACTCAAAGCTTTGAAGCAAGAGTGTTTGTATGTCTCTTGACTAAAGCCGTGAAGCAGAGTCAAGTTAGGTTTGTGTATCACTCAAAGCTGTGAAGCAAGAGTGGTTGTGTTGCTTGATTAAAAAGCTGTGAAGCTTAATCAAGTGTATGTTTTGAAGAGTGTCTTCAACAATTCATTAGTCAAATTTTTTTATGTATCACTGCTGTGATTGAGGGGGAGTGAGTAGGAACTCAGGTTTAAGTTGTACTTAGATTGAAATTGCATTGGGTAGGTCTTAAGTGAAGGAGATAAACTGGTTGGTTTATTCCTGAATTAACATCTCTTATAGTGGATTTCCTCCCTGGCTTGGTAGCCCCCAGAGTAGGTGTTGTTGCACACTGAACTGGGTAAACAATTGACTGTGTTCTTTACTGTTTTTGTATTTACTGTCTTATAGTAAGTCAGATACGGTGTCATAACATTGAACGTGACATTGAGTATCTGCAGCCAGAATTTCAGCATCTATAAGCCCATCCTCCTACCAGGAGTCACCAGATGGCATCTTTAAGCCCATCACCAAATGGAATCTTTAAGCCCATTCCCTCTACCGTCACGTCACCAAGTGCAAATTTCCAGGCACTCTAGTGTCCAATCTCCTTTTACCTTCGAGTCGCGAAAGGCAAACTTGCCAATCTAACTCTTCAGGTCCAAGAAGATTGAACAGGGGCAACTGTTGTACCCCAAAATTTGCCCTTGCATTTTTCCTCAAGAAATCACAGCTTCAGGCGTTTCCTGATTTTTCAAACTGGCTCAAGAATCGGTCAAACAGACTTTTCTCGTCAGTCAGACAAAATTAGGGTTTTCATTGGTTTTCCTGGCTCTAGAACAATTCAAGCAGTTTGTTTAGGGTTTGGTTGATTTTGGCTCAACTTTGATCAGGCGAACGTTTCTTTGACATTTGGCCAGGAATTAGGGTTTTTTATGTGCGGTTCCTCAGAAAGGTTTAACTCTACAGTGTTTTTCAAGTTATGCTGAGATGTGGATTGAAACATTTGGATTGAGTTCGCATTGTTTGATTAAAGCCAGTAAAAGGAAAATACGTCTGGGCAGTTGTTGTGACTAACTGTACATTGCTTTGGAACGCCAGGTTTATTGATCAATAGATGCTAAAGCCAATGTTTATTTAATTGTTTATTTATTCTAAGTTAAGATAATTGGAATTTATTTCCATTTATTATAATTTTAGAATTATAAATAATAAAGTAAATATTTGAAAAGGAGAAAAGGAATTAACTGATAAAAATTGGATTTTTATTCATCTTTTAATTATTCGTTACAATTGTTGTTTGAATACAGTATTTGCAAAGTATTCATAATAATAAATGTTTACAAATAATTAAATTTGAAATAAACTATCCTAATATTTTTTCTAAGTCTTCAATTCTTCATCCTCCATCTTTCGCTTTTCCTCTCCATTTGATTTTTTATCTGCAAAGAAGAGAAGAAAAAGTCAATTGCAGATAAATAATTAAAAAGCAGATAATTAATTTGGGCTCATCATTAAAGGCAACTGACTGGAATCAATTAGCCCTCTCTGCAAATCACGGGATTTCTCCCGGTTCACAAAAAGGGATGAATATTGCTCGCTGAACAGAAATGCACAAAGTTGAAATTCACAAGTCAAATTTGTCAACCCACAGCATAGTTCAAAACCAACAGCATATGCAAAGTACAAAGTCCAAAGGCAAACAGAATGGCCTAACTAAAGTCACAAGCTGCCAAAAAAAAAGCTGTCAAAGATATCAAAGTATCAAAAGGTACAAGATGCAGCACAAAGTATGGAAAAGAGAAGACAAATATGCAGAGTTAAACTTCATATGCAAGCAAGCATAGTTCATTTCATCATGTCCCAGTGTTGCCTTTTCAGAGCAAAGTACAAGCATAAACATTTTTTAATGCTTTGACTGTACTAGAGAGAGAGAGAGAAGAGAAAAGAAGTACAGGTTTTGCAGGCTTAGGCTTGAGAGAAAATAATATAAAACAAACTGCTAGCACAGCAGAAGAGGGGGGCAGGAATATTACAAAAGAAAAATACAAAAACTGCACCAGTCTCCAAACCTTCAACCTGTTCAACCGGCTCAAGCATCAAGCCAAGTTAACCTGTCAAGCCCCAAAACCAGTAAACTCAACTAAGAGCCTTAGCCTAAAAACAGTTTTCAACCTAAGCACTAAACCTGTCAAGCCAAAGCCTCTAACGTCCTGCATAAGAACCAGAAACAAAAGCCTATAGCCAGAACCAGAAAAGCCCTGCAAAATCCAAAGCCTAAACTGATAAACCAATAACCTGTAAACCTTTCAAAGCCTCTCAACCTACAACCTGCTAACAACCAAGCTAACAGCCATAACCTGTAAGCTTAACTGTGTCAAACTTTGAACCAAAGCTCAAAACCTGTAATAGTCAAAACCTGTGGCCTGTAACAAGGCCTTACTTGCTTCAAACTCATAACAAACTCAACCTGTCAAGCCTTACCATTCCAAGCATCAACCTGTCAAAAGCCTAACTTGTAAACCGATGCCATGAACCTGCCTCAAGCCTTAGCCAAGCTCAGTACAAATTGAAACCATCACAGGCCTTTCAGACCTCAAGCCTAAATCATTTTCAAGCTTCAACTGATAACAAAAAAAGCTTGATTCAAAGTACTCAAAATCCAACCAAAACACCACGCCCTCAGAATTGTTTCATCACTGGGCTAACAACAATATTAACATTTCTCAGGGTCAGGGGCAAGAAGAGGAAAAGGCAAGCGTTTCAAAGCATATCAGATATCAAGCATATTCAGCATACAGTAAAAGAACAAGAAGAAGAAAAGAGGCGATGCAAAAGGTTCTCAGCTAGTCATCATTAAACCTAAAGAGGTGAAAATACAAAGGTACCAGGAAGGGCTAGCTTCGTCATCACTGTTTCCCCGCCGTCAAAGCCATCTTACGCGCCTCCGACCCTTCCTCCTCCATCTCCGACCAAGGTATATTTCCTTTCCTTTTCATACGCCTCGAATAAGCAAACAAATACCACCATAGAAAATCAGTACATGAAAAATACAAACAGAAACTTGAAACCCAAATGCGATAGAAACAGAATCACTACCTTTTAATTGTTTCCTGGATGCTCCATGGAGGGAAGAGGAAAGGGTGATGGTGCATGACAACCAAGCACAGGGAGACGTTCAATGGCCATGGCGAGAAAGACGAAGTGAAAACGAACGACGGCGCCTCTGCATGTCAAACCCTAATCCGTGCCCCAAATGAAACAAATAATCAAACCCTAAAAAACAATTGTGGGAAGCATCTTGGGCCTTGCCCTCCAATCGCGCCTAAGCCAGTTTTGTTTGTTCTAGATGCACCCCCCCCCCCCCTTTCTCTATCATTCTGGTTAATCCATTTGGGCCCAAACCTCCCTTAGCCCATGTTCTTTTGTTTTAACACAACTAACCCTTTTATCATTTTATTAACATTTCTTTTACTTATCTTTTATTAATTTAGTTTAAACTAATATCTAATATCTCTTTTTTTTTGTTAAATAAAATAATACCCTTTTTTTTTAAATATTATTACTTGTTACATTTTTTTAGAAAATATACAAACATCAATTCTTTCCTAAATTTGAAACATTTTTCTTTTCCCTTTTATACATAAAAATATTCATTAAAATACATTAATACATGAAAAATGGAACTTAAAACCTTTTCCTTTCTTTTATTAAAATTTTCTTATTTGTACATAATTAATTAAAATATATTTTTATCTTAACACCATAAAGAATAGAATTTAAAAACATTTTTCTTTCTTTTAAAATATTCTTTTTGTACATATTAAAGAAAAATACAAGATTACAAATTAAATAAAGAAAACATCCAATTCTTTTTATTAAATAAACCATACTTGATAACACATTAAATTCACATCTCACAACCTGTAAATAAATTACATACACATATACACTTACACCTACACAATACATCTTACATTTGATACACATACAATTACTATTCTTATACATTGCTATACGTTACATTTACACTTTTATCGCAATTCGATTTGGTTGTAAGTTATTGGACACTACATTCCTAAAGTCTTATCCCCATTTGTAAATTTGTACCCCCACTCCCGGATACTATTTGTAATAGCGTAGACTTTAAATTCTTGCAATTTACCGCTTTCGAATTATACCATGGTTAGACCTAGGGTTTGCATGTACATAAAATCAAACGCTAGATAACCTAATACAAGACAAATACATGAAATCAATACACAATCACACTTGCACCCCCTAGGGTAATCCCACATGTTGCCTTCCAAAATGGACCATGCTTGCACGTCGAGTTTCTTTGGCAAAACAAATTCAAATGATCATAAGTCCCTCGATGACGCTTTCGAAAGTCGCCTATCAAAATGATCAAAGTCCCTTCAAGCAAATTGCCAAAGACACTTGGCACCATTGCATTCATGGTCCATACGATGACCCACGCCCGTCCCGTTAAACATCCTAAATGCAAGATTGTCCACCAAATTCAACGGTGGAACAAAATTGTAAAAAGGGGTTGAAAACATAGAGAAAACCTTTGAGTACAATAGGGGTAGACAAAACTCTTAGTTACTTGAGATCAAATTGCAAAAACACTTGCCTCCTTTTCAAAAACCACACCTCACAAACACTTTCAAACACTCTTCCAAAAACATTTTGAAACATCTTTTCTAAAAGATACACACTTTTGTAAAACACTCAAACACGAGTCAATTACATTGGTTGCCTAAGACAAGGCATCTTTTTCAAAACATTTTCAAAACACACACACACACCACAATTTCAAACAATCGAAAATCAAGGCAAGTGATCTAAAAACCAAGTAACTAAGAGCCCATGGATAACCATGGATGAAAAGGGTGCTAATACCTTCCCTTTTCATAATCTACCCCCCGGACCCACGAAACATCTCAAAAGGTTTTTGCTGTGCTTTTTAAACCTTTCCTTTAGGATAAAATAAAAAGTCGGTGGCGACTCTTGCTAAACCGAACAAGTGCGAAAACAAACGCAAAACTTCAAGTCAGTTCTCCCACCATATCACAATTTCCAAATCTTTTTGTGAAGCAAAAGTGGTCAACATATGCTGGAGATTTCGTGTGCACATCAAGGGGACCAAAATATCCCAATTTGGCAAGGTTTTTCAATCAAAAAGATTGAAAAATATTTGATTGAAAATCAAATATACAAATCATAATGCAATGGATTTCTTGGCCAGAAGTTAACCTAATTCCCTTCCATTATAAGTACTGAAGCTAACCCTAATGCCTCACACGTGAAAAACTCTGCAAGAAAGCCATATGCAATATTGAAAAAAATCAAAGAAAACTCAAAACTGAATTCCATAATTTAACGTGATTCAAAGCTTGTTCTTGTTTCTAATACATTTCTAGCACTCCCAGGAACGTGTAGGGATCAAAACCACACGCTAACACTCAAGGAATCCTAAGAAACAGTCCCACGGTTTGTCAATCTTTTTCATAATCGTAATTCATTATTCATGCATCATTAACAAGATTTTTTGTGTGCTTTGCATTGCTAGAACCTCTCTGAAGCTAATGGTATAGGTGAATTGCATTATGGTGCCCAGAATCACAAATCACCATTGACGAATTCTAGGTTTTTCAAGCTTCAAAATTAGAGCTTTCCACATCCAGTAAAATCAGAACCTCTCATGTCTATGGTTAAATTCGTGAGAATCAGACGAATCCAAATCACATATCGCGCCATATTAAATAGCCTAGAATTCTAATCGCTATTATTCCTCAAGCTATTTTGTGGGGGTTTAAAACCCCCGCTATTTGATTTTATTTTACAGGCAAAAGGAAGAAGATGACCGACGTGTTGAGCTATGGTTGGAGCATTCAAATAACGCGCGCGATTTGATTTGTTTCCAGCATAATTTTTGTTTTTACATATTATTTTCACTTGTTATCATACTAACAAACGCAGGCGAGTGGAGTAGTGGTTAGTGTGCTGTCTGGCAACCATTGGGACCTGGGTTCGATTCCCAGGTCCACCCAAAATTCCATATTATTTTTCATCATGTATTCATGTGCAGGCTCTCCCATGTGTTCCACCATAAACCTCACAAATCAGCTTGCCAAGTGGCCACTAACACCAATCTGATGGCCAGGAGGTGATAGTCCTCATGATCCCCAGTCAACGCTTGCACACCTGATCCAGAAAGTCCAACAAGGCTTGCGCATCAATGGGCCAGAATTGCCAAATTCACCTCCAATGGGTCCATCAACCCCCCTGGTTTACTATTCTTTTTTCATTTTCCTTTTCCTTTTATTTTCTTTAATAATTATTATTATTATTATTTAATTAATTAACAAATTAATATTTTTCATAATAAATTCAGATAATTAAAATATGTAAATATTTTTATTAATTATTATTATTATTCTTATTTATTAATTTTAATTATTTTGTAGATAAATGCTAACAAACCAATTTAGTTTAAATTAGGATTAATTTTAATTTTCTTTTACAATAAATAAAATAAGGCTTAAATGCAGTTTTGACCCCCCTAGTTTAAGGTTTTTGGAGTTTCGATCCCCCTAGTTTAAAAGCCAGGTTTCTAGTCCCCATAGTTTTCAAATTTGGGATTTTTGAAGCCCCCTCCATCTGGCTGCCCAAAAAGTTTTCAAATTTTGGATTTTTGAAGCCCCCTCCATGTGACATGGCACAGGGAGAGTAATGCCACGTATTATTTTCTTATTTCTTATTTAGAATAATATTTTTTAAACATTTAAATAAGTGATATTAATTTCCAAATGAATTTTTAATTTCATAATTCATATTTTCTGAAAATCCCAAATTGCTTAACCTAATTTCCTCTTCCATCCGCCCGTACGAGATTTCAAAAATCCCAAATTTGAAAACTTTTTGGGCAGCCAGATGGAGGGGGCTTCAAAAATCCCAAATTTGAAAACTATGGGGACTAGAAACCTGGCTTTTAAACTAGGGGGATCTAAACTCCAAAAACCTTAAACTAGGGGGGTCAAAACTGCATTTAAGCCATAAAATAAATTAGACTTAGGGTTTTTTTTACTAACTTTTGACCTTTTCTTTTTATTTTCATTTAAAATATTAAAAAACACAAAAAAACTTTTTCTTGTAATTAATTAATTAATTAGTAAATTAGGTTTAATATTTAATTAAATGCAAAAAGGACCGATTTCTTTCTTTTCTCAAAAAGGGTCAAAACCCTAAGGACGTCCTGATTCAGTTTCTTTGCGCGCACTTTATTATTTTGATCATATTTATGTATCTGCTCCGAGGATGTAATAGATAATTAGGCTTTTATCGCTTAATTTACTTTCTCGCACTTTATTTTCAAGGGTTATGTTTTTGGCGATGTAAATACCCGCGCCTTGTAATAGCGTAGATTCAATTTTCCACAATTTACTTTCTGCACACTTATTAACTGTTAATTATGCATGCAAGACTTGCTTGGAAAATAAAACCAACTCGTAGCTCACAAATAACATCTACAAGATAGTCTTAACTGAATTTAACGCACGCGCACATGCCACTCCTAGGGTACGCCTCACTTGGTTGCCTCGACGTGGTCATCAAGTATAGGGTGTTTTAGAGGTCGCCCTCATGTCTAAAGATCCAGTTGCCTCGAAACGGTTGCCTCGGATAAAAAAGGATATAGGACATTAGGGTTACCGCTAAGGCGTCCTACTATTGCTTTAGTGACCACATATGTCCCTAATAATCGAATTAACCCGAATAACTCCAACGACGGTGCTACCTACTTCTCAATAGTGGGATAGTATTGTCTAAAGGACATTTACACAGCTTAATTTCTTTTGAGTAGGTAGAGGTTCTTAGATACTTTCTCTTTCAAAACAAAAATACTTTTCGCACCTACACTTTTCTGACAAAAGTTTTCAAACAACACTTCATACACTCTTGAGGACTGATACAAGAGTTAAATCGAAGTTTTCAAACAAACTTTTTCAAAACCTACAAACACAAGAAAAGCAAAACTTTTGAAGACATAGTGAGCAAGTACCTAAGAGCCCGTGGATAACCACGGATAGAAAGGGTGCCAATACCTTCCCTTTCTATAATCTACCTCCCGAACCCGAGAAACATCTCGAAAAGGAAATTTGCTGTGCTTTTGTCCTTTCCTTGTTGGAGAACATAAAAGACGGTGGCGACTCTTGCTTACCGCGACATTTCGCGAACCAGCTTTAAAACAGTCAGTTCTATTTCCACCGATCGCCAGAACTGGCGACTCTGCTGGGGAGTACTAATAAGTGAGGTGTACCTTAGGATTAGACCACTCTTATGTTTCCAATTGAATGCCTTGATTGCTTTTATATTTGTGGGCTTGTCTTGGAGTTTCATAGATCCTAACCCTGATCTGGGGGATACCTTTTAGAAGTAGCAACAAACTGTGAGGGAACTGTGTAGGGTATACCGACACGGTTGAAGCAGTTGCTACGTTGATGTGGCACTTTGGTGAGTACCGGTAACCCTTGAGTCAAGTCAAGGAGAGTACAGGGCCGCCGCGTGGTGTCGTGAAGCATCAACTAACTTTAGGAACCTTACTTGACCATCCTGGCCTCTTTAGGGGTAGTGAGATGACCGACTTTGGTGCAGTCCGAAGTTGGTAGATACTCGATACTACACTCATTGAGGGTTGTTTTCTTGGAATATTTTGATCGCCAGTTCAGTGGCTAAATCAAAACAATGAACATAGAAAACAACCCAATGATATTGAGCTCCTTAGAACCCGGTTACTTTTGATAGGACAGGTTTTGATCCCACCAACTTCAAGAGGGTAGTACCTGAACTTCATGCTGGCCTAAACTCTAAGGGTTGTCTGGTGTGACTTATGTGCCTTCAAACTTGAACTACTTGCACATACTTGTTATCTGACAACACGAGTTCCTTGCAGGTTTTGTTTACAGTCCTTAATCGGGGCTCATAACAGGGTTTACTTACATCACACCACGCATAGCATAACATCATACCATTGCATACATCATGCATAAGGACTAATCCATTTCAAGGATCTCAAGGGTCTGTGATGCAGGTCATGATGAATCAAAATGTCTAGCAAGGGGCAAAGGGGATTTATTTTCCTCTAGCCAAAGTTGTCTGGAGATCAAGACATGATAACCTGAGTCAGGGGCTATGACCCACTCGATATGGTGAGCCTTGACTCTTGAAGAAGGACTCTCAACAACATGAAGTTCCTTCAATCAAGCTACAAAATGCAAATTCTAACAATTTTCTTGTTTACCCCACGAGATCCTTGAAAACATTGCATGCATATCATACATATCATTGCATTACAGGTACCCTTTTTACAGGTCACTTATCTTCTTCACTGTTTATTTCAGCAATCATCATGTCTACCGAACCTTCCGCTGAACAAGCTATCAAGGCCCTCCAGGCCCAGAACACCCAGTTCCAAGAATTGGTCATGAGCTTAGCCCAGGGTCAACAGGATTTGAAGACTCTGATTCTGAAGGAGAGGAAGAATAAGAAGAAGAGGACTGTTTTGTTCAACACTAGACGCAGATCTGGGGATGGATTGTAGAATGAGGCTGATCTGGCTACTTCCTCTGTAGGGAAAGATAGTCCCCAAGGGGGGAGGGTTCCTAGTCCCGTGGTCTCCGACAATGAGACAGATTACAATGATGAGCAGTACCCTCCTATTGAGGACAGGTACAAACAGCTGGAGGACCGCTTAAGTGCGATGGAGATTCAACATGTGCCTGGGTTGGATTTTGGAGATTTAGGTCTATCTTCTGGGGTGGTGATCCCACACAAGTTCAAGTCACCTACTTTTGCAAAGTATGACGGGGCTTCCTGTCCTAAGCTGCATCTCAGATCATATGTAAGGAAGATCCAACCGTATACTGCAGACAAGAATTTATGGATCCATTTCTTCCAGGAAAGTCTTTCAGGGACTCAACTCGAATGGTTCTATCAGCTGGATGGAGCCAGTATTCGTAACTGGGAGGACTTGGCTACTGCGTTCTACAAGCAGTATCAGTATAATTCCGACCTCGCTCCTACGCGTACCCAACTCCAGGGTATGTCACTAGGGACGGGTGAAGGATTCAAGGAGTATGCTCAAAAGTGGAGAGACCTTGCTGGAAGGGTGCAACCACCTTTAACGGACCGTGAACTCGTTGATATGTTCCTGGGGACCCTGTCTGGTTCGTTCTTCAACCATCTGATTGGAAATTCTTCTGCTGGGTTTACAGATCTGATCTTGACTGGTGAGAGAATAGAAGCTGGTATCAAGTCTGGGAAGATACAAAAGGGTGACTCCTCGAACACTGAGAAGAAACCATTCAAGAAAGAGTCCAATGCTGCGTACAATCAGAAGAGTCGTCGTGACCAACATGTAGAGGCAGTCCTGATCCCTGGTTCTACACCATGCCGACAACAGCAAAAGGGAAATCAACGAAGGCCAGACGAGCCTAAAAGACAGTTCACCAACATCAACATGCCATTGTCACAAGCATTGTAGCACATGTTGAAGATGAATCTGATTGCGGTGATAAACCCTCCTGCAAATCCTAAGACTTCTTCTCCAAATTACAACCCAGATGCGAGGTGTTCTTATCATTCCGGTAGCCGGGGGCACGATACTGATGATTGTTGGGCGTTGAAATACAAGATTCAGAATATGATTGACGCTAAGGAGATCGAATTCGAGCCTGCTGAGACTCCCAATGTGATCACTGCTCCCTTGCCAAAACATGGCTAGGATTGAGAAACTTTTGTTCATTTGAATTCTAATATTGTATTTTTCTTTGCTTATTCAAACATTTGTTCATGTCAAACTTGGTTATTTCATTAATGCATTACACGTGTCTGTTTTGAAGTAATTGTGTTTGCTATATTCAAACTGCTTTCATTTTTTGTGATGTTCAAACTCTCGATTAATAATTCTAAGCCTTTTGAGGGAGGATGACAAAAACTATACCACGATCTTTACAGTATGCTTTTGAACAGACCCCGCTGATGAGGTACAGGCATTGTTTCAATTCCTAAACATTGGAGTTATAAGAAAGATAATCCCTCGTTAACCCATTTGAGCCAAAGAAGTTGGATTTTTTCTTTTCACAAAAAATTAAAACCCTTAATTATAACCTGGGGCAGGGTAGTTCTCTCAGTTGATCCAGGTGCACAATGAATGGCATCAAAGAAGTCCTTCTGAAACAAAAGACAGTGATGGTTCCCTACAATCGTAAGGACAGGCAGTCATCATCTCTCAGAAATAAAAGCCCAATAAGTCAAAACCTATGAAGAAGACTTACAAAACTGGGGCATCCCGCTGACTGTAATCACAAAAGAAACAGTTCAGGCAAAAAAACAGGGATAATGAAATCAAAAAAGAAAGAGGTTCTACAAACCCTCAACAAAAAAGAAATGACTGCCTATTCAAAATAAACTGTCAATATCCGAACCATCACTGGTATATCAGAGCAAAAGACTCAAACAAGACCTAACGCACGATTAGTTGAGTTTAGGATTGAAGAACATCACGAAGAGCGGGTGGGTACAAATAAATTTTGAGCCTTTATCCTTTGTTTCTTAAACCGTGAACCAGGCCACGTTATAACCCTTAAAAGTCCTAGCTGAAGCATGGGTTAGTTCGAAAGCATACTGTTACCAAAGGTATCTTGACTCCTTAGGGCTCGCTGTAAAATCTTAAGTTGACATCACATTTTACAAAATTTGCTTGTTTTCCTGAAAAATGCATTTTCAAAAACTTCAAGACAGACATAAGCTTTGCATTCTTAAAATAACATTGTTTGCATATGGCTATTGGTTCAAACAGCAGAGAAATTTGCACGACGAATATCTAGTGAACAAAAACATTCTCAATAAAAAGGATCACCTTAAGTGGAAAAACACTTCCAATCAAGGGGCACGGCATGATCATTGTCCATCATCTGGGGCAGTCAAGTCAAGATTCATAGAATCTCTCAAAATGTCAAACAACCAGGGGCAAATCTCCGCCTGAGTCACTTGGGGCAGTGGACATGAATTCCAGCAACGAGTCTCGCACGATCAAACGAAGATCTCCTGGTAGTATGGCAACACGACAGTGACAACTCCCTACATCCTGAGGGCATGGACATAATCGAAAAAATACTACGCATAATCAAACACCCGCTAGGTTGACACACATAGGCAAAAATAAGGGCTTCCCGGCGAACCAAAAGGGTTCGGGAAAAATAAGGGATGAAAATGAAAAAATTTGTACACCCGGCAAGTCGAAAACCTGAAAAGGCGGCTTGGGCAAAAATGGGTATCCCGATGGACTGAAAACCCAAAAGGGCGGTCCAGGCAAAAGTTAGGGTCCAAAGGTGTACGACTATGTCCCAACATCTCATCACTTGCCTACTAGAAGAAGATTTGTCAAATCGACAGTTATCAAGACCTCCACAAGTACTGTTGTACCCCAAAATTTACCCTCCCATATTCTTCAAGATTTGTCAAGATCAATCTCCAAAAAGCTTCAAAATCTCTCAAGGGTTGCACAGTCCAATTGCCTCCTAACACAGTCAAAAATTAGGGTTTTGGTTCTTGCAAAGAAATTGAGATTTTAAAGGGTCCAATCAAGTCCCACATGCCCATATACATTGTCAAGCATCCATATGTCAAGTTTCAAGACTCAAAACATCAAATTGCACAGTCAAAAACCCTAATTGCTCCACAGTCAACTGTAGGGGCAAAATGGTCATTTGACAGTCAAAAGTCAAAATTTTTGGTCAACATCTTATTTTGAAGCCACAATCATCATTTGATCAATTCTTGATCATGATTCCACAAGCATGGCTCAAAAGTCTCAAGATGCAAAAGTTTCTATTTTTGGACAGCTGAAAAGTCAACTGCAAATTGACCAAGGCATAACTTCTTCATGGTTTATCAGAAAAATTCCATCCAATGCTCATTTTGAAGAGAATGACATTTCCTACAACTCCTATTCACACTCCAAGTCCAATAAATTCTCTCACAAAAAGTTATCAATTTCAACATTATAGGTCATTTTCAAAAGTCAACAAAAAGGCACTTTAAGTCAAAGACCATAACTTGAGATTGATAAATCAAAATGGCATGGGAACAAAAGAATTGGTTAGAGGACTTCAAGACCTTTCCAAAATGTCCAAGAACATGTTCATAGCTTCAAAATTGAGCAAGATATGCATTGGAGAAGTTGGGAAATGTTTTGGGAACTTTCAAAAGTCAACATTGCCCAAAAAGCTTCAAATTTGCCAATGGGCCTCAAATTCTTCCTTGAAACATTACCCAAAGCCTATGCACGACCCATTAAGCTCAAAATAATTTATTTTCTTATTTTTGATTAATTAATTGGATTTATATTTATATTAATTCATTTAATTGGTTTTAAATATAAGAAAATTCAAAGATATGCTTTTTCAAATCTTTTTATGCAGCAAATATACTCCACACATGCTAAGGATTTCGTGCATCAATCAACAAGACAAGATCTTCCATAATTGGCAAAGTTTCCATGGAAAAATATTGAAAAAAGATATGATTGGCAATCAAATATTCAAGCCATTAATTCATGGACTTTTGGGCTCTTTCTTGACCTAATTTGCTTCACATACAAAGGCTGAGTGAAACCCTACTCATACATACACGAGAAAGCTGCTGAAAACTCATAACCAAGTTGCAAAAAACTCAAGAAATTGGTGAAACTGAAATCATACTTGCAGTACAATTCAAAGCCTAAAAAGGATTCTAACACATTGCTGGACCTTCTAGGAGTCTATTGGCATCAAGAATCAATCCTAACACGTGAAGAATCCAAGAACCTAGGCCACATGGTTTGTCTTGTTTTTCAAACTTGCATAACACGATTCATGTGCTTTTAATCTGTTTTCTTGCTTGATTCATACTAATAGGTACCTCCTGAAGCGATTGGTATAAGTTAATTGGACTAACACTGCCTGAATCCAAATCCACCATGGACGAAAATTAGGTTTTCTGAAGCTTGCATTTGGGGCTTTAGGCATAGAGAAAAATTGAACCACGTCATGGCCATGGTTGAATTCGTCAAGGCCAGACGAATTCAACCAACCTCTCGCGCTCAATTTATATTTCCTCCTCTTCTATTCGCTATTATTCACTATTCCACTTAGTGGGGGTTTAAAACCCCCGCTATCTTGTTCATATTTTGCAGGTAAACGGAGAAGAAGACAAGCGTGTCGTCACATGGTTGGATAGTTCAAAATCTGGCGCGTTTTTGTGTTTTATACCATTAACCTTTGTCTTTTTTATATAATATTTGTTTTCCATTATATGTACAAACGCGCGCAATAGCTCAATTGGCAAGGGACGTGGCTTGGTGAGTGCTGGGACCTGGGTTCGATTCACAGGTCCCCCATATATTCTTCATAATTTTTGTTCTGACACGTTCAGGTACATCACTCATCCAATATCCCACCATGCATCCTCACGCCTAAGGCTGCCACGCGCTTATGATGATCAATCTGAAGGCCACAGAATGAAGTCCAGAGTATGGCTCAGTCAACCAATGTGCACACAATCATGGAAAGTCAAACGAGCCTTGTCTTATTGGGCCAGAATTGCTGCAGTTTACCTCCATTTGGGCCTGATACCCCCCTTGGTTTGCAGTTTTTTAATTTTATTTTCTTTTCTTTTCTAATTCTTTTTTAATTGTTTTAATTGTTAATTCACCATTAATTAATTTTCATAATAAAAAAATCAGAAACCAAAGAAAATGTTTTATATTTAATTATTATTAATTTCACCACTAACCTATTTTTTGTAAATAAATAACTAACAATTAGTCTAGTTTAAATTTAGGTTTTAAACTTTAATCTTTTTTTTTAATAAATAAAAAATATATAGAATTAGGTTTTTGACATTTTCATCTTCTTTTTAATTAATTATTTTCCTCATTATTTATTATTATTATTAATTACTATTTATTTTTGTACATAAATATGTAAATTAATTAATTAGTAAATTAGGTCAACTTTGACATTTTCATTAATAATAAAAATAAACTTAGAATTAGGGTTTCTCTTGATTTTAATTTTCTTTATTTTCATAAATACCAAAAACATAAAAAACACTTTCTTTTCTTTAATTAAATAATAATTAGGCTTTAATTTAATTTAATTTCAAGCAAAGGGTCAAAACCCTCGGACTTTCAGTTCTAATTCTTTTCGCGCATTATTTTCTTTTGAATATTATGTAACTGCTTCCAGATGTAATAGTAATTAGGTTTACCGCATTTTTTACTTTCCGCATCTTTTATCAAAAACGGGTCTTTGTATTTTGGCGATGTATAGACCCGCGCCTTGTAATAGCGTAACTTTTATCTTTCTGTCTTTTAATTTTCCGCACTCCTAAATTCTAAGTTGCATGAAAGAATGTATGTTAATTAAAAACAAGTGTAGCTCACAATACCATGATCAAAGATAACTGTTAACATGAAAATAACACACAAATACACACACCACTTCTAAGGTACGCCTCACTCGTTGCCTTCGAAATGTGGTCGTCAAGTATAGGACGTTTTAGCGGTCCTTATGTCCATGATCCAGTTGCCTCGAAATAGTTGCCTCGAAACAGTTACCTCGAAACAGTTGCCTCGAAATGGTTGCCTCGGATTAAAAAAAAAGGATCAAGGACATAAGGGTAGCCTCTAAGGTGTCTTACTGTTGCTTCAGTGACCACACTGTCCCTACAATCGAATTGACCCGAACACCTCCAACGGTGGTGCCACCTACCTCTCAATGGTGGGATGGCACTACCTTAAGGACTTCTACACAGCTTAATTCCTTAGGGTAGGTAGATGACTCATAGATACTTGCTCTTTTCAAAAACAAACAAAAATCTTTTCACACCGACACTTTCAAAAAGCTTTCAAAATAATTTTTCAAACACTCTTGAGGACAGATACAAGAGTTATTCAGAAATCTTTCAATGAAACTTTTTTCAAACCCACTCACACTTTGAAAAGCAAACATTTTGAAAACATAAAGAGCAAGTATCTAAGAGCCCGTGGATAACCATGGATAGAAAGGGTGCTAACACATTCCCTTTCTATAAATCTACCTCCCGAACCGAGAAACGTTCTCATAAGGAATTTCGCTGTGCTTTTGTCCTGTCCATGTTGGAGAAAATAAAAGACGGTGCCGACTCTTGCTTCCGCGACATTTCGCGAACCAGCGTAAAACAGTCAGTTCTAAATCCACCGATCACAGAACTGGCGACTCTGCTGGGGATATACTGTAAAGTGAGGTGTACCTTAGGATAGCTCATACTTGTGTTTTCAATTGCTTTGTTTTGTTTGCTTTATTATTATGGGCACTGTCTTGGGAGTTCTATAGATCCTAACCTGGATCTGGGGGGATACCTTCTTAGAAAGTAGCAACAAGACTGTGCGGGAATTGTGCGGGGTATACCGAAACGGTTGAAGCAGTCTGCTACGTTGATGTGGCACTTTGGTGAGTACCGGTAACCCTTGAGTCAAGTCAAGGAGAGTACGGGGCCACCGCGTGGTGTCGTGAAGCATCAACTGACCTTAGGAACCTTAATTGAACCATCCTGGCCTCTTTAGGGTAGTGAGATAACTGACTTTGGTGCAGTCCGAAGTTGGTTGATACTCGATACTACACTCAGTTGAGGGTTGTTTTCTTGGAATATTTCGATCGCCAGTTCAGTGGCTAAATCGAAACGATGAACACAAAAAATAATCTAATGATATTGAGATCCTTAGAACCCGGTTACTTCTGATAGGACAGGTTTTGAGCCCACCAACTTCAAGAGGGTAGTACCCCAAACTCCATGCTGGCCTAAACTCTAAGGGGCTCTTTGTGTGACTTGTGTGCCTTCAAACTTGACTACTTGCATACTTGTTATCTGACACTCGAGTTTCCCTGTAGGTTTTGTTTACAGTCCTTAATTGGGACTCATTACAGGGCCTACTTACATCACTCCATGCATAGCATAACATCATGCCATTGCATGCATCCTGCATAAAGACTAATCGATTCCAAGGATCTCAAGGGCTTGTGATGCAGGTCATGATGAATCAAAGTGTCTAGCAAGGGTCAAAGGGGATTTATTTTCCTCTAACCAAGGTTGTCAGGGGCTATGACCCACTCGATATGGTGAGCCTTGACTCTTGAAGAAGGACTCTCAACAATATGCAGTGCCTTCCATCAAGCTACAAAATGCAATTCTAACAATTTTCTTGTTTACCCCGCGAGATCCTTGAAAACATTGCATGCATACATACACATCATTGCATAACAGGTACCCTTGCTACAGGACACTTACCTTCTCTGCTGTTTATTTCAGCAATGGCTTCCCAACAAGATAACCAGGGTCTTCATGCTCAAGAGACTCAGTTCAGGGAGATCTTCTTAAGCCTATCCAAGGGGCAGGAAGAGTTGAGGACACTCCTCATGGGGAACTTGGCCAAGAAAAGTCCCGAAGATGACAAGGACGAACGGCTGAAACGTCTGCAAGCTGAGGTAGATACAATGAGAACCCAGATGCTGGGACAAATGGCTCTCATCCAAGGTTTAGCTCGGGAGCAAGAAGAGTTGAGGACCATGATCAGTCAGCTCCATCAAGACATGAAGCAACCAGTCCAAGTCAGGGACCAGGTCATTGATCAGCTTCCAAGAGGACAAGAGTCTGGTATAGCGAGGAATATACCTCTCCAAATTGCTACCGCTTCACAGGTCCAACCATAACCTCGCCCAGAGCAATAGGTTGATCAGAGCAAGCCAAACAAACCCAGGAGGCAGTTCACCCAGCTCAACGTGTCGCTGTTTCAAGCTTTACAACACCTGTTGAGTTTGAATATGATTACACTAAGGGCTCCTCCCCGGAATCCCAACATCTCTGCTCCTAACTATCATCCCAACAAAAGGTGTGCATACCACTCTGATAGTCCTGGACATGACACTGCCGACTGCTGGGCTCTGAAGAACAAGGTTCAGGACCTGATTAATGAAGGAGTAGTGGATTTCACCCAAGTGGGTCAGGCTGAATGCTTCTACCATCCCTACAGGATTCACCAGTTGAAGTAACAAGTCCCGAGATGAGAAGACTTTTTGTCCATTAGAATTTTCAAGTTGTAATTTTCTTTTGATTGTTCAAACAATTATCATGTCAAACGCTGTTATTTCATTAATGCATCGCATATGTCTGTTTTGAATCAATATATTCGCATTCGCTATATTCAAACTGCTTTCATTTTTTGATGTCAACTCTCAATTAATAATTCTAAGCCTCTTAAGGGAGGATGACGAAAACGATACCACGACATCTACAGTATGCTTTTGAACAGACCCCGCTGATGAGGTACAGGCATTGTTTCAATCCCTAAACACTGGAGTTATAAGGAAGATAATCCCTCGTCAACCCCTTTGAGCCAAAGAAGTAGGAGTTTTTCTTTTCGAAAATTAAAACCCTTAATCATAACCTGGGGCAGGGTAGTTCTCTCAGCTGAGCCAAGTGTACAACGAATGGCACCAAAGAAGTCCTTAAGAAACAAAAGACAGTGATGGTTCCGAATAATCATAAAGACAGGCAGTCATCATTTCTCAAAATAAAAGCTCAACAAGTCAAAACCTATGAAGGAGACTTACAAAAACTGGGGCATCCCACTGACTGTAATCACAAAAAGGAACAGTTCAGGCAAAAAACAGGGATAACGAAATCAATAAAGAAAGAGGTCCTACAAACCCTCAACAAAAAAGGAAATGACTGCCTATTCAAAATAAACTGTCAATATCCGAACCATCACCAGAATATCAGGACAAAGACTCAAACAAGGTCTAACGCACGATCAACTGAGTTTAGGTTTGAAGAACATCACGAAGAGCGGGTGGGTACAAATAATTTGAGCCTTTATCCTTTGTTTCTTAAACCATGAACCAGGCCACGCTACAACCCTTAAAAGTCCTAGCTGAAGCATGGGTTAGTTTGAAAGCATACTGTTACGAAAGGTATCCTGACTCCTTAAGGCTTGCGGTAAAATAACGAGTTGACATCACAGTTTACAAAAAAATTCACTTGTTTTTAGGAAAAAAAATGCATTTTCAAAAACTTCAAGACAGACATAAGCTTTGCATTTAATATAACATTGCTTGCATATGACTTTTTGTTCGAACAACAAAGAAATTCGCACGAAGAATATCTAAGGAACAAAAGTACTTCCAACCAAGGGGCAGACGTGATCATTGTCCGTCATCTGGGGCAGTTAAGTCAAGATTCGGAGAATCTCTCAAAATGCCAGATAACCAGGGGCAGATCTCCATCTGAATCAACTTGGGGCATTGGACATGAATTCCCGCAATGAATCTTGCATGACCAAACATCTTCTGATAGTATGGCAACACAACACTATCAACAGGGGCACCTCCCTACATTCTGAGAGTGTGGGCATAGTCGAAAAAATACTGCGCATAATCAAAGACCCGCTAGGTTGACACACCTAGGCAAAAATAAGGGCTTCCCGGCGAACCAAAAGGGTTCGGGCAAAAATAAGGGATGAAATAAAAAAATCTGTACACCCGGCAAGTCGAAAACCTGAAAAGGCGGCTTGGGCAAAAATGGGTATCCCGGTGGACTGAAAACCCGAAAGGGCGGTCTAGGCAAAAGTTAGGGATCAAAAGCGTACGACTATGTCCCGGCATCCCGTCACTTGTCTACCAGAAGGAGATTTGTCAATCAAGACCTCCACAGGTACTTCCTCCCACAGAAACAGGGGCAATATGAGTTGTCTAAGCAATCTAATTGCTCTGTTCACCAAGGTACCAAGGTAAGTTCGACTGAAGAATATAACCCAGATACCTTCACTCCCTGCCGAGTAAGACAAGATTCAATAATTCTCCCCAAGCAGTTGACCTCCCATCAGCCCTGAACAAGGCACAATATCTCCAGCAAGTCAGTAACGCTCTCCCCAAGCAGAGTTGGTCTACTATCAGCCTTAAGGAAGTTGGATTATCCCTAGAAGATCTCAACATTCCCCAGCGGTATACAAACATTCCTAACAAGCATCCCCGGCAATATTAATATAAGATTGTTCCCCGGCGGAATATCGGACATCCAAGGGAGCCATTCCCCAGTCCAATCTGAAAAGTCC
This sequence comes from Vicia faba, assembly GCA_948472305.1. Taxonomy (NCBI): domain Eukaryota; kingdom Viridiplantae; phylum Streptophyta; class Magnoliopsida; order Fabales; family Fabaceae; genus Vicia; species Vicia faba. The sequence continues at coordinate 1,049,351,544 of OX451739.1, forward strand.
CCCCAGGAAAGTTAAATCAATATCCCCAGTAGATTCAGGAAGCTTATCCCCAGTAGATTCTGGAGGCTTACCCCTGCAGAACACGAACACGTCTCCCGGACTTCATTCAAAGGTTATTTTCCCACCAGGATATAACTGGGTTATCCTCAGCCAATTGCCACGGAAAGATCGTCCCCGGCGAAGTCTTCCTACCTCCAGCGGAGTTCATCAAATCTTCCAACAGAGCTCAACAATGGTATCCCCAGCGGAGTTATCATCAACCTCAGCAAAGTACCTCTCTTTCCCCACAGAGTTCACTCCCCGCAGAGTAATCTATTCGCCAAGTTTATTCCCCAACGGAGTCATCTTCTCCTACCGGTATTCTTGCAACCATCATCCCCAGCGGAAACAAAAAGCTCTACTCTTTAACACCAGCCCAGGATTCGAACTCCCGGCATTCGTCAAGGATTTATTTTCCTAGACGGAAATGCATTCATAAACATCGTATCTCCATACATTATAGCATGCATATACGCATCATGAACATACAATCTCAGTCATCTCATGACATCACGCACTTCATATATCATGACATTGCATACAACTAACGTTTTGTCTTTTCAGGACAAAGGTCAGTACAAAGATGATTACTATCAACTGTCGCAATTCCAGATTCGATACCTGTATCTAGCCAGGGCATGTCGGTGAGCGACTATTCCAAACTCGATTCCTGTATCTTTCCAGGGCACGTCTGAAGAGTTTGAAGATCCGATTCCTGTATCTCTCCAGGGTGTATCTGTTGACGACTAATTCCAGACTCGATTCCTGTATACTGCCAGGGCATGTCTGAAGAGTTTGAAGATCCGATTCCCGTATCTTGCCAGGGTGTATCTGTTGACGACTAATTCCAGACTCGATTCCTGTATCCTGCCAGGGCACGTCTGAAGAGTTTGAAGATCCGATTCCTGTATCTTGCTAGGGTGTATCTGTTGACGACTAATTCCAGACTCGATTCCTGTATCCTGCCAGGGCACGTCTGAAGAGTTTGAAGATCCGATTCCTGTATCCTGCCAGGGTGTATCTGTTGACGATTATTTTCCAGACTCGATTCCTGTATCCTTCCAGGGCACGTCTGAAGAGTTTGAAGATTCGATTCCTGTAACCAGTCAGGGCACATCAACATAAAGAGTTTGAAGATCAACACCGGTAACAGGCCAGGTAATTATTTTTCTTTCTCAGGTACGCAAGTTCTCGCTAAGGAATCTCTTACGCGATCGACACCTAGATGGCATCTATAAGCCCATCCACATACCAACAGCTCTAGATGGCATCTATAAGCCCATCCTCCTATCCATCATCTTTCCAAATGGCATCTGTAAGCCCATTCCGCTATCACGCTGCTGACACTGTTAACATGTGAGCGCAAATTTCTGGGCACTTTAGTGTTCAATCATCTTCCACCTTCGGATCACGAAAGGCACGCCAGCCAATCTACATCCTCAGGTCTAAGAAGATTGAACAGGGGCAACTGTTGTACCCCAAAATTTTCCCTCCCATATTCTTCAAGATTTGTCAAGATCAATCTCCAAAAAGCTTCAAAATCTCTCAAGGGTTGCACAGTCCAATTGCCTCCTAACACAGTCAAAAATTAGGATTTTAGTTCTTGCAAAGAAATTGAGATTTTCAAGGGTCCGATCAAGTCCCACATGCCCATATACATTGTCAAGCATCCATATGTCAAGTTTCAAGACTCACAGCATCAAATTGCACAGTCAAAAACCCTAATTGCTCCACAGTCAACTGCAAGGGCAAAATGGTCATTTGACAGTCAAAAGTCAAAAAATTTGGTCAACATCTTATTTTGAAGCCACAATCATCATTTGATCAATTCTTGATCATGATTCCACAAGCATGGCTCAAAAAGTCTCAAGATGCAAAAGTTTCTATTTTTGGACAGCTGAAAAGTCAACTGCAAATTGACCAAGGCATAACTTCTTCATGGTTTATCAGAAAAATTCCATCCAATGCTCATTTTGAAGAGAATGACATTTCCTACAAATACTCTTCACACTCCAAGTCCAAGAAATGCTCTCACAAAAAGTTATCAATTTCAACATTATAGGTCATTTTCAAAAGTCAACAAAAAGGCACTTTAAGTCAAAGACCATAACTTGAGATTGATAAATCAAAATGGAATGGGACCAAAGGAATTGGTTAGAGGACTTCAAGACCTTTCCAAAATGTCCAAGAACATGTTCATAGCTTCAAAATTGAGCAAGATATGCATTGGAGAAGTTGGGAAATGTTTTGGGAACTTTCAAAAGTCAACATTGCCCAAAAAGCTTCAAATTTGCCAATGGGCCTCAAATTCTTCCTTGAATCATTACCCAAAGCCTATGCACGACCCATTAAGCTCAAAATAATTTATTTTCTTATTTTTTATTAATTAATTGGATTTATATTTATATTAATTCATTTAATTGGTTTTAAATATAAGAAAATTCAAAGATATGCTTTTTCAAATCTTTTTATGCAGCAAATATACTCCACACATGCTAAGGATTTCGTGCATCAATCAACAAGACAAGATCTTCCATAATTGGCAAAGTTTCCATGGAAAAAGATTGAAAAAAGATTGAAAAAAGATATGATTGGAAATCAAATATTCAAGCCATTAATTCATGGACTTTTGGGCTCTTTCTTGACCTAATTTGCTTCACATACAAAGGCTGAGTGAAACCCTAATCATACATACACGAGAAAGCTGCTGAAAACTCATAACCAAGTTGCAAAAAACTCAAGAAATTGGTGAAACTGAAATCATACTTGCAGTACAATTCAAAGCCTAAAAAGGATTCTAACACATTGCTGGACCTTCCAGGAGTCTATTGGCATCAAGAATCAATCCTAACACGTGAAGAATCCAAGAACCTAGGCCACACGGTTTGTCTTGTTTTTCAAACTTGCATAACACGATTCATGTGCTTTTAATCTGTTTTCTTGCTTGATTCATACTAATAGGTACCTCCTGAAGCGATTGGTATAAGTTAATTGGACTAACACTGCCTGAATCCAAATCCACCATGGACGAAAATTAGGTTTTCTGAAGCTTGCATTTGGGGCTTTAGGCATAGGGAAAAATTGGACCACGTCATGGCCATGGTTGAATTCGTCAAGGCCAGACGAATTCAACCAACCTCTCACGGTCAATTTATATTTCCTCCTCTTCTATTCGCTATTATTCACTATTCCACTTAGTGGGGGTTTAAAACCCCCGCTATCTTGTTCATATTTTGCAGGTAAACGGAGAAGAAGACAAGCGTGTCATCACATGGTTGGATAGTTCAAAATCTGGCGCGTTTTTGTGTTTTATACCATTAACCTTTGTCTTTTTTATATAATATTTGTTTTCCATTATATGTACAAACGCGCGCAATAGATCAATTGGCAAGGGACGTGGCCTGGTGAGTGCTGGGACCTGGGTTTGATTCCCAGGTCCCCCATATATTCTTCATAATTTTTGTTCTGACACGTTCAGGTACATCACTCATCCAATATCCCACCATGCATCCTCACGCCTAAGGCTGCCACGCGCTTATGATGATCAATCTGAAGGCCACAGAATGAAGTCCTGAGTATGGCTCAGTCAACCAATATGCACACAATCATGGAAAGTCAAACGAGCCTTGTCTTAATGGGCCAGAATTGCTGCAGTTTACCTCCATTTGGGCCTGATACCCCCCTTGGTTTGCATTTTTTTAATTTTATTTTCTTTTCTTTTCTAATTCTTTTTTAATTGTTTTAATTGTTAATTCACCATTAATTAATTTTCATAATAAAAAAATCAGAAACCAAAGAAAATGTTTTATATTTAATTATTATTAATTTCACCACTAACCTATTTTTTGTAAATAAATAACTAACAATTAGTCTAGTTTAAATTTAGGTTTTAAACTTTAATCTTTTTTTTTTAATAAATAAAAAATATATAGAATTAGGTTTTTGACATTTTCATCTTCTTTTTAATTAATTATTTTCCTCATTATTTATTATTATTATTAATTACTATTTATTTTTGTACATAAATATGTAAATTAATTAATTAGTAAATTAGGTCAACTTTGACATTTTCATTAATAATAAAAATAAACTTAGAATTAGGGTTTCTCTTGATTTTAATTTTCTTTATTTTCATAAATACCAAAAACATAAAAAACACTTTCTTTTCTTTAATTAAATAATAATTAGGCTTTAATTTAATTTAATTTCAAGCAAAGGGTCAAAACCCTCGGACTTTCAGTTCTAATTCTTTTCGCGCATTATTTTCTTTTGAATATTATGTAACTGCTTCCAGATGTAATAATAATTAGGTTTACCGCATTTTTTACTTTCGCATATTTTATCAAAAACGGGTCTTTGTATTTTGGCGATGTATAGACCCGCGCCTTGTAATAGCGTAACTTTTATCTTTCCGTCTTTTAATTTTCCGCACTCCTAAATTCTAAGTTGCATGAAAGAATGTATGTTAATTAAAAACAAGCGTAGCTCACAATACCATGATCAAAGATAACTGTTAACATGAAAATAACACACAAATACACACACCACTTCTAGGGTACGCCTCACTCATTGCCTTCGAAACGTGGTCGTCAAGTATAGGACGTTTTAGCGGTCCTTATGTCCATGATCCAGTTGCCTCGAAACAGTTGCCTCGAAATGGTTGCCTCGGATTAAAAAAAAAGGATCAAGGACATAAGGGTAGCCTCTAAGGTGTCTTACTGTTGCTTCGGTGACCACACTGTCCCTACAATCGAATTGACCCGAACACCTCCAACGGTGGTGCTACCTACCTCTCAATGGTGGGATGACACTACCTTAAGGACTTCTACACAGCTTAATTCCTTAGGGTAGGTAGATGACTCATAGATACTTGCTCTTTTCAAAAACAAACAAAAATCTTTTCACACCGACACTTTCAAAAAGCTTTCAAAACAACTTTTCAAACACTCTTGAGGACAGATACAAGAGTTATTCAGAAATCTTTCAAGGAAACTTTTTTCAAACCCACTCACACTTTGAAAAGCAAACATTTTGAAAACATAAAGTGCAAGTATCTAAGAGCCCGTGGATAACCACAGATAAAAAGGGTGCTAACACCTTCCCTTTCTATAAATCTACCTCCCGAACCGAGAAACGTTCTCATAAGGAATTTCGCTGTGCTTTTGTCCTGTCCATGTTGGAGAAAATAAAATACGGTGGCGACTCTTGCTTCCGCGACATTTCGCAAACCAGCGTAAAACAGTCAGTTCTAAATTCACCGATCACAGGTACCTTCTCCCACAGAAACTGGGGCAATAAGAATCGTCCAAACTGTACAAGCTGCTCTGTCCACAAGGTACCAGAGTAGATTCAGCTGAAGAACATGACCAAGTCACCTTCACTCCCCGCAGAGTAAGACAAGATTCAGCAATACTCTCCCCCAAGCAGAGTTGGTCTCCCATCAACCCTAAAAAGGCACAGTTTCCCCATCAAGTCAGCGATACTCTCCCCAAGCAGAGTTAGTCTACTGTCAGCCTTAAGGAAGTTGGATATCCCCAGAAGATCTCAATATTTCCCGGCAGAGCATACAGGCATTCCTCAACAAGAATCCCCGGCAGTCTTGATATAAGATTGTTCCCCGGCGGAATACAGACACCCCAGTGGAGCCACTTCACCAGCACAATCCAAAGTTTCCCCAGGAGAGTTGAACCATCTCCCCAGTAGATTCTGGAAGCTTATCCCCAGTAGATTTTGGAAGCTTATCCCCAGTAGAGTTTGGAAGCTTATCCCCCGCAGAGTGCAGAAGCCTCTCCCCGACTTTATTCAGAAGGTTATTCCCCACCAGGGTATAACTGGGTTATCCTCATCTAATTACCACGGAAAGATCGTCCTCAGAGAAGTTCTTTCTATCCCCAACGGAGTTCATCAAAATCTCTAAAGCTTCTCAACAGAATCCCCAACATAACTTATCAATGGAATCCCCAGCGGAGTTCTCATTAAAATCTCAGCGAAGCATCTCTTCCCACAGAGTAATTCCCCGCAGAGTAATCTCTTCACCAAGTTTATTCCCTAACGGAGTCATCTTCTCCTACCGGGTTATCCTTGCAATCATCATCCCCAGTGGAAACGAAGAACTCTACTCTTCAACATCATCCCAGGATTCAACGAACTTCCCGGCATTCATCAAGGATTTATTTTCCCAGATGAAGATACATTCATAAACATCACATTGTCATATATCATGACACATGCATATACGCATCATATCACACAATCTCGTTTATTCTTGAGAACATCTTAATATCATGCAGTTCATACATCATGACATTGCATACAACTAATACTTTGCCTTTTCAGGAAAAAGGTCAATCAAAAGATGATTACCATCTACCTTTGCAGTTCCAGACCAACACCTGTAACAAACCAGGAAAATTTTGTGGACGACTGATCGTGGGTTAATACCTGAAACCAGACAGGATAATTATCTACTTGATCACCATGAGGCGACCCTACACCGGTTCCTTCTCAACTTCAGATGTAGTTTTACACGGACTCATCATCAGGAAACCCTACACCGGTTCCTTCTCAACTTCAGATGTAGTTTTACATGGACTCATCGCCAGGCAACCCTACACCGGTTCCCTCTCAATCTCAGATGAAGTTTTATACGAGCTCATCAGCAGTCAACCCTACCCCGGTTCCTCCTGAATTCTTACACGGACTTATCTCAAAGTAACCTTACCCCGGTTCATCCTGAAGTCTTACACGGACTTATCTCAAAGTAACCTTACCCCGGTTCATCCTGAAGTCTTACACGGACTTATCTCAAAGTAACCTTACCCCGGTTCCTCCAAAAGTTTTACACGAACTTATCCCGAAGTAACCTTACCCCGGTTCCTCCAGAAGTCTTACACGGGCTTATCTCACAGTAACCTTACCCCGGTTCATCCAGAAGTCTTACACGGGCTTATCTCACAGTAACCTTACCCCGGTTCCTCCAGAAGTCTTACACGGGCTTATCTCACAGTAACCTTACCCCGGTTCCTCCAGAAGTTTTACACGAACTTATCCCGAAGTAACCTCACCCCGGTTCCTCCAGAAGTTTTACACGAACTTATCCCGAAGTAACCTTACCCCGGTTCCTCCAGAAGTTTTACACGAACTTATCCCGAAGTAACCTTACCCCGGTTCCTCCAGAAGTTTTACACGAACTTATCCCGAAGTAACCCTACACCGGTTCCTTCTCAACTCCAGACGTAGTTTTACACGGACTCGTCATTAAGAAACCTTACACAGGTTCTCTCCTTCCAAAGACATAGTTTTACACGGACTTGTCATCAAGAAAACCTACACAGGTTCTCTCTCTCCAAAGATGTAGTTTTACACGGACTTGTCATCAAGAAACCCTACACAGGTTCTCTCTCTCCAAAGATGTAGTTTTACACGGACTCGTCATCAAAAAACCCTACACAGGTTTTCTTTCTTCCAGGATGCAGTTTTACACGGACTCATCATGAGGAGACCCTACACCGGTTTCCTTTCTCTTTCCAGATGCAGTTTTCCATGGGCTCATCATCAAAGTAACCCCACACAGGTTCCTTCTCCATTTCAGATGCAGTTTTACACGGACTCGTCATCAGTCAACCCTACACAGGTTTTCTTCCTTCCAAGATGCAGTTTCACACGGACTCATCATCAGTCAACCCTACACAGGTTTCCTTCCTTCAAAGATGCAGTTTTACATGAGCTCATCATCAGGCAACCCTATACAGGTTCCCTCATTCAACCTACAAGATCACAACTCAACAAACAATCTCTAGATGGCATCTTTAAGCCCATCTCCACAACTATCCATCACATTTCCAAATGGCATCTATAAGCCCATTCCCGACAAGGTTCTGTCACATCTCCAGATGGCATCTATAAGCCCATCCTCCTATCCATAATTTCTCCAAATGGCATCTGTAAGCCCATTCCCGACATCACATTGCTGATACTCCACTATGCGAGTGCAAATTTCTGGGCACTCTAGTGTTCAATCATCTTCCACCTTCGGATCATGAAAGGCACGCAAGCCAATCTACATCCTCAGGTCTTTGAACAGGGGCAACTGTTGTACCCCAAAATTTTCCCTCCCATATTCTCCAAGATTTATCAAGAATCATCTTCAAATGGTTCAAGATTTCCCAAGGGTTACACAGTCCAGCTGCCTCCTAAGCCAGTCAAAATTAGGGTTTTGGTTCCTTCAAATAATTTGAGGTTTTCAATGGCTCAATCAAGTCTCATAGGCCTATATATATTGTCAAGCATCTACATGTCAAGTCTCAAGACTCACAAGGTCAAATTGCACAGTCAAAAGCCCTATTTGCTCTACAGTCAACTGCTGGGGTAAAATGGTCATTTTGCAGTCAAAAGTCAGAATTTTTGGTCAACATCTTATTTTGAGCTCACAAAAATCATTTGATCAAGTCTTGATCATGATTCCACAAGCATGGCTCAAAAATCATCAAAGATGCAAAAGTTACTATTTTTGGACAGCTGAAAAGTCAATTGTAACTTGACCAAGGCATAACTTTTTCATGGTTCATCAGAAAAATACCATCCAATGCTCATTTTGAAGGGGATGACATTTCCTACAACTCATCTTCACATTCCAAGTCCAATAAATGCTCTCACAAAAAGTTATCAATTTCTACATTATAGGTCAATTTCAAAAGTCAACAAAAATGCACTTTAAGTCAAAGACCATAATTTGAGATTGGTAAATCCAAATGACATGGGACCAAAGGAATTGGTTAGAGGACTTCAAGACATTTCCAAAATGTCCAAGAACATATTCATATGATCAAAATTGAGCAAGATATGCATTGGAGAAGTTGGGAAATTTTTGTGAATTTGCAAAAGTCAACTTTGCTCAAAACAATTCATTTTTGCTAATGGGCCTCAAATTCCTTCTTGAAACTTTGTCCAAGGCTTATGCACGACCCATTGAGATTAAATTGAATTATTTTCTTATTTTTATTAATTAATTAGATTTTTAATTGATTTTTAATTCATTTAATTAATTTAATTGTAGGAAAATATCAAGATATGATTTCCAAATCTTTTTGTGAAGCAAAAGTGGTCAACATATGCTGGAGATTTCGTGTGCACATCAAGGGGACCAAAATCTCCCAATTTGGCAAGGTTTTTCAATCAAAAAGATTGAAAAATATTTGATTGAAAATCAAATATACAAATCATAATGTAATGGATTTCTTGGCCAGAAGTTAACCTAATTCCCTTCCATTATAAGTACTGAAGCTAACCCTAATGCCTCACACGTGAAAAACTATGCAAGAAAGCCATATGCAATATTGAAAAAAATCAAAGAAAACTCAAAACTGAATTCCATAATTTAACGTGATTCAAAGCTTGTTCTTGTTTCTAATACATTGCTAGCACTCCCAGGAACGTGTAGGGATCAAAACCACACGCTAACACTCAAGGAATCCTAAGAAACAGTCCCACAGTTTGTCAATCCTTTTCATAATTGTAATTCATTATTCATGCATCATTAACAAGATTTTTTGTGTGCTTTGCATTGCTAGAACCTCTCTGAAGCTAATGGTATAGGTGAATTGCATTATGGTGCCCAGAATCACAAATCACCATTGACGGATTCTAGGTTTTTCAAGCTTCAAAATTAGGGCTTTCCACATCCAGTAAAATCAGAACCTCTCATGCCTATGGTTAAATTCGTGAGAATCAGACGAATCCAAATCACATATCGCGCCATATTTATATAGCCTAGAATTCTAATCGCTATTATTCCTCAAGATATTTTGTGGGGGTTTAAAACCCCCGCTATTTGATTTTATTTTACAGACAAAAGGAAGAAGATGACCGACGTGTTGAGCTATGGTTGGAGCATTCAAATAACGCGCGCGATTTGATTTGTTTCCAGCATAATTTTTGTTTTTACATATTATTTTCACTTGTTATCATACTAACAAACGCAAGCGAGTGGAGTAGTGGTTAGTGTGCTGTCTGGCAACTATTGGGACCTGGGTTCGATTCCCAGGTCCACCCAAAATTCCATATTATTTTTCATCATGTATTCATGTGCAGGCTCTCCCATGTGTTCCACCATAAACCTCACAAATCAGCTTGCCAAGTGGCCACTAACACTAATCTGATGGCCAGGAGGTGATAGTCCTCATGATCCCCAGTCAACGCTTGCACACCTGATCCAGAAAGTCCAACAAGGCTTGCACGTCAATGGGCCAGAATTGCCAAATTCACCTCTAATGGGTCCATCAACCCCCCTGGTTTACTATTCTTTTTTCATTTTCCTTTTCCTTTTATTTTCTTTAATAACTATTATTATTATTTAATTAATTAACAAATTAATATTTTTCATAATAAATTCAGATAATTAAAAAATGTAAATATTTTTATTAATTATTATTATTATTCTTATTTATTAATTTTAATTATTTTGTAGATAAATGCTAACAAACCAATTTAGTTTAAATTAGGATTAATTTTAATTTTCTTTTACAATAAATAAAATAAATTAGACTTAGGGTTTTTTACTAACTTTTGACCTTTTCTTTTTATTTTCATTTAAAATATTAAAAAACACAAAAAAACTTTTTCTTGTAATTAATTAATTAATTAGTAAATTAGGTTTAATATTTAATTAAATGCAAAAAGGACCAATTTCTTTCTTTTCTCAAAAAAGGGTCAAAACCCTAAGGACATCCTGATTCAGTTTCTTTGCGCGCACTTTATTATTTTGATCATATTTATGTATCTTCTCCGAGGATGTAATAGATAATTAGGCTTTTATCGCTTTATTTATTTTCTCACACTTTATTTTCAAGGGTTATGTTTTTGGCGATGTAAATACCCGCGCCTTGTAATAGCGTAGATTCAATTTTCCGCAATTTACTTTCCGCACACTTATTAACTGTTAATTATGCATGCAAGACTTTCTTGGAAAATAAAACCAACTCGTAGCTCACAAATAACATGTACAAGATAATCTTAACTGAATTTGACACACGTGCACATGCCACTCCTAGGGTACGCCTCACTTGGTTGCCTCGACGTGGTCATCAAGTATAGGGTGTTTTAGAGGTCGCCCTTCTGTCTAAAGATCCAGTTGCCTCGAAACGGTTGCCTCAGATAAAAAGGATCTAGGACATTAGGGTTACCACTAAGGCGTCCTACTATTGCTTTGGTGACCACACATGTCCCTAATAATCGAATTGACCCGAATAACTCCAACGACAGTGCTACCTACTTCTCAATAGTGAGATAGTACTGTCTAAAGGACATTTACACAGCTTAATTTCTTTTGAGTAGGTAGAGGTTCTTAGATACTTTCTCTTTCAAAACAAAAATACTTTTCACACCTACACTTTTCTGACAAAAGTTTTCAAACAACACTTCATACACTCTTGAGGTCTGATACAAGAGTTAAATCGAAGTTTTCAAACAAACTTTTTCAAAACCCACAAACACAAGAAAAGCAAAACTTTTGAAAACATAGTGAGCAAGTACCTAAGAGCCCGTGGATAACCATGGATAGAAAGGGTGCTAATACCTTCCCTTTCTATAATCTACCTCCCGAACCCGAGAAACATCTCGAAAAGGAATTTTGTTGTGCTTTTGTCCTTTACTTGTTGGAGAACATAAAAGACGGTGGCGACTCTTGCTTACCGCGACATTTCGTGAACCAGCTTTAAAACAGTCAGTTCTATTTCCACCGATCCTAATGACATCATAACATTGCATACATCTTGCATTGGACTAACCTATTTCAAAGACAGGAGGGATTTATCTTTGTTCTGTTTTGTAGGTCATGATGCCTATGCATAGGAATACCATCCGGATCAACTTTGTCCAGGTTCCCACCATGCTTAAAGAATTGATTACAAAGATGCCTGATACTACTTCCTTCATCAGGAGACATGGGTATCTTCTCAGTTTGGTTACATCCAAATTGGGCGAGCAGATGATGAGTGTCCTAGTCCAGTTCTACGATCCACTGTACCATTTCTTTACTTTTCAAGACTACCAGTTAGTTCCCACTTTAAAAGAGTTCTCTGATCTGCTCGGTATCTCTATTCTGGAGCAGACCCCATTTACTGGTTCAGAGAAGATCCTTAGGCCCGAAGAGATTGCTTCAGCCCTTCATTTGACAAAGGATGAGGTAATGGCTAATTGGGAGACTAGAAGTGAAACAAAGGGCTTCCTGACTAAGTTTTTGGTTGGTAAGGCTAATTATTTCTGGGATAGTCTAGACTTCAAGGCATTCGAAGATATTATGGCTCTTCTGATATATGGCTTGGTATTGTTTCTGAATCCTGACTCCTTTATTGATGTGAATGCGGTGAAAATCTTCATCTCTCGTAATCCTGTACCCACTCTCTTGGGTGACATTCTTCATCAACTTTATGCCCGTATTGCCCGAAAGCGGGGAACCTTGATGTGTTGTGCTCCATTATTGGCGAGGTGGTTTATTTTGCACCTCCCCAAATCAGTGCTGAAGAACAAAGAAGGCATGGGCTGGGCTTATAGGGTTATGTCTCTCTCTCATAATGACATCATCTGGACTATCAAGGGTATGGACGAGGTGGCTATTATTGATCGATGCAGGGAGTACCCCAATGTTCCACTGATAGGAACCCATGGAGGAATTTCCTACAATCCGTGCTTGGCCTTACGTCAGTTTGGGAGAGCCATAAGGGAAGGTCCTCATGAAATTCTAATGCTTGGTATCATCTTTAATTTTCAAGGGGATAGCGATGAGCAATGCCGCAGATTCATAAGGGCTTGGCATAGAGTTCACAGATCTGATCCACACGAGTTGGGTCCAAAGACTTCTCTTCCAATGGAGCCATATCTCAGATGGGTCCGTATTCGTGCCCAAAAGTTGGGTATGCCGTATGAAGCCGTCCTGCCTATCATTATTGAAGTTGCTAATGAAGAGGGGGTTCTTCCTACTATCCTCCATCCTTACATGCCCACTGAAATTGGGGAACTGAAAAGGTCTTGGATGCAGCTGAGAGAAGAGCGGGATGCTTACCGAGAAAAGTTCAACGAGCAAGAGCAGAAGATCCAGAAGTTGACTAGGCAGTTGGAGAACGAGCGAATTCTCAATGACTATGTCCGCACCGACAAGAAGAGACCATGGGAGAACTAACTGTCCTTTGATTATTTTCTTTTCCAGTTTTATTCACTTTTAAGTATTTCCTTTCTTGTAACGCCTTAAAGGCATCTGTTAAACAATTTGAATTACAAAGTTTATCTAATAAAAGTGTGTTTCCTTTCTTGTTTACAAATTTGAATCTCTCGATTGTCTTTGAAATCATGTCATACACATTTCATCCCATGCACTTCATAATAGGTACCCATTACAGGTCTCTTATCTTCTTTGCTGTTTATTTTAGCACTCATCATGTCTGCTGAACCAACAACTGAGCAAGCAATCAAGGCCCTACAGGCTTAGAACGCCCAATTCCAAGAGTTGTTCATGAATCTAGCTAAGGGTCAGCAAGATCTGAAGACCCTGATTCTGAAAGAGAAGAAGAAGAAGAAGAAGAGGACATTCCTGTTTAACACAGGTCACAGGTTTGGAAACAGGCTACGGGATGAAGTTGATTTGACCACCTCATCTGGAGGGAAAGATAGTCAAGAGGAAAGGAGGGCTCCTAGCCCTGTGGTATTAGACAACGAGACGGACTTAGATGAAGACCAGTATCCTCCGGCTGAGGATAGATACAAACAACTGGAAGACCGATTGAGTATGATGGAAGTTCAGAAGGTGCCTGGTCTGGACTTTGGTGATCTGGGTCTATCATCTGGGGTGGTAATTCCCCACAAGTTCAAGGCACCAGCCTTTGCTAAGTATGACAGAGTTTCTTGTCCAAAGTTGCACCTCCGATCATATGTAAGGAAGATTCAGCCGTACACCGCTGATAAGAACCTATGGATCCACTTCTTTCAAGACAGTCTCTCAAGGACTCAGCTTGAATGGTTTTACCAGTTGGACGGAGCCAGTATCCGCAGTTGGGAAGATTTGGCCACTGCTTTCTACAAACAGTACCAACGCAACTCCGACCTTGCTCCCACGCGTACCCAACTCCAGGGTATGTCAATGGGAACGGGTGAAGGATTCAAAGATTATGCTCAGAAATGGAGAGACCTCGCCAGAAGAGTGCAACCACCCTTGGATGATCGGGAGCTTGTGGATATGTTTCTAGGGACCTTGTCTGGTCCATTTTTCAACCATCTGATTGGAAGCTCTTTGTCTGGGTTTACAGAGTTAATTATGACCGATGAGAGGATTGAGGCTGGTATTAAGGCTGGTAAGATACAGAAGGGTGCCTCATCAAGCACCGAGAAGAAGCTTTTTAAGAAAGAGTCTAGTGCTGTCTACAATTCAAAAAGCCAGAATAGACCTGAACGCCGCCAAGCTGTTAATGCGGTTGTTATTTCAAGACCTGATGGTTCTCCTCAGCACAACAATCAACAAAAGGATGAGAGACCTCGAAGGAAATTCACCCGTCTCAACATGACCTTATCCTAGATTCTGCCGCAGTTATTATAGACCAATCTGGTGATTCCAAGGGAAGCCCCAAAGAATCCAAATACAACCTCACCGAAATACAACCCTAATGCCCGCTGTGCCTTTCACTCTGATAGCCCGGGGCATAATACAGATGATTATTGGTCTTTGAAGAACAAAATACAGGACTTAATTGATGCTAAGGAGATTGAGTTCGAGGCGCCCGAAAGACCTAATGTTGTGACTGCTCCTATGCCCAAGCATGGAGTGAATGCTATAGATGAAGACTCGTTTGTGGTTTCTATGAACGACATTGTTACCCCTCTGATGACTGTAAAGAAGAACCTTTTGCTAGCCGGTTTATTTCCGGGCTGTGATGAAGGTTGCCGTATGTGTTCTGCTCTACCAACCGGTTGCCATCTTTTGAAATCAGGTGTCCAACGCCTGATGGATAGTAAAGAAATTCTGTTTGAGAAGACTGTTGTTCCCTTAGTTCATACTGAAGAAGTTGCCATTATCACCATTTTCGACAATTCTTCCAAGGCTTCCTCGAGAAAGCCTGTTAGAATTACATCTGTTCCAAGAATCGCACCATTGATCATAACTGTTCCTGGGCCTATCCCCTACACCTATGATAAAGCTGTCCCTTGGCATTATGGGGCCGATGTGTATTTTCATGGAGTTAAACAAGAGTTAGATGCTGATACTGACGTCAGTAATATTGTTGGACCTGCTAAAGTCACCCGCAGCGAAAGACTTTTCTCACCTGATATCTCTCCACCAACTGACCGAAGACCTGTTGTTATTACACCTGCCAGTGTACCTGCTACTATTCCTGTTCAATTTCCTGTTCTTACCCTTGTCACCGAGTCATCTAATACTCGGGGCAAAGGGACCACCAGTGAGCCTGCCCAGACGGAGGCACCAAAGACAATTATTGTTGAAGCTTCTAGACAAGAGATGGAAGAGATTATGAAGATCATCAAAAAGAGTGACTACAATGTAGTTGAACAGCTGGGGCAAACCCCGTCCAAGATTTCTATGTTGTCACTGTTGCTATGCTCAGAGGCCCATGCCAAGGCTCTGATTACATTTCTGAAGACTGCACACGTACCAAAAGAGACATCAGCTGATCAGTTTAAAGATTTCATGGCCAATCTGACTGCTGATAATGGGTTGGGTTTTTGTGATGCCGACTTGACTGCTAAAGGGAAGAATCACAACGATGCTCTGCATGTCTCCATTGAATGCAGGGGCACTACTCTTGCTCATGTATTAGTGGATACTGGTTCCTCATTGAACGCCTTGCCTAAGAAAGCTCTAGACCGGTTGGACTGTGAAGGGTTGGAGCTGAAACCAAATAACATTATCGTCAGGGCCTTTGATGGGTCTAAAAGGATGGTGCACAGAGAAGTCGATATTCTGATTAAGGTTGGTTCTCAGGTTTTCAACTCTACATTCTATGTGATGGACATTCGGCCATCTTATTCTTGTTTGTTGGGTTGTCCATGGATCCACAAAGTTGGGGTCGTAACCTCAACGCTCCCCCATAAGCTGAAGTACCCAGTAAAAGGGAAGATTGTGACAGTACAAGGAGAGGAGAAGTACATAGTGAGCCACCTCAACTCCTTCCGATATGTAGATATGGATGGGGAGTTCATTGAGACCCCATTTCAACATTTTGAAGAGGTTCCCCAGACGCTGGCATCAACTGAGACTGTTGTTGAAGATTCTCCTATGAAGATGGCTTCCTTTAAGGATGCCCGGGCTATTGTCTAGAAAGGTGGGTGTGCGAATTGGGGCCAACTCCCTGATTTTACACAGAAGACTAACAAGTTTGGTCTGGGTTTCACTGCAGAAGCTCAAAGGGCTGTTCGGAATGCACGAATCGGAAGACCTCCAGTGTTCATCAGCAACTCGGGAGTGAATGCCATTAAAGACGATGTGGAAGAGTCTGAATTCGACAACTGGATCTATCCTACGACCGATGGTGGACCAAGCAACTGGACAACAAAGGACTTCATCCCTATTTCTTTTGTTACCCAGTAATGAAACCTTTTGTTTTGAATTTGTAACAGACAATGTTTTAAACTTTATGGCCCGGTGTCTTACCCGGGGCACTGTGGCTTCATTTGTGAGGGCTTTATGTGTGTCATTTTCATATATCATTAATAAAAGCATTGGACGTTTATTGCATTTCAAATCTTGTGCTCCTTGTTCTTCTTTTATTATATATTGCAAGACAGCTATTTTACACACACTCACATATACAGGTCTACATCCACTATGGATCTCACTGGTAACGACTCTGCTACTGCCAGTTATGACTTCAAAAATCCGATCAACTTAGCCGAAGACGAAGGTGAAGATGATTGCAAAGTTCCTGGTGAACTTGCAAGATTGTTACTCCAAGAAGATAGGGTTATTCAGCCGCACGAAGAACTGGTGGAATCAGTGAATCTGGGTACAAAGATAGACAAGAAAGAAGTCAAAGTCGGTGAAAATCTGGAGCATAGTGTGAAGCAACGGTTGATTCAAATGCTGCGTGACTATGTCGAGATCTTCTCCTGGTCTTATGAAGATATGTCTGGGTTAGATACTGATATTGTGGTTCACCGCTTGCCTACCAAGGAAGACTGTCCTCCAGTGAAACAGAAGGTCCGCCGAATGGGCCCAGAGATGTTTAAGAAAATAAAGGCTGAAGTTATGAAACAGTTTAACGCTGGTTTTCTAGCAGTTACTTCTTACCCACAGTGGGTTGCCAATGTGGTTCCTGTACCAAAGAAGGATGGTAAGGTTCGAATGTGTGTTGACTACAGGGATTTGAATAGGGCAAGTCCCAAGGATGATTTCCCTCTGCCTCATATCGACGTTCTGGTTGACAACACCGCTCAACATAAAGTCTTCTCCTTCATGGATGGTTTCTCCGGTTATAATCAGATTAAAATGGCTCCCGAGGACATGGAGAAAACAACTTTTGTTACTCAGTGGGGTACTTTTTGCTACAAGGTCATGCCTTTTGGATTGAAGAATGTTGGGGCAACGTATCAGCGTGCCATGGTTGCTTTGTTTCATGACATGATCCATCATGAGATTGAGGTATACGTCGACGACATGATTGCAAGGTCCCAGACTGAGGAGGAACACCTTGACCATCTGCAGAAGCTGTTTGACAGGTTGAAGTTGTACAAGCTGAGATTAAACCCGAACAAGTGCACCTTCGGGGTGAGATCTGGTAAGCTGCTGGGTTTCATCATAAGCGACAAAGGTATTCAAGTGGATCTGGCAAAGGTGAAAGCTATACAGGAAATGCCAGCTCCCAGAACAGAGAAAGAAGTCAGAGGCTTTCTGGGACGTCTGAACTACATTGCCCGATTCATCTCGCACCTGACTGCTACTTGTGAGCCAATCTTCAAGCTACTGAAGAAAGATCAAGTAGTACATTGGAACGATGAATGTCAGACTGCTTTCGAAAGGATCAAAGAATATCTCCAAGAGCCACCCATTCTGATGTCTCCAGTTGAAGGGAGACCTCTGATCTTATATTTGACAGTACTCGACAATTTAATGGGGTGTGTGTTGGGTCAGCATGACGAGTCTGGCTGAAAAGAGCACGCTATTTATTACCTTAGCAAAAAGTTTACCGACTGTGAGACCCGATACTCACTGCTCGAGAAAACTTGCTGCGCTTTGGCATGGGCTGCTCGCCGGCTGAGACAGTATATGCTGACTCACACTACTCTGTGGATATCAAAGATGGATCCAATCAAGTATATCTTCGAGAAGCCTTCTTTGTCCGGAAGAATAGCAAGATGGCATATGATTTTGACTGAGTATGACATCCAGTACACGACCCAAAAGGCAATCAAGGGAAGTGTGTTGGCAGACCATTTGGCACATCAGGAAGTGGATGATTACCGGTCTATGAACTTTGAATTCTTGGACGAGAATATCATGATAGTGACCGACTATGAGACACCTGGACCGGATGAAGGACCTGAGAAGGGATCCCGATGGTCTATGTACTTTGATGGAGCTTCGAACGCTTTGGGTAACGACATTGGCGATGTGATCATATCTCCTAAAGGCTCTCATACTCTGTTCACCGCTCGATTATGTTTCAACTGCACCAACAATATGGCGGAGTATGAAGCGTGCATCATGGGTTTTCGAGAAGCAATTGACCTAAGGATTAAGTTTCTGAGTGTCTTCGTAGATTCCGCTCTCGTGATCAGTCAGATCAAAGGCAAGTGGGATACGAAACACCCAAATCTTATTCCTTATAAAGAGTATGTGTTGACATTGCTTCCCCATTTTGAGGAGATAACCTTTGAACACTTCCCTAGAGAGGAGAATCAGTTGGCGGACGCGCTAGCTACGATGTCTTCTATGTTCAAGGTCAATTGGGATAACAAAGCTCCCCAAATTGTCATTAAAAGATTGGACAAACCTGCACATTGCTGCGACATTGAGACTGAAGAGGTAACAGAAAAACCTTGGTTTCATGAAGTAAAGAGGTATCTTGAAGCTCAGGAGTACCCTGAGGGTGCATCTGTTAACGACAAGAAGTTTCTGATAAGATTCGCGGCGAAGTTCTTCATCAGCAATGGCATTCTTTACAAGCGTAACCATGATTCAACCTTACTGCGATGTGTGGATAAGAACGAGGCAGAAAGGATCATGGCAGATTTATATGAAGGTACTTTCGGAACCCATTCCAGTGGACATACCATGGCAAAGAAAATCCTTCAGGAAGGATATTATTGGTCCACAATGGAAGCTGACTGTTATCAGCATTCTCGGACATGTCACAAGTGCCAAATCTATGCTGATAAGGTGCACATACCTCCAGTCCCTCTAAACGTCTTGACGGCACCTTTTCCTTTTGCAATGTGGGGCATTGATATGATCGGCGAGATCAGACATACGGCATCCAACGGGCATCGTTTCATCCTGGTAGCTATTGATTACTTTACAAAATGGGTTGAAGCAGCTTCCTTTGCTATTGTAACCAAGAATGTCATGGCACCGTTTATTCGGCACAATCTGATTTATCGATATGGTGTACCAGAGAGGATCATTACGGACAATGGTACCAATCTAAACAACAAGATGATCACTGAGCTCTGCGAGTAATTCAAGATACAACATCATAACTCTTCTCCCTACCGGCCGAAGATGAATGGGGTTGTAGAAGCGGCTAATAAGAACATTAAGAAGATTGTGCAGAAGATGACGGTGACATACAAAGACTGGCATGAGATGTTACCGTTTGCTCTTCATGGGTACCGTACCTCAGCGCGGACGTCAACAGGGGCAACACCCTACTCTTTGGTATATGGCATGGAGGCAGTCTTGCCCATTGAAGTTCAGATACCCTCTCTTCGAATCATGAAGGATTCAGGTTTGAGCGAAGATGACTGGATTCAGACCCGGCTTGATCAGCTGAACCTAATCGACGAAAAGAGACTTAATGCTATTTGTCATGGTCAGACGTATCAAAAACGGATGATCAAGGCATTTAACAAGAAAGTCAGACGACAAGAGTATCAAGTTGGGGATCTGGTTATCAAGCGTATTATCTTACCTCAAGGTGATCCCAGAGGAAAATGGACCCCTACTTACGAATGGCCATTTGTGGTTAAGAATATTTTCTCAAGAGGAGCCATGATTCTAACCACCATGGATGGTGACGACCTTCCTCACCCCGTCAATGAAGACATAGTGAAAAGATACTACGCATAATCAAAGACCCACTAGGTTGGATGGCCTAGGCAAAAATAAGGGCTTCCCGGCGAACCAAAAGGGTTCAGGCAAAAATAAGGGATGAAAACGAAAAAATCTGTACACCCGGCAAGTCGAAAACCTGAAAAGGAGGCTTGGGCAAAAATGGGTATCCCGGTGGATTGAAAACCCAAAAGGGCGGTCCAGGAAAAAATTAGGGATCAAAGCGTAACACTATGTCTCATTGGATCACCTTGCATCCAGACTTCGGTATCGACTATCAAGCTCGGACGACACTAATCAATCTGATCTACCTTCAACCAAGTAGCAAAGTGATGAGATGCTCGAGGACATAAGGATAATAGCAGAGTTGGAACCCAGTGGGATTATTCACATAGCTGTTTTGTTTTCTTTTCACAAATCGTATAAATTCTATTTATTCGGCGGCGTTCTCTTACTAGGACGTCAGCCTCTTGTACAAAAACACATATTTACAGGCCAAACTTCAAAATCAATATAAATTCATTTTCAGACAAATTTCAAACTGTTTTTCCTTTATCTGTTTTGTTTTGCAAAGAACGTCCAATGTTCATTTTTGATATATGCATTTGACATTAATTACTGCTCATAAATATTTACATGTGAAACAAAATACGATTACTGGTAATATCAGAAACATGGGCAATAAAGTTGTCCAAGCTGTATAGTTGCTTTGTCCACCAGGTACAAAGGTAGGCCCAACTGAAAAATATGGCTAAAATACCTTCACTCCCTGCATATTAAGACAGCAATGGTAGCTCTCCCCCAGCTGAGACTTGCAACTATGAACAAATCAACAATGCTTTCCCCAAGCAGAGTTTATCTACCATCAGCACTAAAAAGGCTTGATATCCCCGACAGTCTTAATATTCCCTGGCAGAGTATAAGAATGTTCCCCGGCAGAATACAAGATACCCCCAGTGGAGTTAAAATTTTCCCAGCACAGTCTTCCCCAACGGAGTTGAAGCATCATCCCCAGTAGACTCTGGAAGTTTATCCCCAGCGGAGTACATAAATAAATCTCCCCAGCCGAGTTAAAAATAAATATTCCCAGCAGAATTCAAAGGATTATCCCCACAAAAGCCTAACAAGGTTATCCCCAGCAAGTCGCAACTGAAAGATCATCCCCAACAAAGTTCTTTCCTTTCACAAACAGGAATTCAATCCTCAACAGACTCAATATCGCCAGCAACGGTAATTTATCCCGACAGAATTTATCAGTGTAATTATCAGCAGAGCATCTCTTCCCCACAGAGTAATCCCCTCATCAGTTTATTCCCCAACGGAATTATCTTCTCCTACAGGTTTATTCTCACGATCATCTTCGTTCACCATCCCCGGCGGAAACGAAGAATTCAACTATATTCTCCAGTAGCTATCCGGGATTTATTTCCCCAGCTAAAACATTACATTTCCATACATCATGATACATGCATATACGCATCATATAATACAATCTCATTTATTTTGAGAACATCATTTCTTGATCCATATCATGCATTGTATACGACTGACCTTTACCTTTCAGGAAAGATGCAGTTAAATTCTCAGCTATATCAAAAGACCTTCTCTGGTTCAGTCAGATCGACGCGAAGATCTCCCTGATTCGTATTCCAATTGAAGTTATTCCAAGACTTTCATCTGGTTCAGTTAAATTGATTCGAAGATTTTTCTGATTCTTATCCAGTCAAAGTTAATCCAAGACCTCCTCTAGTTCAGTCAGATCTCCGCGAAGATCTCCCTGATTCGTATTCCAGTTGAAGTTATTCCAAGCCCTTTGTCTGGTCCAGTTAAATCGATTCGAAGATTATTCTGATGCCGATCCAGTCAAAGTTAATCCAAGACCTCCTCTGGTTCAGTCAGATCACCGTGAAGATCTCCCTGATTCGTATTCCAGTTGAAGTTATTCCAAGACTCTTGTTTGGTCCAGTTAAATCGATTCGAAGATTTTATTCTGATGCCGATCCAGCCAAAGTTAATCCAAGACCTCCTCTGGTTCAGTCAAATCGACGCGAAGATCTCCCTGATTCGTATTCCAGTTGCAGTTATTCCAAGACTTTCGTCTGGTTTAGTTAAATCGATTCGAAGATTTTTCTGATTCTTATCCAGTCAAAGTTAATCCAAGACCTCCTCTGGTTCAGTCAGATCGCCGCGAAGATCTCCCTTATTCGTATTCCAGTTGAAGTTATTCTAAGACCTTTGTCTAGTCCAGTTAAATCGATTCAAAGATTTTTATGATGTTGATCCAGTCAAAGTTAATCCAAGACCTCCTCTGGTTCAGTCAGATCGCCGCGAAGATCTCCCTGATTCGTATTCTTGTTGAAGTTATTCCAAGATTCTTGTCTGGTCCAGTTAAATTGATTCGAAGATTTTTTCTGATGCCGATCCAGCCAAAGTTAATCCAAGACCTCCTCTGGTTCAATCAGATCTCCGCGAAGATCTCCCTGATTCGTATTCCAGTTAAAGTTATTCCAAGACTTTTGTTTGGTCCAGTTAAATCGATTCGAAGATTTTTCTGATGCCGATCCAGTCAAAGTTAATCCAAGACCTCCTCTAGTTCAGTCAGATTGCCGATAAGATCTCCCTGATTCGTATTCCAGTTGAAGTTATTCCAAGACCTTTGTCTGGTCCAGTTAAATCGATTCGAAGATTTTTCTGATGCCGATCCAGTCAAAGTTAATCCAAGACCTCCTCTGGTTCAGTCAGATCGACGATAAGATCTCCCTGATTCATTTTCTAGTCGAAGTTCAGACCACCTATCAACAGTCTCCAAATGGCATCTGTAAGCCCATTCCCGACATCACAGTGCTGATACCACTTCATGCGAGTGCAAATTTCTGGGCACTCTAGTGTTCAATCATCTTCCACCTTCGGATCATGAAAGGCCCGAAAGCCAATCTATATCCTCAGGTTTAAGAAAATTGAACAGGGGCAGCTGTTGCACCCCAAAATTTTCCCTCTCATATTTCTCAAAACATTCAAGAAAAATCTCCAAATGGCTCAAGATTGCTCAAGAGTTGGACAATCAAGTCATCTCCTAAGGCAGTCAATTCCAAATTAGGGTTTTATATTGCATCAAGGTCCTTGAATCCAAATGACCTCAAGTGCTCCCCAATGTCCTAATATGTTCTCAAGTTCATCCATGTCAAATTTCAAGCCTTGCAGAGGAAGTTTGCTCAGTCAATTGCTTAAAGGGCGCAAAAATCGACTGTGATAGGGAAAAAGTCAATTGTGGCCTTTATACAGTCAAACTTCAAGATTTTTTGTCAACATTCTCATTTTGAAGGATATTTCATCATTTGATCAAGGGTTGATCATGATTCATCAAGGATTGCTCAAAATTCATCAAGACTCAAAAGTTGCTAAATTTGGGTTTTGAAGGAAAAGTCAACTCAACTTTGACCAAGCATAACTTTCTCATACTTTATGAGAAATGACCCATCCAAAGCTAATTTTTAATAGGATGCAATTTCCTACAATCCATATTCATACCCCAAGATCATAAAGTTCACTCACAAGAAGTTATAAATTTGGACATTATAGGTCATTTTTGAAAGTCAACAAAAACACCTTTTTTGCCAAAGCTTATAACTTGATCATGGAATTTTAAAATGAGATGATACCAAATGGATTGGTTATAGGACATCTCAAGATTTCTAAAAAGTCCAAGAACACTTCCAAAAGTTCAAAATCGAAGAAGTTATGCATTGTTGAAGTTGGGCATTTTTGCAAAATTGCCAAAAGTCAACTATCCCCAAAACTTCAAATTTTGTCAAATGGGCCCATTCTTTTCCACTTGATTTGATCTTGTCACACTACACACGTGTCCTAGCTTCAGCCTTGTGACCATTTGTCAATTTTATTATTTAATTTGATTTTTAATGAATTATTTCATTTTAAATCAATTTAAATCAAATAAAATCCAAACATTAATTATTTGATCTCTTTTTGGCTATTTCAGGATTGAATCATCATCATCAAGTGAATCAAATTCGTATCATACATTCCATGTGCAAAAAGATTGGATTTTTAGCAAAATTGGAAAGTTATCAATGGTGAATAAAATCAAATCTCAAAACATCAATGTGCAAAGATTCAAGACCCAAAGGTTGACCTAATGCATTGCTTATTACATATATAAGTGAAAGGCACACGAATTAGAGGTTAGAGACTGCAAGAACACCAAAAGCAAAACTTGAAAAATTGCCAAAAAGTGCAAAATTGAAATCAAGCTTGGAGGCATTTTCAAGGGAAAATCTCAACACCAATCCATTGTTGGGTGTCCACTGAACCTCCTGCAATCAAAAGCAAGCTCTCACACCCTCTCAATCGCGCTGTAAGTATCTCAAAATACCGCCCTGTGTTCAAAATCGAAACTCCACATTCTTGCATTTTCTTGGCAAATCGTTGATATATTCATGATCCTTGTTCAATTTACAAGCTTTATGCATTATTTGATTGCATTTATCTGGCCTATAACCCCCTAGCGAAATCTAGGGTTCGTGGTTTATGTTTTTGGGCATTTTATTTACAGGAAAAATTGGAGCCATTGATGGACATGGATGTAACCAGGGGAGAGAGACGAGCATGACCATGGTCTTGGATTGAGTTTTCATGGCTTAGAATTGATTTTAGGTTGGACATGCGAATTTAGCTGCGGATATAAATCCGCAGGTAAATATCCAGGGCTGAACGAAGAAGACGATGACGCGTCTCTCCCTGGTTGGCCCATTCAAATACTTGGCGCGTGTTTTTTTTTATTTCTGGCATATTATTCTTTTTTCCCTTATATTATTTATTGTCCATTACACTAACAAATGAAACGCGCTGGTTGAGTGGTAGAGGCTTTGTTCAGTGACCAACAAGACCTGGGTTCGAATCCCAGGTCCCCATATTCCTTGTTATTTTTTCTATTCATGTGATCCAGTGCAGATTCTGGCTAAGGGCATACCATACACCATCAGATATCAAGCGCCAGATGGCCCAAGGCAAAATCTGGCAATCCAAGGATGATGGTCTATGGTGGGATCCAGTCAACGTGCCACAGGGAATCAGGAAAAGTCAGCACAGGCTTGCACAAATGGGCCTTGGAAATTGCCATTCTCACCCCCTAATCAGGCCCAAACCCTAATCTTTTTCTATTTAAATTCATTATTTACTTTAATTATTTATTGTTTTATTATTTAATCACTAACCAATTAAAACTTTTTCTTAATAAAATTAAAAACCAAAAAATATTTTGTTTAAAATTAATTTTCAGTATTTTTATTTTTGTTAATAATATTAATTTAATTAATTTAGTTTTAATTAGGAATAACTTTAATGTTTTTTGCAATAATTAAAATTAACTTAGATAATTAGGTTTTATTAACATTGATCAAATTATTTTTATTTTTTTAAATATCAAAAAAATCCAAAAATATCATTTTTATTAATTAATTAATTTATTAATTTAATGCTTAACCTAATTTAATTTCTTTCTTAGTTCAAAAATAAACCAAAAAAATCTTTTTCTTTAATAAACAAAAGGATCAAAACCCTAGAATGCGCCCGATTTAATTTCCCGCACGCGTTCCATATTTATTTCAATATTGTATCTGTTTCTTGGAATGTAATAGTTTAATAGGACTTTAAATATTTTTATCGCTTTATTTATTTTCCGCATTTTAATTTCAAGGGTTGCTTTTGGCGATGTAAATACCCGACGCCTTGTAATAGTTAGTTTAATTTCTGTAATTTAATTTCCGCAACTTATAAACTGTTAGATGTTTGATAATAGGGAATGCATGACAAGATCGGATGTTTAACCTAAAATCAACATAGATAACCATTGACATGTACAAAGACAAAATTAACTGAAAATAACACACTCGCACATGTGCACTCTTAGGGTACACCTCGCTTGGTTGCCTTCGAACGCGGTCATTGAGTATAGGAAGTTTTAGAGGTTGCCCTCTTGTCCAAAGATCATAGTTGCCTCGAAACGGTTGCCTCGGAAAAATGATCTAAGACATTAGGGTTACCGCTAAGGCGTCCTAACATTGCTTTAGTGACCGCACGTCCCTTAATCGAATTGACCCTGAAACTCCAACGATGATGCTACCTACTCATCAATAATGGGATAGCATTGTCTAAAGGACATTAGTACAGATTGATTCCTTTTTCGAGTAGGTAGATGGTTCTTAAGTACTTGCTCTTTCAAAACAAAATAAAAACTTTTCGCACTTACACCTTTCAAACAAAAACTTCTTTCAAACCCACAAACAGAAAGAAAAGAAATTTTTGAAAACACTTTGAGCAAGTACCTAAGAGCCCGTGGATAACCACGGATAGAAAGGGTGCTAACACCTTCCCTTTCTATAATCTACCCCCCGGACCCGAGAAACATCTCGAAAAAGGAATTTTTTGGTGCTTTTTTCCTTTCCTTGTTGGATAAAATAAAAGATGGTGGCGACTCTTGCTTACCGCGACATTTTGCAAACGCAAACGCAAAACGCAAACCAGCATTCCAAAAAACAGTCAGTTCTCTCCCACTGTATCACAATGGTGACGACCTTCCTCACCCCGTCATTGCAGACATAGTGAAAAGATACTACGCATAATCAAAGACCCGCTAGGTTGACTGGCCTAGGAAAAAATAAGGGCTTTCTGGCGAACCAAAAGGGTTCGGGCAAAAGTAAGGGATGAAAATGAAAAAATGGTACACCTGGCAAGTCGAAAACCTGAAAGGGCGGCTTGGGCAAAAAGGGGTATCCCGATGGACTGAAAACCCGAAAGGGCGGTCCGGGAAAAAATTAGGGATTAAAGCGTAACACTATGTCTCATTGGATCATCTTGCAAGCAGACCTCGGTATCAACTATCAACTATCAAGCTCACATGGCACCAATCAATCTGATCCACCTTCGACCAAGTAGCAAAGTGATGAGATGCTTGAATACATAAAGGCAATAGCAGAATTGGAACCCAATGGGATTCTTTCATATAGCTATTTTTCTTGTTAAATTGTAATTTCCATCTTTCGGCGGCGTTCTCTTACTAGAGCGTCAACCTCTTTGTACAAAACGCCTATTACAAGCCAACTTCAAAAATCAATACAATTCATTTTCACAAGATATTTCAATTTGCTTTTCTTTTTCTGTTTTGTTTTGCACGAACGTCCAATGATTCATTTTTTGATATATGCATTTGAAAATAATGGCTGCTCATAAATATTTACATGAAAAAACAAAAGACAATTACTCGTAATTCCAGGAAGGGAAAAACAAGAAGTGCCCAAACCTTACAGTTGCTCTGCCCATCAGGTACTGGGATAGAGCCAGCTCGAGAACATAAGTAGTAATGCATATACTCCCCACAGAGTAAAAGATATCCAAAGACAGTGATGTCAGCTCTCCCTAACAGGACATAACTCTCCCCGACTGAGGTTCACAATCGTAGGTGAATCAATAAATTTTTCCCCAAGCAGAGTTTATTTCTCTTACAGGCAGAAATTCAATCCCCGACAAAATTCATTATCACTAGCAAAGGTCATTCATCCCCAACAGAGTTGTTTCTCCAAGTTAGCAGATCTATCAACAGAGGATCTCACTCTCCAACAGAGTTATTCCCCATAGAGTCATCCTCAGACAGAGTCTCTTCCGGCAGAATATTCACCAGCCATATGGATGTGAATCCCCAGCATAGTCATCTTTGTTTACCATCCCCAACAGAAGTGGAGGACCTACCGGTTTTTTTTACAGCAGTCAAGAATACCATTTCTCATACTCTCCAAACAGCAATCAGGGATTTATTTTCCCAGATTCAGATTATTACGTCAGCATTTCATGTTCATACATCATGACGTGTGCATACTCCCATATAACATAGTCTCATTTATTTTGAAAAAGTCATCATACAACGCATCTCATGCATCACACATAACTAACCCTTTATTTATCTCAAGAAAAGACAGTTATTATCAATAATTTCTAACAGGTGCATAATCAACACTCGAAGATAAACAGAGTAATCGTCAGTGCAACAAATGCTACTATCCAGGATTTCATATCGAAGTAACCCTACTATCCAGGTTCCTTCTCACAGCCCTACTATCCAGGCTTTCGTATCGAAGTAACCCTAATATCCAGGTTCCTTCTCGCAGCCCTACTACCCAGGCTTTCATATCGAAGTAACCCTACTATCCATGTTTCTTCTCACAACCCTACTATCCGGGCTTTCATATCGAAGTAACCCTACTATCCAGGTTCCTTCTCACAACCCTACTATCCAGGATTTCATATTGAAGTAACCCTACTATCCAGGTTCCTTCTCACAGCCCTATTATACAGGCTTTCATATCAAAGTAACCCTACTATCCAGGTTCCTTCTTATAGCCCTACTATCCAGGCTTTCATATCGAAGTAACCCTACTATCCAGGTTCCTTCTCGCAGCCCTACTACCCAGGCTTTCATCTCAAAGTAACCCTACTATCCAGGTTCCTTCTCGCAACCCTACCACCCAGGCTTTCATCTCGAAGTAACCCTACTATCCAGGTTCCTTCTCACAACCCTACTATCCAGGTTCCTTCTCACAGCCCTACTATCCATGCTTTCATATCGAAGTAACCCTACTATCCAGGTTCCTTCTCGCAGCCCTACCACCCAGGCTTTCATCTCGAAGTAACCCTACTATCCAGGTTCCTTCTAGAAGCCCTACCACCCAGGCTTTCATCTCTAAGTAACCCAACTATCCAGGTTCCTCCTTGCAGCCCTACCACCCAGGCTTTCATATCGAAGTAACCCTACTATCCAGGTTCCTTCTCGCAGCCCTACTATCCCGACTTTCATATTGAAGTGACCCTACCATCTAGGTTCCTTCTCATAACCTTACTATCCGGGTTCTTCCTCTCTTATCCCCAGACAACAGTCTACAGCACTGTAAGACCGGGACCCGATCAAACATATTTGGTTTCACATTTCCCCAAAAAGTCGCGGTGCAGCATATATCCCGACCAAATACGCAGTTCACTACTGCATCCCAAACCAGAATTATTCCCCAGTAGAGCAACGAACAACTGAAGCTCATAAAACTCTATTTCTCCCAAGACGGAGACCAACATTCCTCAGTGAAGTCCTCCTCAACAACAGGTATACAGGTTCTCGCAAAGGAATCTCTTACACGATCGACATCTCTTCGGATGGCATCTTTAAGCCCATCTCCGCCAGTTCTCTAGCAGCTACCAAATGGCATATATAAATCCCATTCCCGACATCACAAATTACTTCATACGAGTGCAAATTTCTGGGCACTCTAGTGTTCAATCATCTTCCACCTTCAGATCACGAAAAGGCAGACAAGCCAATCTACATCCTCAGGTTTAAGAAGATTGAACAGGGGCAGCTGTTGTACCCCAAAATTTTCCCTCCCATATTTCTCAATACATGTCAAGTGAGGTCTCAAATTGCTCAAGGAAGTCTAAGAGTTGACCAGACAAACTCTCTCCTAAGGCAGTCTACCTCAAATTAGGGTTTCATTTTTCATCAGGATATGTGAACCACAAAGGACTCAAATGCTCACCATTGTCCTAAAATGTTCTCAAGGTCATCCATGTCAAGTTTCAAGCCTTGCAGAGGAAGTTTCCTCAGTCAATTGCTCAAATACCTAGAAATCGACTGTGCTAGGTCAAAAGTCAATTGTGGCCCACATACAGTCAAATCTCAAGATTTTAGGTCAACATCATCATTTTGAAGTATCATTCATCATTTGATCAAGGGTTGATCATGATTCATCAAGGATTGCTTATAATTCATCAAAATCCAAAAGTTGCTAAATTAGGGTTTTGTAGGAAAAGTCAACTCAACTTTGACCAAGCATAACTTTCTCACACTTTATCAGAAATGACCCATCCAAAGCTCATTTTTAATAGGATGCAATGCCTTACAATTAATCTTCAGCTCAAAAGTTCAAAATATGCACTCACAAAAAGATATGAATTTTGACATTATAGGTCATTCTGGAAAGTCAACAAAAACACCTTTTGGGTTAAAGCTTCATACATGAACATGGAAGACTCAATTGAGATGAGACCAAAAGGGTTGCTTAGAGGACATACTAAGCTTTCTAGAAAGTCTAAGAACACCTATCTAGGGTCAAAATTGAGAGAGTTATGCATTGTCCAAGTTGACCCTTTTCACAAAATTGCCAAAAGTCAAATGTGTCCAAAATTGCATTTTTTGCTAAATGGGCCCAACTTTTTATGCTTGCACTGAGTTTGTAATGTGATCCAAGACCCATGAGCCCTTCCACTTGGCATTATTTCATTTTTGTTATTTATTTTGATTTTATTTCATTTAAATCAAATAAAATCAATATAAAATAATGAAAATATCAAAAATCATTTAAACCTTGAGATTTTGTGCATGATTAGAGTCATTATACAACTGGGGATAAGATCAAATCGTGCAAGGCTCTATATGGACAGAAAAAGATTGAAAATAATTGATTTGGAAAGATTTGGTGCAAGGAATAAATCATTGATCAATTTTCATAAATGGAAAAGATTTGATACAAAATTTAACCCTAATGCACTCTATTATACATAAGGAACAAAGGCAGACCCAAGAGAGAGGTGGAGAAATCGTGAAAGAGGCAGAACTGTTGGTGTAAGCCCTAGAGGCCAATACTTTTGGTACTTGTATCGAATTATTTATTAATAATAAAATGCATTTCTTTATTATGTTTGCTTTCCAAAATAATAAAGTCCCTAGAATGGTTTATTTGTTTAATGAAATGTTAAGTGTGACTTAATCATGAGATCCCATTAAACATAAGACACTATTCTTAAAGTATCCGTAGTCAAGCTTTAATGTGAAGTGGGATAGCATTAAAGCATTAAGATTATTATGAAGATAGATTGATGATCACATCTCATGGATCATAGATAAGGAGTTATCAAGTCTTGACATAGGTATGAATATTAGGAGCAATATTTATATTGGATTGACCCGCTATGAGAATACTACATAGAATGTTATGCAAAGTGTCATAAGTTATTCTCATGATGATAATGGTGTATACCACCCTTCGACCTGAAACCACTATGGACCCTAGATGTAGAGTCAAGTACTTTATTGCTGATCAAACGTCATCCGTAACTGGATGACTGTAAAGACGGTTGATGGGTACTTCACAAAGCATGCTAAGGGACATGAGTGACCTAGATGGAATTTGCTCATCCTGCATAACAGGATAAATGTCTAAGGGCTCAATATTGAACTGGACAAGGGTGACACAGTGTATGCCTTGTGTTCAATGTAGACATGAGGGAAAAAGGGTAATTGTACAACACAAATATTATCACGGAAAAGGTTTGGTCAGATCACATGACATTTTCGTGACTTGGGTAACAGTGATGTGTTGCTAGATACCGCTCGCTGTTTATTATATTAAATGTGTAATTTAATATAATTTCCAACGTCGCGAAAACCTACAGGGTCACA
Source organism: Vicia faba (assembly GCA_948472305.1). Taxonomy (NCBI): domain Eukaryota; kingdom Viridiplantae; phylum Streptophyta; class Magnoliopsida; order Fabales; family Fabaceae; genus Vicia; species Vicia faba. The sequence goes on from OX451739.1 coordinate 1,049,383,364, forward strand.
CACATAAGGACAGGTTGATGAGAGATAGAATAAATAAGGAACACCGTAAGGTACGGTGCACTTAAGTGTAATACGGAAAATGGTAAGGTACCACGTGGATAAGTGATATATGGTACATCATAAGGTATGATGTCCATAAGCTTAACTGGGATTTTAGCTTATAGCCTTAATTGGGCTTTTAGCTTGTAGCCCACACGAGTGATTCTATAAATAGATCCCTTGTGATGAAGCAATTTCACTTGATGCATTTTTGTTTTTGACTCTCTCTCTCACTCAAGGTTTTTGTTCGTGATCAGCTAGCACTGTGACCGGAAGCGATCTGTTCGTGTGGACTGAGTAGAGGCGTTGTTCTTCATCAACGCTCGTGATCACAACATCAAAGTTCTGAATCGCCACAAGAGGTAAATATTTCTATCACTGACCATGCTCATTCGTAAGGATCGCTAAAGGAAAATTTTAAATTCCGCTGCGCTTTTGGTCGCAATTTTCCTTCAAGAACCAGTTGCAAAAATTCAAGGGAAAAGTGCCAATCGAATTGTGCTCCACAGGCCGTTTCAAAGGTTCCAAAAGGTCAATTTAGATTCTTGGATCATATCTGAAGCCAACCAGATCGTTTGCAAGGCTTGGGACGCTTAGAATCGCCCTGTAACGCTCACACGGTTTGCCTATTTTCTTGAATTCGAATATGTTAATTCTGGCATATTTAGCATGATTGATTGGCACATTTACAATCCTTAAGATGTTTGCAAGCTAATGATTATATTCAATTGCATTTTTATTGACTGTACGTGAAACTGCCATGGCTAGGGTTTGATCTTTGTTTTTAGGGGTTTCTTATACAGGAAAAATTGGACATTGATAATGGTACCATGATGCTCGTGAGGTTGAAACGAGTTGATTGGTACCATTGGTTTTCATTTATCATGCGCGTACAGGATTTTGGAATGAACAAGGTATGTAGTTACACACAAATGTCCGTAGGTAAAAACCTCCAAGGCTAACACGACGATTGGGAGGAAGATGACAATACGTGGCACTCCCTGACTTGCCAGTTTGAATTTCACACGTTTTAAAATATAAAATTTTGCTTTTATCATATTATAATTGTTTTTATCATAGGTGCAATTGAATCATCCAGCTCAGATGGCAAGCGTGCAAGGGAAGAATGCAGAAAGACCTAGGTTCGATCCCCAGTCCCAACTTTATTTCATGTTTTTCTTGAACAGGCAATCCAGCGTAGTATATTTCAAAGGATCCACTATGTGCCATCCAGATCTGACCATTCAATCCACCAAGGCTTCAGATCTAACGCCTTCTCCCTAGATGACCACCATGCGCCCCAGTCAAACGCGCATATGGGATGGATGAAGTCAAAAAGGGCTAGGTATTTATTGGGCCAAGAATTCAGATATCCACCCCCCAAATTGCTAACACAGGCCCATCCTCACTTTTCTTTTATTACTTTCTTTACCTCTTTTTTTAAATTTATTTATTTATTTATTTTATTTTTAAAACAAAAATAATTTATTTTAATAAAATCATAAAATCAAGAGTTCACAAAATTGGAGTTAATTTTTTTAATCAAATTTAATTTAATTTAGTATAATTTAACTTAGGGTAATTTTTAACCTTTTTACAATTAAAATTAATTAGCAAGATTAGGTTTAATTTTTGGTTTTAATTATTTTCTTTCTCAAATAAATAAAAATACAAAAAAATAGGTTTTTAGAATAAATTAACTCAACTCTTTCTTAAAATTAAAATTAATTAGAATTAGGCCTTTCTCTTTAATTTAATATAACAATTTCTCTATTTTTTTTCTTAAATTAACAAAACAAAGCGGAAACCATTTTTCAACTAATCGCAATTAGGTTTAAATCAAGGGTCAAACCCCTAATCATCTTGCATTCGATTCATCGTGCGTGTTTATTATTTTTACAATATTGATGTAACTGTTCAAGGTATGTCATAGTTTAATCTAGTATTTTCTTTTATTTATCGTCTTTTACGGGTTTTTGGCTATGTAATTAATCCCCATCCCCAAAGCCTTGTAATAGCGTAGATTCACTTTCTCGCATTTTAATTCTTGCAAATATTTGACTGTTTAGATGTATGTTAATAGGATTGTATGACAAGAATGCATGACAACTTAATCCAGTTAGAAAACCTTAATCCGCAAAGATAAATAATTGAAACAAATCACTCGCACATGCCACTCTTAGGGTATACTCACACTTCGAATGCCTTCGGTAAACAGTCATTAAGTATAAGATGTCTTAGTGGTTACCTTCCTGTCTAAAAAGATCAAACGTTGCCTCAGAAATGTTGCCTCAGAAATGTTGCCTCGAATATGATCTTAAGACTCTATGGTTACTACTAAGGTGTCCTAACATTGCTTTAGTGATCGTATGTCCCTTTCGAATTGACCATTACAACTCCAACGATGGCACTACCTATTTCTCAATAGTAGGATAGCGCTGTCTAAAGGAATGAGAATAGAAACGATCTTTTTTCGAGTAGGTAGATGCTAGTAGGTACTTGCTCAAATAAAAAAATTTCACACTTACACATTTCAAAACAATTTTCAAAACAACTTCGTCACACCTTTGAGGACTGGTACAAGGGTTATCACGAAGTCAAACTTTTTAAAAACAAAACACATACACAAGAAATTTTAAAAGATGAGCAAGTACCTAAAAGCCCATGGAAAACCATGGATAGAAAGGGTGCTAACACCTTCCCTTTCTATAATCTACCCCCGTACTCAGAATATCTCGAAAAATGATTTTTTCTGTACTTTTTTCCTTTCCGGTTGGATGAAATAAAAGTCGGTGATGAATCTTGCTTACCGCGACATTTTGCGAACACAAAACACAAAACGCAAACCAACATTTCAAAACAGTCGATTCTGCCACCGTATCACACCTGTTTTATTGTGTTTTGAATTTTGTTGTCATTGTTCACTTTTGTTATTTACAACAACATTGCTAATAGATTGTTGTTGTTGTTGATGACATATGGTTATATCTTATGTGTATTATATTATAAGTTAGGAAAATCAAATAAAATGAAATTCTATAAAACTTATAAATCAACAAAAAAAATTCACACAATTCCTTGAGCAATCATAGCATGAGACTAAATTTCAGTAAGATGACTGTAAGTTGAATGTAGTATAGAAAGATTAAAATATATAAGTAAAGGAAAGGATGCAAAGGCATGTTTGAAACTTTGAAAATGAAAATTCAACACAATTTTGAATAGTAAATTTTGTCATCCATTGCTTCTAATAATAATCATGTCAATAGATTTAGATCTAATATGATCTAAATACACAAATGTTGATCATCCTAGTGAAAATTTTAACTACACTTTACCATGCCAAATTTAGATAATTCAAGAAAAGAATAGTGCCACTTAGAATTGAATTCTAAACACAAAAGGTAGTAAGCTGACTGTATAGATATAAATATGACTGAGATTGAAACAATATTGGTGTTTTTCATTCTTTTTTTATTTTTATCTTCACTCTTAATGTTGATGACTTATGACTGGAACATGATTTTTAGGTCTATTCTCATGTATCAATCCATATGTTACAATTCTCGTTGAGTCGAATCAATTCACTAAATTCACCATTTTCTGAAGGATTGATTGTTGTGACCTGCATTATTAGTATTAGGAATAATTAATATGACTGATTTTAATGCAAGATTGTTTTGAATAATTGTTTCATAAGAAGCAGAATTTCAAATAAATTTTGTGTTTTAACTTTTTATGAGGTTTATTCAAATGTGTTGTTCCATTTTTTCCAATAAGCAATAATCCATTTTTGTTTGACTCTACTGACATCTTTTTTATTGATGTTCCTCAATTTGCAGATCGAGACATTCTCAAACTTATTCACCTTCCCTTGTTCATTTTAACAAGCTTCTATATATTTGTTGAGGTAAGATTGTTTTTTGTTACTACTATTTTACATTTACGTTACTAAGTAATGAAATAGTAATTAGATATATAAAGTTTCATTTTTAATCATACCTTTCAAGTAAACTTAACACATGTTTTTTTCTCTCTGATTCAGATTCTGCATCAGATTATGTGTGAGCCATTAGCACCAAATTTGCTTCACCTTCATCTTTGTCAGAAGTTCCTTCATTTTCAAGTTCATCCCATGTTGCCTTGAGACTCTTCTTAATTCTGTTTCTGAATTTGTCCTTCTAGAAACTTCCTTTTCTTTAACTTGTACTTCTGTAGATCGGGACAATCAAATATGAACTGACCAGGCTTGTTGCAATTGTAGCAGATCTTTTGATCATCTTCTTTGTCTCTGGAACTAGATCCTTTGAAGCCACTACTTTTCTCAGAGAATCTCTTGTTCCTTCTGGCCAAACGTTTAAAACTTTTAATAATAAAGGTCATTTCTTCATCATTAGAGTTATCATCTGAAACTCATTTATCAAAAGCTTCTTTTGATTTACTGAATTTTGAAGATCTGTGAGTTTTATTGTCAGACTTCTCAGCAGCAGACTTTAAAGGATGCTTATCATACTTTCAAGACTTAAGGTATTCAGGTCTTTAACTTTCTGACTAGTTGTAACTTTAGGTCTAAATCTCACATGCAGACTTCTCAGAATCTTCTTGACATGATCTGCTGAGGTTATATCTCTATTTCAAAACTTGAAGGATTGATACAAGAACTTAAAACCTGGAAAACATAGTTTCAATGTCTTCATCATCCTTCATTTTGAAGAGTTCATACTAGTGAAATAGAATGTTGGCCTTATCCTCTTTCACTTGTTGGTTACCCTCATAGGTAGCACATAATAAATCCAAGTTAGTCTTTTTAGTTGACTTATCTATGATTTTAATGTACTCATAGTGAGGTAGAGCATCAACAATAATACCTTTTACTCAGTGGTATTTTCTTTACACTTTATTTTGAGCTGGTGTGAGAACTTTTATGTCAGCAACCATTCCCACACCATTCATTTCAATCTTAATGCCACCCTCAAGGATGTCCCATAATTCATCATCAAGGCCAATGATATAAGTGTACATTTTGCTCTTCCACCATTCAAATTGAGTAGAATCACCACTAAATGCAGGTGGTTTGGAAAAATAGTGACTCTTCTCATGAGCATTATAATAATTTGGTATACTGTTTCCAGTAACATTACTATCACAAGTATCATCCATCTTAGAATATGTTTCTCTTCAGGATCTTTTTATGTACCACTATTAAGTGTTAAGTACAGACTGTACTCTGATGTCAACTAAAGGTGAGAAAATAAAGCATATAAAAGTCTTTGTAAGTAGGATCATAAAGCATATAAAATTACTCATTCAATTTATGTCTTGAAACAGTCTTCTAAAGATCAAGACCTTGATTCATCCTTTCTTTAAGGTCAACATGACTTTCAATGATAACAACCAACCGTTTCTCCAAATCCAAGAAGGTTTAAGAGAACATATCTCGTGATGAAAATATTTTTAAGAAAACTGAGAGAATAATAGAAAGACTAATTTTGAAAACAAGAGAGGGGGGTTCTTAAAAACATAGTCAGGAGTAATGCAGGATAACTGTCTTTTCTTATGATTCACTCAAGACAGTCTTTAAGAGGTCCAAAACAGTTGAAAAGAACACAAGGTTTAAAAACAATTAAAAAAAACCATTGAAAAGACAAGACATAAGGATGACAGAAGGAGTAGTACGAGGAATATTAGAGAGGTGCAAATCATTACCCAAGAGTTTTTATCCTTGTAACAACTCAGCAAACATAGATAATTATCATAAGCATGGAGACACAAGAGAACATATGTCATCACCTGATATAACTTTTAACAAAAGTGTTATAATCCCTCTCAGGTCTTTAGTGTTTGGACTAGTTCAAAAGTTACCTTCCATTATAATTAGATTAATAGATTCTTACTTAAGCAGCTTTTGAATGCTATCAGACAATAATACTTTCTTTCATAATCAAGCATACACCCCTTAAGGAAGAGATGTTAATAATGCCTTTGTTATAAAAGGTCTGAGATGGATTCTCTAATCTTATAGCATTCATGATGACAATCTTGTCTTCATACAACTGATACTTATCCAGTTGATATATTATTTAGAGTGGTTGTGTGAAATTATTCAACAGCTGATATGAATTCTATGTTTATCTATAGACATAGTAACAATTTATTTTTCTTGCACTTAGCTCAAAATACTTGGTTTTCACCAATGTGTAGAAGGTTTCTACACGTGGACATTTCTTAACTTTATTTAGAGCATAATCGGCATAACAAAATTCATCTAGCTCAATTTTTTCAAACCTTTAAAAGATTCTCTTAATAATTAAGTGAACTTCTATAGAGTCTGATTGAAATCCTGTATACAAACACACATTGCATAATATACCATGCTTAGCAGGTGAAGAATTAATCAGAGAGAACATACCTCTTGAACGAGCTTTTGATCCTTCTTGATGCAAATTCCTTTAATGATCTTGGTAGCATGATTTCTGCAGAAGTTGCTCAGCTCAGAGATAATCAGTCTTAAAGATTGAACTTCTTCAAAAGTTTACATTGAGTGCTTAGACTTATACATATATATTCTATTTTCTTTGGTTGTTCACTTCTTTTTGTTTATCCAACTTAATTTACAAATATCACTTTGTTTCAAAATTGCTTTTCTAGATAAACTAAAGATGCCAAAGAATCAATAGAGTCCATAGCCATAATTTGTCCATTGTGGCTCTTTCCAAAATCCACACTTGTTTCCTCTTTTAGTGTTGGGATTTGGTATGTATGCCTTCTTTCTTTTGTATCTAATAGCCAGCCATTGTCCTTACATTAGAATTATAGCATTGTTTCTTCTTTTGGGCATATCTCCATCAAATACAATATGAGATCTAGGCACCCATACTCTTATGGGTCCTCAGTGGTTAGTTATAACAAGCTTTTTCTTGTATTGTGCTTTTGCCTGATAGTGATGCCTAGGCTTAATCCATACTTTTGGTCTATAAAAGTTTTGTCTTTGATGAATCTTGACATTAGTTTCTGAATCTTTGGTCCATAGGTCTTTTGTTCTAGTTTCTTCAACATCATTGACTTGTATGTCATTGGCTCTAAGTTCCTCAGAACATTTGAATTTTGAACTTTAGGTTCTTATATGTACTAAACCTTTGATTGTTGAATCTTGGGAACTAAATTCTTCAGTACCTTCAACTTTGAAGTCTCATTTGCAGATTTAATCAGTTCTTTTGAATCAGAGATCTTAGGTTCTGACTGGGTCAGATTCTTACCCTTATCAGAAGCATGCACAAAATAAGCTTTTAGAACTATTTGAGCACTGCTTGAAGAAGAAGAAGGAACTGAGGGTTTCTTTAGAAGCTGAATTTTGGAGCACTCTCCATTATAACCCAAAACTTCTCATTTTCTCTTACTTACTTCATAAATCGTGGAGGCAAGTTTGGTTCTTTCGAGACTTGTTGTAATAAAGATTAGAAGAGCTATCTCATGATCATCTATGTATTTATCAAAGGCTTTATCTAAGAGAGATTTATGATCCTTTTCAAGAGTTTCAAATTTGTCTTGAGACATTTTTAATTCTTCTTTCAAAAGATCGTTATCTCTTTTAAGATTTTCATGTGTCTTGTTTTGTCTTTGCAACAAATCATGATGTCTTGAATGAAGGAAATAAGATCAGAATGAGATAATATAGAAAATACCTCATTTTCTTCATATGATTCTGAACCAGAGCAAGATTCAGATTATGAATCAGATGATGTGTGAGCATTAGCGCCCGATTTGCTTCACCTTCATCTTTGTCAAAACTTCCTTCATTGTCAAGTTCATCCCATGTTTCCATGAGACTCTTCTTGAATCTGTTTCTAAAGTTATCTTTCTGGAAGCTTTCTCTATTTGGCTTGTCCTTCTGTAGATCAGGATAATCAGATCTAAAGTGACCAGACTTGTTGGAATTGTAGCAGATGTTTTGCTCATCTTCTTTGTCTCTTAAACTAGATACTCTAAAGCCACTACTTCTCCCAAAGAATGTCTTATTCCTTCTAGACAGATGTTGAAACCTTTTAATATTAAAGGCCATGTCTCCATCATCTGAGTTATCATCTGAAACTCCTTCATCAGAAGCTTCTTCTGGTTTACTGATTTTTGAAGATCTGTGAGTTTAACTATAAGACTTCTTAGCAGAAAACTTTAAAACCAGTGATTTAGTTATCTTCACAGGCCCATCTCCATTAAGTTTAATTCATGGCTCTGAAGGGTGTTTATCATACTTTTAAGACTTAAGGTATTCTGGTCTTTAACCTCCTAAAGAGTTGTAACTTTATGTCTCAATCTTACAGGAAGACTTCTTAGAATCTTCTTGAAATGATCTGCTGAGGTATAACTCTTGTTCAAAACTTGAAGGCCTAATACAAGAACTTGAAATCTAGAAAACATAGTTTCAAAGTCTTCATCATCCTTCATTTTGAAGAGTTCATACTGGTGAACCAGAAGGTTGGTCTTATCTTTTTTCACCTGTTAGTTACTATTATAGGTAGCACATAATGAATCAAAGATAGTCTTTTTAGTTGACTTATCAATGATTTTTATATACTCGGAGTGAGGTAGAGCATCAACAATAATACCTCTTACTCTGTGATGTTTTCTGTACATTTTTTTGAGATGGTGTGAGAAATTTTCTATCAGCAACCATTCCTACACCATTCACTTCAATCTTAATGTCATCCTCAAGGAAGTCCCATAAATCATCATCAAAGTCAATGATATAAGTGAACATTTTTCTCTTCCCCTATTCAAAGTGAGTAGAATCACCACTGAACGCAGGTGGTTTGGCAGAATAGTGACTCTTCTTATGAGCACTTTAATCATGTGGTATATTGGTGCCAGTAACATTACTATCACTAGTATCACCCATCTTTGTATATTTTTCTCTTCAGGATCTTTTTCTGTACCACTGTTAAGTGTTAAGTACATATCCTGATCTGATGCCAAGTGAAGGTGAGAAAATACACAAGAACGGGGATTGAATTGTGTATCTGATAACTTATGCTTTTCCAAAATAACATCTTCTGAATCTGACCAAGTTCAGATTCTAAGATGGAGTATGCAGCAACAAAATATTTAAGCAGAAGCAATAAGTAAATCACACACAAAGTTATATTAGTACCACTATAATGAGAGTAATCCAGTTCCCTTGCCACACAAGAGTTTTTTACTGTAATCGGAACCTGATTACAGTTTTCTTAGACATTCCAGTCCAAGACTTCCTACTCAATCTCACCAATAAGAGACTTCTTGCCCAAACCAATTATCTGGGACTTATTGGCTCAATCAACTTGAAAGAGACTTCCTTGCCTAAACCAAGTTCAGGACTTCCTTGCTCAATCAAACTAGAAAGAGACTTCCTTGCTTAAACACTCAGCCTAAGACTTCTTTGCTCAAACTCTCAGTTTGAAACTTTTACAAATTCTAAATAAATTGTTTAGGATTACAACAAGATGTACCTGATATACAACCAGAGGTATAAATAATACAAAACACGCAAAGACCTTGATACTTGAGATTTCTAAGATATACAAGTGTAAGAATCTTCTCAAGTCTATGTTTAATACAACAACTATAAAATGAATCTTGGAGTATGAGACAGTTATGGCAACATTCTGATTTATGTTGTTGTTCTTGATGTATAATTTATGGTTTCTTCTTTGAATCTTTATCTCCTTATATTGAGGGAACAAAAGATACATTAGAAGCTTGCTTGCACAAGTGTCTTTGCTGGAGAAATGGTTTCCAACAGAGAGACGTTAGAGTTGATACGATGAGGATCTTCATCTTCTAAATAATTTCTTTATCCATTGTGTCTTTCTCAAGTAAGACATCCATAGACATGAAGTTGTAGACTGAAGAAATCATATCATTATGCATTGAGCCTTGTGCTAAAACCTCTAGTTGACTTTATCCGTAATTCTAGTTGTTGATAAGATGTAGTTGCTTTTGCATAGAGTACAGACATAAGAGCTTCATATTATGTTTTCAGCAGAGCATTTTAAGTTCCGTTTGAATCATCAGAGAGAAAGTCAATATAACAACTGGTGTTCTGTTTGAACATCAGAAGCTGGAATATGATGTTGAGGTCTTCATATGAAATTTAGATTCCGATCCACTAGAATCCAGATTTACTTGCTTCTTCTTTACAAGCTATTAACTGGATCAGAACCTAGTTAATTATAAGTTTAATGATCCTACGTACTTAATCAAACATTAGTATACCCTATTTTTTTAAAGTATTTTTATTATCATCAAAACTCAAGGAGTATGAGCTCAAAGAGTGTGAACAGATGTTATTCCAACATACTTTAGTGCCATCACACCCCGTGAGAGATTTTACTATGTTTAAATTTTTATTACAGTTTACCACTAAGACTCTCTTTACAAAATTCTAACTCAAGTAAGAAAGCACCCCATTTTCTATACTTTTACTAACATGAGAAAGAACCATACTTTACCATACATACTTGTTATCACAACCTGATAAACAAGTTTACAAAACACAGATACACACATGAAATAATTTTGATTACAGATGTGTATGGACAACTTTCCAACACTTGTAAAGTTTGTTCTTTCATTTCTTGAAACAATATGATAAAATTATATATAATTTAAGTGCTCAAAGAAGAAGATGAAACTTTTTATCTGATATAAAAATTATGCAGTAGAAAAAGTTTCTATGAAATATTTTGAACACAGTAAAATATGTCAGAAAAGAGGTGAGTTTGAATTTGAAAAATCCCTCTATTTATAATGAACCATATACCTATTAAATTTTCAGAAACAATGGTCGTAAAATGTTTATGATCAATTACAATGTTTATGAAAATGTTCTATGATCATTAGATATGAAGTTGTGTGCATTATTTTCACTTTGGTACACAGGTTAATCGATTGACCTTCTCAGAATAATTGATTATCCTTGTTTCAGGATTCAAAAATTTGCAAGTTTTGGAATGGGTAATTGATTGACAGTCCTAGGGTAGTCTATTATCCTTCTTATAATTCAAATTTTGCTTAAAATAGAGGCCAATATAATTGATTGAAAAGGAGAGGGTAATCAATTATCATATTATGTACTTAAAATTTTTTCTAAATTAGAAAGATCAATTTTTGCTATTTTGAAAACAAAATAAAAAATGAGTTTGAATTTTTTTTAAGCATCTAAGATCTATATATCATATGAAAAACATATTGTGCCTTAATTTATCTTGATTATTTTTCAAATTCCATAGTTTGATCATTTTATTTCCTTAAGCCATAATATTGAACCATTTTTGCTAAGAAACTCTAAACCTGACTTGAAACTCCATTCCTTGTTGAATCTTTCTTTTCTTCCATATATTTATCTTCATCAAAACATCTTTATAAAAGACTTGACTTCATAAACTCATTAAATAACTCCAAACCATGTGTGAATTTACATTAATGACATCGGTAAGAAAATATCATGTTTATTATGTTGGTCAATAATTGACATTTGAGGAGAATATTTCATTTTTCTTTTATGAGACAATGTAGCTATTTTAGAACTATGTATGAATTTACTAATTTTTTTTAAATCATTTACATTTATTTTTTAAACAACTATATTTATTATTTTTCTTTTTTAACAAACTGATACTGATATTCTATATTTATAAGATGACATTTCATTAATATTTTATTTTATATTATTATGATCAACTTTCTCAAATATTTAAAGAACAAAGAGGTTAGGATTGTCTATATTTAAATTATCCAAGATATACATGAAAGAATATCGGCTAGTTTGTGAACACAAGATGGAGAAATGAACGATTTTTTCATTACAATAGGATTGCACCAAGGTTCAATCCTAAACCCTTACATTTTTACTTTAATTTTGAATGTACGCATGAAACATATCCAAAAACTAGGAGATATATGTTTTTTGCAGATGGTATATTTTTTCTAGGATAGTCAAATGAGGATTTAAATGAGGTTTGAGACTTGGAGACGAGTCTTAAAAACACATATTTTTCGTCCAAATATAAGTAAGATATAGTATATGAAATGTAAGTTTAACAAAATGATAAGTGTTTCTTACCTAGAGTTGAAAGTTAAGGATCATATCATCCAAAAAGTTACACAATTTAAATATATTTGGTACGTAATACAAAATAATGGAGAAATATAAGAGGATGTAAACCATCGAATTCAAGTTGAGTGACTGAAATGAAGGAGGGCCTCAGAGATTTTATATGACACAAAAATATCGTTCAAGATGAAGGGCAAGTTTTGTCGGATAGGGATAAAACTTGCAATATTGTACGAGAGAAAATGTTTGGGGATTAAGAATCAACACGGAAATAAAGTGTAGCAGAGATGGGAATGTCACGTTAAATGTGTGATAACACTTGAAGAGATAAGATTAAAATGATAATATTAAATAGAGTGTTAGAGTATCACTTATAGTAGAAAAGATGGCGAAAAATAAACTTACGTGGTTTTGATATGTAAATAGTAGAACTATAGATTTTGTTGCAATGAGAATAGATCAGATGAATAAAAGTTAAAGATTAGAGTTCTAGAGAGTCTTGTAGTTGCCTTTAATTAGTAGGATACGCTTTACTTGTTATTCTATTTTAAATAAATAATTTTTAAAATTTTAATGGGTTAAATATGTTTTTTTGTCTTCTTAAATATATCATATTTAACTTTTAGTCTCTATAAAAATTTTCTTTAAAGAATTGTTCTTTTAAAAATTTCAATTTTAACTTTTGATTTCTCCCGTAATTTAGTGATGTTTTTTACAATTTAGTGATAGAATTAATGATGATTTTTTATTTAATGACTCAATAAGCGATAATTTTAACAATAATTTTGACAAGAGGGACCAAAACTTAAATTAAAATTTTTCGAAGAATCATTCTTTAAAATTTTTTTTAAAAAGAATTTAAAGTAAATATGAAATGTTTAGGTGGAAAAAAAACATATTGGTGGGATAACACTAATAATAAGAATATATTAAGCTTAGAGAGAACAACACGTGAATATATTTAAATCTTGAAGAAGCAAAATAGCAACGCAACAAAAACCAAATACCTAAAACAAGTAAAATACTAGTATACAAAACAAGGACACACTCACAAGCAATAAAAGTGCACTAAAAAGCGAATAAATCCTAAACATGGAAGTGGTTAAGAGCATATCACACTAAGTTAATCCATAATTAAAACCTCCACATGTTAATCCTTTTCTTTGAACTAACACGAAACGTGATGTTTTCAAATAAGTGCGAACATCATTAAAATCAAGATTTTGAAAACTTGCCATATCCCTCGGTTTCCAAACAGATCATATGCAAACCAGCTAAACAGAACCTAATTTTGCACAAAAAAATCGTTTAGAAAATGCACCCCTGTCCTCCCCCCAAATATATATAAAAATAAAAAATACATTCTTGCCATTATCAACAACTTTAAATAAAAATTTTGTTTTGAAAGCATTAAGGGTTGTAACCCCTCTAACACCATACACTTTTGAAAGAAAGTGTGTTTTTTTACTATTTATTTTTTAAATTATTATAGATGTCTTGCATGTCCCTCTTTCATAGGTTGCAATTGCTACAAGAGGAGTTTTTCTATGCATGGTTAAACCAAATGTTTCAGACATGTCAAAAGTTTCAAATCCTGCACCACCACGATGCAATTCCCAACTAAACCGATGCACAAGGTTGGCTAACACAATTTCACCGGCAGCCATAGCATAAACTATCCCTGGACAACCTCTTCTCCCTGCTCCAAATGGAATCAATTGGAAATCATTCCCTTTCACATCTATCTCATTATTCAAGAATCTCTCCGGCTTGAAATCTTCAGGTTGATCCCAATATGTGGGATCTCTTGCAATGGCCCAAGCATTTATAATTACTCTTGTCCCAGCTTTGATGTTGTAGTCCTTAACTTTGATATCTTGTCGGTTTTCTCGAGGGACTAGTAATGGGATCGGGGGATGTAATCGTAGTGTTTCTTTAATCACTGCTTTTAAGTATTTCATGTTATCCAAATCATCTTCTGTTATGTTTGTTCTATCATAAGCTACACTCCTTACTTCTTCTTGCAACTTCTTCATGATATTTGGATGTTTTAAGAGTTCTGTCATTGTCCACTCTAGTAAGGTGGATATTGTGTCTGTACCAGCAGAAAACATGTCCTGAACATACATAAATTGATGGTCAATACAAGCAGCATAATCAAATTATAATTTAACACAACATAATCATGACCGTCTTTGAGGGTGTACAATGCTAAACACAGACTCCAAAATTTCTTACAGTTAAATAGAGTATCATAAAATATTGTCGGTTAAAATCATGATTAATATAGAGTTTTAGTTTTGTACTTACCAATAACAGAGCTTTTATGACAGTTCTGTCAATTGGAAAGCCAAGTGATTCTGTCCTTTGTATCCAAAGCAAAACATCAACAAAGTCAGCATGTTCTTCAGCACTTGAATAATCACTACCTTCTTTCTGTTTACTTATATGATCTTCAACAACATCCTCCAAAAGATCATCAAACCGTTTAGCAACTCTTTTTGCTCTTGCATAAAACCCAGAAACATGGGTGAACCAATCAAGCCAAGGAACATAGTCACCAACAACAATAGTACCAAGTAACTCTGTAAAATCCATCAACAACATTTTAAACCCCTTCCCATTTTCACCACTGTATTTTCTTCCCAGAGCAACCCTACAAACTATATCATTTATAGTTGTGGAGACTAATTGACTTATATTAACTGGCACTGAAGCAGAAGAGCACTGCTTCATTTTCTCCACCATAAAACCAACTTCTTGTTCTCTCACAGCACGAAGAGATTGAACCCTTTTAGCACTGAGAAGATGTAAAACAGATATACTCCTTATTTGTCTCCAATACTCTCCATATGGGGCTGTTGAAACATCTTTGCAATCATATAAAAGAATGTCATAAAGTTTAGTTTGGGGTCGATTTGCAAAGACGCGATCATGAGTTTTCATAATCTCACTAGCTGCTTCAGGTGATGAGATAACAAGAACCGGTACACTACCAAGATGGATTTGCATGAAAGGGCCATATTGTTTAGCTAGAGATTGAAGTGTGCGGTGAGGGAATAGGCCAAGTTGATGGAGATTTCCTATTATAGGGAATTTTGGTGGAGAAGGAGGTGAGTTTTTTGGTTTTGTAGAATTGGAATACCATTTGATTAGCATAAAAAGGATGAGAAATATGGAACAAGTTATGAGTAGCATTGTGTTTGTTCTCTTATCTTTTTCTTCCTGTTGTAGTACTATATAGTCATTAAAATTTGGACTCTATGATACAGTCATGTGCTATGGATCAATATGTTTTAGTGGAGCGGTGCAACAATGTCATTTTATACTTCGTCACGTATTAATCAATTGATATTCCATAAATTAAAAAAAAAGTTTTTTTTTAATTCAACCTATATTAAAAAATAAAAAAAATAAAATGTGCAATAAAGGAGAGTAGCGTGACAAGTTCTGAAGACTCCAAGACTTAGGTTCTAAGGCTAATAAGAAAGATTCTTCTACAACAAGCTTCAATATTCAACATTTAAATATCTGAAGCCTCTGAAGATAAGAAGAAAGTTCAAATTGTTAACATGTGATGTTGTGTAAAAGGTACATAAAGTGTTTTTGACTTCTAGCCTCTAGGGTGGCGTAAGGACGATCCTTTATACTGAATTGACAACCACTCTCATTATGACTGTTGGGAACAAATAGTTGGATTTACAACTATCTTTCTTTACTTAACGGATCTTTGTTTACAAGCCTAATAGAAAAATATTATTCAGAGGAAAATGTGGAAAGCTATCATTAAATAGTGACAGGATATAGAAATATTATTTTATATTGTCTAAACTCTTACCCCTTATTCTATCTGTTGGGAACTAACCGTTGATGCAGGAAAAGTTTGTTCTATCTTCACAATGTCTTTGTCAAGGACTATAAAATAAGATCAAAGCTTCAAAGATAAATTGATGGTTAGTGGTTTAACCGTTGTCATTAGCCAATAAGCTTCATCCTGTGGAAGGAAAGCAGTGAACTCTGAAGATGTTAAAGCTGTAATGCTATACATACTGAAGACCACGTAAGAAATGAGAAAAGAAAGAAAGAAGATTTCAACAAGATGTCATTCAACTATCACCATATACATCTTAGATGAAACAGAAGAAGCAAGTAGTTATTGTTCGTAGCTTGCTCAACAAGAAGATGAAGAAGAACACTATAAAATGATACTCAACTTCTGATCATATATATCTTTGTAGAACATTGTAATGAACACTAAAGTTATTTCTCGAATAGTGTTTATGTTCATATCTCTTCATGTAAATTATTTTAACACTTGAGTTGTTACTCGAGGAAGTGTAAAATAATATGTGCTCAAAATACTTGTGTATCTACTTAGAAGAAGAATTCATGTAAACACAAGAAAACCCATCAACTGTTGTTGATTAGTTCCTTAAGAGACTGAGTGAATGTCTAATCTCAAGAAGATAATGAATCTTGGTCAATATGGGAAATTCTGATAGGAGATTCTTAGGAATCAGATTCTGTTGGGTCAATGGTAGTCATATCTCAAGGAAGACCGAGTGTGATATGGTGGGAGAACTAACTTGAGTGTTTTGCGTTTTATTGCAATTGTTGCGTATAGCAAGAGTCGCCACCGATTTTTCTTTTATCCAATAAAGGAAAGATTGAAAAGAACAGGAAAGACCTTTGAGATATTTTCTTGAGTTCGGGGGGTAGGTTATGAAAAGGAAAGGTGTTAGCACCATTTTCATTCGTAAATATCTGCAGGCTCTTAGTTGCTCGCTAGATCATTTTGAAAGTGCTTTATTTGAAAATATGTTTGTGATGGGTGCAAGTTTGAAAATATTTTGAAAACGCATTTGTTTCGACAAACTTTGTAATAATTATCGTCTCTATAAGAATGTATATAAAGTGTTGGTTTTAAAAAATAGTTCAAAGACATGTTTATTTTTGAAGATGTTTTGAAAGTGTAAGTGTGGAAATGGTTTTCGTCTGATGAGCAAGCAACTACGAGTGTCCTACCTACTCAAAAGTTATTAGTTCTTTTCCTCCTCCTTTAGATGTTGCTATCTTAACATTTATTTGGTAAGAAGCCCTATCGTTGGATGTGAAGGGATAGGCGTGAGTCATCGTATAGTCATGAATGGCAATATTGTGAGATATCTTAGCATTTCTCTTAAGGGACTAAGATCATTTGTAAGGCAATATTTGTAGTGTCATCGAGGGACTATGTTCTTGTATTTTGATTATTTTTTATAAGATGACTCATATGCACATCATGACTATTTTTCTCAAGGCAACAAGTGGATTTAACCCTAGAGGTGTAAGTGCGCAAGTGTTTATTTTTCATGCATTGTCTTGTCTTTGGTTAGGATTTTCTAAGGTTGATTTTTTTATCTTTCCATACACACCCTAATTACTAACATTTATGAAAGCGATAAAATTTCCAAAAATAAATGTTCTACGCTATTACATCAATTGGGGGATGGGGGATACAAATGTACAAATGAGGATTGCAAGAAATTAAACCTAATTATCTATTACAAACCATATTGAATAGCTATGAAGAAAATAT
This sequence comes from Vicia faba, assembly GCA_948472305.1. Classification (NCBI taxonomy): domain Eukaryota; kingdom Viridiplantae; phylum Streptophyta; class Magnoliopsida; order Fabales; family Fabaceae; genus Vicia; species Vicia faba. The sequence goes on from OX451739.1 coordinate 1,049,401,069, forward strand.
ATGAAATATGTAAAAAAAAAAACATCACAAAAGAGAGAAGAAAAAAAAATCTTTCGACATCATGTGTCGAAGCATGCTTATATGCATCGACACATATCCTTCTTCCGACCTTGTAATTCCAAATCAACTCAGTATGAGTACAAAGCATAATGTTATGTGTCGAATCAAACACCCTTTTTATCTTCTGTTTGGGTCTGTAAAGTAGTATGTGTCGAAGCCTAAGACTTTGTGTCGAATCATGCTGTAATTTTTTCACTCCAACATTGTTTTATGGTCTGTACAGGTTAGTTCTTAACATATAATTGACAAGAAAGGAAGAAAAACAAAAGGTTAGTGTTGTACCCCAAAATTTGCCTTCCCTTTTTCACAAGAAATCCAAAATTAGGGTTTCCACTGATTTTTGCTGAAATTGGCCCAAGAATTGATCAAACAAACTTTTCTTTGTCAATCAATCCAGAATTAGGGTTTCCACTGACTTTTATTAAGATTGGCTCAGGAATTGATCAAGCAGACGTTTCTTTGACAATAATCCAGGATTAGGGTTTACGCACGCATTTCTCAGAAGAAATTGAATCCACGGTATTTCAATTGACTGTTACATTGTTTTTACGCTTGTTCAAGATTGTTGTTTGTTTCTTAAAACCTAAACATCTGGGATAGGAGATGAGGCTTTTGATTGAAAGTTTGAAGCATTGGTTTGATCAGTGAAGTGAAAGGTGTATGGATGTTTGTTTGTTTAACTGTACAAAGCATATGATTAATTGGAATGTCGGGCGTATTGTGGTTAATGCAAGGTTGCGAGACTGCAAAGTTTGTTGATTATTTATTTTATCTGAGTTAAAATTATTGGGATGCATTTCCAGTTATTTTAATTCAAGAGATTTAAATAATTAAATAGACAGTGCAGAAGAAATAAGGAAATATCTGGCAAAGACTTTTTATTTATTTTAAATGTTGTTACAAATGTTATTCGAATACTGTAAATTTATTTACAGTGTTTACAATAATATTTATCACAATAAATGAAAAGAAAATAAATCTAAAGTCTAAGTTCTCTTGAAGTCTTCTATCTTCTACTATTTCTTCCATTATCCAACTGGTATTTACCTACAAAGACAAAAAAAGAAATCAGTGCAGTTAAATAGAAAAGCAGTTTTAAGCAGATAAATAAAAGATCATCATTAAAGCTTGTTGGTCGGAATCAGATTGTTTTTGGTTTCATCATGTTTTACTCGTCCTCTTTGCAAATCACAAGAAGATTTCTCTTCTTGGTTCAAAAAGAGGAAAGTAAAATAATTTGCAAAGCATACAATCAATTAAATGCAAAGATACAAGGCACAAGGCTGCACACAAAGAAGGCACGAGGCTGCACGATGTCAAACTGAACAACAAATTGAATTAGTCAACCAAAAGCAAACCAAGTTGCATAGAAGCAAACTAAGTACACAAAGCTGTCCAAACCAAGTACACAAAACTGTCAAACAAGTACACAAGCTGTCAAAAAACTGTCAATGCAAAAAATATGGAAAATGTAGAGATAAACCAAGATACAAGCAAGCTTGTCAAAACTTTTCATCATTTTCCGGCCAACAATATTTTCAGAAAAAGTACATTAAGCAATTAAAAATGCTTTTTATGGAGAGAGAAAGAGAGAATCAGAAAAAGGTTTGCATTTTTGGCAGGCTTAAAAGATATAAGAGAAGAGAACAGTCTAACAATTCAAGGGTGAGAGGATAGGACCAAAAAATGCAAGTTCAAAAACAGAACAAGCACAAGCCTGTTTAAAGAGAGCCACAAACTACAACTGCAAGCAAAACCAGAAGCAAAACTGCCTCAGAACCATACAAACTTGCACAATAAAAACACAACTTGTAAGTTATCAAACTGCTTGTAAACACAAGCATAACCTGTAGCCTGCTGTAAAAAAAAACCAAAACTGCATAACCTGCATAACCTATTCAAAATTGCACTAAAGCTCAACCACCTGCAAAGCTGCTTGTAAATACAAGCATCAAGCAAAACTGTATAAGCCTGCATAACAAAAAGTTCCAACCTGTTTAAACTGCAAGTTATCAAAACTTGCCTCAAAAACAAAAGCAAGCAAGCTCAACAAAAGATCCAAGCCTTCCTAAAACTGCAAAAAACCTGCCTTCCCAAACACTTAGTACAAAACCTGCACACCAAAAATCACACAAGCCAATTCAACTGCATCTCAAGCTTGCCTCCCAAAACTCTTAAAACCTATTTCGAACTGCATAGCCTACCAAAAGCAAAATTGCAACTCAAGGCCAGAAATTGCCCAAGCTACTAACACAGTTCAATCTCACCATCATCAAATACCAAACATCAAAACAACAACAGTCAATCTCAGAACACAATCATCATTGACTAAACAAGCAGAGGAAGAGAGAAAGATTAAAGCAACAAGTTCATCATTGGCAAAATCATCAGCTTAAATCAGAAACAAACATTCGAGCATCCTCAGAAGATTCATCATAATAAGCAAAGAAGAAGAGAGAAGATTAAGAAGCAAAATAATATAGTGTTTTCAGAGCAATGTTCATCATCAAACAGTGTTCAAGCACTCAGAAGTAAAAGATACAAAGTACCAGAAAACAACGCTCTTGTCATCACGCTCCTCCCTCCGCCTTGGCCGCCTGAGAGCACCACCAGCCCCGTGTTCCCCTCTCTCCTTCAGTTTACAGAACAAATCGCCAAAGGTATGGTCTATTCCCTCAAACTATCGCTGTACCTCACACAAACATAAATATCAAAGATCAAAGCTTTGCAAACAATAAAACATACAAGAATTAAACATGCACGAACTTAAACTGTAAAGAAAACGCGTACCCTTTCGAATCGCCGCCCTGTATAGTCGCAAAGAGAGGAAGAGGGAGGTAATACTATGGTAGCCTAAGGCGAGGGGAGAGGACATCAGTTGCTCTTGGGGTTAGAGAGAGGCGAAGAGGACAAAGATGAAGGTGCAGTGCCGCTGTACAAAGCGAACCCTATTTCTGAATGTACAAACACAAACCCTAAAAAAACATTGTACGTTGCATTTGGGCTTTTGCCCCTTGAACCCCTTAAGCCCATTGGCTTTCAGCGCCTACACCCTCCATTTCCCTTCAGCCTTCTTTGTTTTTTATACCACTTTGGGCCAAAACATGTACCTAGGCCCATCACTCTTCCTTTTAATTTCCAAGATAATACCCTTTTCTTTGTTAATCAATCTACTCTCTTTAGGAAAAAAATAATACTCTTCTTTTTGTTTTTTCTAAAAAGTTTTTATTTTGTTAATAATAAAGAGAACTAATAACCATTTTGTTTTGATATATTTTCTGTAATATTTGTATATTTAATTAAATACTTTTTTTACTTAATCTTTTATATAAATTTCTAAAAAACATTAACAAAAATACATAAATAATAGAATTTTTTAACTTAAATAATTCTTTCTTTTTTCTCTAAAACCCTTTGTTTATATATAACTAACAAAAGCACAAAAATAATAATAAACACTTAATTTTCATTAGGTTAATATTTTATTTGATCATTTGTAAATAACCACATACATCTCACAATACTTTTGATTCTCTTTGATTCTTATACCTTATTATATTTTTTTACATTGAGAATGCGACGGTTCGATTTGGTTGTAACCCATAATATTTGGGACATTATTCTGATAAGACTCATCCCCATTTGTAAACATTTGTACCCCCATCCCCGGATACTTATTTGTAATAACTTAGACTTTAAATTCCCGCAATTTATCGCTTTCCATATACTGTATAGTAATTAGGGTTTGTATGCGAAGATTCGAAATCAACCGCTAGATAACCTAATACAAGATAAATACATGATAATCAATACACAATTCACACTTGCACCTCTAGGGTAACCTCGCTTGTTGCTTCAGAAAATGCAATCATGTCCCTTGAGTATGTGACACTCTAGCAAATGTCCCTTCGATAAACAAAGATCGTAGTCCCTCGATAACCCTCGATGTTACCTTTGATAAAACGATCTCGTCCCTTACAGAATTGCTAGAGCGTCTCACAAGTTGCCTTCAATGATTGTATACGATGACCCGCGCCTGTCCCGTTAAACATCCTAACGCAAGGTTGTTCATCAAACACAATGGTGAAACAACACTGTTAAAAGGGTTAAAAACATGAGAAAGATCTTTGAGTAAAATAGGGTAGACAACTCTTAGTTACTTGATCAAAAATCTTGCAAAATATCCTTGCCATTTTTTCAAACACACTTCACAACACAACTTCAAAACAATTTCAAAACAACTTTCAAAACATTGAATTATCTTTTCAAAAAGACACACACCTTTGTATATATTCAAACAAGAATCATTACAAAGGTTTCCTAGACAAGGCATCTTTTTCAAAACATTTTTAAAACCACACACAAAAAGCACCATTTCAAACAATAGAAATGCAAAGCAAGTGATCTAAAACAAGTAACTAAGAGCCCATGGACAACCATGGATGAAAAGGGTGCTAGCACCTTCCCTTTTCATAATCTACCCCCCAAACCCAAGAAAACATCTCAAAGGTCTTTCCTGTGCTTTTTGGCCTTTCCTTAGGATAAAATAAAAAGTCGGTGGCGACTCTTGCTAAACCGAACAAGTGCGAACACAAACGCAAAACCACAAGTCAGTTCTCCCACGTATCACAGTTAGCTTCGAAGTCAATGGTTATTACATGTTATCTTCAAAGACGAATCATCAATGATGCTTGAAGTTAAGGGTTTAAAGTCAAGAAGACTTACCTTGAAGCTGGAATTTGTGTTTCGAACTTGAGTTGCTGCCTTGAATGTTCTTGAGTTTGAAAAAAATAGAGGTGTTGTTTTTTTGGTTCTGGGTTTATGAGTATTTTAAGGCTTCAACATTCGTGTTCTCTCCTCTTTCTTTTTTTCCTTCTTTTCTTCTCCTTTTTCCTTGCCCAAAAGCCAGCCCTTTGTATGTTGTGAAATAGCTTATTTGTAGAAGAGTCTTGCTGGGGTTTTAGAGGGAAAACAAATAAAATTTAAACTGTTTGGGTATTATCTTTTCATAGATTTTAAGGTGCAGCTCTTATATGCCAATTTGGTGCAAATATGGGACTGAGATAATGCAGGCTTGGACTGGTTTAGGAGCAGGACTGTTTTGCAGCAGTTTTGGAGTGTTGTGGCAGCTTGGTGCAGGTCTATTTCATAGCAGTACAACAGACTGTTTTTTGACATGGTTTTAGACTGTTATGTGGACAGTACATCAAGCTTGGACTTGGCAGCATATAGGACTTTGTTCATCAGTAGTCTGGACAACATTGTTTGTAGCATGGAACTAGTTTAGTTTTGATCAATGTTCTTCAAAATTTTGCCTTCAACTTGATTCCTTCTACAAAGATCTTGAATCTATGTAGAACTTTGATCTTTTCATTACTCTGGTTTTCGATAAGCATCTTGAATCTCTTAAAGATGTTGAATACTTTGTACTTTCATTTTGATCACATAGATCCACAACCTTCGACCAAACTCAACAATAGACAAAACAATATTTGTTTCCACCAATTGTATGTTCTTCGAATGGACCATATTCATCTGTATGTACCACATACTTCATCCTTTCATTTTGATCGCATAGATCCACAACTTTCGACCAAACTCATCAACAGACAAAACAATATTTGTTTCCACAAATTATATGTTCTTCGAATGGACCACATTCATCTGAATGTACCACTTACTACGCCCTTTCGTTTTGATCACATAGATCTACAACCTTCGACCAAACTCATCAACAGACAAAAGAATATTTGTTTCCACCAACTATATGTTCTTCGAATGGACCACATTCATCTGAATGTACCACTTACTTTGTCCTTTCGTTTTGATCACATAGATCCACAAACTTCGACCAAACTCATCAATAAACAAAAAAATATTTGTTTCCACAAATTGTATGTTCTTTGAATGGACCACATTCATCTGAATGTACCACTTTGAGTATGCAAGATGATCTCATTGACATAGTCGAAATGAAAGAATTTCTGGATTACTTTCCTACCAGTAACCATATCTTGAGTAATCAGTTGATTAAGTGGTCGAAAGTTCAAATGTACAAACCTCAAATGCCAAGTACCCTTGTGGTCGAACAATTTTCGAACCTTGAACTTCTGTCAAATTGATCATTGTATTAAATGTCCTATTTTTCGACAACAGAGATTTTAAGACCAAATTGTTCTTGGTGTCGAACAATCTAAAAACTCCATCTTTCATGACAACTAAGAAACTCTTTTCGACTAGTTGTCCAACACTTAGAAAGTTGCACTTCATTCAAGGTACATAGAGCACATCTTTAATCATAACTTTTCCTCCATTACTCATTTGAAAGACTATGTTTCCAGTACCTTCTTCTTGCAATCAACTATTATTAGCAAGTTTTTTTGTTAAATTGTAATTCATATTGTCGAAACTATGTGTGTCGAAGGGTTTAGAGGTGGATCGAAGCAGGTTGCTCGAAGGAAGTCGAAGCTTGTGGATCGAAGGAAGTATGAAGATAGACAGCATGTCAGTTATCAATCTGGCGAAGAACCCAATAGCACATGGTCGAAGCAAGCACATTGAAATGAGGTTCCATTATCTCCGAGAGCTGGTAGCAGATGGGAAGATGAATTTGGAACACTGCAGAATTGAGAATCAGATTGCAGACATCATGACGAAGGGAGTGTAGGTCGAAGTATTCAGAAGACTAAAAACCATGATGAATATAGATTGTTTAGACACAATGAATTAGGTGGTGCGTTAAATTGTAATTAATAGTGTCAAAACTATGTGTGTTGAAGGGTTTAGAGGTGGATCGAAGCATGTTGCTCGAAGAAGCCATTGCCCAGTTGAAGCCTGGGGATCGAAGCAAGCTTTCTCTTCTTCGACTTGTCAAAAATTTGCCAACCACTCCTTTCGATCAGTCATGTGGTTCCAACAACCTGAACCAGATTTTGAATTCGACATGGTTATCTGCAACTGCACACCTTTTTTTATCTGCTTTGCCCTTTCGACAGTTTCCTCTTCCTCCCTTCGAGGATTTAGAAGTTCCATCTTTGACCTGATGCTTAAGAGCCCAATATGATCCATGGAAACTATATGGGGCATTAAAAGTCCAATTGTACTTGTGCGAACTCAAACCCTAGTTTTGAGTCATCAATGTTTGAGGAGGTATTTTGAGCTGATCAAACCTTGTGCAATCTTGAATCAATGGAGATCTTGTGAGATAATTCTTGAGAAATTGAGAGGGGATATTTTGGGGTACAATAGCTTCCCCTGTTCAATCTTCTTAAACCTGAAAAGCGAGGATGACACGTCGCCATTCGTAGCTTGAAGGTAGAAGATGATTGAACACTAGAGTGCCCAGAAATTTGTACTCGACCATGTGTTAGTTGATTGTGTAGGTAATGGGCTTAAATATGCCATTTGGAGAGATGATGGAGAGTTTTCGGAGATGGGCTTATAGATGCCATCCAAAGGTGATTGTTGATAGAAATTAGACTAAGTCTAAGCTTGACTGTAACTTGGAGAAGTATCAAAATAAATCTTTGGTCGATTTAATTATGAATGACATGCTGGAATGGACCCGCGTTAAGCCGTGTTTGGAAATGTATTAGAAGGAATCCGTGTAAGACTGCTTCAAGATGAATCCGTGTGGGACTATATCTAGAAATTCATGAGAAAGAACCTGTGTAGGGTTGCTTCGGGATGAGTCCGTGTGAAACTTTATTTGGAAATGTATGAGAAGGAGCCTGGGTAGGGCTGCTTCGGGATGAGTCCGTGTGAAACTTCATTTAGAAATGTATGAGAAGAAATCTGTGTAAGATTGCTTATGAGTCCGTATGAAACTGCATTTGGAAATGTATGAGAAGGAGCCTGGGTAGGGCTGCTTCGGGATGAGTCCGTATGAAACAACATCTGGAGATGTATGAGAAGATCCTGGTAGGGCTGCTTCAGGATGAGTCCGTGTGAAAATTCATCTAGAAATATATGAGAAGGAGCCCGGGTAGGGCTGCTTCGGGATGAGTCCGTGTGAAACTGCATCTGAAAATTTATGAGAAAAAGCCTGGGTAAGGTTTCTTCAGGATGAGCTCGTATGAAGCTGTATTTGGAAATTAGAAGGAACCCGTGTAATATTGCTTCATGATGAGCTCGTGTGAAGTTGCATCTGGAAATACATGAGAAGGAGTCTATATAGGGATGCTTCAGGATGAGTCAGTGTGAAACTTCATCTGGAAATTAAAAGGAACCCGTGTAAGATTGTTTCATGATGAGCCCGTGTGAATATGCATTTGGAATTTAGAAGGAACCCGTGTAAGATTGCTTCATGATGAGCCCGTGTGAAGCTGCATGTGGAAATTAGAAGGAACCCGTGTAAGATTGCTTCATCTGGTTGTGTAGATAGTTGCTCTGTCTTGTTTCAGGAACTAATCTTGGACCTGTTGAAAATTATTGATGATAATTATCTGTTGATTGATCTTTCCTGAAAAGGTAAAGAGTTAACTGTATGCAATTTCATGAGGTATGGAATGCATTATGCAATGATGCTCTCAAAAATGAGGTTGTGCTATATGCCCTTAGTATGTATATGCTATGATGTATGAAATGTGAAATGTTATTGAAGTGCATCTTTGTATGGGAAAATAAATCCTTGACAAATGCTGGTGAGCCTTGGGAAATTAAATCTCGGACTGCTGATGGGGATGAAGAGTATGCACCTCTCTAGACCTTGTTTTAGAATGTTTCTGTTGGGGATTCCTATTATGTTGTTTGAGGTGAACTCCGCTGGGGAATATTGACTTTGCTTGAAGGAAACATCATGGAGAGTGTTGATTTCTTCTTGAGGGAAATAATCCAGGAGTTCTAGTCGTCTGTTGCTCTAGTGGGGAATTACCTCTTGAAAGTTAGTTTGTTATCTGATCGAATTCCAGGTTTCACACCAACTTGCTGGGGATAAGGAAGTTAAATATTATCTGGTCGGATCCCAGGCTTTACAGCAACTCACTGGGAATAGTGGAAGTTAACTGTTATCTGGTCGGATCCCAAGCTTTACAGCAACTCACTAGGGATAGTGGCAAACTCTAATGGGGAAGAGGAGCTTTTAAACTACTATCTGGTCGGGTCCAGGCTTTGTAGTAACTAAGAATTGAGATTTACTGTTATCTGGTCGGGTCCAGGTTTTGCAGTAAGTTAAGAGTAGGATGATGTTGAACTATTTTCTGGTCGGGTCCAGGCTTTATAGTAACTTTCGGAGATGACACTGACTTTGTTGATGACTTCACTGGGGATTAGGGGTTGTGGTCCCTTAATTTGTAATATACTGATAGGAAAACTTAAGTTGGGGAATCTATAGTTTTTTAGGGAAATAAACCTTGTTGAAGAGAATATTTGACAATCTGTTAGGGAGGTGTCTCTTTGGCAGAACTCCTTGAGGATTCTTCTTAAGACTAAATCTGCTGGGGAGAGGTTTTCCGGAGATTGAAACTCTGGCTAGGGATTGCATGGATCCAACTTTGTGGGGATATCCAGGAATTTGGCCTTGTGGGGTTTGTACCCTTATCCATGAAGATTATTCTGTGGGGATAACCTTATAGAGGTGGCTCTGGTGATTTCACCGGGGATCACCTTATGAGGGACTTTGGGGATTTGTCACTGTTCATAGCGCTGCCCAAAAATGTGTGCTTGGTCGTACGTGACCCTTTGCTGGAATCCATGCTCCATGCCCCAAGTGATTCAGATGCAGACCTGCCCCTGGCTATTCAGGACTTTATGAGAGATTTCTTGTAATTTTGACTTGACAGCCACTGATGAGTTGGACAATAACATGTCATGCCCCATTGGTTATGGAGAGTTTGTCATTGGAAGTGTTTTTCCATTTGAAGTGGTTCTGTTTCTTGAGAGTATTTCTGTTCATTCGATATTCGTCGTGTGAATTTCTATGTTGTCAAACAAATAGCTATATGCAAACAACAATATTCAAAATAATGCAAAGTTTATGTTTGTCTTGAAGTTTTAAAAATGCATTTTTAGCAGATAAAAGAATTTTGTAAGAATATGAATTCAACTCGGGATTTACAATAAGCCTTATAGGAGTCAGGATACCTTTTGTAACAATATGCTTTCGAACTAACCATGCTTCAATTAGGACTTTTAAAGGGTTGTAGCGTGGCCTGGTTCACGGTTTAAGAAACAAAGGATAAGGCTCAAAGTGTGTTTGTACCCAACCCGCTCTCCGTGATATTCTCCATTCCTATACTCAGTTAATTGCGTGTTTTGAATTCCAATTGAGTATGAAATGACATTTTTGTGATGGTTCGGACAAGTTAAGCTTGTTGGAGAAGGCATTCATTTTGCAACATTTTTCTGTTGTTAAGGATTTGTAGCGACCTCCTTTTTTGATTTATTGTCCCTATTTTTGCCTAACTGTTTTGAGATTATAGTCAGCAAGATGCCCTAGTTTTTATTAAGTCTCCTTCATAGGTTTTGACTCAGTGGGCTTTTCTTTTGAGAGATAACGACTACCTATTTTATAGGGAACCATCGCCATCTTTTGATTCAGAATGACGTTTTTGATGTCATTCGTTGTGTATGAAGTGAAAGCTTGTGACTGAACATGCATTTGAATTAACTGAGAAACTAACCCTGCCCCAGGTTTTGATTAAAGGTTTCAATTTGTGTGAAAAAGAAAACTCCTACTTCTTTGGCTCAAAGGGGTTGACTAGGGATCATCTTCCTTATAACTCTAATGTTTAAGGATTGAAATAACGCTTGTACATCGTCAGCAAGGTCTGTCCAAAAGCATACTGTATGAGATTATGGTATTATTTTCGTCATCCTCCTTCTAAAGGATTATAGCTTGTAACCGAGAGTTGAATATCATACAAAACGAGGTAAAAGAATAATTCCAGTATAGTGAAAACGAATGGATTAACTCAAGACAAACATATGCAATGCATTAATGAGAGGAAACAAAGTCTGGCATAAAGATAAGTGTTTAAGCAAACAAAGAAATTACAACTGAAAATTCGAATGAACAAAAAATTTCTCCGCCTAAACTGGTTACTTCAGATGGTGTGCCTTTGAGGGATGACAGAAAAACTCCAGTTGACCATCTTGTGTGAATTCTAACGCCCCTTCGTCGACCAGGTCTTGAATCTTGTTTTTCAATTCCCAACAGTGGTTAGTGTCGTGTCTAGGACTGTTGGAGTGGTACGCACACCTTTCTTCATGATTGTAACAGGGAGAAGCAGTAATGGGTTTTTGAGGAGGCTCCCTCAATGTAACCATCTTGGCTTCCAACATATGTTGCAATGCTTGAGCCAAGGGCATGTTGATCTCGGTAAATTGTCTTCCTTGCTTACGCTGACCATCTTGTCATGGTTGGCGATGTTGTTGTTGTACTCTTGGTATAGTATCCATTTTGAAGGGTGTTCTCTCGACCAAACCAACTTCTTGTCTCATCGGAGGCTGATTAGTGACTCGATTCTCATTTCTAGATGTTTGTTCCATATGGTTTCATCTGTCTTGATGAAGCTTGTTGACGAAGGCTCTCAGCTCTTCTTGTCCTCGAGCTAAGTTTTAGATAAGAGCCATCTGACCCACCATCTGTCCCATCATCTGGATTTTTATGGTTTCTATTTCACTTTGTAATTGTTCCAACTGGTCATCCCTGTTGTCCTCGGGATTCTTCTTGGCCATGCTCTCAATGAGGAGTGCTTTCACTTCTTCTTTCCCCTTGGGTAGGTTCAGGAATAATTCTTGAAGTTGAGCATTTTGGGTCTGAAGATATATGACAGTCTGTTCTAGAGCCATCTCTACTGAAATAAACAGTAAGCAGATGAGAAACATGTGTGGGGAAAACCTGTCATGATATGATGCATGGTATGTGGATGCAATGTTTTCAAGGATCTCGCGGGGTAAACACAAGAAAATGTCATAAGCTGAACTTTAACCGCAACCTTGATTGGAGAACTTTTTATTGTTGAATATCCTTCTACGAGAATCGAGCTCACCATGTCGAGTGGGTCATGGCCCTTGACTCAAGTTATTGTGCTTTAGTCTTTGACAACATTTGGTTAGAGGAGAATAAATCCTCTTCCCCTTGATAGACGTCTGGTTCATCATGACCCTACATCACAAGCCCTTGAGATCCTTGAAATGGTTATTTATAATTGTGATACGGTGGGAGAACTGACTTGAGGTTTTGCGTTTGTTTTCGCAAATGTTTCGGTTGAGCAAGAGTCGCCACCGACTTTTTATTTTATCCTAAGGAAAGGTTAAAAAGCACAACAAAAACCTTTGAGATGTTTTCTTGGGTTCGGGGAGTAGATTATAGAAAGGGAAGGTATTATCACCCTTTCTATCCATGGTTATCCATGGACTCTTAGTTACTTGCTTAGATCACTTGCCTTGCATTTTCAATTGTTTGAAATGGTGCTTTCAATTGTTTGAAATGGTGCTTTGTGTGTGTGGTTTTGAAAATGTTTTGAAAAAGATGCCTTGTCTAGGCAACCATTGTAACAATTCTTTACTCGAATGTTTTACAAAGGTGTTTGTCTTTTTGAAAAGATGTTTCAAGGTTTTGAAAGTTTGTTTGGAAATTGTGTTGTGGAGTGTGTTTTGAAAATAGGCAAGTGTGTTTTGCAAGTTTGATCAAGTAACTAAGAGTTGTCTACCCCTAAATTTACTCAAAGATCTTTCCTATGTTTTAACCCTTTTAACAGTATTGTTCCACCATTGTATTTGGTGGACAATCTTGTGTTAGGATGTTAACAGGACGGGCGCGGGTCATCGTTTAGACCATGAATGCAATAGTGCCAAGTGACTTTGGCAATTTTTCCTTTAAGGGACTTGATCATTTTTGTTTAGGCAACTTGAAAGCGTCATCGAGGGACTATGATCATTTGATTTGTTTTGTTTTGCCAAAGACACTCAACATGCAACATGGCCCATTTTTTGAAGGCAATAAGTGGAGGAACCCTAAGGGTGCAAGTGTGCATTGTGTTGTCCATTTTCATGCTTGTTTATCTTTGAATTAGGTCAAGCTATTTGTTATTTGATTTTTTCATACAAACCCTAGGTCTATCATGGCATAATTTGAAAGCTTTTAAATGCGGAAATTTAAAGTCCTAAATTATTACAACATGATTATGGGGATGGGGGTACAAATGTTTGAATGGGGGATATTTAGCAAGAAATTAAATCTAAAACTATTACATCCATATTGAATATACAAATTATTTAATTATACAATAATTAAATAAATACAATAAATACAATAAATATGCAAAATGTATTATGCACGAAATGGTTTTTTTATGTATGAGAAAATATTTTTCAATGCAAAATATAAACAAAAATAAAAAGTCATTTTTTTTTGATATTTTGTGGTTTTAGGGCAAAACCCTAGTTTTCTAAGTAAATAATATTTATTTATTAATATTATACAATATTATATATTAATTTATGCAAAAATAAAAAAAGAAGTATATTGTAAAAAAAGGGTATTTTTTTTAATGTCATATAATAATAAAATAAAAATGTATTATTTTCATATTTTTATCCTAAATATTCTAATAAATGTACAAGTATTTATATTATATATATTTAAATATACTAACTATATACAAAAAATAAAAATATTAATTGTTTACAAAAAAGTATATTTTTTCAGAAAATGTTTTCAAAAGGTAAAATAAAATAATAACTGAAAATAAATATATTTTGTATTATTTTTAATGTTTTAAATAAAAAGGTATTTATATTTATTTTACATGTATAAGTTCAAATAAAACAAATAAATTCCAAATAAAATGCAAAAATGGGTGGAAAAATATTTTAAATATTTTTTATACTTGAGCAAAAAATAATAAGTCAGAATCAAAAAGAAAAAATCAAAAATGAATAAAATATCACACAATGGGCCAGGGGGGTGTAAAGGGAAAAAGAGGGTGCAAGCAGCAAGAACAACTCAGGCCCAGCCCAAGTCCACCTTCTTCAACCTCCAGCCATTCTGTCTCAAAAACGCGCGCCCTCTATGCTTCATTCAAATTCCTGATTCTTTGACTTTTAACAAAAACTCATAACATAAACAATGTAGAGCATGAAGAGACGAATTCATACATATAAAAATCTTGACCTAACTCTCAGAAATGAGGGAGAATTTCTTCATCCCCAATTTCTAACCTAAGTTTTTTTCAATGTTCATGGCCAAAATTCTCACAACACGCATAATATAAATGAAAAGTAAATACATGGATGGTTTCAGGGCTATGAGTAGAACATGTTTTCTTCACAAACCTAAACCTAATCATGCCTGGATAGAGAGATAGAAGTTCATATTTTTACCTGTTCAGCTTGAGTCGTGTACAACAATGGAGGTGTCTTCAATGGAGTTTGAACTTTGGTACAACTTGCCTGAAGTCCAAGGATGCTTCTCCTATGCTTAGCTTGCTTTGAATCTCTCTGAATCAAGCTATGGAAGTCCACCTGCAAGACTGAAAACTGAAAATGGCAAGTGATGTTAGGGATGTTACAGTTTGTGTTCAATGCTTGGGATAGCTTCAGTGGGTGATATGGAACATGTTTGAACTCTTTTTGGCCAAACTGCACGAGTGGAATAGACTGTGGAAGTCAATCTGCAGCAGGGACTCTGTTTTGCAGAAAAACTGTGCTTTTGGATATGAGGATGGATTGAGGGTGAAGGAATCATGCTTTAGGTCAGTTAGGGAGTGTGAAAGATGAGAACAAAGTTTTCTTAGGCCGATCTTTACAGGAAATGAGAGATTGTATATGTTTTGCAATATTGCTTGTTTTTGAAGTAAGGAAATGCAAGTTGGGTTATAGGCCTGTAAAATGTCCTTGAGCATGCTGCATATCTTCTTCTTGATCAGAGGGATTTGTGTACAAATGCTAGCTTCAAAGATCTGGCCCATGCCTCTTGGATTTGTTATTTGACATAAAGTGCATATTTTCCAAAATGGCAAATTTACTTTTTCTAATTATGGATTAATCTTGCATGTAATGACCAAATGAACAAAATAATGCTTGAACACAATGGTTTGGCATTTAATTATTGAGTGTGAAGAGGATTAGAGGCCTGCAAACCATCACAAACCCTGCTGACTTGAAAATGCAAATGTTATGAACATGTATTTGGCTATGAACAAAAGTGACTTTTGCCTATCTTTGCAAATTCGATTCTCCCTAACCACAAGGGTGTTTGAGAAGTTCTTAGACAATTTGGAAAGCTTGGAATGTGTACTACAATCCATATTTGTAATGCAAATTGAAATTCCAAGTGGAAACATGTGAAAAGTGGCCATGAAGTTGGACAAAAATCCTGCCTAGAATTGGTCAAAAATTTTCTAAGTTAAGAATGTTTTGCACTCTTATTCCAAAAATCATAACTTGAGATGCAAGCTTCTTTTGAGGAAACTTTGTGCATCAAAGTTGTAGATTTTTCAATGGAATACAACTTTCATGTTTTGTGTTTTGTTTGAGTCCATTTGCATCTTGGTGAAAAAATGGGACAAAGTTAGGAAAAAATAAGGAAATTTTATAACTTAGAAAAATTCTAAGTTATGAAATTTCTTCATTTTAAACCCTAATTTGCAATTTTGGGTTTCTTGATGAACAAGTTTCATAATTTGACATGTCTTGATGAAAAATGAATCTTGGCACTTGATTTTGACCAAAAAGTCAAAGTTTGACTTTTCAGTATACGTCAAATTTTGATCAGTTGACTGGAAAATTCATCTGTCAATCCTGTGCATTTGAGATCTTTTGAACTTGTTGAATAGATCAAGACAATGCCATTGAGTTCTTGAGTCCATATGTGAGCTTGGTTTTCCATTGGTTAGGTCAAACAGTCAAAAATTGCCTTTGTGCAGTCAAAACCCTAAAAATGACCATTTTGCCCTTTTGGTGATCTGATCAAATTTCTTGTGGAATTGTGATCCAAACTTGACCAAATGGTTCATATGAGTTCAAAATGTTGATGTGGATCAAAAATCATGAAGTTTGACTGTCAATTGGCCATAGTTGACTTTTTCCCCAATACAGCTGATTTCTAGGTCAATTGTCCAATTGACTGGGCAAAGATTGGAATCAAGGCTTGAAACTTGATATGGATAAACTTGTGAGTCCAACATGAAGCATGAAAGTCACTTTGGTAATTTTAGGTCAAAACATCCCTGTGTAAACTCAAACCCTAATTTGGGTCAACAGTGCAAGGAGGGGTCTTAAGCAGAGCAAACCCTAATTTGATCTTGAGCTCCAAGAGTCTTGTGGTGAGAAAATGTTGATGAAATGAGAGAGAAAATTTTGGGGTACAACAGTTTCCCCTGTTCAATCTTCTTGCACCTGAAGAGTTAGATTGGCAGGTTTGCTTTTCGCGTCTCGAAGGTAAAAGGAGATTGGACACTAGAGTGCCCTTAAATTTGCACTCGTCAAAAAAATGGATGCGGGAATGGGCTTAGAGATGCCATTTAGAGAGGTGACAGAATCTTGTCGGGGATGGGCTTAAAGATGCCATCTGGAATGTATGTTGAACTGCAATGTGATAGGTCAGAAGAATGAGGATTATAATGGTATCCGCGTCTGGAATGCATTTGAACCTGTATCGGGAGACTGAGTTTGTATGAGCAAAAAAATGGCCTTCGTGTCTGGGGCGTATCTGAGCTGTAACTGTGTTTGAATGTTGAATGAACATCAGAATGACTGCCGTATTTGGAGTGTATCTGTATTGTATCTGGGTAACAGAGAAACATCTGTTCATGGAGCAATTGCATGCTGGGGACAAATTCCGAATGAGTGACAGAATGGCAACCGTGTCTGGAGCGTATCTGGACTGTATCTGAAGTTGAAAGTTGTATGAGTAGCAGAATGACTTCCGTGTCTGGAGTGTATCTGAAACTGTAAATGGGATCTAAATAAATGACAGAATGACTTCCGTGGCGAACACACTAGGGAGAATCAAACTGCTGTTGTAAGGGTCAGAACGGTATCCGTGCTTGGAATGCATTGAACCTTGAGGTGGATAAGTGAATCTGAATGAGAGATAGAATGGCTGTCGTGTCT
Source organism: Vicia faba (assembly GCA_948472305.1). Taxonomy (NCBI): domain Eukaryota; kingdom Viridiplantae; phylum Streptophyta; class Magnoliopsida; order Fabales; family Fabaceae; genus Vicia; species Vicia faba. Next base: position 1,049,418,187 of record OX451739.1, read on the forward strand.
GGAGCGTATCTAGTCTATATCTAATCGATATAGTCTGAATGAGTAGTAGAATGACCGTCGTGTCTGGGGTGTATCTGTACTGTATCTGACTTGAAATTCTGAATGAGTAATAGAATGACCGCCGTGTCTGGGGTGTATCCATACTGTATCTGAATAATTGTTAATGATAGCCTTTTAATCTTATCCTGAAAAGGATGAAACGTTAGCTAAAGCACAAAGTTATGTTGCATGATATATATGATGCAATATATATGTTATACCAATGTTTATGATATATGAATGTAATGAATGCGCCTGTAAGCTGACGAGCTGTCTTGCTGAGGATAGATGAATCCTGGATGGCTGGAGATAATAGAATCTTGACTGCTGTCGGGGAAAGTGAATCCTTGACTGCTACAGGGGATTGCAAGAATCTTTGATTGCTGAAGATGAGACATCCTTGTCGACTGCTGGCTGCTTGGGGAACAAGATCTTCAATTGTTGAGGGATCTTAGGACCACTGCTGGGGATTGGATCTCCTTGGTGACTTGTAGGGCAAGAGAATTCTGATGATCTCTACTGGGGAGTCCAGAACCTGGTAGACTTATGCCGGAGAAGTAAGACTGAGAGTCTTCATTCTGGTGGGAAGTATCTCTGTGGGGAGAAGGTTCACCAGTCTGGTTCCGCTGGGGATTGATAGTTGGAAGTATTAGCTCTGCTTGGGATAGGACTTCCAGCTTTTTAAGGCTCCACTGGGGATACTAAAACTTAACTCTGAGGGGAATTGAGTTCTGGAAGGCTCACTGGCTGGGGAAATCAGTTTTGGAGAAAGCTTTTGTTCTGTTGAGGATCCTGAAGTTTAGCTCTGTTTGGGGATTCCTTCTGAAAGGGCATCAAGATATCTACCTGTACCTTCAACCTATCAGTAATAATCTTTTTCTTGGTTTGTAAGAAAATGATTATGTTCAAATGCATATGCCTATTTAACAAAACATTGGACGTTTCTCAAATAAAACATAAGTGTAAAGAGCAAAAGGAAGACAAAGCAAATTTCTGTATTTGGAAAAGTATTTGTATTAATCTTTTATGAGTATCTTTGTACAAAGGAGACAGCCATCCTAGTAAGAGGATGTTGTCGTAAAAAATTGAAAATTTTATACAAAAGAAAGATGGCTATATGAAACAATTCCATGGGGTCCCCATTCTGCTATAGCCTTCACAACTCTGAATATCTGTCCATTCAATGCTTCGTCCGCCGATGACTGGATTGATCAGAAGCTTGGAGCTGGTTGATGAAGAGATTATCCTTAAAGTGATCCGACGAGACATAGTCATACGCTTTAATTCCATAACTTTTTCCTGGATCGCCCTTTCGGGTTTTCAATCCACCGGGAAACCCCTTTTTGCCCAAGCTGCCCTTTCGAGTTTTCGACTTGCCGGGTGTACAGATTTTTTTTATTTTATCCCTAATTTTTGCCTGAACCTCCCTTTCGGGTTTTCGGTTCACCGGGATGCCCATTTTTGCCCAAGCCGCCCTTTCGGGTTTTCGACTTGTCGGGTGAGTTTATGCGTAGTATCTTTTGACTATGTCTGCGTTCGCAGGGTGCGGCAAATCGTCACCGTCCATGGTGGTCAGAATCATTGCACCACCAAAAAATATGCTCTTGATCACAAACGGTCCTTCGTAAGTAGGAGTCCATTTGCCCTTGGGATCACTTTGCGGCAAGATAATCCGCTTGATTACGAGATCCCCGACTTGATACACTTGACGTCTGACTTTCTTGTTGAAAGCCTTGATCATCCGTTTTTGATACGTTTGACCATGGAAAACAGCAGCGAGTCGCTTCTCGTCGATCAAATTGAGTTGATCAAGTCGGGTCTGAATCCAATCATCTTCATTCAAACCAGCATCCTTCATAATCCTTAAAGAAGGAATCTGAACTTCCATGGGTAGGACAGCTTCCATGCCATATACTAAAGAAAATGGGGTTTCCCCTGTTGAAGTACGTGCCGTGGTACGGTATCCATGCAGAGCAAACGGTAACATCTCATGCCAGTCCTTGTAGGTAACTGTCATTTTCTGAATGATCTTCTTAATGTTTTTGTTCGCAGCTTCAACAACACCGTTCATCTTCGGCCGATAGGGAGATGAATTGTGATGATAAATCTTGAACTGTTCGCATAGAGCGGTGATCATAGTATTATTTAGATTTGTACCGTTGTTTGTAATGATCCTGTCGGGGACACCATACCGGCATATGAGGTTTTGCTTGATGAAACGGGCAACCACATTTTTTGTAACAGAGGCGAAGGAAGCTGCTTCGACCCATTTGGTAAAATAGTCGATGGCGACCAGGATGAAGCGATATCCATTGGATGTTGTGGGCTTGATCTCTCCAATCATGTCAATGCCCCACATTGCGAATGGCCAAGGAGCTGTCAGAACGTTGAGAGGAACAGGAGGAATATGAATTTTGTCAGCGTAGACTTGACATTTGTGGCAAGTACGGGAAAGTTGATGGTAATCAACTTCCATGGTAGACCAGTAATAGCCTGCCCTTAGAATCTTCTTAGCCATCGTATGCCCACTCAAGTGGGTGCCAAATGTACCGTTGTGTATCTCAGTCATGATTAACTCTGCTTCAGCTTTGTCTACACATCGGAGTAAAACACAATCATGGTTGCGTTTATAGAGGATGCCGTTGCTCAGGAAGAACTTGGCAGCAAATTTCCTTAGGAACTTCTTGTCATTTACTGAAGCTCCTTCGGGATATTCTCTAGTCTGGAGATACCTTTTGATTTCGTGAAACCAGGGTTGTTCCACTACGTCTTCGATATTAATCTCATGACAATGCGCAGGTTCATCCATTCGCTCGATGGTGATCTGGGGAGCCTCGTTATCCCAGTTGAGTTTAAACATGGAGGACATTGTTGCCAGAGCATCTGCAAGCTGATTCTCTTCTCGCGGGAAATGCTCGAAGGTGATTTGCTTGAAATGAGGCAATAATGTCAGGACATGTTCTTTGTATGGGATAAGATTAGGATGTTTGGTATCCCACTCTCCTTTGATTTGACTGATAACCAAAGCCGAGTCCCCAAATACGATCAAAGATTTGATCCCCAAGTCTATAGCAGCCTTGAGACCAAAGATGCAAGCTTCATATTCAGCCATGTTGTTGGTACAGCTGAAGCAAAGTCGGGCCGTGAAAGGTGTGTGGCAACCTTCCGGGGAAATGAGTACCGCACCGATACTGTTTCCAAGTGCATTTGAAGCACCATAAAAGTACAGGGTCCATCGGGATCCATTTTCAGGTCCGTCATATGGTCCATTACCTTTAATGTTGTCCAAATTCATGATGTCCTCGTCCGGGAAGTCGAATCTCATGGATTGATAATCTTCGATAGCTTGATGAGCTAGATGTTCAGCTAGTACACTCCCCTTATTAGCTTTTTGGGTAGTATACTGGATGTCATACTCAGTCAGGATCATTTTCCATCTAGCGATTCTTCCAGATAATGCAGGCTTCTCGAAGATATACTTGATGGGATCCATTTTGGAGATCAACAAAGTGGTATGAGTCAACATATACTGCCTTAGTCGACGAGCAGCCCATACCAAAGCGCAGCAAGTTTTCTCGAGCAGTGAGTAGCGAGTCTCACAGTCGGTAAACTTTTTGCTAAGGTAATAAATGGCATGCTCTTTTCGACCAGACTCGTCATGCTGGCCCAATACGCACCCCATTGAGTTGTCCAAAACGGTCAGATACATGATCAGCGGCCTTCCTTCGACGGGTGGCATCAGAATAGGAGGTTCTAGCAAATACTCCTTGATTTTATCAAAAGCAGCTTGGCAATCGTCGTTCCATTCGACTACCTGATCTTTCTTCAATAGTTTGAAAATTGGCTCACAGGTAGACGTCAGATGAAAGATGAATCTGGCAATATAGTTCAAGCTCCCCAAGAACCCTCTAACCTCCTTTTCAGTACGGGGGGCAGGCATTTCTTGTATAGTCCTTACTTTTGCTGGATTGACCTCAATGCCTTTGTTGCTGACAATAAATCCTAGAAGTTTACCAGACCTAACTCCAAAAGTGCACTTACTTGGATTCAGCCTGAGTTTGTATTCCTTCAATCTGGCAAACAGCTTTTGCAAATGTTCAAGGTGCTCCTCCTCTGTTTGTGATCGAGCTATCATGTCGTCTACGTAAAATTCGATCTCATGATGTATCATATCATGATACAAAGCTACCATGGCGCGCTGATAAGTTGCCCCTGCGTTCTTCAGTCCGAACGGCATCACCTTGTAGCAGAAGGTACCCCATTGTGTAACAAAGGTTGTCTTCTCCATGTCCTCGGGGGCCATTTTGATCTGGTTGTAGCCCGAGAATCCATCCATGAAGGAAAACACCTTGTGCTGAGCCGTGTTGTCAATCAAAATGTCGATATGCGGTAGCGGAAAATCATCTTTAGGGCTAGCCCTGTTCAAATCCCGGTAGTCCACACACATTCTGACCTTGCCATCTTTCTTGGGAACTGGCACAATGTTAGCAACCCATTATGGATAGGATGTGACAGCCAGAAAGCCAGCGTTGAATTGCTTCATTACTTCAGCTTTAATCTTCTCAGACATGTCGGGCCTCATTCGGCGGACCTTTTGCTTGATCGGTGGACAATCCTCTCTTGTAGGGAGACGGTGAACCACTATATCTGTGTCTAAACCCGACATGTCTTCATAAGACCAGGCGAAGATTTCAACGTATTCATTTAACAGCTGTATCAAACGCCCCTTGACACTTGGTTCCAGATTGGCACCCACTTGTACTTCTTTCCTGTCTTCCTCTATTCCTAAGTTGACTGTTTCCAACAACTCTTCATGAGGCAAGATGGCCCTCTCTTCTTGTTGTAGAAGTCTGGCTAGCTCTCCTGGTACTTCACAATCTTCGTCATCTTCATACTCAGCCTGATTGACCAAATCTTCAGAGTTATTGAAGGACATAGCAGAATAGTCACCCAGAGAATCCAGAGTGGATGGGTACCTGCATTTGTGAGCGTGGGTGTGTGTAAGGGATAGCCATCCTTAAACAAACAAAAAATGCAAAAGGAAAGAAAGTGAACACAGCAGTTTATAAATGAAAAACGCCCAATGATTCATTAAACATGGCATATGAATATGAAGAGAATCAAAACCCTTACAAATGGACCTACATGCCCCGGGCAAGCCATGAGGTGAAAAAGTAGTGTGCAGATTGTTTAAAAGTAATTATTACAGACCAACAGGAAATGTTCGAAAGATAAGTTACTGATTAATGAAAGTAATGGGGACGAAGTATTTCGCCTCCCAGTTGTGCAACCCCCCTTCGATGGTTGGGAAGATCCAATCTTCAATGTTACCCTCTTCGTCTTCATCTTCCAAAGCATTGATCCCATGAGGAGAAATCTTGATGGGTGTCCTTTCGATTTTTGAGCGACGCATAGCTTTCTGCCCCGCAGCGGTAAATCCAAACCCAAACTTGTCTGTTTTGTGAGGAATGTCAGGCAACTGACCCCATGTTGAACTCTTCCCCTCCTTCATTGCAGCCTTTGCGTCTTTCAGAGATGCCATCCTGGCCACCTGCTCAGGTACTTCAGCTACTGCCTTTGCTACTGCAACTTCGGAAGCAATTTCCTCGAAGTGTTGGAACGGTGTTTCAATGAATTCGCCCTCCACCTCTACATACCGGAAGGAGTTCAGGTGACTGATCATATATTCCTCTTCACTGTGTACAGTTATGATCTTTCCTTTGACAGGATATTTCAGCATCTGATGTAGGGAGGAAGTGACTGCGCCAGCATTATGTATCCGTGGTCTCCCTAGCAAGCAAGAGTATGACGGACGGATGTCCATCACATAGAAAGTTGAGTGGAATACTTCAGTGCCCACCTTAATGGGAATGTCGACCTCCCTATGTACCATCCTTTTAGACCCGTCAAAGGCCCTGACAATGATATTACTTGGTTTTAGCTCCAATCCTTCACAATCCAATCGATCCAGAGCTTTTTTAGGAAGCACGTTCAGAGAAGAGCCAGTGTCGACCAAAACATGGGCAAGAGTAGTTCCTCGGCATTTGAATGACACATGCAATGCGTCATTATGCTTTCTTCCTTTCGGAGTCAGGTCAGCATCAGAGAAACCCAGGCCGTTGTCTGCGGTAAGGCTGGCTACACAATCCTGGAATTGATCGGCTGAGGTTTCCTGGGGAACATGGGTTGTCTTCAAAAACCTTATCAATGCTTTGGCATGGGCCTCATAACAAAGCAACAATGCTAACATGGAGATCTTCGAGGGGGTTTTCCCCAGTTACTCTACCACGTCATAATCACTCTTCTTAATTATTTTTAGAATCTCCTCCATTTCTTTCTTAGAGGTTTCGGGGATGACCAATGGCTGAGCCCTCGTCCTGACGAGCTCATCTTGGATCTCTTTCCCTTTATCAGCAGAAGTAGGAGGGACAACCACAGGAGTAATAACTTCTTCAATCAGCGGAGTCCTTGCAGAAAGTTTTATCGGTGCAGGAGTAACTTTGGCAGCGGCTGAGGGTCCAAAGATTG